>JAJHZJ010000699.1:1399178-2110704 GCA_023548195.1 Bettongia penicillata ogilbyi
TCAGATGTACACAGATCTAAAAAAGAATAAATACAAAAGTAGGTAGGAAGTTGAATGGAATTTTATAAAAGATTAAAATTTGATAAAAGTTAGAATAAAATTTTATAAAAGTTAAATATGATCTTCAACCCTCTTGAAATTAAAGAGTAGGAAAAGAAAGAAATATGCTTATTACTTCCTGTACATGGCAACATTATAAAAACCAACCATGTATTAGGATATAAAAACCTCATAAACTTGAAAGAGAAATATTAAACATCCTTTTGTGATCATTTCTATAAATTTATAATCAATAATGATAATTTGAAGAAAGGATTAAAATTTAAATGCAGACTAATTTACTCCTAGAGAATGTTATTCAAAAAATAAATCATAATTTCATTAGAGAAAAAGAAAACAATAAGTATTAAAAACTTTTGGGATGTGGTCAAAGCAGTCCTTCAAGGAAAATCTAAATTTTCATTGACAGAGATAATACATCAATAAATTAAACTTTAAAAAAGTATCAACCAAATAAAAAATATAAATTCTGAAACTCAAAGAAGTAAACCAAATTTGGGGGTGGGGAGTGGGAAAGACATCGAATATGACCTTTAAATACTATTGACAGATAAGCTATTTAAAGAAAATAAGAGAGAAGTAAACCAAACCTCCAGCAGCAGAAAGGTAAAGGGGAATTCATAATAAATTATGAAGAAATAAAGGGAATTATTAGAAATTCTATTTTCAGCAGATGTTTTTATAAATTAATTCTATCAAATTTTCAAAAATGCAAATATTACATTAATTATTTGCAAAAATAGGAAAAGAAAGAATTCCACTACATGATACAAATATGCTCCTGCCACATAAATCAGGAAGAGTAAAGCAGAGAATGAAAACAATAGAAAATGCCCAGAGCCACAAGATACAGCATCTTATTTGTGGAAAAGCAAGGAGGTCAGTGTTACTGAATCAATGAATACATGGTAGGGAGTAAGGTATTAAAAGAGTGAGAAAATTGGGGACAGAGCCGCAATGGCACGGTAGAGAAGCATTCAGTTGGGCTTTCCCAACATTTATCTCCAAATAACTTTAAAATAATGTCTCACAGAGCCTACACAATGTCAGAGTGAGAGCTTCTTCTAGCCCAGGGCATCATAGGAAGTTGGAAAGAGCTATCTATGACGTGAAGGAAAAACTGTCCCTGAGCCCATATGGATGAAACACCAGTGGTGGGACTAAGCTGTTTTAACAGAATATACAGCAGCTTTGGGAATTCTGAAGTCAGAGATAATAAGGGAACCTGACAACTGGTTAAAAAGAGATTACAAGATACCACTGTTCTAGTACTAGACACAGGATCAGATGCCGGCAACTCCATTGCCTGTAGTAGTTACCCCTGGGTCATAGTTCCAGGGCACAGAGAAGCACCTTCAGTCAAAAGGGAGTGGGACCTATGAGGGGCAGTGTCGTTTCTGTTTTGGAAGGTCAGGAGACTCTGAAGGCAGTATCTCTTCCCAAGGGAGATGGACCCTGGAGGGGCAGTGTCAGTTACAGTCCCAAGAAATCAAAGGCCCTTCCTGGGTAAGGACCATATGTATTGATAATGTATTTTTGCTTATTGTTAATGTAATTTTGCTTCTTAATGGGATGATCTTTCCCATCCATTAATAGGTCCGTGTAACCCAAGCATAAGTCACATAAGTCTGAGTTATATGGAGCCTGTGGTGGGAGGAGCTTGCTGAATGGGTGGAACAGGAAGGGTGGAACATGAAGAGACAGAGCTAAAGCAGAACTGAGAAAAAATTTGGAGAGAGCAGTCAGAGCTAGGAAGGATACAGGCTGCTGGCTACCGTGAGTGATTTTGTGATTGTTTTTTATTTTGTTTAAGGGAGCCTGCTTGTGATTTGTTTACTGGACCTGGTTTGTGGGAAGCCTAACAGGGGGAAAGCTTGGGGATGATGTTGTCTTCTGCATCGTTATTGTATATAGATTTTTGTTACTATGATGGATTTCACTTTCTGGTGTCTGAATAAATGTCTTGGTTCTGTCTTCCATGTGGGGAGTCTGTTGTATTTTGTGGTTCAGAACTGTGCTGAGATATTCATGGCCACTGTAGGTGCTGTGAATGTTATACTGATGCTGCACCACGGTACAGACAAATAGGGCAGGGGTCCCATGTCTCCCCAGACTACACCATATAGGAAGCACTGAAAACTTCTAGAACTCTAAGATCTCACTCTAAAAACAAAAGTGCAAAGAAAATCTGAAGCTTGAAGCAAAGTCTATTCCTTCATGCACAAGGGGAATAAAGCCCAACATTAACATAAAGTTCCAAATCAAGAAATAGGGTGGAAAATGAGCAAACAAAAAAAAAACCTGATCATAAAACTCTACTATGGTGACAGGGAATATCAAGACACAAACTCAGAAGAAGACAATGAAATCAAAATACCTCAAAGCAAAATCTTGAAGAAAAATGTGAATTAGAAGCAAGCCCAACAAGAATTCCTGGAAGAACTGAAAAAAAATTCAAAATAAAATAAGAATGATAGAGAAAAAATTAGTTCAAGAAATTTGAGCAAAGGAAGAAAACTGTAAAAAGACAATTAACAGGTTGGTAAACAAGGCACAAAAAAATTACTGAAGAAAATAATACCATTTAAAAAATTGGCCAAATAGGAAAAAAGTTACAAAAATGTATGAAATTTAATGTATGAATGAAAAAATAGAAGAAAATATGAAATGTATTATTGGGGGGAAAACTGACCTGGAAAGTAGATTGAGAAGTACAGCTTTTCCTAGGGTTTTCATGACACCTTCACAAATATTATCATGTATTACAGCATAAAGACAGTATTGCAGACATAAAAACCAAATGGAGAAAAGAAGAAATATTAAATTCTCCCTTTTCAGTCCATAATGCAATAAAATTTCATTTAATAAAGGATCATGGAATTATAGATTAAAAACCAATTGGAAACTAAATACTCTAATCCAAAAGAATAAGTGGGTCAAAGAACAAATCATAGAAACAATCAATTATTTCATTAAAGAGAATGACAACAATGAGATAGCATTCAGAAATTTGTGGAATGCAACCAAAGCAGTTCTTAGGGAAAACTTTATATCTCTAAATACATAGAAAGAGAGAGAGAGAGAGAGAGAGAGAGAGAGAGAGAGAGAGAGAGAGAGAGAGAGAGAGAGAGAGAGAGAGCAGATCAATGAATTAGCCATGCAACTAAAAAAACAGATCAAACATGAATCAGAAATCAATTAAACACAAAAATAAAAATCCTGAAAATCAAAAGAGAGATGAACAAACTTGAAGGTAAAAAAGTAACATTGATTAATAAATGAAAGTAAGAGATGGTTTTATTTTTTAAAAATAGATAAACCATTAGTTAATTAGGTTTTTAAAGGAAAGAAAATCAAATTACTTGAATAAAAAATGAAAATGGTGAATATTTCATCAACGAAGATGAAATTAAAGCAATTTTGAGTTATCTTGTACAATTACATGCAGTAAAATTGACAATCTAAATGAAATGGTTGAATATTTACAAAAATGCAAACTGCCCAGATTAACAAAGAGGAAATAGCATATTTTAATAATCTTATTTTATTTTTTAAATTAATTTTATTTTTCATTTTTAACACAGTTCATATCACATAAAACAATTCCAACTTTTGACCAGTTGATATTTCTTTTTAAAGCATTTACAACATAGACCACAAAAGAATTTTTTTTAGATGTTAACCAACTGAGACACAAATAATATTTATGTATGCTAACTTCACAAGCCCTTGATCTAATTGTCTCCACAGTATTACTAAGAATTAAAGGATCCTAACTTATTGCTGGTCTAAAGTCCTAAGCCTAACAGCTTAATTTTAGACTTAACCTCAGATGTTCCCCTACCAACAATCTATAATTTAATAGATCTGGTATTAAGCTTAAAACCTTTTGACTATAGGAAATTGCCACTGAGAGTAGGGACATTGCAGGGAACCAATATCTCCCCAACTTCATGTCAATTCCAGGTAGGAGTAGATCGTTAACTTGCGTTCAGTCAGGCTTAAAGTCTGCCAGGTGTCAGTGGGGAAATTGAGTCAGGAGAATCCTAACTCAGCCCAGGCTGAACAGCTACTCTCCCACCCTTCCCATGAGATCACCTTTTTCAGTTCTTACCAGCAACTCACAGGCTTATTGGCATCATGGATTGGAGGCTCAGACTTTCTTGCTCTCCATACCTGGAGTTAGACTAAGAAGAACGGTCACTTAATAGTCTCATAGCATCTACAAATGGCAAGTTCCAATAACCAGGTTTCAAATATGATTATAGTTTCACTTTGGCTAAGGAACATCTTTTGAGGCAAGTCTTAAGTGGCTTACATGCCTTTCTATACTTGTCCTAGTTCCTGATTAAATAACAATCATAAAATCAAATTCACCATTAAAACCTTAACTTTTCCATCAATGTCAAATTTTACCTGAGGTTATCTGCCTCTAGGCAATTAAGACTAAAATTCTTTCCCCCAAACTAAAGATGTCTTTGGTTTATTCTCAGTATTTAATTCTGTCAATTGTTTTAATACTAATTGCTTTTACCTCACTTTGTAACATGTCCAATTTTTCTCCCCATCACTCCCCTTCCCCCACTTCCTAATACCTTGCATTCTTATTACTCCTTCCCTCAATGTACCCTTCCTTCTATCACACCCCACCCTTTCCTTATCCCCATCTTCTCTCTTTTCTTGTAGGGCAAGATAAATTTATAAACATCATTCCCTGTATTTTTTATTTCCCGGTTATATGAAATAAAAATTCTCAACATTCCTTTATAATACTTTGAATTCCAACATCTCTCCCTCCCTCCCTCCCTCCCCACCCCCACTGAGAAGGCAAGCAATTCAATTCACAGACTAACTATGTGTCGATTTGCAAAAGACTTCCATAATAATCATGTTGTGTAATACTAACTATATTGCCCTCTATCCTACTCTATCCCCCCTTATTTTTTTATTTTCTTATCCCCTCATTTGACCTTCTCCCTTCTCAAAAGTGTTTATTTCTAGTGACCCCCTTCTCCCATTTGTCCTCCCTTCTATCATTCCCCTCACCCCACTTGTTGCCTCCTCCCCTACTTTCTTGTGGTGTAAGATAGATTTTCATATCAAATTTAGTGAGCATGCTATTCTCTCCTTCAGCCATATGTGGAGAGAGTAGCTTCACTTTTCCCCTCTCCCCTTCTCCTTTTTCTCCTCCATTGAACAAGATTTTTCTTATCTCTTCTATGAGCCTGCCCCATTCCATTTCTCCCTTTCTCCTCCCAGTATTTTCCTCCCTCACCCTTTAATTTTTATTTTATTTTATTTTTTGTGTGGATATCATCTCTTCTGATTCAACACAACCTGTACTCTCTGTCCATATATGTGTATGTGTGTGTGTGTGTGTGTGTGTGTACAATCCCTCCACCTACCCAAATACTGAGAAAAGATTCTGCTGCTCTAGAATTTGTTGAGAGTCCTTCTTTACAGGTATTTTATGGGCTGTAGGGGAAAAGCTAGTGTATGTGCATCTTTCTACTCTGACATCTTGGCTCTGCCCCCAATAGTATTATTTTAGAAAATGAAATTGAGCACCCTAAGGTCAGGTAGATTTACAGGTTAATTCTACCAAACATTTATGGGAAAATTGATCCCAATACAGTAGTTAAAGAAAGAGTCCTACCAAATTCCTTTGATGACATAAATATGGTTTTGATAACTAAAATAGAGAGATCAAAAATCAGAGAAAGAAAACTGTAGACCAAGTTCCTTAATGAATACCAATTCAAAAGTGTTTTAATTAAACATTAGCAAGGAGATTTAGCAATAAATCACAAAGATCATATACTATTATCAGGGAGTATTTATACTAGGAATGCAGGGCTGGTTTAATATCATGAAAATTACCAGAATAATTGTTCATATTAATAACAACAAAAATCATATGATTATATCAATAGATGCAAAAAAAACCTTTTTGACAATGCCCATTTCTATTTTTAAAAAATACTAGAAATCACAGGAATAAATGGAATCTTTCTTAAAATAAGTAATATATATCTAAAACTAAAAGCAAGCATCATAATGGAGATAAACTTGAAGCCTTCCCAAAGAGATCTGGGGTGAATCAAAGATTTCCATTATCACCATTATTATTCAATATTATGCTAGAAATTCTAGCTATAGGAATAAGAGAAAGAAAGAAAAGAAAGCAAGAAAGAGAAAATGAAGGTATAAAAATAAACAATGAGGAAATAAAACTATCACTTTTTCAGATAATATGATAGTATACTTAGAAAAACCTAGAGAATCAACTAAAAAGCTAGTTTAAACAATTATCAACTTCAGCAGAGTTACAGGATATAAAATAAAATTAAATAAGTCAAAAGCTTTTCTATATTCTACTAACAAAACACAAAATAAGAGAAATTCTTATTTTAAATAAATAACTACAGACAATATAAAGTGCTTGAGAGTCTACCTGCCAAGATGGAATGGTAATTTAAATAGGAAGATCTTTCCCATTCATTAATAGTACCATGTGACCTAATTAAGTCACATGGAAGCCTCAGTCACATGTGGTGGGAGAAGCTTCCTGAACAGGTGGAACAGGAAGGATGGAGCAAAGCTGAGAGGAAGTGGTCAGGCTAGTCAGAGTTGGGAAGGACACAGGAAAGTGGGAATAGCTAGGCTCCTAAGTGTTTGTTTGTGGGAAGGCTTGGAAATGCCTTTGTCCCCAGCAGTGCTAATGAGTATTGGCTTCTTGGTTACTATGATGGAGTTGGCTTTCTGGTGTTGGGTTTGGTTTTCTGTTGTCTAAATAAATGCTTTCTTCTACATATACATGGAGAGTCTGTTATACTTTGCAAATCAGAACTATAGTAGTATATTCATAGTTGCCCTCAGTGCTGTGAATATTGCCTGTGTGATACACAAGACAAACCATGAGACTATAGAAACACAATTAAAAAATACAATTAAATACAATTAAAAATACAATTTAAAAAATTTCCACCCAAATAAAGATGGATCCAAATAATTGGGAGAAATATTAATTGCTTATGAGTAGACCGAGCCAATATAGCAAAGATGGCAGTTCTTATGATAATTTACTTAGTCAATGCCAAATCAATCAAATACCAGAGAATTATTTTATAGAACCAGAAAAAATTCACATGGAAGAACAAAAGGCCAAGAAAATTGAGGAAATCAATGAAAATATATGTTAAAAAAGGCAGACCAGCAGTTCCAAATTTCAGTCATATTATAAAGCTGTCATATCAAAATAATCTGATACTGGCTAAGAAATAATAATCTAGTGTTTGATAAACCCAAAGATCTAAGGTTAAAAACTCAACATTTGACAAAATATCCAGTAAAACTGGAAAGTAGCTTGGCAAAAACTGGGCATAGACCAATATCTTGAACTGTATACCAAGATAAAGTCAAAAAGAATGAATTATTCAGACATAAAGGGGTGATATCATAAGTAAATTAGGGGAGCATAGAAAAAGATACCAGTCAGATTTATGGATAAGGGGAGAGTTTATGACAAAACCAGAGAAAGATGAGATTCTGGGAAGTAAAATAGATAATGTTGATTACATGAAACTAAAAAGGTTTTGCATAAACAAAACTAATGCAGCCAAATGAAAAAGAAAAACAGAAAACTAAGGAAAATTTTACTGTCAGCTTCTCTGAGAAAGATCTCATTTCTCAAATATTATAAGGAACTGAGAGATAGTGAGGAATTGAGGTTGCAAGCCTGACAGAATGAGAGGACAGTGTTGCCCTTGATAGGAATAAGGAAGTTCAGAGGGAGGGAAGGAAGATTTAGGGGGAAAGATAGGAGTTCAGTTTTGAATGTTAAATTTAAGATGTCAACTAGACATCAAGTTCAAGATGTCTGAAAGTCATTTGGAAATGCAAGTTTAGAGGTTAGGGGGTTAGGGAAGACAGGTGGATTTGAGAACCATCAGCACAGAGATAATATATAATTCCACAGGAGAGGATGAAATTGCCAATAGAAGTAATATAGAAAGAAAAGAGGGGCAAAATGGGACACTCACAATTAGTGGGCATATCCTGGATGAGAATCCAACAAATGAGACTGAGAAGGTCTCATTTCCTAACAGTCTAATAGTTAGGAAAAAAGAAAAACCAAGAGAGAGAATGGTACGCTGAAAATCCACTGAGAAGAGACTATCAAGGAGTAGAGAGTGATTAACAGTGCTAGAAGCTATAAAAAGGTCAAGAAGAATGAAGACTGAGAAAACACCCCTGTATTTGGCAGTTAAAAGATTATTGGTAAATTTGGAGAGAGCAATTTCAATGCAATGATGAGATAAGATGTCAAATTGTAAGGGGATAAGAAGTGAGATCATGTTAGAGTTATACCAGAAATTCACTGTTATTTCAATATTAGGAAAATTAGAAGCATTTATAATTGCCTTTCATTCTGAAGACCAAATGACATCACACGGTGATGTCTTGACTTGCACATGAATTGGATTTGAGAGAGACAGAGACATACAGTTAGCCTCATTCTCTCTTTCAAAATAATCTAAGTCAAATGGCAAGACAAAAGTCAAAATGACTGCTGAGGGTCTAGGATGCATCGGATGACCTTTGCGTCTTCGATATCTGACTAAGTTCTAAGTGCTCCACAGAACCTGTTCCAGCCATTGGAACAAATAGTTCTCATCCACCCATTCCACTGGGGGAAGTCTTCACATACTTGGTATAGACAGCCGCCTGACTCACTTATGGGTTTGAAACCTGTCAATTACCCTCAACCTGGTTTAGGTCATCTACCAAGACAGTTTTAATAGAGTATGTCTGCTGCATATACTATAACTTTTTGGAGCCAAAAGTGAGAGTTGGATGAAGGCGTACACCAAAGGTGGATGAGCATAATACAGAATATTGATACCTAACATAACAAAGATGCAGAAAAAACTTTGACAAAATTTAATACACATTTATGTTAAAAAATTAGATATTTTTTAAATGGACCCTTCTGCAACACATTCAATAGTATGCATGGTTACTGCAGTACGTCAGTCAATATAATCAGCTAAAACTTGTTGTAATACATTAAAGATGATCATTCCATCCAATCATTCTTATTAGCATATTAATTATTGGACTTCTTAAGCAAGTAGACTGCTGTCCCACCCACCCTGTACTCCCTACCTGCCAAAAGTAAGATCCAAATTCCAAATGGCTCCTAGTCTTTGTTTACAGAAAATCAGACTTTGCTAATTAACAGGATGTCACAATAGCAAAATATGATTAGTTACTATATGGATTTGAGTAAAATGAATTATGCATGCTGTTTTAACCTTTATATAGCACAGTGCTAAATGTTTTACAATTATTATCTCATGTGATCCTTACAACAACCTTGGTAGCCAGATGCTATTATTATCCTTATTTTGCAAATGAGAAAACTGAGGCAAACAACTTAAATGACTTTCCCAGGATCACAGAGCTAGTAAATGTCTGAGGCTATATTTGAACTCAGGTGTTCCTGACTCCAGGCTCAGTGCTCTATCCACTGTACCAACTTGATGCACCTAAAATATTTATTTATTTAAAAAAATAATTTTTAAAGGAACAAAATTCAACAATACTAAAATACACAATTGTACTGACACCCTTGCTTAGTTCAGCATATCACAGAGGGGTATGATAGAGCCAACTCAGACTGGATCACAAAAGTCTATGGTTAAACTTTCAGTATGAACATTTACTGCTTGGATATTGGCAAAAGGTATGAACTAGAATTTGATTTCTTGTTTTGTTGATTCTTTGGATTTAAGAAAGTGATAGTGAAAATGTTACTGTACAAATCAAACTTAAAAGTGTGTTGTGTATAGATTTTTCTTTTTGGAGAACTGGCTACATTTAACAGCCCACTCCTGAACATGTAGTTGAGGAGATGGCCAGAGGGAACAATGAGAGCTCTGCAAGTTGGAGTAATTGACAGTGGTGCCTTCATTCATTCATTTACTCACCTTCAGCATATTGTGAGGTATCGCCAAACCTCGAAGTGTTAAACAAAGTTGCTTTTCTTAAATAATGAACCAGATCCAATTACTGAAATATCAATTTACTAAATTATGAGTTAATCATACTGATTAATTATGTATTAAGATTTTAGTGAGAACAAATCTATTTTGAATCATTAAATAAAATATTTTAAATATTGTTTATTTCCTCTTTATCTCATCTTAAATGTTTCTATTTGTGCATATTTTTTAAAGTACATAATAGAGTCATATAGCAATATATTATATAATTTATAAATAAATGAATATACATATGTTGGGGCGGGTGCTCAGAAATTTTTACTGAGGGGTGCTCAGTCAAAAGCATTTAGCAACCACTTTGCTACATGATCTCTCAGGGGCTTTCTAGCTTTTAATCTAAGTCTTAACCTGGATAACTAGTTACTTAGTTATATCACTCTTTGTTTGGGCATACTGAAACAGTGTTAGGGATCTTTAAAACTACCAATTTCCAATTCTGATCTTTAGCTATCCCACTGAGATTCAGAGAGAGAAACAGAGAGAAAGAGAGAGAGAGAGAGAGAGAGAGAGAGAGAGAGAGAGAGAGAGAGAGAGAGAGAGAGAGATGGAAGGGGGAGGAGAAGAAAGAAAGGAAGGAAGGAAGGAAGGAAGGAAGGAAGGAAGGAAGGAAGGAAGGAAGGAAGGAAGGAAGGAAGGAAGGAAGGAAGGAAGGAAGGAAGGAAGGAAGGAAACTTACTACAGTCAATCAACAAGCAAATATTAAGTACCAGTAGACTACTAGCCAGCACAAGTACATAAGAAGGAATGAAATTATTCCTCCTCCAAAAGAGATTACGTTCCATACTAGTCCCATTGAACTTTGCCTATTAGAACTGATGAAAGTTACTCAACAATCAGTAAGTCCGTATCCACATGTTCATTTCCGTACACATTAAAGAGGCTACAATAGGACTCTAGTAGACAAGGTCACCGGGACTGTTTCCTTTTGTTTTGGTTTTTAAGTATTCTGTATCATTGGGCTGTACCTTAAGAGGTGCCTTATATTTTTGCCATCACTCCTTTCCATTACTAAAGAGTTGCTTCTCCTACATGAAAAAATGTTATTGCCCAGCACTTCAAGAGAGAAATCTATTTTGTATTTGCCACTGAATTTAAGATTAATTGAAGTTTTCACGGTTAAAGAACGAAGGATCTAAATTCAAGGATTTATTTATCAAGGATTTATTTCTCATATTCATACCTACAAGAGAAAAACATGTCTGAAGAAAGAAAATAAGGGTTTTGAATGAATTTTGCAAGGTACTATTCGTTCAACTTTAGCCTTTTATGTTTCTTTTTCTTCTTTCTTCTATATAAAATACAAATGTTAAAGTATGAGAGAAATGTGAAATATTATTACTATCATAACTTCCTCTATTCCTGCATCCCTTTCTTTCTCTTCTTTCCTTTTTTTTATTTTACTAAAGACCAAAAAAGTAAAGAAATAGTTTATTACTTTCTCAAGTGTATTGTTTCAAATCGAAAGCATTTACTCTACATTTTTAAAAGATTAGCTAATACCCTGATATCTTGGAAACTGAACAAGAATCAAATGTTTTCTTTTGACTATCTTTTTCTCTTGGAATAAAAATTCCTGTAATCCATCATGCAGAAAACTACTTAAATAAAATCACCAATAACCTATCAGCCAGCAAAGGAAGCCACATTGTCTTTTCTGTGTTCTTATACTTTTCAAGAGCCGATCTGAGTATTTCATGTTGATTGCTTGATTGGCTGCAGAGGGACTCTTTAAAAACACTAAAAAAAATCAGAAATCCAGTACAAATCAAATATAAAAGGTTATCAATCATGCACTTGGGGTATTATCTGAGGTTTTTACTCAGAAAGATGCCATTAAAAGTTGCAGAAATTAATTGGTGCCATTGAATGTAATGGTCCTTCCTGACACAGTTTCTCAAATATAAAGAAAAATTATGGATAACGTAAATTCCTTGTGGGATTCTTATAGATGTCTGCTTTGTTCTGTTATTGTTTATTGCAAATGTTATTACTGTGATCTATTGCCCTATCATGCTTTGTCTATACTGCTATGCCATTCTGCAGCCCACAACAACTGAGGGTTTTACTCACTGGCTAAAATGGTGTTTATTTAAAATTTCTTTGCTTTATATATTCCAAGAATGTCTCAAGGTGTTCATTTTGTGTGTTTAAATTTTTATACAGCAACGGATCTCTAATGATTGATTAAATATTGACTTAAACCCTTTTTAGAACAACCCTTAATCTTATTTAAGTTCAGGGTTTCTGTGTTACCTTCCCAGAAGGTTTCCTTCTAGCTTAATAATGGCTATTACATTGTCTGAATCAATGGATAAAGATGTGGCTTCTTTTTCAATAAGAAGACTGGTGTAATTAGCAATATTTTAAATAACTCAGATTAAATTTCCTCAGATTAAAATATTTGCATTTTCCTAATTAGAGGATCATTTTACATTTCTATGAAAGTTTAGGTGAACAGTAGCTTTATTAGTGTTTTGAAATTAGGGAATTATCTGACCAAGTTTTTGCAATAAGGGGATTGTCTGACCAATTCAATCAACTCCAGTGTAGACCAGTTTCTGGAGGTTATTGAAGAATAAAGCAAATTCCTCATGTTTGGCTGACTGAGCATCAACTTCCCCTAACCTGAGGGCTATAAAAAGTATGGTGGCTGTTCTCTTATTTTTCAGAAATCCTTCTTCACATTTCCCCTTCCACAGAGGGGTTTCTGTAGACTAGAAAAGCAAGACAGTACATCTTCACATGTTCAATATTTTTTTTATCTGCATGACAAAATCTGTAATATATACTATGGCCAAAAAAATGTTTCATTCTGTATCACTAAAGAAAGAAATTTTGTTTCTCAATATTTGGAATATTCTTGAGTATTCAGTGTTTATTTTCCCCTTCAAATTCATTTGAAAACATTTGTTATTAGAGAACTTGCCTTGAAAAGTTATAATGTATCAATCTTAAAAAATGTTTTCTTAATTTGAATTCATTGTTTTGTATAATTTATAAGAACTGGTCCTTATGATGCTGCTCGACAGTCGTAATCTAGCCTTTTCAACAACATATATAATTCCCCATGAAGGCTATTCCAAATACTTTCTTCTCTCCTCTTGTCCCCACAATCATATCCAACACACACACACACTCACACACACACTCACATACACACACACACTCACACACACATACACACACACTCACACACACACTCACACACACACTCATACACACACTCACACTCACACACACATCCTATCAGTAGCCTCTACACTTAGAGCTAATGACTGGCCTTACCTCCTACTTTGCTGGATGTTGAGACCTTTTGATTTACTATCCCTCAGCCCTCAAACTTATTGAATCCTTCTTATTCTTCCCTGATCCTATTCCTTTCACAATTTTTCTCACATAGATTTTCAGTCTCTCCCTCAATTTTGGCTCCTTCTGATCTGCCCATAAATATGCTTGGTTTTCCCTAGTCCTAATACTTTCCCTTGACCATCCTGTCTGGCTCCTCTCCTTCACTGGTAAATTTCCTGAAATTATCATCTACATCCAATTTTTCTGCTTCCTTATCTCACGTTTTCTCTTTAGCCATTTGTAATCAAGCTGCTGTTCCCATTGTTCTATTGAAATTGTTCTCACTTAGCTCATTAATAACCTTTTAATAACCACACCTAGCTGTGAGGCACATGAGTAGGAAAACATCTCTCTGAAACTACTCAAAATTATGGCCTCTCTGGATGTCAGTGGTTTCTTTAGGGAATAGTATGTATCATGTGTCATCTGCTTCTCTTCTGAATCTCTCTAATTTCCTGCTGGACAAAGCCGCTTCTCTATTTTTCTTGGTCCAATAAAGTAATGTTAAGTTCTTTTAGGTAATAGCAACGTTAAGTTTGGAATTTGCACAGCTTCCCACATCTGTTCCCTTGACTAGGCACTGAGGCAGTGGAATATTCTTTCAGTAAAAAGTAGTTCCCTTTAATCATGGGGTCTACACAATATTGTAATGGTGACCAGCTGTGAAAGATTCAGCTGTTTTGGTCAAGACAATGATACAAGGCACTTCCAAAGGACTTAAGATGAAAAATGCTATCCACATCTAGGGAGAGAACCAATCAACTCTAAATGTGGATTGAAGCACATCTTTAGTTTTCTTTAATTTTCTTGGCTTTTTTTAACTTTGTTTTCTTTTGCAACTTGGCTAATATGAAAATATATTTTGCATGACTTCACTTATATAATCTATATCAAGTCATTTGCCTTTTCAAAGATGGAGGTGGATCAGGAGGGAGTGAGAGAATTGGGAAGTCAAAATTTTTAAAAATGGTTGTTAGAAATTATTTACAAGTAATTGAAAATATTGAAATAAATAAAAATATATTTTTAAAAATCATGGGGTAAAGTTATTCAAATTTTTTCTCCAACGTCTTCGATGGTTTTTCCTTTGAGGCATAAAGAGTGATGTAAGCAAGTCTTTAAGGGATTTTCTGTCTCCTAAATTATAAGTCGTCTTTCCCCAGACAGTTCTTCAAAACAGCATTGGAGGTCACTTTCTCCAATCAAAGTTGTGCCTCCTATCAGATCAGCTCTCAGCTGTCTACTGCACTATCTATTGAGGTCCAACTCAAATGGCACCTCTTCGAAAACATTTCTATTATCTCTCCTCACCCTAAAAGTAATGAGCTTCCCTCTCAGAATTCACATAGCATGTTGTTGCGGAACTTCACAAAGTACTTATGTAATTATATGCATTTAGGATTTTTAAAATGCTCTGTCAATATTACATCATTTGGTTCTCATGACAATTGTAAAAGAATAAGCTGAGGTGCAAAGCAGTTAAGTGACTTGACTTAAGTCACACAGAGTCACACAGTTAGTAACTGAGTCAGGAATCAAACTCAGATCTTCCTGACTCCAAGTACTTTGTCCACTATGCCACATAGCTGCCATATGTTCTTTAATATAATCATCAATATTTTCCTTTGTGAGCTAAAGCAGTGAGTCCCTCTACTAGGATAATACTCTCATAAATATTTCATCATCAGCTTAAAGAGCAAAGAATTAATATACACAAGCACAGTGCAAGTAGACTTCTCTTAGAACACATGTGCCCTGTGATCTATGGGGCTCTCTCCTGACATCTTTGAAATACTTAAATTGGCCAGGCCCATGAGCTATGCAATTCTACCGATATTGCTATTTTCATAAATTGTTTTAAAGTAATTATAAGTCCTATTTAAGTAATCAAACTAATCCTAAGACTGAGATAAGGCAAGGATTTCAGAAAAGTATTTAGTTTAACCCTTTCTGTCATTTTATAGCCCAAAGTGAAGTCACAGAGTTGGAATTAAAACTCAGGACTTCTGACTCTTATATCCAGCTCTCTTTCTGCTGCTCCAAGTTGTTCATGCATGACCAATCAAATTGGGCAATTAAGATAATTAGAATTATAATCTGGGATTTAGTTGCTTTGACAGGTTTAATGGCTAAGCTGGATCAACCATGTCAGAGTCCAATCTGTTCCCTAGCAATTGGCCAAAATAATCTGCATGCAAAAGGTTAATTCGGTGTTATAGGTACACTCAGTAAAGAACCGGGAACTTGTCAGTGTCTAAGATATGTGTTGAGGCATGATTTGCCCTTGGCTCTAACTAAGGTTTTCCGCTTTTGTTGACCTCATTCTTGCTGAACGCCATCTTCCTTCGGGCTCTGCCCCTTAATTCTTTCCCAGTCCAAACTCTGGCATCTTTCTCAGCTCAGTGCTCCATTCAGGCTGATTGGTTACAAGAGCCAGGATAAAGCCTTAATGTAGTGACAAGAATGAACTATTAAATTTCTGACAGCATATTTTTCCCTTTAAAACTATTTTGCTGCAAACAACTGAAGCCAACTAGCTCTAAATAAACTGGATTGGAAAAGGCAATCAAAAAAAAAACTAGACCAGAAAAAAAGAGATTTATTAGATTTTTTTTTTAAATTAAAGGATGCTAAGTTTTCTTTCTACCTTAAACTATGTAGTCTTTTGTCCTGTGTAGCATTCTAACCTCTTGCCATGTAATCTATTTGACAGCGTCTGTTTCCCGATGCATTCTAAAGGGTCGTGCCCAATATCATAGTCTCTCCAAGGGCTTAGGGTTGCTCGTGCTTTTTGATGTTTGCACCCTCCAGCAGCCCAGATAAGTAGATGAATGGACATGATAAATGGGCATAATGGGGATGTGATAAGAAGTCCGGCGCTTGGCATGAGTTATGTCCTCTGTCATCCAGAAGTGGGGAAAGCTCTCACTTATCTTTTCTCTTTAATTTCTTAATTACAGAGAAAACATATTTCCAGCTTAACCAGGGAGAACTTTGGTCAAACATTTGGTGACTGTTGTCTGAAACAAAAATGCTCACTCCAAGGTTCTGTTTCAAGTTTCTTTAGAATAGTTTTCCTTCCAAGTAACTAAATCCCTTTTCTTTTATATAGCAATATTTTTATGGTGAAAATAGCAGTGACTAGAATAGAAATAAAAACATGATCTAATACAGACATTGGCAATCCAGCAACAGTCAGTTTTCATTGGTAGTGACTAGAGTGCTAGATTTTGAGTAGGAGCATTTGGTCTGCCTTACTATGTAACCATAGAGGAATTCCTTAACTGTTTAAACCTCAGTTTCCTCATCTGCAAAATGGCAATGACAATTACACTAGGATTTTTGTTGGAATAAAATAATATAGACTCACATGCACAAATACCTTTATGGCAAATTTTATCTTTTTTAGTGGCAAGGTGTTAGAAACTAAAGGGGTTCCCACTTTGGACTAATGACTGGACAAGTTATTTTATATAAATATTATGGAATACTTTTTGTGCTATAAAAAATTATGAAAGGGACCATTTCGGAGAAAATCGGGGAATGTGTATGAACTAAGGCATGGTAAAGTAAGCAGAGTCAAAATAACAATTTCTACTAATACTACCATTGTATAAACAAACAACTGGGAAAAACTTAAGAATTCTAATCAACACAATGAGCAAAGAGAACTCAAGGAGACTGACAATGAGAAATGCTCCCTACTGCCTGACAAGAGATGATGGACCCAAGGTGGATAATGAGACAAATGATGCTTTGTATGGTCAGTGGAGGATTTTGTTTTGCTTGAGTATGAACTTTATTATAAAGACTTGTTTTGCTTTTTTTTCCTGTTGGGGGGACATTGGAGGGAGAGTAAATTAATGCTTATTAATTGAAAAATATTAAATAAAATGATAATTACGTTAAAAGATTTCAAATGAGTTCACGTAAGTAAAGAGATATACAAACCTTAATATGATATATAAATGTGAGTATCGTTATTACTATTTTTACAGGACCTGTGATTTTATTAGCATAAGGGCCTCCTAGTGAGAAATTTCCTCTTCCAAAAAACAAAGAGCTACCAGCCCCTTCCCTTAAAGTCTTAGAAAGTTGCCTAGGGCACCAAGGCCAAGTGACCAGCCCAGGGCCACACAACTAATATATGTAAGAATTGGGACTTGAACTTCCATCTTTCTGGTCCTGCTTTCTATTTACTACACCTTACCACCTCTCACAAATATTTTCTCATTTTGCTCATCATTTTTAATGGACTTCAGATTGAAATGATTCATGTGATAAGTCATTCTTTAATATTTAATATTGCATAAGCTATTACAGAAGTATATACAATAGCTGCTTTATTCTAATTGAATGAAAGTACTGGCATCCAAACTCATTTTTTGTAGACTCACTGAAAGCATCTTCAGGATAGATTCAAAAACACACAGAACAAAGGGGATTATGTTTACCTCATCATATTCACAAATGATTTTTATTTCTTCTGCTAGATTTCTATGTCCTAAAAACATTTTGCTCTGTGTAACTTGCAGCTTATGAGCATTTTTAAATTTTTATAGATCAGTGGTATGTCCAAGGGATTGTGGTGACTTTTTTTCTGGGGTGATGATCCTGTTCCAATAGAATTGATTTGTTTAATTCTCAAGGATGTTTTGAAATCTGTATAGGGAAAATAAAGGGAAGGAAACAAGCATTTCTTAAGCAACTACTGTGTGCCAGGCATTGTGCTAAGTGCTTTACCAAAGTTTTCTCATTTGATTCTCACAACAACCCTGTAAGGTAACAACCTTGTAAGGTAGGTGCTCTTATTATACCACTTTTACACTTGGGAAAGCTTGGGCACTTAAAGGTTAAGTGACTTGGTTGGGTTGACATAGCTAGTAATCCATCTGACTCAGATCTTTCTGACTCTAGACCTAGTACTTTATCCATTGCACCACCTAACTGCCTCAGAAATATGAGAAACATGTCTTCTGTCATTATCTGAAAGACAGAGAGTTTCTGATACATAATCCAGACACTAGATAATGTTGCGGTTGGTGTTTGGTAGGTGCTATATACTTTTTTAAACCAGAAGTGGTGCATTGTATTTATGTTCACCTATGCAATGTGAATTCATTGATACATTTGAGCTCATACAAGATACCCTGCTATTTCTGGTAACGATGACCTGGTTCTCAATTTCAATTATAGCCCTTCCAATACTTATAAATATAAATCTGTATAATTCAACCATGTGTTCAATACTTCTTGCAGACATATTGTTGAGTAATTGTGAGCTTTTTCCTCTTTTACATACTTTATAATTTTTCCTTTCTTTGTTCCCCAAAGAAAATGGGGTCAACATCAGCAATCTGTAATTACCATAATTTAACCCCACTTCTCTGTCCCTGATCTTTTTATCCAGCATACCCAGATCTCTGCTTCTTACACTTACTGTTTCTCTCCTTTTAGTCCTTTTTCCTTGAGGACCCAATTCTCAGAGATGAAGTATGTTTTGCCTGTGACAATTTCCTCCCCAACTCTAGCCTCCCTCTTAAACCCTCCCACTTTCCTCTTTATGTCACTTCCTGTATCCATATTGAATTTGATATATTTCTACACCAAACTGTGTATCTATAGGTGTTCAACCTTCCTTGGTCTAGTTTAGATAAAATTTCTCCATTCCCCATGTCAATTTGTATCTTCTTCTAGAGCATCCCTATTTTGAAAAATGATTCTTCTTCTTTCCCATTTTCCCCTAATGTATTACATTTTCCCACTTTCTTCTCTCAAAACCATCATTTTTTTTTTAAAAAAATCTAATCAGGTTCTTTCTTCTCTTTTTTTGCTTCCTCTGTGAACTCTGAAGATACTGAAATTCTGAAGAAACACTTGTTTCTTCTCTCTTTATTGGAATATAAGCATTTAATCATCATTCAGATGCTTCTGTATTTAACTTTCTAAGTTTCTCATGTCTTCTGCATTTGTATTTCTAAGATTTTACTTGACTCTGGTATTTTTATCAGCAATACTTGAGGCTCTTTTGAACCCTCTTTTTTTTAAAAATCTATTTTTTCTTATATGTTCATTTTCAAAGAGCAAATGATTTTTGGTTGTATGTCTTTTATTTTGCATATTGGCATATCATACTGTAAGCTTTCATTTCTTTTATTTCAGTTGCAACTTAGTCTTGCATTATTTTGCTTAATCTCTTGGTACTTGAAGTGTGAGCAGCATTTTTTTCTTTAACCTAAAAGCTCTGGATTTGGGCAATGGTATTTCTAGATGTTTTCTAGCATCTCTAGAAATTTAGGATTGCTTTCAGGAAGTGACTTTTGGACTTTTTATAATTTTACGTTACCCTCTGGTTCTAATAATTCTAGGCAAATGTCTTTTATCATTTCTTGAACTGCGACATATAGGTGTATTTTTGGTCATGTATTTGAGGGAGCCTAGTGATTCTTAAATCCTCTCTCAACCTCTTTTCTGAACAGTTGTTTTGATATTAGATACCTCATATGTTCTCATTTTTCAGTCTCTCGACAATGCTCTGATATCACTTATTATCTCACTGAAAAAGTTGTTCTCTTTTTTACATTCTATTTTTCTAGAAGTTTTCCATTATATCTTAAATAGTTCATTGTTCTCTATTTTTTCCTGAAGTGCTCTACTTTCATTATTTTTTATTTCATTAATCATTTCTTCTAACCATTCTCAGAGGCCTTTAGTGAGGCCATTTTTTTTTTTTTTTGAGGCTTTACTAGTAGAGTTGCTTTCTTCTTCTGGGCTTACCTCTTAACCCATAACCTATGTTATTTCTTCATTGTATAAGATTTTTTTCCTCTCTTTTTGTTTATAGATATCTTTAGCCATATTTCATGTAATGAGACTTTATTTCATGGTCAGGCTCTATTGTACCCGTATGTTAAATGGGAGGATTTTTCTAATCTTCCATGACTTCTTTCAAAGCCCTTCACTGCAATAGACAGTTGAACCTAAAATTAGGACACTTTCTGCCTCCTTCCTGGCTTCTGCCCTGCAAAAGTCTGCTTTGTGAGTACTGATTTTTGGCTGCATCTCCAACTCCTCTTCCTCAGGCTCAGTCACCAACTTATAGTTGACTTTGTTCCCTGTTACATCCCTAACAGTCCTGTTAAATATGAGAGACTCAGATTTTGCTACTTCAGGTCTCCCAGAGAACACTGGCCCAGGCATCCCTGCTCCATCTCCATCTCCTTATATAGTAAGCTGTTGGAAGCTAATTTTGCTCCTGCTATGGCTATGATAAACCCCAATCCAACATTGGATATTGCATGACTTCAAGGTTCTCCAGGAGAGAACCTCAGCGCAGGTCATTGAGATGATTTTTCCTTGTCTTCGTCTTTGTTTCCTTTGATGGGGGTGTTATCTGTTGGCTTTTGGTTTCACCTACCAGAACGTGCTGGCTTCAGGCTTCTCTGGTGTACTCCAACCACATTACCTTGAGCACCTGGCTGATAACCTGTGTAGATATGAACTGGATGGAGGAGTTTGTAGGTGTGTCCCTTTGGTTTTATTGGATTGTCTTTTCAACTGATGTCCTTTTCAACCTTTTCTGTACTGCTTCTCAAGGGATCCGGGCTTAGCCAGAACTTTCTAAATTACCAACTTTGACACTGTTTTGAAAGTTTTTCTTTTTATATAGATCGCAGATTATGAACATTTTGTGTGGCAATATCTATTAAAGCTGTTATTAATCTTTTTATAGACCAATGTAATGTCTAGGTGATTTGGAATTATACAACAGTTTCCAGTTGAATTTGTGTTTTGATTCTCAAGAATATTTTGAGGTATTCATTTGTAATATGGGAATTTGTTATCAATCAGTCCCACACAAGCTTTGGATAAATAATTCTAGGTCATGCCTTGTTAGGTATTCAGTAAGTGCTAGATTTTTTCAGCCAATGATATTTTATTACAATTTCTACTGTTTCCAAGTATAACTTGCACTTATCACTCAACCTGGACTCCTAAGATTATCCTTCTGAATTTCTGGTGGTTGTGCAGGAGTTATTTAATGAGTTTTTCAGTGGAGTAATATAGCTTGATGTCACAAAGGTTTGAATAAGACCAACCTGCAGCTATTTGTTTCCTTGTTCATTTCTAGGAATTTTAGAAATAATCACATTACCCTAGCCAGGGTGCTGACCCAATTAGTGTCTTCAGAAATGAATTCGCCAGCATTTTAGGGTCTTTCTCAGGCCTTTATAACTATAGTTATGATATCAGTGGATACCATGTCCCTATTATACATGGCCTTAGTTGGAAGTACCATACTTTGTCGTCATTCCTGACTCATGGCATCATGCTAACTTGAACTGTGAAAGGATAATAAATTATTGGCATGCATTTCCAGGAAAACACCACTACTCCCATTACCTCCTATTTGAGCTTTCTCAGCTCCCATAATGAAAGACAATAGGTGAAGTGCTCACAGTTTGCTATCCTTTCTTGATCATTTAGAATACTAGAAAAACTGGGTCCAAAATCTTAACATACCACTTTTGAAAAAATAATGGTTGTTCTTAAATATATTTGTAGAACTCTTGGGACAAGAACGTAGAAAATTGATGTTTTCAAAATTTTGATTTTTATGTTATTGATTTTAACTTATTCCTCCAAAGAGACATGCCCCTAGCTAGAGATTTCAGCATGGCAATGACAGCTACATCCCTCAAATTAAAGCCAAGCCTCAGTTTCTTCAGCCCTCTTTCTCTATCTATTAAAGATGTTGATTATTACCTAGCATGAACTCCTCACCTTTTAATGAGGTAATTAAGATCCAAGACAGGTAAGATAGCTTGGTTCAGGTAGCACAGTGGCAGAAGCAGAACCCATATGTCTCCTACCTTTTACGATGTTTCCTTGAAACTTATACCATGCCTGTGTAATCAGAATCATCTCTAGAAGGAGCAGTAGACTTGCAATCAAGGGCATCATCTTGACCACATTATTCTCTACTATTTTGCTGGGTGAACTGGGCCAAATCACAGTCTCTGTGGATTTGTTTCTTCATCTATAAAATGAAAAGGTTTGACTGGATGATCCCTCCGACCCAAGGTGTAGCTCTGAAATTCAATGACTCTGAAACACATGTAAGCAACATCCTTGGCTTGATGCAAAAACCAATGCACAACACTGCCTGTCCACAGCTATCAGTCTTGCTTTCTATTGTTTTTTTTAATGTATTTTATTTTTAAATTATGAAATAAATTGAACATTTCCATAATGTAACATAATAAAGAAGATAATTTTATATGAATCTATGAGCAATTATATATAACTTGCTCTTCCTTTTAAATATATAACAAAGTTATCATGCACATTTCTTTTTTCTGTTTTTTCTTCCCTTCTCATTCATGCCCTAATGATGGCTACATTAGACACAAATATATACATAAAATTTAATATGTAATATATATTTAATATTTAATTAATATGTAATATGTAAATCAATAATTTAATGATTAATAATTAATCTATCTATACTTATCATCATTACTTTCTCTAGCTATAGATAGCTTTTTGTCTTAATATTCTTTATGTTTAATTAGGATATTTTCATACATATGCAATCATGTTAAACAGATTTCCACATTAGTCATATTGTGAAAGAAGAATCAGAACAAAAGAAAAATAGCATGAGAAAGAAAAAAAAAAAGAGAAAATAGCATGCTTTAATCTGCATTCAAACTCCATAGTTCTTTCTCTCTGGTTGTGTTTAGCATTTTCCATCATGAGTCTTTTGGAATTGTCTTGGATCATTACATTGCTGAAAAGAGCAAAGTTTGTCATAGTTAATCATCACACAAGATTGCTGCTGTGTACAATGTTCTCCTGTTTTCTCTCATTTCATTCAGCATCAATTCATGTAAGTCTTTCCAGGTTTTTCTGAACCCATCTGCTCCTCATTTCTTATAGCACAATAGTATTCCATTATGTTCATACACCACAACTTATTCAACCATTCCCCAGTTGATGGGTATCCCCAATCAATTTGCAATTCTTTGCCACCACAAAAAGCTGGTATAAATATTTTATACATATGGGTTCTTTCCCCTTTTTGAGATCTTTTTGGGATATAGACTTGGTAGTGGTATTGATGGATCAAAGGGTATGCACAGAATTGGGCTATTTATAATAGTCCAAATGACTTATTCACTCAAAGTTATTCTTAAAGTAATATTGCTATTACTGTATACAATGTTCTCCTAGTCCTGCTCATTTCACTCCATTATTTTGTGCAAGTCCACGTTTTTCTAACCTCATTAAAATCATCATTTCTTATAGCACTATAGTATTCCATCACAATAGTACACCCTAGCTTCTTCAGCCATTCCCCAATTGATGGGCATCTTTGTAATGTCCAGTTTTTGCCACCACAAAAAAGTTGCTATAAACATTTCAGAAGATATAAGTCTTTTCCTTTTTCCCTAATCATCTTTGGAAATAGACCTAGTAGCGGTATTGCTTCATTTCTATTGTCAACAAGCTCCCCTTCAGATTCTGTTTTTTCTCCTACTCCTTCCATCTCCCGATGCTTGGTGAAACCTGACTTTTCTCGGAAGTCAGCACATTTCTTTCTATCTTTGTCTCATGCCCTCAAACACACAGCACCAGAAGGAAGAATCAGCATACTTCTTGCTCCCTACTCTCGCTTCCAGAGCCTTGTTCTGCTAATCTCTCAACATCTTCAAAGTTCATTCCTTCACATTATATTATCCTGCCAAGAGTCTTGTCAACTGTCATCTGCTGACCTCCAGGTAACTCTCACTCTTTCCTCAATGAATTCATCATGTAATTGATACTCTTGCTCATTAGCCCAACCTTTGAAGGTTGTCAACATGGTGATGATTCTTCTAACGTTCTGATCTCTCAATTCATCAAGCTCTACCACTCCCATAGTCCTCATCTGCACTTTACCACAGACACCCTCAGGTATCTTTTCTTAGGATTCATTGTCACACAAAAAAATAAAAATAAAAAGATTTGCCTCCAAGAACTTGAACTCTGAACCCCTCCCCCAAGTTCCTAATTTCTTCTTTCAAAGTTTCACTCATTCCTGGTCTTTATTTAGTCCTTTGACTTTCTATGTTCTCCCAATCTATTAACCCTATTCTGTGTACACAGTTTTAACCAGCCTGCTCTGGCAACCTTGGCAATCTTATGCTTAACAAATTTTAAGCAAGTTCCTTTCTAGATGTTTGGAATTGAGGGTGGAGTGATGTAAAATACTAACAGTTCTGCACTCAGCCCTAGACAATACAGTGGGTCTCAGGAAAAGGTAGCCCCCATTAGGTTAAGGAACAGCAGCTCCTTCTTGAATCAAAACTATGACCCCTAAATAGGTCATGTGGTCTAGGTTGAGTGCGCGGTCTTCTATTTGTTAATCAAGGCAGGGCACCTTCAATTCAAAACGAACTCTTTTCTTGGAAATGGGAAACACCTGTATTGGGTTTTGCTCCTGGAAGAACTTGGAATGCAGAAGATACAGTCTTGGTTACCTGGAGTAAAGGAACTGAAGCAAAACATGTATTTTAACGTGTGAGCAAATATAATAGGCAGGACTTCACTGTAAAATCATATCCAGTTTTCAATACTGAACCATTTGACAGTACCAAGGACTTTAGTGGCACTTTCTTTTCTTAGTCTGCTGTAGCTGCGGAGAGTAAAAAAAAATGGCTTCTTCTGGAGGACAGAATAGCTGTTTTCCATCTTTGAATAACTATCGTTTATTTCAGCACCTTGCACGTGTTGTTCTCTCTTTCCCTTTCTCTAAAATGAGATGGAGTGAATAGATGACTTCTGAAGTACTTTCTAGTCCTGATACTATGAAACTAAGTGCTTAATAGATGTTTATTGAATTGAAATGCCCCATTACCCAGCCAGGGCCATCATAGCAATTAATGGTCTTTGACAGAAAGCAGGGACTTTGTCTCTAGAAGGCCACAGTTAAAACCCTTTAGCCTTCTCCCATTAGCACATAAACACAAATGAATTTAGCAGCTTAGCTGACTGGCTGACAACCCAGCTCTTTGAGGTGAAAGAATTCAGGATAAGTACTTAGAGGAAGAAACGATTGCACTGGCAAACTGTCAGTGGTGGTTGAAGAGGGTGACAGAGGATGGGATGGCTGTTCGGAAGCACAAAGGTAGAGAGAATAGATCAAGGGTAACCAGCCACTTGGGCTGATCAGTGGCTGCCTGCCAATTATAATTCAAAAGAGAGGGATTTACTGCCTTGAGGGGCAAAATAGAGTGTTGAAAGCAAACTTCACCTACTTTACAATCTTCCCAAGGTCAAGGATGTACACACAAATACAAAGACTACATTGTCATAAAGTCAGTGGAATTGTTTCAATTATATTAACTATACATTCAGATTCTTGGATAGTCAAGTTCATCAGTTTGTAGGGGTTGGTCACTGATACGGTTGTATAAATTAGTCAACCACCAGATGGTTGATTCATAGCACTTCATAAGCCAGATGGAATTTAGAGAATGCCTTGTCCAATTCCCTTATTTGACTGATGGAGAAAATCACAGAGAACTTGTATAACCTGTTCAAAGGAGCACAGCTTGTTAGAATTAGAACCTAGATCTCTGGATTTTGTCCAATGTTCATTGTCCAATTCCCTATTCAGTAAATATATATCAAGTTCTACATTTTAACCAGTGTTTAAGTTGTACATAATTCCTTAAGATCCAGAACTTTTGGCTTTACTTGTGGCAGGATAATAATCATATGACATTGTTGCTTTAACATCCTCTTTTATCTTACGTTATAGATCTTCAACATGATAAATCCCATGAAATGATCTCATTATTCAAATTTGCACGGCACATTTCCATTGGACTAGAACCAACTGCTATATTTTACATAATTATAACTTCAATTAGTACATATTTAAATATATCCATTACATAATTATAATTATAACGTCAATTAGCACATATTTAATACATATTAAATACATGCAGCAAGGTAGTGCAGTGGATAAAGCACCAGTGCAGGAGTTAGGAGGGCCTGAGTTCAAATCTCATCCCAGACACTTGACACTCACTACCTGTGTGACCTTGGACAAGTCACTTAACCCCAATTGCCTCATCCTGGGTCATCTCCAGTCATCCTGGTCACTGGATTCAGATGGCTCTGGAGGAGAAGTGAGGCTGGTGACCTGCACAGCCCTCCCTCACTCAAAACAAAGTCAAGTGGAAGTTATGTCATCATTTCTTGATGGCATGGTCTTCTTCGGCAACAAAGGACAAACACAAAAAATACATCCAGTGACTTCAGGTGATTCATCATTTGGCTGATCAGCAACTAGCTATATATTTCTAATCCCTATTTTAAAGATTGTGAGATTGTCCCAGAGTCTCAAGCTTACAAAGAGAATGTCAAAGTTGAGGAATGGAGCTCAAGCTGGTTTATTCCTACATCAAAAGTCTGTCAGGCTAGGTTGCTTTTTCTGATACAATTGGAAATATCCTAACCAGAACCTCTTATTTGGTTGTTCCAAGGAGGTTTGGCTGATACACAAAGATTTTTGGATGTGCCCCTGCTATAATTACTCCAGTTTACTCTTTCCTAACACATGGTTGGTGATCAACAAATCCTTAATAGCAAAACAAACACCTAAGAAAGATAATTAATTCACAGTTCCCCAAAACAGAAACTGGATACCTAGCACAAATCATATGATATCATATAGTGAGAGCACTTGGCATATAATAAGTGCTTCATAAATGTTTTTATTCAACTTACATAAGTTATTATAGTGTTCCCAGAAACCTTCTTTGTTTAGAACAGGTTTTTGTTATCTTGTAGCTAGCCCACTTTGCTTGAGTATCCATCCTTCTTTACTTTTATCCACAGCCATTTTCTATGGGCATATTACCCTCTCTTCCCCTTTAAAAACAATAGCTTAGATCTATAGCTTTAAATTGCATAGGCATCAGAATGACTAAATGAAAATGTGATGTAAGGAGACCTGTACAAAGATTTATTTCGTTTTTTGTTTTGGTTTCACTGTTGCCCTTTGTTTTTACACCACAGTAACTTTCTCTTATCCCTCACCACCTATCCCACTAAATCTTTCCTTGTAACAAAAATATTTAAGCAAAACCAATTGATACAATGACCATGTCTAGTACTGTATATACCCATTTCACACATATAGCTGTCTTACCTTTCTATTAAGAGAAGGGAGACAAATGTTTTTCATCATAGTTCTCTGGGACCAAGATAAGTCATCAAAATTTATCATCATTCCTACCTTTTAGTGTTATTTTCATTTATATGATTTAAGTCACTGAATAGTGTTCTCTTGGTTCTACTTATTTTGCTTGGTATCAGTTCATATGAGACCTCACATTTTGTCTTAATTTTTCATATTTGTTCCTTCTTAGAATGCAATAATAAACTATTGTATCCACACACCACAATTTATTTGTCTATTAAATGGATCTCACTAGTTTTTGGCATCCATAAAAAGGGGTTGTTCTAAATATTTGGGGACCTTTTCTTCTTTCTTTGAACTCCTTGCTGATATTATGACTAGTAATGGAATCCCTTAGTCAAAGGATATGAGCGATCCAATAACTTTAATTACATAAATTTGAATTGTATTCCAGAAATACAGAAATTATTCACAGCCTCAACTGTAGATAGGTGTGCCTGCATTCCCACAGCCTTACTAGGTGCTAATTTAAAGGAATGCTACATAATGAAAGAAAAAAAAAGAAACGAGAGAAAACTCGGTCTATAAATGGTATCTATTGAAATAAAGGAGGGAAACTTTTCGTCCTTATGATTATTCAGAAATTTTTAGTCTCCTTTCAAGGCAAGATTTGTTTACTAGCGGCATTACAATTTAGTGAGACAAATTAGGCTAAACTTTTTATCTCTGGTGGTTTGCACATACACTGATTGAACTAGTATTTCTTCTAAAGATTGCCTGGGAAGATAAATGAACAGGAGTAGCAATTAGAGTAGGGAAAAACTAAAGATTGGCTGACATGATTTAAGTTCACCACGGCGGCAGTTTGTCATTTTGTCTCTATAATCTCTATCAGAATTGACTAAAACAGTAAACATAAATCATTAGACTAATTTATTTCACCACACTGTGGTCTGGGAAAAGAAGATTTCATTTTTTTCCTGGAGACTTTGGGGATTTAGGCAGCCACTTTTAACTTTTTTCATATAGGAAAAAACAACTCGGAATCGATGATGAGTATCCCAGACCCTCAGAATTATTACACACACACACACACACACACACACACACACACACACCTCATATGCTGGTAAGTAGAGAGATGTTTATATTACAATCGCTAACATAACTGTGGGTCATATATTAAGAGGAGCTAGGCAGTGGTTGTACTTTATAAAAATGTAATTCCTAAGATGTTTGATGTTACATTGGACTAGTTTTTCACATAAGCAATTAATAAGCCTTAAATCTACTCTCAAAAACAAATGTGCCCATGGTTATGGAAGTCCTGGGTACTATAAACTGTCTGATAGGACTTTCCTATAAATATTTATGGAATACCGACCTTCTTGAGTAGCTAGAATGCCAGGCCTGAAGTCAGGAAGACTCATCTTCCTGAGTTCAAATCTGGTCTCAGACACTTACAAGCTTTGTAACCCTGGACAAGTGTCTCAACCCTATTTGCCTCAGTTTCCTCATCTCTTAAAATGATCTGGAGAAGGAAATGGCAAACTGCTCCAGTATCTTTGCCAAGAAAACACCAAATGGGGTCATGACAAGTCAGATACAAGTAAATAGCAATAACCACCACAACCACCTTAAAATAGCCCATTTCTGCATTTGCTGGAGATAGAAGATGGCACCATGTGTACAAGGTTGAATCTTCATCACAAAGGCCCTTGGGCAAATAAGTTTACAACCTGAACAAATTTGATCCATAGTGTCCCAAAGACCAGATATTTCAGACAGCAGAAATATTATTAGATCTCTCTGAGCTTAGTTTAGTTGTGAAAAGAAAAATGTCTGAATTATTTTCATATTTTAGAATAGTCACAGTGTTTCAAATTTGGAAGGGATCTTAGAGGATTCCATGCTCTCAAACAACCCTGACAAATGATTTGGTAGCCTCTGTTTAAATACTTCGATAGGTAGGAAGGTCCCTTCTCAAAGAATTACGACTTCTCATGAAGTAAGATAGAAATGCAAACATGAGAACCCAAAGGAGGATGGACTAGTTACTGAATGTGTGCTAAGAGTATATATGGAATACTACAAAGTGAGTATGAAAGTACAGAGGCAACAGAAACCCTCAAAGCCAATTTTACGTTCAAAATAAGTGAATGAAGAAGCTTTGTATTGTGTATTTTAAGGTGAGGCAAAAGCAGGTGTCTGTTATACGGCTTATGCCCAAGAAGCATTTAAAAGCAGTGATAACAAGGTCCTGGAAGATACAAGATATCATTGGGATGGCACACTTCTGAACCCAGTAGTGGCCATATGGGGGAAAGATCTCAAAATTTTGGTGTATGTATAATTAATGGCAAATAATGCAGCAATAATGAGTAGGGAAGCAGGTCCAAGGAAATCATTCCATTTTTATATTGCTTCAATTGATCTTTATGTTAAGACTGTCTCCCTGAAATTTCCATCCACTAGCCTTGGAGTAAAGAAGGGTAAGTTTTTTCAAGTGGCAACCCTATTTGTAGAAATCATGTCTCTTTCCCTCCTATCTTTCTCTGAAGGAAAAAAAAAATTGTACACACAACACACCTTTAAGTTTAATCTGCATTTTTAACACTTTCTCCATCACTTTCTTAAGTCTAGACAATCAGCAAAATAATCAATCAAACCTTGATTTATAGCAGTTGCTGATTTCCAAATTGTAAATGTTTACACTGAAAATTTAACTCTCAAGAGCCAGTAGGATCTGGATCCAGCACACTCCTAGTGCTACCTTATGTCTTCTCTCCATATTAAATATCCCAACATACAGTGGAAAGAGCAAATGTATCAGGAATTAGAGAATTCAAATTCAAATGATGGCATTGTTATATCTGGACAACTCAGGTGTCTAATATAGTTTTATATATTCTTAAAGCCTCTTAAAGTCATTCTTAAATAGTTAAGAAATTCAGTTTATAAAGAATAGTTGAAGTACTTTATTTTTCATGTACTAACCAATTGAATTAGTTTCCTTCTAAAAATTTCTAGCTTCTTAGTAAAGACAGTGAGGTTATCTGCAGGGAGTGAGGGGGCACTCTCTCAGAATGAAGCTTGAGGAGAGTGGATATGTTTGGAATGGCCCCTTTGAAAAGATTAAATATATATTCAACAAAAGATGAGAAAAAATACCAAGGAACAACTGGCTGCATTCTGAGAGACTCTCTACCATGAGATTAGCCACTATGTAATATAAGTTTTAGTATATAGCTACTCATGAAGAGTGCCTGCAATCTGTATCAATGAGGGGAGAAGGGAGGGAGTACACATGCTAATGAATTGTTAGATCTAAGCTTTATTAAAGGAATCTATCATTTTTCAGTGAGTTTTTCTTCTACAAATATAAATTGCAACCCCTCTACAACTTAGTTAATGGTCTTGGAGATTTGATGCGGCCAAAAAAGTCACCACCCTTCATTAGGAAGTTAGACCAGTCCTAGAATAACAGATGCCTCTGAGCCTATACTCAAAGCTTTTCCAATTCTGAAGGCTCTTCTAGAAAACGTTCTCTGACAATGTAGTTGTAGTGTTAATTAGAGTTAAAGATCTTCCCCAAACATTAAGAGGCCTCACTTTAAACCCATTAAGGGAAGCTTGATTGGGGAGGCTTGTTTTGTAGTAAGACCCACACCTTTTGTTAATTGTTAATAAGGGTCATGATGCTGTCCAGCTCTGAAAAGTATATATACACTCTGAGGTGAAGTATTGCTTTAGGGTCTTACTCTTTAGAGGAAAGTTAGTGTGCCAGATGAGACCCTGAGTAGCCATTAAGGAGCCTCCCACACCCCTCCTAGCTTTGAAAACCCAGATTTTGGTGCTTCTCTCTCTGGTAACTATGTTTATATGTAATGGTCAAACAGTTCTGTCTGTTGATCTTTGATGTATGTATTGTTTATGGTCAGACAATTAGAGTCCCTGTCTGTTGATCTTTATTTCTCTGCTTGCATTTTGTCTATTAGTATATGTGATTTAAAAAATTGTTGACCCCTCAAAAGTTGCTTTCCTTTTAGAAAAGTAGATCTAAGAGCCTGTGCCAGCGGGTCATCCTGGATATGTCAGGGTGCTTGCTGCTATATAGTGTATATATAGTATAGCGGAAGGAGTGTCATATTTGGAATCATAGGAACAGAATCTGAATCCTGGATTGCTTCATACTTGTGTAGCCATGGTAACAATGATAAAAGTAATTTCAAAAATAACCCCATTTATATAGCAAAGATTTGCAAAGCACTTCACAAATATTTCATTTGATCCTTCCAACAGCCCTGAGATAAAGGTTATATTATTATCTTCATTTTAAGAATGAAGAAATTAAGTCACAGAGAAGTTAAAAGATTTGCCAAGAGTCACATAGATAATAAATGTCAGTGACTAAATTTAAATTTGGGGCCTCCTTATATGTCTTATATGTCCTTTAAGACTATACAAAGCTTGGACTGTATCTATTGGATCACATAACTGCCTCTAAACATACACTTAATCTTATTTGGATTTAATTTCCCTATCTGTAAAAAAAATGGGCTTGGGTTAGATGATTTCTAAGGTACCTTTCAGTCCTAAATCAACGATCATAAGCATATCCTTAGAGAAGCCAGAGTTATGTTCAGACTATGAACAAAATGGGACTTATGTGGAGTCCCCACTGTGCCTAATTTCATAAGAAATCTTTAAAATAAATATTTGATTATAAAGAGGCCATATTATTAAAATGATCAACATATACATGTTCCATACAAGAATACCATTGAGAAACTCTTCTTTCTTCCCTCTGGGTTGATTTTGCAGGTAATGTGAAGGAAAATGGTTATCTTCAAAGATATACATTCTGAACAGACTGCCCAAGAGGTAAGGAAAAGGAAAGAATAGATTTACAATAGGAAGAATTAAGTTGTCTAGCTGCCAGTATGTCCTTGGGCAAATCATTTGCCTCTCTGGGCCTTATTTCCCTCATATATAAAATTATTTTCAAAGTTTTTACCAGCTCTAAATGCTAAGTCTAAATGGACTTTTAAAAAATTTTAATTTTATTTTTAATTTATTAAATAAAATAAACATTTCCATGACAAAGTAGAATTTAAAAAAAGATGATTGCACATGAAACTGCAAATCTGTTATATAAAACTTTCTGTTCTTTTTAAATACATAATAAAATTACCATTTAACTTTTTTTTTCATTCCCTCTCCTTTCCCCACCTTGGAGATGGCTACCATCAGACACAAATGTGTGTGTGTGTGTGTGTGTGTGTGTGTGTGTGTGTGTGTGTGTGTAAAGTCATTCTATACATCTATTATCAGTTCTTTCTCTAAATGCAGATAGCATCTTCTTTCATATGTTCTTTGTAGTTAATTTGGGTCTTTATAATAGTCAAAATGACTTAGTCATTCAAAGTTGTTCTTAAAACAACATTGTTACTGTAATCAATGGTCTCTTGTTTCTTCTTATTTTGTGCAAGCCCATCCATGCTTTCAATAGAGGTGAGGTTAGAGATATGTTTAGAAGAGGTCCATCCAGAAGATCTCTTCTTATTGCCTTGGAGGAAACTTTTTTCTTCTCCCTCTTATAATATAAACCCTTTACCAAACTGGAAATCCCTTTCTTTGTTTCTCTTGATTCCTGTGTGCTCATTTCAAAATATCTACTCGGTTCTGACCTTCTCGGTGGAAATACTTGGTTGTCTTCCTTTTCATTTAAAGTTCACTTTTTCCCACTTAAAATTACATCTATATTTTCAAGGCAAATGATTTAAGCCTTTTTTTTGCCTTCTGGAATATTATATTCTTTTCTTTTTTCTTCTTTATAGTGGTTGTTGCCATGTCTTGTGTGATCCTGACTATGGTGACTTTGTATTTGAACTTTTTCTTTCTAGATTCTTGCAGTATTTCATTTGACCTTGAAGTTATGAATTTTATCTATGACATTCCAGGAATTTTTTATTTTGAGATTCTTTCAGGTAGTGACTAGTGGATTCTTTCTCTTTTCACAGTGTTTTTTGTATCTAAAAGTTCTGTGAAGTTCTCATTAGTGATTTCACGAAGAAGCTTATCTAGTTTTCTGTGCTCATAGATATCTAGCAGTCTGATGATTCTTAGATTATATTTCCTTTACTTGTTTTCTAGTTGTGTTGTTTTTTGTAGGAGATACCTTACATTTTCTTCATTTTTCAGACTTTTGATTTTGCTGTCTCATGGAGTCACTCACTCTGTCTCGTGCACTCTAATTTTCCAGGAATATGCTTCTTGAGTAAAGTTTTGCACCTCTTTTTCTAAACTGTTTATTCTATGTTTCATTCTTTCCTCTAAAGGCCCTCATTTCATTTTTTCTCTTCATTCATTTCATCTATAAATCCCAATAAAGCTTGTGGTGAATTTATGTTTTTCTTTATGGTCTTGCTTATAGATGATGTTGAGTTATTCCCTTCTATTTGGATTGTGTCTTAAACATAATTGGCTCCATAAATTTTTTTTCCACTGGTGTTTTCTTGTTTTTATTCATTTTTTCCCAATTTTGCTTCCTTAATTGGGACCTGGTGCTAATACCAGGCTCTATGCACTTCTGGAAGGACTTGTGCAGCATTCTTCATAATAGGTCTGCATTATTTAGGACCTGATACTGTATTCTTCAAGAATTCTAGAAGTAGCTGTCCAGATTGCTCCTCTGGGGCAGTATGTACCCCAGTAGTTTGCACCAGGTTTAGTGTACATGAGTGGCCTACACTGGAGGCAACTATACCAGAGACGGACTGTCCTGAGATGTTTGGATCCACTCTGGGTGTTGCCCTTTTGGTCTGAGCCCTACAAACTTCTGAACGCCTACTTGTTGTGAGAGCAACAACTTCATGATCCAGGTTGCTTTGCTGGACTCCAGTCCAGATTCCTTTCTCCTTGCCTCAATACACAACCTCAGACTGCCCTGAATGTCTTCTGATTCATCTGGGAGGTTTCTTACAATCCTTCTCTGGCTTGATTATTTCCTTAGTGGTCATAGGCCTGTAATTTTGTGTGGATATGTTCTAATAAATTGCTGTTCTGGTAGTTTCTTCTTGGATGTCTCAAACATGTCTTTTTTTCTTGTACCTATTACCTAGACACAAATGTGTCATTTTTTTTATACCTATTAGAGTATTTGCAAGAGAAGTGAGCTTTTCTACTTCCATTTTGCCATCTTGAGAAGAATGAGGGCCATGATTTAAAGTTCAGTTCTCAAATCCACCCAAGTCTTATGGCATTATTATATCCCTTGAAGTTACTGCCCAAGACATGCTTTCCCCTTACATCATATGGCATCAATGCTATTTATTTAAGATTAACACTGATATTAACATAGATCAGAAAAGTATTACTAATTCTCTGGATCAAAGATACAATGATTAACCATTCTGGGTCAGTTTCTTAATGTACCAGAATAACCTATATGATGCTCACAGCCAAATAGGTTTTTGCAGAACACATGTGAGAAATGGTTTAGAAAATGCTGACCCTAATGCTTGAAATGTAACTGGAAGCCACTGGATCTTTTTTAGATGATGAAAGTCTTATAATGCTCAACTGATTCAAAGTAGCCTGGATGTTTGGGTTTGTTTTTTCTTTCCTGGATGATCAGATAACTACCCATGTCCAATAGAAGTGTTCACAAATGCCAATCAGCTGTCACAAATATGGATCTCTCAGAACTAGAAGAAACCTATGAATAGCAGTAATTAAAAAATTAATAACTAATAAGTTTCTATAATACTCTCCAATATTTACTTATGTATTGAAAATTTGGCTCTAAACAGAAATTCCTAAATTGAGCTTCACTTTTCATATTTTATTTTATTTCATCGGAGTTAAATTATTACCTATTAACCTTTAACTTCAGAACCAATGTGTAGATACTTCCCTAGGAAACAGCTAAATTTCTTACCAGCAATCTCTGCCTGAATTCTGGGGTAAATTTAAACCTATCTAGGCCTTAACTTTATCTTTTAATGAATTCCAATCATAATAAGATCATGAGCTTTAGGGGAACAAGAAGGAAACTTAGAGAGCATTTAATCCAACCTCCTTTCTGTTTTCTTAATAAAGGAGGAAGCTAAGACCCAGAGACATGAAATGACTTGCCCAAGGTCACACAAATGGTAAGTACCAGAGCCAGAACTCATACCTAGGTTTGCAGATGGCAAATCCACAGAGGTATTAAAAAATAAGATGGCAACTTTTTATTGGCCAATATGATGGCAAAGAAATAGTCACAGAAATATGGGGAAAAAATTAAAATGACTGTATAAGTAATCTTTTTACACTCTCTCACATTGCCACCCTACTTTGAATTTTCATCTCTATAATTCTGTTGCCATTTCTGTGCAACCCACTTAGTCAATAAAGGATTGTGGGTTTGTTGATGGGTTGTTTTGTTTTTTTTTTTTACCAACTTTATGCTCAATTACTCAGCAATCAAATCAGCTTATCCAGTTGATCACTTTAATGAAGTTGGTTTGATTTGGTCATTAAGATAGGAAAAATAAAATTGATTATGCCATAGTTCAGTTATTTTTATTTATTATGTGCAGATGACTCATAAAGTAATAGTTTTAATCTATGAAGCTGAGAATTGGATAAGCTTTTTAAAATAAGAACTAATTACTTTCTCTCTCCCCATAAAACTATATTTAAGACCCAGAAAATTCCCATGTGCATTTTTTTCTATACATGAACCTGAAGATAAAATCATATTTGGAGGCTGCTTCTAGAAATTATCTGGTAGATTAGTTGTTAAAGAAGGAATACACTGATTATGTCTAATGAGGAGTTGAATCGTTGAACATTGAAGGTAGTCCCTGAACATTACTGAATTTGCTCATCTGTCATTAGGCTAGATTGGTTAGCTGTGATTTCACCTTTTGTGTTACAGTGTATGACACTGTTAAAGAAGTAATATTTATTTAACCTTAAATCTATAAGGTATATATGTACATACATATATATATATGTATACATAATATATACATATATATTGGATGATACTTTTCTATCTCTGTGGTATTTATTCATTACTCTAACTCTAGTGGCCCGAAGTTTCTTACCTTGTATGCTCTTCTGTTACTATGACTAGAATTCCCATTTTAAATACAGTTTGAATCCCATTATGTAGAATATTGCTATATCAAATAACCCATTGTAAGAAAAATATTCCAAGCTCTGGCCAATGAGTCAAACTCATTATAACCAATTTCACCATTATGAATAATTCAATATAATGATTTTTCCCAGTCTCTCCTTGAATAATGGTCACTTGCTGTAACAAAAGTAAAACAAAGCACCTTATTCCATGCCATAGCATATGGGCAAGGTAGAATATATGCACATTTGGCTATTTATGGCAAAAAAAAATGCATCCCTAGTTACAGTGAACAAAGGACAAATTCAGGAGTCTAAGATTTCAGCACAAAAGGAAAGAAAAGAGATATGGTAGAAGACCTCAATATATCATCTCTTCTTTCCCTCTCCATTATCTATATTCTTGAAAATGACTACATGTGTTGTGTACATAAAATGTAATTGATCAAAGTTCATCTGTACATGATGTTCCTTTTGAATAATTAATAGGTAATTTGGACTGATCTGAGCAATGTTCATTACCTCTAAATTCCAATACGGGTGGAAAAATCATATGCCTTTCGAGTACATGTAACATTTACTTATAGCTTATCTATTTCATCTTATTCCATCTGTCAAAGTACTTTTTAAATAACAACACTATTGAAGTGATATACAGAGAAAACACAAGACAAAGTTTGCTCATACCTCATATTCCCCAAAACAGAATCCAATAGTTAGGCTTTCTTTTGTGTGGAGGGAACATTTGTTGCACATAATTTTCATCTCCTTTCTCTTCTACTGTTGAGTTAGACTGTATATATTTTTCACTAATCTCACCAGGAAAGCCATGGAAACCTGAGGAAATGGTAGGTTTTTTAAGTGATGATGACTTTCAAGTACTTTGGAAGCAGTCCTGAGGTGATGATAAGCATTAGTAGTGTAATGGGTAATTAACTTCATTCCTGGTTTGTTTCCAGGATTAAAAAAAAAGAAAACTAACTGCAGGGTAGCAATAAATATAATGTATGGTATCAATGTTGAGCAGAAAAAGGGAGAGGGGATTTTCTATAAATCTGTAATCATCTTATGCATTGTGAGGGTTGAACTGACAGGAACAAGAAATTTCAAGTCCTCTGCCCATGAAAAGTCTAAGAAGAATCTGCTTTAAGGAGAGAACACGATCCCAAAGTGAAATGAAATAGAATCAACCCATTATTGGAATGAATATGTGTATCATTCTCCTGTCCAATGATTTATGCAAAAACTGCTATTTCACTAAAGTTTTTTAGCTGTTTGGAGGAGTTATTGTGTCTTCTAAAGCTAAGAGACTAGGGTCCTGACTTGGGATTTTACAATCCATTTATCTCTCACCTCATTCCCCAACATGTGTACAATTAAACAATCTCCCAATGAACGTTCCAAAGATGTTCTACCTTTGGAATAGTTTATGAGAGAAGATGCATTTTAAAAGCAGAATCAGAAACATATAATCTCAAAATTTAGAGGTAGAAGCCATTAAGGATTACTCCTTGGGCCCCAGAATTTCTACCAGTTCTAAATCCACTCACTCTTCATTGAAATCTATTTAACTATTTAAGTCACCAGCCTAGTTATTTCCTTCATCTGTTTTTGCCTGAGCTATCATAATCACCTCCTAACTGGCCTCCCTGACTTCCTCTGTAATCTGTCCTCCACTCAGCTGCCAAATTAATGTTGCTATAGAGTAGATCTCATCATGCCATTCCTTTGAACAGATTATATCCCATGCCTACAAAGTTCTTTCCCAAATTTCACTTCATAGTACTACCTACTGCAGAAAATTTACCCTGATTTTTACCCCCCTGCTCATTGCTAGTGCCCTCCCTTCAGAAATTATTTTGCATATTTTTTATATTAAATTTTCCATATACTTTATTTCTCCCCAGTAGAGTATAAGTTCCTTGAAGACAAGGGTTTATTTTTAATCTTTTAACATTAGTAATTAGCACAGTATCTGGCACATAGTGTTTAATTACTGTCTGTTGAACAAACGAATCAGTGAATGACATGGAGACTTTGTTAAATGTTTTGCTAAAATCTAGTTGTAATATATCTAGTTGTTGTGGTTTTTCAGTTGTGTCCAACTCGACATGACCTTCATGGGCTTTGTCCATGGGGTTTTCTTGGCAAAGGTACTAGAGTGGTTTGCATTTCCTTCTCCAGTTTGTCCCCATGAGGAGCTAATGCAAATAAGTGTTAAGTAACTTGCCCAGGGCAACACAGCAAGTATCCAAAGTCGGATTTGAACTCAGATCTTCCTGACTCCAGGCCTTATGGTCTTCCCACTGTACCATCTATAACCCCTAGTCTAATAGCCAGCTAGTACATCACAAAGTAAAATGAAGCTAGTCTAACATTACCCATCCAGGAGTATGCTGGCAAATGTTTAACATCTGATCTCTTCAGGGGAAATGTAGTTAGGAAAGACTTTAAAGTTTAATCTGTGTTATTAACATTTTCCTCATCACTTTCTTAAGTCTCAACCAGGGCTGATGAATCTGAGTCCTTGAGGCCACATGTGGCCCTCTAGGTCCTCAAGTGTTCCTCACCCTTGGTCTAAATGCTAGATAAATCAGCAAAACAATAAATCAAATGCTGATCCATTTGCAAATTTCTGAAGTGTGAATTTCACACTGAAAATTTAATAATCAGCTCAAAAGAATGTCCAAGCTGGCTTCAACACACACTTCACTATTACACATGAAATCTTGACTTTTTGTAATCACCAGTTCAAAAACAGCATCCCTTTTTACCTAAACATTAAGAACCACAACTGGGCCCAAGGCAGTGGTCAAGGGCACTCATGCCCTAAAGACCCCCTCTCATTTAGACCCATGCAAATGTTCAAGAGGGGCCTAATAAAAGCTGTAGTTGTTAAACTTTTTAATATCAGGACCCCTTTACACTCTTAAAAATTATTGAAGAACCCCCAAAGACATTTTGTATATGAGGATTAAATTTATTGATTTTTACCATACTAGAAAGTAGAACATCTCAGTACTATTATGAAAACAATTTTGATCTCCCAGAGTTTTTGAAAGAGTCTCAGGAATACCCAGAGGTTCCACCAACACATTGTGAGAAATACTGACCTAAAAGAAGGGTCCTATTTCTCTTCTCACATTTTTGGGGGCTTATTAAAGCCTTGTACTAGAGGAGAAAATTATTTAAAATTTAGGTTGTAGCTCCTATTTTGGCTATCCCCAAAGAGGAATATAAAGGCATATAAATGCAAATCATATGTAAGACAGGTATTTTTATTTCCTGCACATAAAAGAAATGCTTAGTATATATATATATATGTGTGTGTGTGTGTGTGTATACACATACATATACATACATATATATGCATATATATACATACATATATATACATGCATATATATACATACATATATGTATATGGAGAGAGACAGAGACAGAGAGACAGACAGATGTGGGGGAAGAAAGAGAGATAAAAACTCTTTCAGGTGTATGTTGGTCTGACTTAAGCAATCAGTAACTTGGATTAAAGAGTTTGTGGGATTCCTAAGATAATCATTGTTACATTTCATTTCTGCACAATCCCAAAAATTCAATCCATATCTTCAGACAAGTCAGCCCAGAGTTCAGGGCTCTTGGGGCAGTGAGCATCTTCTGCAAGAAGTGCTGAAATAGTTTCTAGAGACTGGTTACATATTCTGTGTGGCAAGAGTTATATATATATATATATATATATATATATATATATATATATATATATATATATATATATATATATATCCTGTGTGGCAATTTGGAACTATCACTCAAAAGTCCCTAAACTGTACATATCTAGACCCAATGATGCCACTACTAGCCATACACCCAAAAGAGATCAAAGAAAAAGAAAAGGAGCCGCAGGTACAAAAATATTCTGCTCAGCTCTTTCTGTAGTAGGAAAAACCTGGAAACTCAAAGGGTATACATCTATTAGAGAATGGCCCAAAAAATGTAGTATATGAATGTAATGGAATATTATTGTGCTTTACAGATGACAAAAGGAACAGTTTCAAAGGCACCTGGGGAAACCTCTATGAACTTATGTAAAGTGAAATGAGTTTACAACCAGGTGAAAAAAATTATACAATGACAGCAACATTATAAAGAAAAACAACTTTTGAAGGTTTTAGAACTCTGAACAATACGAAGAAAAACTGCATTTCCAGAGGATCAAATATGAAACCTGCTACCCATCTCCTGCCAGAGAGGTGAAGGACTTAGAACCGAGAATGAGATGTGCATCTTCAGACATGCACAATGTGTGCATTTGCTTTGCTGGACTGTGCATATGTTATGAGAGTTTTTAAATCTTTTTGCATTACTTAATTGGTGAGGGACAAGGAGGGTAAAAAATGTATATGAAAATAAATAAAATGTTATTTAACAACAACAAATATATATAATAGATATGTGTGTATAGATTTTGTCAGGAATTAAAACCAAGTTCACCTGTCTAGAGTGAGCAGTCTGTCCTCTTTTCCTTTCTTTGAAAACTGAGATGTTTGCCCTTCTCAGTTCTGTTGACTCCTCTCCCTTTTATTGTAATCTGCCAGAGATCACTGTAGTGGCTCAGCAACCATATTCATCAGTTCCTCTAGTAACTTGGAATATACTTTATCTACTCTTGAAGTAATGAAATCCTTAAAGGGAATAGGTGTTCTCTTAATATGTCTTCAGTTTCCATTCTCTTTGGCAAAAATGGAAGGAAGGAAGGAAGGAAGGAAGGAAGGAAGGAAGGAAGGAAGGAAGGAAGGAAGGAAGGAAGGAAGGAAGGAAGGAAGGAAGGGAAGGAGGGAGGGAGGGAGGGAAGGAGGAAGGGAGGGAGGGATGAATAAGGATCAGGATTAGATTGGTCATTTCACTGGTGTCTCAAACTCTAATTGAGGAAAGTCATTTTACCAATTCAATTCAGCATCTGACCTGCACATTGGTATGAAAGCTGTCTAGAGTTCTGAGAGGTAACTTTCCCAGGGTCACTCAGATAATATGTGTCAGAAAATTGGGATTTCAGGTCTTCCTAGCTTCAAGGCCAGTTTGCCACTGACTATGCAATACTTTCATCTTCGATACAGAAAACAGGAAGAAAATAAAAGATTAGTAGTTTTGTCTAATCTTGAGTAGTTTTTTTCTAATTATCCACACATCTATTGAGAGAATTTGTTTTGTATAACTATGTATTTTGTATTTGTTTTTCACTGAATGAAAGAAGGGATAGGATGGAGAGGGAAAATATATTTTTGTTAAATGAAAAAAGATTTAGAGGGCGGAGCCAAGATGGCGGACTAGAAAGACACACTTACGCAGGGTCCTCCCCACAGCCCATAAAATACCTGTAGAGAGAGACTCTCAACAAATTTTGGAGCAGCAGAAGTAGAGAACAACAGAGTGGAGGAGATTTCCAGCCAACGGTGACCTGAAAAGCCCACAGAAGCATCAGTTGCACTGGACAGGGAGCCGAATGACGGAGCACAGCACAGCCTTGGCCGAGTGGCACAGCACGACAAGACAAGACTCTGGGAGGAGGACACCTCTGGAACGGAATCTCTAGTTGCAGTACTGGGTCCTCAGATCCCTCAGCCCACAGGAGCCAAAGGTCAGTGATGGGGTTTTATCAGGGGGCCAGGAAGTGAGAAGGGCCTTCCCATAGCTCCAGCAGTAGGCAGCAGCCACAGAGCCAGCATAGCAGCCCATCCAGAAGCTCCATTGTTGAAGCATAAAAACCCCTGGGGGATTGAAGAGTTGAGTCTTACCTCAGCCCTGGGTGGAGGCCCTGGCTAAGCTGGTCTTTGTCTCAAACTGAATGGTGGCCCTGCCCATCCAGCTTATCTGAAAATCAGCCCCCAGTTCTGGCTTGGCAGGACTGGAGGTCAAGTGGCTGTGGAGAGGTATCTGCTAAGATTCTGGGCACAAAAATCCCTTTCTGTTTCCAGACCAGTACACGCTTGATCATGCCACCTTGGAGGAACTGAGATCTCACAAATTCTCAGAGTATACCCTGCTCTTGACAAAGGATCCAAAAGTCAAGTAACTGGTTGGGAAAATGCCCAGAAAAGGGGAAAAAAATAAGACCATAGAAGGTTACTTTCTTGGTGAACAGATATCTCCTCCCATCCTTTCAGAAGAGGAAGAACAATGCTTACCATCAGGGAAAGACATAGAAGTCAAGGCTTCTGTGTCCCAAACATCCAAAATAAATATTCAGTGGATTCATGCCATGGAAGAGCTCAAAAAGGATTTTGAAAATCAAGTTAGAGAGGTGGAGGAAAACTGGGAAGAGAAAGGAGAGAGATAAAAGAAAAGCATGAAAAGCAGGTCAACACCTCGCTAAAGCAGACCCAAAAAAATGCTAAAGAAAATAACACCTTGAAAAATAGGCTAACTCAATTGGTAAAAGAGGTTCAAAAAGCCAATGAGGAGAAGAATGCTTTCAAAAGCAGAATTAGCCAAATGAAAAGGGAGGTCCAAAAGCTCACTGAAGAAAATAGTTCTTTCAAAATTAGAATGGAACAAATGGAGGCTAATGACTCTCTGAGAAACCAAGAAATCACAAAACAAAACCAAAAGAATGAAAAAATGGAAGATAATGTGAAATATCTCATTGGAAAAACAACTGACCTGAAAAATAGATCCAGGAGAAGCAATTTAAAAATTATGGGACTACCTGAAAGCCATGATCAAAAAAAGAGCCTAGACATCATCTTTCATGAAATTATTAAGGAAAACTGCCCTGATATTCTAGAAGCAGAGGGCAAAGTAAATATTGAAAGAATCCACCAATCAACTCCTGAAAGATATCCAAAAAAAGAAACTCCTAGGAACATTGTGGCTAAATTCCAGACTTCCCTGGTCAAGGAGAAAATATTGCAAGCAGTTAGAAAGAAACTATTCCAGTATTGTGGAAATACAATCAGGATAACTCAAGATCTACCAGTTTCTACAATAATGGATAGAAGGGCATGGAGTATGATATTCCAGAAGTCAAAGGAACTAGGACTCAAACCAAGAATCACCTACCCAGAAAAACTGAGTATAATACTTCAGGGGAAAAAATGGTCTTTCAATGAAATAGAGGAATTTCAAGCATTCTTGATGAAAAGACCAGAGCTGAAAAGAAAATTTGACCTTCAAACACAAGAATGAAGAGAAGCATGAAAAGGTAAACAGCAAAGAGAAGTCATAAGGGACTTACTAAAGTTGAACTGTTTACATTTCTATATGGAAAGACAATAATTGTAACTCTTGAAACTTTTCAGTATTTGGGTAGTTGGTGGGATTACACACACACACACACACACACACACACACACAGAGGGAGAGAGAGAGAGAGAGAGAGAGAGAGAGAGAGAGAGAGAGAGAGAGAGGACAGAGTGAATTGAATAGGATGGGATCATATCTTTAAAAAAATGAAATTAAGTGGTGAGAGAGAAATATATTGGGAGGAGAAAGGGAGAAATTGAAAGGGGCAAATTATCTCTCATATAAGAGGCAAGCAAAAGACTTTTTAGTGGAGGGAAAAAGAGGGGACCTGAGAGAAAAACATGAAGTTTACTCTCATCACATTCAACTAAAGGAAGGAATAAAATACACACTCATTTTTGTATGAAAACCTATCTTACAATACAGGAAAGTGGGGGAGAAGGGGATAAGCAGGGTGGGGGGATGATGGAAGGGAGGGCAGTGGGAGGAGGGAGCAATTTGAAGTCAACACTCTTGGGGAGGGACAAGATCGAAAGACAGAATAGAAGCAATGGGGGCAGGATAGGATGGAGGGAAATATAGTTAGTCTTACACAACATGACTATTATGGAACTCATTTACAAAACTACACAGATATGGCCTATATTGAATTGCTTGCTTCCCAAAGGGAATGGGTGGGGAGGGAGGGATGGCGAGAAGTTGGAACTCAAAGTTTTAGGAACAACTGTTGAGTATTGTTGTTACTACTAGGAAATAAGAAATACAGGCAATGGGGTATACAAAGTTATCTGGCCCTACAGGACAAAAGAGAAGATGGGGACAAGGGAAGGGAGGGATGTTGGAAGAGAGGGCAGATTGGTGATAGGGGCAATTAGCATGCTTGGTGTTTGGGCATGGTGGGGAGGGAAGAAAAGGGGAGAAAATTTGAAACCCAAAATTTTGTGAAAATGAATTTTAAAAGTTAAATAAATAAGTTAATTTTTAAAAAGAAAATAGATTTATTCAATTTAAAATGAAACATGCCACCCATTTTCCTGCCAGATACAAGTAAAAGATGAAAAAAAGCCCTCCCTTATACATTATTGTAATCTTATGTATTATAAGCAATATATTGCTTCTTTGACATTTCCTCTTGCTTAAATGGACCTTCAAAGTCTACCCCTTCCTTTTTGTTATCCTTAACATCTATAACAAGCCTCAAAATTCATTCTGAATTGTAGGTCTCTCAATAGGAGTTTTTATCAGTGCTTATAGCACCATGAGACCTTTTGTATTCATCTTCCTTGATCTATCCTTGCTTCCATCTTCTTATGCATCTTTTAATATTTAAACTTAGTTTATGTGTTCTCTGTGTATCCATTTCAGACTCTTTAGACATATAGTTAATATTCTTCATCAGAACAGATTCCCTTTATACTTAAGAATTTCATTACTTAGAGCTTTTCTTTCCTCTTATGGTAACTACCCCTGGAAAATTTAAGACCATGAGATCTCACTTAATTCTTATCTTGAAGCTTCGAAATCTGTGTTACCAAAATCCTGAGTGTATGTCTGACTATACCTAGTTTTGTTTTTCTCCATTTCATGAAGGTGGAACATCCGGTTAATGCGACAGTCTAGCAGATTATATAGGAACCCCATTCTCCCACATTTATTCCAGAAAAGATCTTTTTTGAATAATGAGCAAGAAATTTAAAGAGAAGCAAATAACCCCTTCACTCCAACATTGCATAAAAAGTCAGAATCTTGACTTTTTATTGGACCTCTCCTCCAGAGATGCTGGATTGGACACAGCTAAAAATTCTAAAACCATGCCAACACTTGAACAAGAGATCCAGAGACATTTCAGGGGGATTGTAGCTTTTTATTCTGAATCAGGAGGTAAAGAAAGGGCTGTAGGAAGCCTGTAGTACTCAGATGTGAAACTATAGCTCAGTTTTCAATAGATTCTGATTTTGAATAAGAAGCCAAGAGTGCTTTGATGGGTCCATGACTGGTGGACCGAAACCTGTCAGTGAAAGAAAGTGACAGGAACCTGGGAAGTTGAAGTCAGAAACAAACAGGGCCTGATTGGGGGAGGAGGAAGGGAAGTAGAATGAGGGTAGCAAGTGAGGTTAGAGGTAAGAGTAAACAGAAGATCTGAATCAATTTGAAGAAAGATTATGAGTCAAAGAGATAAACCCAGAATAAGAAGGTAACTCCACACAAGTATAAAGAAAGACTCAGGGAAAATGATATCTTGGCCGCAAGAATTACAGTGCTACCTGGAATAAATGAAGCGGGACATAAAAAAGAAGTTAAAAGCTCCAAAGCAAAAAATTGGAAAAAAGAATAAATACCTTAGAATAGAAGATGGAAAACTTTCATCTGGTAACTGACTTATTGAAAATTGGAAAGGAGCAAACATAGCTCAAAGACTCCATTAGGGAGTAAAAAAAAGAAGTAAAATTAAAAGGTTAGAAAAAAGAAAGAACATTTGAAATAGCTACCCTTACAAGCAAGTGATCAGGAAAATAAGTCAAGGAGAGATCATTTAAACATGAGACTTTCTTAAAAAATGACCAAGCCAAAACTTTGGATACTGTATTTCAAGAAATCATGAAGGAAAACTGATCAGATCTATTAAAACCAGAGGACAAAATGAAAATAGAAAGAATCCATCAGTTGCCATTTTTAAAACAATGAAATCTCCCAGGTATGTTCGAGCCAAATCTAGAAATTCTGGATCAAATTTTTACTGTAAGCAGACAGAGTTTAAGTACCAAGAAACCATAGTCATGAGCACATAAGAGTTGATAGTATCGTCATAAAGGAGAGGAAATATTGGACTGTGATATTCCAAAAGAAAAACGATAAAGGCTTACAACCAAGAATAATTTAATTTATAAGACTGAGTATACTCATACACTGGAAGGGGGAGGGTAAGAGAAGTCTTTTAAAGCAATGGAAGAATTCCTGAAGAAGGGACCAGAATTGAGTAGAAATTTTGAAATGTGAACACAGGAATTAAGAAAAATTTAGAGAAGTAAATACAATTTAAATAAAAAAGCAATCGGAAGCAGCTAAATGTTAATAAAGTGCTTACATTCTAAAGGGGAGCTGATGAAAATTTTCACCTGCTTTACCATTTTCCCATCCTCCCCAATTCTAGCCCTTTTACTAAGAGACTTTAATATCCATTCATATGTTCACTCAAATGCTTTAATCTATAATTTTTCCAACTTCCTTAAGTCCCATGACCTACTCCTTCACTCCATCTCCACAATAAAAAGGACACTAGGCCTATGTATTATCCCAAAGTGTTCCACTTCCCTAATTAGAAATTGTCATTCCCCTAGCTAACCATAACTCATATTATCTCACCTCTCCCTGTTTCGTGCCTTCCACACTTCTTCTTTGGTCGGTTGATGATGATAGCGTTAACAAGATTTTACCGAGCCTGTCTCTAACCTGAGCATGATGAAACAGCAGGCCAGAGACAATGCGCCAGTAATCAGGTAGCTGTTTAATTAATTAGCTTCATAATGAAGAACAGACTTGCGAATTGGGAGTTCTGATCAAAATTCCACCTTGCTGAAGTGAAGACAGAGATTTTATACATAAATCACAATAGGAAAGGAGGGGGAAAGGTGGATTATCAACAATTATTCCCAGGACTTTGAGTGGTTTCCCAGGACAAACCCAGAAATAGAAGACAAAGTAATTCTGAAGTCCAGTTTTTGGGGGACATTGCTTGATAGGTTACAGGACCAGATTTCTGTGATGGGAACAAGTTCTACAATCTTGGATCCACTTAAGGTACACAGGCAGTGATTGTGAGCATTGTCAAGGTTTAGTTGATCATGTCAAGTTGCATTGTAAGCTTCTGACTCAAGCTAGAAAAGGCAATTCTGAAAAGTCTAATCTATTAGTATATTCATTACATATATCAACTATTATGAAAAATTATCATTCCCTTCACATCCTCTCCTTTCAGCCAAAAAGATCGGAATGATCCTTGAAGGCCAATGAGAAACATTCATTTGAAACATAATTTTAATTTTATGTAAGAATAAGAGTTACAAGTGGAATGCCAAGGTAGGCAACCAGGAGAGTAGATCAAAAGGAAGGCAACAGAGAAACATGCTTCACAATGTTTTGACCCCATCCCATAAATCTTCAGCTTGCTTGTTTAGAGCAGTAAGGTCTTCCTCTATTTGAGAGGATTGGTTGATATAGAAATAACATTCTTCCTCAATGATGCGCAGCCCCCCCTCGACCCCCAGCTCTTTGGGTATCCAGCACCCAATGGTTTTTCAGTGCCACAAGGGTAAGTGAATCAACCTGCACTTGGAGGCTGGTGGCAAGACTCCTTGTACACTCCAGAGTCAAGACTAGTTCTGCCAAGAGGTTCCCAACAAACAGATACAGAGTGCCAAAGGTGGCTATGTTACCAGTCAGGGATCCAGTGGATGTCAACAGGGCCTCAGTGGGAAGGAAAGCAAGGTTTTGCTGCCAACAGAGGGACAACTTTACCCGAAGAGGAACTTCAGTGGAGTGATTCCCTGGGATTAGGCACAAATTGGGCATGATGTAGACAACAGAGGCCTTTCCAGAAGGGAGGGAGGCTGTGGACAGTGTGGAGCTGCATCAGAAGAGAAGTCCTGTGGATGGGAGAAACTCAACAGCTAAGAGATTGAATCCCAGGCAGAGTGAGTGAAACTCCAGGAACTCAGTGCCACCAGGCATGGGTGTTTTGCTCTTACATGCTTATAGAACAAGAGGCCTTGCTTGGATTCTTACTCTAACTGGGAAATTGAGCAGATGCTACGTATTTTCTCAGCTGTAACTGAGTCTGCTTTCTTCCTTCCATTTAATTTTGAGCCTAGCTTATTATATCGATCCAAGAGATAGATAGATGATAGACAGATAGATAGATACTGATGAACTACTAGTTCAACGAGTTTCCCAAAGGTATTTTTTTATTCATTTGGTTTTTCCTCGGTGAATTGGTTAGATCAATCTGTTTGGATTAGCCATGGATTTTACTAAGGACAAAAAATATTCTGGGACTTTATATCATCCAAAAACAAATAAACCAAGTACACCAGGAAGAAATATATACTGGAAGAAATATAGTTTTTAAAATAGTAAGGAATAGATTTTTAAAACAAATGAGGATGGGGAAGATACTCAATGGTTAGAAAGAAATAACAGATTACATTTTAAAAATGTGATCAAGGATATCAGTAATTACCAATCCATAAACCTTACTTTTTCTTTCAACATGCAGCACTCCATTCTTCCCCAGTTCACAGTTGTACTGGTAGACTGGATCCCCAGAAATCAATGACCACTTTCCTCAGATTTCTAGAGGTGAGAGGTTATAATTTCTATGTTAGTTCATGAGCCTTCATTACTCCATTATCTCAATCAAAAATCATTAGCTCTTAGGGAAAGGATTTACTAAGAAGTTATAGCAAGTATATATATATATGGAAATTGTGTGTGTATATACATACATACATATACATACATACATACATATATATACACACACACACACAATTTTCAGGCGTGCACTCTCCCTTTTCACACATCAGGTGCCTAGAGAGAGCAAAATCAAATTCAAATAAAACAGTAAGAAGGCACAAATGTAGAGAACACATATGGCCTAGGGGTACTCTTCCAGGAAGTCCTTTTTTTGTTTTCCTGGAGTCTTCATGAGGTTCTTATTAAGTGTATCTCTCTGCTAGGCTCTGAGTGTCTGTTTTTCCATGTTACATAGTTGATTGTTCTCTCTGTCATAAGAGATCATAAATCCTGAAGCTGCTTGCATACATCTTTCAATGAGGATTTCTATATTATCTGTCTGTAGTTGCTTCTGTCCTCAGCTATTACCATTCTATTGGCCCCTGCTATCGCCCCTACTTGCTTCTGGATCTTTTGATGGCTTTAATGGATCTTCTTATATCACATGGGAGCTCCTCTCTCAGAATACTCATTTAACTAAGAAAGAATAAACCCGAAGGAAACAGAGGTGTCATGTGTTCATAGATACATGATACCCAGGTGGAAATTATAGTAACCACCTTTCCCCTCACTCAGCAGCTCATGTCAGTCCTTGCCTTACTTTCCATGAGGAAGGAAGAGGGACCTGTAGATCAGCAGGTTGTCCCTTTTGAGAACACACACAGTTCCAGCTCTGCAACTCCTAAGTCATTGGTTCTTTTGGCTTTGCAGTCATTTAGAAGAATTTTCATCGTCACAAAGTGCCAAATCCTCAGCCAGACATGGCTGCAAGTAGACTCACCAAAGTCTCCATATATTTTCTTTAGAAGGAGATGAGAGTACCTGCATAAATTTCAAATACTGGGTCCTCATTGACTAGGTCCTCCCTGCTTAATTACAAATCAAAGAAAATTTTTAAATCATGATATGCACATCTACAGGAAATATCCTTCTTGACTGGTGCGAAAAAGTAGTCAAGAAGATGGAAATATTTTTAATTGACTATATCTGAATACATCTTTAGAGACACAGAGTTTGCTTCAAAGAAATAGGGAATACCAATTCTGATGTCTATATGGTTCATTGATATTTTTTTTAAAACACTTAGAAAGAGTCAAACGCAATTTTAATGTCTCTTGGGGGAGGAGCCAAGATGGCGGAGTAGAAACACTCATGTATGGTAGCTCCAAACCCACAGCCCATAAATTTCCTGTAAAAAGAACTCCCCACAAATTCTGGAGCAATGAAAGCCGTGCAGAAACACAGTGGAAGAGATTTCCGTTCCAGAGAGCCCTAGAAAGCCATCCCCAGGGGTCCGTCGCACTCCGGACAGCGGAGCCCACCCCTGCGCTGCCCTGGCCACACAGCCCCAGAGGATCAGATCCAAGCAGGCTTCAGGGATGGAACCTCCAGTGGCTGCGAAGGTCCCTCCACCCACAGGCGCTACAGGTCAGTGAGAGAGACATCTGAGCTGGCCGAGAAGGGAGTGGGGTGTCTCTGTGACACGGGTCCCCTCGGGAGGCAGCGGCAGAGGCAGCAGCTATCCTGGACTCCCCAAGCAGGCAGGAACTCAGGGCCATTACCGAAGGTCTCTGCATAAACCCCTTGAGGGAACTGAGCCTGGGAGGCAGCCCTGCCCCCACCTGAGCACCAGAACTTAAATTGAATAGCAGCCACACCCGCCACTGAAAGCACCAAGGCTGGGGAGCAGCATTTGAATCTCAGACCCCAAGCATTAGCTGGGCGGATCTAGGCAGGGGTGGACAGGAATCTCAGAAGTCAAGTAACTGGCTGGGAAAATGCCCAGAAAAGGGAAGAAAAATAACACCACAGAAAGTTACTTTCTTGGGGAAGAGATGTTCCCAACTTTCATTGCTGATGACGAGGAACAATTCTTACCATTAAGGAAAGACGTGGAGGTCGGGACCTCTGTATCCCAGACATCTGAGGTGAATGTCCAGTGGGCTCAGGCCATGGAAGAGCTCAAAAAGGATTTTGAAAAGCAAGTTAGACAGGTGGAGGAAAAACTGAGAAGAGAAATGAGAGAGATGCAAGAAAAGCATGACAAATGGGTCAATACCTTGCCAAAGGAGACCCAAAAAAATGCTAAAGAAAATAACACCTTGAAAAATAGGCTCACTGAATTGGCAAAAGAGGTTCAAAAAGCCAATGAGGAGAAGAATACTTTCAAAAGCAGAATTAGCCAAATGGAAAAAGAGGTTCAAAAGCTCACTGAAGTAAATAGTTCTTTCAAAATTAGAATGGAACAGATGGAGGCTACTTTCTGAAAAACCAAGAAATCACAAAACAAAACCAAAAGAATGAAAAAATGGAAAAGAATGTGAAATATCTCATTGGAAAAACAACTGACCTGGAAAATAGATCCAGGAGAGACAATTTAAAAATTTTGGGACTACCTGAAAGCCATGATCAAAAAAAGAGCCTAAACATTATCTTTCATGAAATTATCAAGGAAAACTGCCCTGACATTCTACAACCAGTGGGCAAAATAAGTATTGAAGGAATCCATTGATCACTGCCTGAAAGAGATCCAAAAAGAGAAACTCCTAGGAACATTGTGGCCAAATTCCAGAATTCCCAGGTCAAGGAGAAAATATTGCAAGCAGCTAGAAAGAAACCATTCCAGCATTGTGGAAATACAATCAGGATAACTCAAGATCTAGCAGCTTCTAGATTAAGGGATCGAAGGGCGTGGAATAGGATATTCCAGAAGTCAAAGGAACCAGGACTCACACCAAGAATCACCTACCCAGCAAAACTGAGTATAATACTTCAGGGGAAAATATGGTCTTTCAATGAAACAGAGGACTTTCAAGCATTCTTAATGACAAGACCAGAGCTGAAAAGAAAATTTGACTTTCAAACACAAGAATGAGAAGAAGCATGAAAAAGTAAACAGCAAAGAGAAGTCATAAGGGACTTACCAAAGGTGACCTGTTTACATTCCTACATGGAAAGACAATATTTGTAACTCTTAAAACTTTTCAATATCTGGGTAGTTGGTGGGACCACACACACACATACACACACATGCACACATACATGTACACATGTGTGCACATACACACATGCATGCACATACAGAGACAGAGAGCACAGAGTGAATTGAATAGGATGGGACCATATCTTAAAAGAAATTAAGGTAAATGGTGAGAGAGAAATGTAGTGGGAGGAAAGAGGGTGAAATGGAATGGGGTAAATTATATCTCATTCAAGAGGCAAGCAGGAGACTTTTTAGTGGAGGGAAAAAGAGGAGAGCTGAGAAAAAAACATGACATTTACCCTCATCACATTCGACTAAAGGAAGGAATAAAATGCACACTCATTTTGGTATGAAAACCTATCTTACAATAGAGGAAAGTGGAGGAGAAGGAGATAAGCAGGGTGGGGGGATGATGGAAAGGAGGGCAATGGGAGGAGGGAGCAATTTGAAGTCAACACTCGGGGAGGGACAGGATCAAAAGACAGAATAGAAACAATGGGGGGCAGGATAGGATGGAGGGAAATACAGTAAGTCTTACACAACACAACTATTATGGAAGTCATTTGCAAAACTACACAGATATGGCCTATATTGAATTGCCTGCCTTCCCAAAGGGAATGGGTGGGGAGGGAGGGATGGGGAGAATTTGGAACTCAAAGTTTTAGGAACAACTGTTAAGTATTGTTCTTGCTACTAGGAAATAAGAAATACAGTTAATGGGGAATAGAAAGTCATCTGGCCCTACAGGACAAAAGAGAAGATGGGGACAAGAGAAGGGAGGGAAGACAGGAGAGGGCAGATTGGTGATAGGGGAAATTAGAATGTTCGGTGTATTAGAGTCGGGGGAAGGGAGAAATGGGGAGAAAATTTGGAACCCAAAATTTTGTGAAAATGAATGTAAAAAGTTAAATAAACTTATATTAAAAAAAAATTTTAATGTCTCTCTCTGAGCAAAGTGACTACCACGTGTGGCTCAAGATCATTGTTAGATAATACCACACATATAATATTGTTCATTGATTCTCTGATTACTTATGTCAAGACCTAAATGAGGGAAACAATTGTATTTCAATAGTGTTCACCACTATCCTACACAGAATACAAATGGAAGAAAGATGAACTCTTCTTGTGCATAAGAAGTAGCATCAAAGCTACTGTCAGAATGTTCAATAAAGGCAGAGACATAACTAGATAGTCTGTTACCTTAGGCAAACTCAGTTGTAATGTGGGAGAAAAGATCCAGGGTTCCCAATGCATCTGCTACTGGATTCACTGACGTGTGTTGCTAACATCATTGATTCCTTTGTATTTATCACGCAGACTGAGTTCAGACCAGATGGCACGATGAAGGTAGTCTGTCCCAGTTGGATGTAGTTACGGTGTTGTGATGGTGGAGAAGATTAATTCTGAAAAAAAAAATGTGATAGTGATGGGACACTCAATGGGTAGTGACTCAGGGCTTTGTAAGGGAATAGTGAATGTTCAGGCACAGTAAGTGCACTGCTTCACTAACATATTCTAACTTCAAGTGGAGGTTGCAAAACCAGTAATTGCCTAGAAGTTCAGAAAAGAAAGTAAGTCTGCCATGAAGAAAGAACAAAGAATGGCCAGGCTGAATCTGGTGTTAGTATCCATGAAATTTTTTAACTTTATAGAAGGTATCCAGTATCCTCAATAGATTATCAATAAACGATTTGGGGGTGGTGCATGATAAAAATCACACAGATGAGAAAACATAGATGGCTTGTTGTGTGCAATTACATTAATGAATGAGATCCCAGAAATATTTGTAACATTAGGTGTCACTGTGGAGTATGAGGAACTCTGTGATCTCACTTTCTCCTCCCAACCAGGAAAAGACAGAATCTAAATCGTCATAGGCCATGCCCACTGGGTTTGGCTAAAAGTTAAGAATTTCTTCTCTATTCCTACCTGCTCCTCTAGTGCCTTGTGGCACACGGGGCAGATTTAAGCCTGGAGAACCAAAATCAGGGTTTTTTCAGGGACCCCCAACATTCAAAATGGCTTGTTATTCTCAGGAAAATAAGTAAGCCTTGAATTTCCAGTTTTAGGAAACTTCTAAGGAGATTTACTCTACTATTCATAAAATTAAGTTGTAACTTGGGTCCCAAGAAGAATTTTTAGTCTCCCATATTAAAACTCCTAATTTAGATAGTCAGTGAAATATGTGTTATGGAACTAGTATTTGGTGAGAAGGACTCCTTGCCTGTTAAAGGTTGTGATCAGGAGCTCAGTTTGAATGTAACAATTTTTTCTTCTAGACCAATAATGTACTTATTTTGTTCGAAGTACATAGCGCATAGTTTTTGTATCTAATCCCCATATTAGAAATGCCAAGAGGCTGAAGAAAAGATATCCATTGTCATATGCAAACTTGCAAAGTTGATAGCAGTTTAGGAAACTAAGGCCACCATCTACTTCTTCCTAAATATTGTCGTTCATGAGTTGGGCCCCTATGTTTCACTCATGACTCAATGTGTCCCCTCCCCACTCCCATTCATTCAAAAATGTGATATCCCACAGGTGCCTTTAACTGATCTGTGCAGCTGAATTGTATAATTATTTTTCTCAAACCCTTTCCTTGCTCATTGTCAGTTGTTAGGACTATGGGCTCTCAGAGTGAGAGTTAAATAAGTCATTGAAGTCCCTTCCCTTTTCCCTGCTCCTGACCTCGCTGAAGTCCACTCATTTCCCAATACTGATGGAACTATGTTTCCTACATGTGTATAATTGTATGCCATCATATTTCCTGAGCTTTGGGAATCTATTGTGAAGAATCTATTACTGCAGATGTTCAAAATTTACCTGCTCACATGATTGTGAGTTTTTATTTATATCATGACCTGCATATTTAACTTACCAAGCAGATCTATCAAATTTTTGTAAATGTTTTGAATACACACAAAATAAATAATCATTGAAAATGAACACAGTACTTTTTAACAAATATCTCATTTATCTTTATATCATATTCATTTCTCAAGGAAAACATATCATTTCATTATTTTAAAAGAGAAACACTCCTTAAAATACAGTTTTCCCTTGTTACATAAAAATGTATTTGACTGTAGATTTGACTAAAGTAGGATATACTTGTATTCCCACTGAGGAATCAAATTTAAATGATTAGAAAGGATGTTGAGTTTGAGGGAATCGTGATGAAATGTGAAGATATTAATCAATATTTTCTTGGTTCCAAAACTACTCCTCTACAAAATTCCCCAGACATTACCTTTCCAGCCACTCCTCCTCCAGTAATATCTTCTAGCAATATCTTAGTGATAATATAATGCACTTAACAATATCTTCTCCTTACTCTCTGGTTCTTCTAATGTACTTACTTATTTTACTGTGGATTCCTTAACTTGGCCCCCACCGTATCTGAGGTGATACCCAGAACGTTGAAAAGGCATATCCTTGCCTGGTGGGTTTTCAATCTAAATAAAACAAGGTGACATAAAAATACATGGAAGATGAATGGCCAGAGCTAATGGGAAGCATTTGGAATTGTGTTTTGTTTTTTTCAAGAACTATAGTGTCATTTTTCTTTGTCAGATCCTGTCTCTGCTGATGCAATCTAGGGGAAGTCTTTTGTTGGGGAAAATCATGTAACAGCTTCATGAGAGAGAGTCTTGTGAAATCATCTCCTGAATCCCAGATCATCTCAATCTCATGTAGCAGGATACAAAATGATTTGTCTAATTAGACCATAATTATGGTTGAAAAGTCACCAAACAGAAAACTGTTGGTGTGAACTGAAAGCAAATAGAATGGAAGAAGCGGGAACTTCTAATTTCATGTCTCTATGGTTGAATTGCTTCCCCTTATTTATGAGCATCTAAGTGATGGCACAGTAGAATGAATTGGTTGGACAGAGTTCAAATCCTGATTCTGATTCTTATCAGCTGTGTGAGCTTGGGTTTCATTGAGCTTCCACCAGTTTTAGTATTTTCATCCCATTGAGTTATCTGCCAGGAAATGAGGATTTGCTTGGTGGACCCCTATGAACTATACTTATAAGTGCCCCCCAAAAATGCAAACGATTATAAAGGAAACAAATTATATTAAAATGCATTTAGTAAAATAGTGAGCCCTGCTCCTAGACTAATAACGAACCAGAGTTAGTACTCCCCATGTCATGAACCATGAAAGCTTTAAAAAGTGAGAAGAGGGAACTAAGAGCCTATAGATAGCAAACTGGTGAGAGGTGGGAATGCTTCAGCCTTTGGAAAAACCAGCATGTGCCTTGGACACATTCTGATCAAACTTCTTGCTTGGTGGCTTGAAGTAAAACCACCTGGTGATCATAATATAGACTTTTAAGTGACACCTTTCCTTTTCTTGCAGGTTTACAAAAACCAGGAAATTAACTAGGTGGGAAGTGTTCTGGAATGCTTATCAAGAACACAGGTTATCACTGTCTGAACTGCAGTTCCACCTCCTGCCTTGGCACCTCAAATATACTCCTTCCTGCCTCTCTAGGGTCTTTTGATTGCTCCAAAACTTAGTTCTGGTACCTCATTGATGGGAACTATTTCCCCATGCCTTTAGTTGTAAGGATTTTCTCCTTCCTCAAAGTATTTATTTCTCTGTTTACCTGTGACATTTTCCTGTGGAATGTTAAGTCTCTTCAAGGCACCAACTGTTTGGTTTTTTATCTTGTATCCTCAGTCCCTTGTTAGGCCTTGTACATAGTAAGCACTTAACAAATATTTTAAAACTGAAAGTAATCCAACAACTTTAGAGATGAATGAATCGGGAGGAAAGACCCCAAATGCTAAGCTCCTTCCATGTATTAGGTAGGGATTGTGCTAGAAACTGGGAATACGAATACCAGAGTGAGATAGTGTCTGCCATTAAGGAGCTTAAATACTTTAGAGTTTTGATCTAGTCATGGGATTGCTGCATCTTTTCCACTAGCAATAGTGATATTGATTTGATCATTGTTTGTGAAACTAGAAATGTAAGGATGCTTTTGGTAGTATGTGTGGGATGGCAGGACACATGCCAAGATGACTGGGTAAGCCTTGAATAATTGAGACTTGTGAAGCACAGTCTGGGGGCTACTAATTAGGTGAGTTTGTACCCACTCAGTGTTCACCAGTCAGGTCAGATCAACCCCAGGCAGAGTTCTAAAAAGTGAGTGAATGGATTTTTCCTGAAAGGGAAGGCAAAGCATTGTCTTTGAAGGTCTAGTGTGGAGGGTCACTATTCCAAGTCAAGGAGAGGGAGGCAGCATACAAGTCAGATGAGAAGGTGCTCCACCATGATACCACCACAGCTCTCCAGTGTCTGACCTAGTTCATTCTTTACTGTACCTGACTTGGATTGACAGCTTTAGCTGAAACTATCAGCAAGTAGTTGGCACCCACTATATTTCCAATCAGTGTCGTGGAAAGTGTAATGAAATGGAAGAGCAGAAGTTTATTCTTGGGCCAAAGAAAAAGAAAATTGGAAATTTTCAAGGTCTGTATCTCTGTACACAGTTTCCCATTTTTCTCCCTCTGATGTCTCACTTTCCAAGGCAACAATTCTGGGATAGAGAAAGACCACTGAAAGCCTTGGCAACAAAAGAAGACAAGCAAGATGCCTTTGAAAGTGTCTTTATGCTGAGCTAAGTGAACAGAAGCAGAAGAACATTGTACACAGTAACAGAAACATTGTGTGATAGCTAATTATGATTTACTTAGCTTTTCTCAGCAATACAATGATCCAAGACAGTTTCAAAAGACTTATGATGGAAAATACTATTCACATCCAGAGAAAGAACTGATGAAGTCTGAATGAAGTTCAAAGCATACTTTTTTCACTGTTTTGGGGGTAGACAGAGTTCCTGGTTTTTTTCTTTTTGATTTGTTTCTTCTTTCACAAAATAATTATTGTGGAAATATGTTTTACATAATTTCATATGTACAACCTTTTTCAGATTGCTTACCATCTTGGGGAAGGGTGGGGAGGAAAGGACAGAAGGAAAAAAATTAAAATTTCAAAGCTTTCAAAAAAGTTATGGTCAAAATTGTCCTTCCATGTTATTGATCCTAATGAATATCTATCTGGTCCCTGGACCCAGGAGGAGGAGAAAGTGAGGTTGGTAACCTTGCATAGCCCTCTCTCACTGAAAACGAAGTCAAGTGCAAGTCATGTCATCATTTCTCTGATGTCATGGTCTTTGATAATGAAGGATGAACATAGACAGACAGACATATTATTGAAAAAAATAAAATGCTATTAAAGGAAAAAAACTCTAGATTTATCTTGTTCTTTTTTTCAATTGTAGGTTGTACATGTTCAAGCCCCTTTTTTTCTATTATTCTGTGTATCTAGAAATGGGCAATTTTGCCAAGGTTGGAAAAACAAAAAAATTTTAAATAAACATTAGTAGCTATTACAACAGTAACAGAATATTTAAAAAGAAATCCTGTGGGAGAAAAAAGAGTGGGTAGTCTGGAGCCATACTGCAAAGAGCTTTATATACAACTCTGAGGAGTTTGCAGCTTATCCTTAAGCAACAGAAAGTCACCAGATAAATAACATGGGTTAAAAAGAACTTTTCATAAGATACTAACATTGAGAGGGGCATACTTCTATCCACTCACAAGGCAACCACTGTAATTCAGGCCTTCAATGCTTCTTGTCTGAATTGTTTTAACAGACTCCTAATTAAACTCCTTATCTTTCAGTCCCTCCTCTTCTAATCCATTCTCCAAAAAGTTGCCAAAATCATCTTCAAAGGACACCTCAAACCTTGTCATTTCAAAGTTAACTCTTGCCATTCAGATCAAGAATCTTTAGGGTCCCCCTCTTGCCCCTGGAATAACATGTAAATTTCCTTGGCTCTAGAAGCCTTTCACAATCTAATTCGAGTCTACCTTTCCAGGCATATTTCACATTCCTCCTTTTCATGCCCTCTAACATTATAGTCAAACTGACTGCTATTTTCCAAATTCCTTCTATGACCTTTGCATAAGCTGTTCTTTGTATCTGACTGCACCTACTTAACCCTGCCTTTTGGGGTACCAACTAAAGGCCATGAGAAATCGAACAAGTACCCCACACCAAATCAGGGACTAGAAGGTTTAGACCAAGGGTAGGGAAGCTGTAGCCTCAAAGCCACATTCTAGGTCCTCAAGTGCGGGTCCTTTGACATAATCCAAACTCTTAATAAAAGGATTTGTTCTGTAAAACTTGGACTTAGTCCAAAGACTGCACCCAAGGACCTAGAAGGCCACATATGGCTTTGAGGTTGCAGGTTCCCCACCCTTGACTTAAACATAGCCTGATAATGGGGCAAAGGAGCAATGAAGACCAATCCAGAAGAGGGTGGGGAATGTGTCCAAAAAGCAGCTGCTGGGTATCAAATCCCCGTTAACCATCTGTGTTACACCATTTCCAAAGCAAAGGTTGTACTCCTTGGCAGAGAAAATGAACTAGAAGTAGAATTTTTAATTGCTGTCTCATCCAGTCCAGTTAGTGGTACAATATGTTCTTTGATTATTTTTCCCCTAAATAGCTAAAAAATAAAAATATTTTTATTGTCTATATATTCCTTTGTTAACTTCAGGTCATGCTAAGTTTTAGCATTCCTAAAACTATTCTTACAAGACTGTATAATCACTGTATAACCAAACTTGTATAATCATCCTTTTTTACCATCCTTGCTTGAAACTTCTGTTCATTTCTTTTTTAAACCCCAATTGGTTTGTGAGTTCCTAGTGCTTCCATATCTTTTCAGACAAGTCCCATTTTTTTCTCTTCCTTATCATTATTTCCTTTTTCATCTTCATAAGCTAGTTCCTAAATATCTTTCATCTCTCCTAGACTAACTTCCACTGTAACATTTCGGCCAGTCGTGACCTAACTATCTTTTCTCTGAAGTTTTTAAAATCTGCTCTCTCCAAATCCAGGCTATATATCAAACTTCAACTATTTATCTTCTTTTCTAATACAAATTTTAGAAAGGGATGTTCACTTCCCCCTAAGCTTCCCATCATTTACACTCAAGACATCAATCTTTGGTAGTCAGAATCAGATAAAGGCTAACATTTTCTGTTGTTTGTTCCTCCACAATTTAAAGGATGAAATTATTGCAGAGGCAAATTATTTATTAGCTGCTTTTCTTTTGGCAGTGAGCTAACTCCAACAGATATCTGGATAATGCAACCCTTCCTTCCGTGCCAGGTTTATGACATGTTTCCCAAATGTCTCATCTATTTCTTCTTTCTGTTCAGGTGGTCTGTAGCATATTTCAATTTAAAAATCACATTTGTTTCTCCCTCCACTTATCTTCACCCAAATATTTTCCATCATGCATCACTCTTCTGCTTTCGAATTTTCTTCACATGAGTATACCTTCTTAATATACAATGCTAGTTCATCCCACAATTTCATTTTACCTATGCAATTTCCTTTTAATAATCGGAGCTATAATCTAGTAATGAATTTCATACCACCAAATCTCAGTGATACACACTAGATATCAAATTTGCCTACTTGCATTAGAACCTCTAGTTCATTTAACTTATTGTCTAAGTTTTGGATCATTTTGGATAGATATTTTAGGCCCTAAGTTTCACTATTTTATTCTTTCTTGAATTTTGTTTCCTATGAACAACTAGGTATGTCTTCCTCCTTTGTTGCAGCTCCTCTGTGGTATCTAATTTGGGGAGTTTACATAGGTCATCTCCACCCTTTTCAAAGCCCAATTAAATTATATTTGTAATACACAGGACAAATACATTCTTAATAGCCTTTGTCAGTTATATTCTCTCTCTGGCCAGGAGTCTGTCATGCAGAAAAACAAATCTGTTCTCAGACACTAATTTATTTTAAGGTCGTTTACCTTTCAAATTAATTTTTCTCTTCTGCATTCTCTACTTTCAGTAGACAGCAGTGAGGAAAACACAAACTGTACCCTATTTCTTGACCAAGACTTTATAATTATTGGCAAAATTTTAGTTTGTGTCTCATAACATCATCTGAGAGCATGTGAATCACAATAAGCAATTAGTTATCATCCACTTTGATAAATCTTGGGAGATTCTGTGTTATATCTTGCATACATGCCCTGGAATGATAGTAGACCACTTTGATATTATTGTCAGGCTGGCAAATAGCTGCCTTAGTGCCTCCGAGGAGGGAATTACCAGCTATTGCCCTTCTTAGATTCGTCCTTTGACCTTTGCTGGATAATCTCCTACCTGATAGCTCCTGAGTCTTTGCAACATCCTTCTTTAGAGGACATCTACCTCCTCAGAATATCTGGCTCCACACTCTTCAGGAAGAGCTTCAAATGTGTTTTTAAGCACTTATTGTACATCTATCCATCCAATTCCTTCCCCTTCTCCTCTGTGTATTACCCATTACATTATACACTCAAAAGAGGCAGGTCTCCTCTTCAGCCCAAATACTTTTTCTCCCCAATAAAGTCTGATTCAGTTTCTTCTAGGATTATTCCACCCTTCCTAATAGCCTAGAATATATAGCAGCATGTTCTTCTCCTTTTATCTTTTCTTCCTAAAGGTAGATCAACCTAATTATTTGACTGTCACAGAAATCGAAACATTACACCAACATGGCAAGTCATATATTATTTCCTTTATTTTCCATTTAAGTAATGTCAGCCCCATTTGAATAAGGCATAATCAATAGAGTACTGGAGATGGATTTAGAAAGACCTGGGTTTGTATTCAACTTCAGACACTTACCAACCGTTATGACTGAATAAAGCACTTAATCTTTCTTAGTTTCAGTTTTCTCACCTATAACATGTGGTCATAATAATAACTTATAGAGATATTGTGATGCTCAAATGAATATGTATGTGTACATAAACTTTAATAGCTATTAATATTTTAATCTATTAAAGTTTAAAAACCACTGTAAGATTTTTGGGACACTTGATGTATGTGTGTTTGTGTGTGCGTGTTTGTGTGTTTCTGTATCTGTGTGCATGGAAATAATTTTGCAAAGCTTAAAGCATTAGATATGTGTTAGCTATTAATAAATCATCATTATCATTATTATCCTTGCATTTATTTGTTGGTTTCCAAAGCCACCCACTGCATCCAACCCTCACTAGGAGAGAAATTTTTATTCTCTAAGCATTTTCCATATATTTTATAATGTGGTAAACTCTTTCAATTATGAGTGTTTACATATGGTTGACCATGGTTCTAGTTTTAATTGTCTTTTCTTCTTACTGACTCATTTAAATTAGTGTCACCATTTCCTTCTTCTTAGAAGACTCCCTTTTTGATTAATTAGTTATCAGTTTATTTCATTCTGAAGCAAGACCAATGAGCTCGTTTTATCCTATGCTCCCAGTCTTACCACAGATTAACTCAGCTCTCACTAGCCAGAGCTAACCACATTAAACCTTTCTAAATTTGAGTTTCCACACACTGACAGCACAAAGACACAGCAGGAAAGGAATAAAGGGCTCTGCTTTGCTCAAGCTGTCATTAAAACTGCATGTACCAAAGACAGACCAGAGTTGGTTGTGAACTGGGGTATGTGTGTGTGTGTGTGCACATGTGTATGAGAGAGACAGAGTGGGAGAGAGGAGATGTATGAAGATGGGAAATGCAAACTAATACAGTGAGAGAAGAAAAAAGATGTGGCCAACAAAACACACAGCTGATAACAAGAGCTCCCATAACTTTCCAACCCTCCACTATCTATGGCATCTCTTCACACAATGGGTAAATGGACCCCAGTACCAGGAGGCATTAGGTTTTTAGAAGTGAAGTTAAACTGATAAATTAGACCTCATTTATTGAACAGCAGTTACAGCCAATTGCCCAGGGAGTCATTTGACACCTTTGAAGACCCTGCTAACTTAATTGGTGATAGTTTGGGGCCTGAAGGAAACATTTAAGGCTGGAGCAGCAGGACACCGTTCAGCATGGAAATGGAGAAGACAAGCATCCTCTCTGACAAGGGGAGTCATATATAGATTTTTGTGTCCATTGTTTTCCCTTATTTGTGTGTGTGCTTTACTCAGTCAATCAAATATAATTGACACCACTGGGTTCTGTTGTTTTGTGGATGACAGGAGCTAATGCAAGGGAAAAAAGCTGGAAGTAAACTTCCCCCTGAAAGGCTATGAAAAGGTTTTTTTTTCACAAGACCCATGACATTTTTTGCTCAATTGTATTAATTGATGGTAGTGACAAGGCAGTTGAGAAGATGATGGATACTGATCACTACACCCTTTTTTTAAGGTTGAGTGATATCTTGGCATTAACATAAGCACTGTTTTGTGCAAGTCATGGGGAACACACTGGTAAGAAGAAAAGAAAAAGAAACTTAAGCAGATTGCCTTAAAGAGTTGCATGACAAAGGTAAAGTGGTACCTTTTCATGTTAGTGTTATGCAAAGGGAAAGTTGTGAAGATGTGTGTTTCCTTTCAAAAACCTAGTCAATAACTTTGAATAGGACACCTACACCCTCTGGTCTCAAGTTGGCATCAGTATCAACTGGTATCCAATGTCAGGATAGCTTGCATTCCCACAAAATCAGATATCTCTTGGGCTAGCAGAGGTATACTTCAAAACAAAGACCAAGCAAGAGATTAAGAAAAATGTCCTGTGAATTAGAGACAATTAATTCCAAGCCTCAGTACAACTATATGTGATTCTACTTGTCTGGTAACAATGCTACATCATTCAGTTCATTGCATATACTCACCTGTAAGGTAGGAAGAAGCCCTACTCTTTCCTATAGCTACTCCAGCAAAGAGCAAGAAAGAATACTCCAATGATTGATATATCCAAAAAAAAAACACCACAGTGAGTCACTTTTCTAACCCAAGATCATGAATTCAGCCCATAGGCAAATGACCAGGACAGGAACTCTGGGACAGAGGAGGATGCAGTTCTGTTACTCTGACTCCAGTGTGGGATCACAAATTTAGATCACAGTAAAATGACCAGGATTGAGATTCTGCACAAGGATGGGCTACAACTTTGTCATTCTGAAATTGCTGAGCCTTCTAGCTAATTGATATATCTTAGGATCACCAACTATATCTGTTGCTACCCAGGGGCAACCCTGAAATTAAGTTGCTCAGACCCAAACCTAGGTCCAGAGAGCAGTGATCAAACTGTGCTCCAGATCTGACCACTTAAAATCTGCTAAGAATTTATAGGCCTGAATTTCCCTTGAGTTTTGTGATGAACATAGCACCAAGAACACAGTGTCAGGACCCTATGTAATTCAGACTAGGACCATATAGGGTTTCACCATTCCCCCAAAAGTCTGTTATAGTGTAGTCTAGCCCTAACCAAAGACTTGGAAGAAAAACTGGAATAAAAAGTAAACAAAAAATAAAAGACATTGATGATAAAGAGCTCTTGTGGAGAAAAAGTAGTCCAAGATACAACACAAAAGAGGATAACTCCAGAAAATTTATAAGCAAAGCCTCAAAGCAAAACATATCTTGGTTACATGGTTAACTAGAATTCCTGGAAGAAAAACACGAGTTTTTTTTAAGTTTAAAAAAGGACATTAAAAATGAAATGAGAGCTCTAGAGGAAAGAATTTGAAAAGAAATAAATGTTGAAGGCAATTTAATACAGGGGTGAGCAACCTGTGGCCTCAAGGCCACATGTGGCACTTTAGGCCCTCAAGTATGGGCCTTTAACTGAATAACTTCACAAAACAATTACTGAATTCAGTGAAAGGGCCACACTTGAGGACCTACAGGGCCACATGTAACCTCGAGGCCACAGGTTCCCCACCCCTGATTTGGTAGAAGACGTACAAAAACATATTCAACAAATAGCCTAAAAATGAAAATTGACCAAACAAAAGCTGTTGAATCCATGACACAACAAAAATATTAAAAGTAAAAAATTATAATGGTATCTCATAGCAAAAACAATTGACCTAAAAAACAAGTCAAAGAAAAGTAATTAAAGAATTATTGGACCAGACGAAAGCCATGATCTCAGATAGCACATTTCAGGAAATCATAAAGGAAATGCTCAGACTCGTTAGAATTAGGAGACAAATTTAAAACAGAGAAAAAGACTCTAGAATGGAAACTCCTAGAAACATAGCAGCTAAAATCCAGAACTTCTAAGACAAAGAAAAATACTTCAAGGGGCCAGAAAGCAAAATTCAAATACTAAGGAGCCACAGTCAGTATCACGCAGGCTTTAGCAGCTGCCATGATACAGAAAAAGAAGGCTAGGAATACAATATTTAAAAAGTTAAGAGACATGGGTTTACCACCAAGAATAAATCAACCAGAAAAAAATAAGTATGATTCTGTAAGAGGATAAAATTAATCTTTAATGAAATGGAGGACACCAAAATATTCCTAATGAAAAAAAAAATCAAGGCTGAATAGAAACTTTGAAATACAAATGCAATATTTAAGAGAAACATAAAAAACAAAATACAGGTGAATGACTGAGAGCAACTAACAAAGAAAAAAAGTGTTTACGTTCCAATGGGAGCGTATACAAATGTCCCCTTAAAATCCTAATGAAAAGAAAAAAGAAGTTACAGGGTATGATGGAAGTAGGTTGCGTTAAACACTGAACATTGGTGATGAACACACTATTATTACCTTATTCTTTATTAAAAAAGAAGAAAGTAGAGTTGAGGCAAAAACAAAAAAGTATAAGAGGAATGAGGGGAAAACACGAATGGTAATGGAATGAATTTACAGGCAAGAGGCATAGGGAGTAAATGGAAAGAGAATTAGAAAACGGAATTCATAAATGTCCAATTCACATTAAAAACTCACTTGAAGTACAGATATTCATATAATTCAAATGAGTTATTGGATCAAAATTCAGCTATTGGTTAACTGATTTTTTTAAAAAAAATAGGCATAGAAATGATTTCAGAAAAGTTAATAACAATAGAATTGATTGAAAGAGACAAACGGAAAGTACATAATGCAAAATACCATCAACAATGATATTATATCAATACTTAACATACATGCACCAAATGGCATAGCAGCTAAATATTTAAAGGAAAAATTAAACAAATTGTAGAAAGAAATTAAGCACTAAAATCATAAGAATGAAAGACCTAAGTGCACCCTGCTTAAATCTAAACAAATCTAAACACCTCAACAAACAAGAAAGAAGTTAAGGACAATTAGCTGATGTAATTTAAAGAAATCAAGAAGAAAACCAAATTGCCAGTCTCAAAAAAAGAAAAGGAGATTCACAGGGGAAAAAAAATCCAAGACTATAGAACATTGTTAGAAACTCTTTTCACCAATTCCATGAACCAACCATAACCAACATATTAAGTGAAATGGATGAATATTTATAGAACTATTACTTAGAATAAAAAGGGGAATATAAAAAAGCCAATCTCAGAAAAAGAAATTGAACAACTCACAAATATAGTACCAAACTTAGGAGGAAGAGATGTGGGGAGAGAACCAGAACCAGACGAATTCTATCATTCTAGCAAGTTCTATCATTTATGTACATCATTTATAGATAGCAAGTTCTGTGTAAACATTTATGGTTACACAAACTTTAATATGCAAATGCAATGAAATATTGTTATGATACAAAAAAAATAATGAAAGGGACAGTTTTAGGGAAACCTCAGAATAATTGTATAAACTGATACTCAGTGAAATGAACAGAGCTTTCTATGAGAACAATTTATACAACAACCTTGCAAAGACCAACAACTCCAATTAGACTTAAGAAATCTTAAGAACTGGTTTAAATCAATGTAATGGCTACCTATGATTCCAGAGGCTATAGGCGTTACGTAACTCCTCTTGACAGAGGTGAAAGATTAAAGATGCAGACTAAGCAAACATTTTTGCACATCGTCAATGCAGGAATTTGTTTTGATTGATTATTCATATTTGTTATGAGTTTCATTTTCATTTTTTTCAGTGAGGGAGATAGAAGGAAAATAAATGCTGTATAACTGAAAAAAAATTTAATTTGATTTTTAAAAAGGCAGGATTCATCTCATTTTAACCCTCGCTACCTTCTCCAGAGATTCCTCATAGGTCTTCATAGATCACAGATAAAGTATATAACTTCTCTCTGATTTTATAGGGGAAAGCATAGGATAGTAAGATATTTTCTCAATCTGTTAGCACAATTGTTTTTTTGCAACATTCCATTTGGCCCTTAAAGATTCAGTAACAATACTTGTAATCTCTGTGAGAGAGGACTTTGGAATAGGAATTACAATAACAAGCAAACATTAAAGGACTTTGACGAAGGCACTGCTATGACTAGTTCAGTCTGGAAGATGTGAATGATGATTTCTTGCAAAGAGAGAGTGGAGGCAAGAAAACTTGTTTTAAAAGATTATTGAAGTTATCTTTATGTATGATAATGAATGTCTTTGGTGGTAGAGGGAATAGGGAAGAGGTAGTACATGCCAGAGATAGCATGAAACATTGCATGACTAAATTGAGTGGGGGGAGGAAAGATAAGGAAGTAAAGAAAAAACAACTGAAGATAATTCTGAGGTTTTAAACATGGATAAGATCAAAAAGAAAAGAAGTTTTGGAGAAAATGATATTAAATCCCATTTTAGACACGAATTTGAAATGTCAAAAAGACACCCATGTAGAAGTATCTTATAGTGCAGTGTTCTTAAAGTGGGGTCCACAAGATGATCCATTAGAGTAAAGGAAGAAAATATTAGAACTATTTATACTAATTTTTTATCTTAAAGAAGAAAGAACTTAAGCTATATGGATTGTCTGGTACTCACACTCAGTCTGCATGTCAAATGGTTCTGTGTCACATACAGTATTTGAGGTTTCCTGACAGAAGAGTGGGGAATTACATAGCACAGACGGATTGGTAACAGTATTCTAATTTGTTCATTCACTTTCAGTATATTGCAATATGTTACAATTGCATCTGCCAGTTAAGTAGATTTAAAGATTATATTAACTGAATTTAACCAAACTATCTCTCATGAAATGGACAAGTGGTTTAAAAAGATAAGCTCTAAGAAAACACAGATTGAAGAGGGTTAAAACAAGTAAACAAGAAAAAAAAATGAGATGACATTTCTTCTGTTCCTGGTATAAACTACTCATTTGTCACATTACAAGGGAAAAATGATGATGGTCTGATGAGATCTAACAGGAAGTCAGCAAAAAAAGTTACTAAGATTATTTAAAACACAGATTTGCATCCATTGTTTTCACTGAACTTCAACCTACATAACCTTATTTTGCTTGAGATGGTATTAGCTAAAATAGTATGAAGCCATTACAATTCAGAAGATATTTGAAAATCTAAGTTTTTGTGGTTCAAACAGTGTGTACCCCCTACTGAAATTCTCAAATATATCTTTTTAAAAACTTGGAAACAGGTTTTTTCCCCCCTAATATGCTAAATATCTTCCAAATGAAAAGTTTCAGTGAATTTTAATTCACTTATTCAAAATGTAAAAATGCAATACCCTCTGATTAATTTATAAGAACAACTAAATGACATCAGGAAACATGGAAATTTACCAGCCCCAAAATTTAACAAAAATCTTTGCATAATTGGTAGACAGAATTGAAAAATGAGTATTATGATTTAGTGAACATGACAAATGATTCATTTCTTCCACTGGGATCTATGTATATCAGCGAGTTATCTTTTTCAACTATGACAGTTATTAAAATAAAGTATCAAAATAAATAACTTAGGAGCAAACCTTCACATCATTGTATCATAACTAAGATTTTTTAAATAATGAAACCTATTCAATCACATTGCTTTCACTAAAATCAGTATTGTCAATAATGAAAAATATTAAACTATTGTTTTTCATATTTATTTCCTTTCTTAATTTCTATTTTGTGTATGTTTTAAGATACACAATATATTAGTATTTTATACATTTATTTTTTGATTTATAAATATATATGTATACATACATTGGGGTATATGTTCATAGTTTTTTTAACTCATTGAAGTACTCAATCAAAAAAATCTAAAGATAACTAGGATAGAGAAAAATATTTCCTGAACCAAATCCAAAGAGCCTTATCTTAATTCAGATAGCAATAGCAGGTAACCAAGAAGAAATCTCAAGAATTTCCTGTCTTATCTGGTACCATGTCTTTTCTAAGAGGAAAAAGACTTTTTGTCCTAGAAATAAGCAGAGGGAAATAATGACTCATATCCTCAAATACCTTCCCGATAGGTCCCTAAAAGTCAATTTCTTCCTCCATACAACCTCTCTCTATTAACCTCTTGCTGTTTTGGAGTACGAACACCTTACCTTGACTCCACCATGCCCTCAAGCTACTATACTATGCCTTTTTTTCGTTTCATAGCCAAATGCCTAGAAAAGGCTGTCTACACTTGTATTCTTTTCTCTCACTTCTCAACCCCATGCAATTTAGCTTTCAAACATCACTCAACTGAAACAACTGTCTCAAACCACCAATGATCTCTTAATTGCTAATTTGATGATCTTTTCTCAGTCCTTAGCCTATTTGTATTTTTGCAACATTTGACACCATTGATCACGTCTTCTCCTTGATTCTCCTCTTTTTATCATGACCCTACTCTCTTTGGGTAGACTCCAAATCTCTGATCTGGACCTTTTTTTCCTATATTCTCTATTATCTTTATTATCATCTCTAAACAGAATAAATCTATAATATTACACACCACACAAACACACATACATATGTATATATTGTGTCCTGGTCTCTTAAAATCCATTTCCATATCACTAACAGCTTGTCAGACATTTCACATTGGATGTCATATGGATATCACAGACTCAGCACATCCAAACAAAGCTCACCCTTTACTACTTTCCTGCTCCTGCCCCAAACCCAACCCTCTACCTAAACTTCAGATAGATAGATAGATAGATAGATAGATAGATAGATAGATAGATAGATAGATAGATAGATAGATAGACAGATAGAGATATATATGTATATATAGATATATGTAGATAGAGATATATATGTATAGATATATATGTATATGTATATATATTAAGAGCACCACCATCTTTCTAATCACCCATTGTTTTCAATCTCCAAGTAATCCTTGGCTCTTAACTATGACTTCTCCCCCAAATCAATCAGTTTCCAAAGCTTGTAAATGTTATCTCCGTTACAGTTTCATACATCCATCATCTTCTCCCAAGTTACATAGGCCATCACTCTTGTTCAGGAACTCATTACCTCCCACCTGAACTTCTGCAATAGCCCACTGGTTTTCCTGCCTGTTACCTCACCCATCTATTCTTTCCACAGCAGCCTAAGTGATATTCCTAAAGCACAGTTTTGACCATGTCATTCCTCCACTTTAAAAAATCTCCAGCAGATTCAACGCGTCCCTAGGATCAAATTCAGATTCCTCTGTTTTACATTCAAAGGCCTTCAGTCTTGGTCCATCCATCATTTCTAGAATTATTGTACCTTACTCCCCATCAGATACCCTATGTCCCAGCCTAGTTGGTCTCCTTGCTGTTCATTCTCAACATTCTATTTCTTACTCCCTAGATCTTTGCACCAGTCTTTCCACCAGTCTTTGCACCTCATGCCAGGAAGACATTTCTTCTCATTTATGCTTTTTAGACTCCTGAGATCCCTTGAAAGCCCACCTCAAATACTACCTTTTATATGAAGTTTTTTCTGATCCCCTTAGTTACTAGTGACCCCAGCAAACAAAAATTTTTAAAGTATTATATAGATATGTATGTATATACACACATATTATATATATATACAAAAGCATTTATCACATATATATCAAAGTATTTATCACATATATACACATACACATATGCATATATGTGCATATATATAATATGCATAAATATATATGGCATTTGAATGTGTACATGTTATTTCCCTTGATAGAATGTAAACTCCTTAAGACTATAAACTGTTTCACTTTCGTCTTTGTGCTTCAAGTACTTAACGCAGTGCCTGGCATAGAGTAGGTACTTCTTAGAGACAATTTGGTTGATTGATTGGGGATAGGGTATCAAACTAACTTGATCCCTACAAACCATCTCTCTAGAATCTTAATAAAAGCTTGTGCTCCACTCAAAGGACAAGAAAGACAGCAAAGAAGCAAAGAGAATATATAGTGATATCTGAAAAATAACAGAAGGAATTTTATTAAAACATAATCTTTAAAATAAATTATTTTTGAAAAAATGAATCCTTTCTACCGGCCATTTTTCATTTCATATAATTATCCTATTTAAATACTTTGACTTCAAAACAGACTTTAGTTTAATAGTGAAAAAACTTGCACCTATCTGTGGTCACACCTCAACAAAACGCAAACCAAAGAAGCCATCTTGAGATATATCCTTTATATGTAACTAACATTGGCTAGAAAAAAACACTCCATGTTATTGGGAAATAATTGAAGTAGTTAGAAACCTTTTCTGGAATCCTTTCTATTAAGATGCTACTAGGCAAGATTTGACAGACATGCGTGTTTCTTGAAGCCCAGAGGAACTGGCCTTGGATATAATTGATTGCTAGCATCATGGCTATGACAATGGCAATGACATGAAAGCAAAACCTATCTAGTGGAAAAACACAGGGGAATTAAATATAGTGCTTGCCCCACTCTAAATCTGCTTGTTAGTAACAAACACCCATTCCCCAACCTTCAGATCTGACTCCCTTCAGAAAATCTACAGCATAGATATAGTGATTGAACTAAAAATTTGGTCCTGAAGAAATTATATTAGACATCTAATAAGCATTAGTTATTGGTAATTATTGTCAAAATGATTGAAATTAAAGCCAATATAATGACTGAATTTTATGAGAAAGAGGGTGGTAGCAGAGTCTTGATGAGTAGCATTTTGTAGATAATAATAATAAATCATATTTACGTAGGACTTTAAAACTTACAAACTACTTTCCCCCTTGTAGTACAGACTAGTTTCCTCTCAGATGATAAAGGGAGTTTCCATTTGCCAATGCAGATCAGTACCTCCCATGCAATCTAGTTTCAGAGGGTTGACTAAGCACTGAGAAAGAAAATCTATAATCACAAAACTGGGATTTGTGTCGGAGGCAGAAATTGAACCCAGGTCTTTCTGACTCTGAGACCACCTCTCTATCATGCTGACCGTTTAAGTCAGTAGTAAAAGCATGTATTTTTCCCACTTTCTGGATAAAAGAACTGAGGCTTAGAGATATTGAATGAGTTGCATAAACACCAGAGTCAATCTACCAGTTACAGATTGAATTACAAAGTACTTTTTGAAGAAATACAGAGCAATATAAATTACTGAAGGGATATTCTGCAGTCATGGCTGGGCCATGCCAATACAAAAATGACAATACTACTCAAATTAATCTATAGGGTTAGTTCTATATCAGTCAAACTACTGAAAAGATGCCTTACAGAGATAGAGGGAAAAAATTATTTAAAACAGAAAATTTAGAACATCAAGGGAAATAAGGTTTTAAAAGGAGAAATGGAAGGAGGAATGGTACCTCATGGCTCAAAGTGGCAATCGTTATAAAACAATAACCAAAACATTTGGAACTGGTTAAAAAAAATAGCAAAATAGATCAATGGAACAGACAAGACAAGGAAGAATCAGAAATAACCGAACTCAGTAATCCACTATATGGGAAAATGGGAAAATATACATAATCTAGGAAAAAATTTCCATTTTAACAATTATTGGGAAAATTGGAAAGCAATCTAGCAGAATTAATATTAGATTGTGAGGTCCTCAAGGGTGGGGACATTTTTGCCTTTGTATACCTAGTGCTGAGTACAGCGTGTAGAGTATCTTAAGTACTTTGCTACCAAAGAACACAGTTAACTCGAAATGGGTACATGCCTTGAAAGGCTCTATCATGGCTGGGGAAACCTATAGCCTTAAGACCACAAGTGACCTTTCTTAAAAAGGAAGCATAGAGGCTTATTGTACTCTTTCAAGTTAGAGAAAATCCACATTTCTCACTGGTGGCCCCCATTTACCAAGTTACCTTTGAGTCTATCTCTTTTGTGTGTCCTGTCCACAGGTTGAACTATGGACCACACGATTGGCATAGAAAGGATATGGGATGAAGAAGATCTTTATCTACAGTGATTCCTGGGCAATGTACATGAGTCTGGCTTAGTGATTTGGGGCTAGAAAGAACAAAGCTATATAATTAAGGGTTCACTTTTTTGGGATCATAACTAATGGAAGGATTTTGCTAATGTCTCCCCTGACATTGTGGATCATGTCAGCTCCAATTAGACACATAAAGTACTTTCTACTGAACTAAACATTCTGGATGACACTTTTCAAGAACAGTAGAGCCTAGGTACTGAGTCTAATATGGATATAGATATTTCAGCCATATTGTGGCAGTGGGTGAGGGACCATGTTATCCCCTTTATTAGGGACAAAACAGATAGTTACTCCTGCTCAACAATATTCTTCCTGTCAATCAGAACATCCATGTAATATCAGATCTATTTTGCACCATTCTCAATCTGTTTCCCACTGCCAATTAGTATGTTAACCTTTAAAAAGAGTTGTTCAGGAAATTAGAAAGCAGTCTAGCAGAGTTTAGGTTTAAATTAATAACTTGTGCCATAAAAATTAGATTGTGAAGTCCTTGAGAGTCTGCTCTCTGTTATTAATTGTTCTTTGCTATCTTTATATAACTAGTACTTAACATAGTGCCTGGAATATACTAAGCCACCTATAAGTCATCTCAGGCCAAGAGGTCTAACCTTATGTCCACAGATATCTTTTTGGAATATGGCATTGCAGTGCCAGTTAAGTACACTGCCATATCATCAAAGTTCTCATATCTTTCTTCCTTAACAGCTCTGCTGCACCATTACCTCTAATCGAGGCACCACTTTATCTCAAAGAAGGTCCCAAATCAGACATACAACCATCACATGCATTGGTTTTTTCACCTCCCTTGCCCCCACAGAATCTGGAATTAAGTGTCCTTGAAGAAACAGCTTTTGTTATTATGCCTCTGACTTTCAGAACTGGATATCCCACTTCCCAGAAGGCATATCCAAGACAAATTTATACCATACAAGGAATAAGAATGGTCATCTGGTCCAGTGCTTTCTTTGATCCTTCTTCCATGAAAATATCTAGTAAGGAAGGATTGCTCTGGACTCCTCTGACCCTTACTTATTACACTGAGGGGAAATGCTATGGTGTCAAGATCCCTGCTCCCTCTGAAGATTCTGAGTTCCCTAGGAAAATAGCTCAAATCCTCAACTGGCAGATTTCCTCCTCTTCATCAAAGTCTTGAGACCCAATGGGGTGGCATTTTGAGGAGACATTTTGCTTTATAATGACCTAGGGCCAGTGAAATTGTCTCTGAATAACTAGAGGGAATATAAGTTTTTTTTGTTATAGTTCAGTGATTTAGTCATGTCCAACTCTCTGTGACCCCCACGTATGATAGCACACCGGGCCTTTCTATCCTCTGCTGTCTCTCAAAGTCTGTCCAGATTCATGTTCATTGTTTCCATGACACTACCTATACTTCTCATCCTCTGTCCTCCCCTTTTCCTTCTGCCTTTAATCTACCCACATCAGAATCTTTCTAATGAGTACCATCTTCTCATTATATGGCCAAAGTATTTAAACCTCAGCTTCAGTATTTAACATCCCAATGAATAACCTGAATTACTTCCCTACTGTATTGACTGATGTGACCTCTTTCCTATTCAATGGACTCTCAAAAATCTTTTCCAGCACCACAATTCAAAAGTATCAATTCTGCAGCTCTCAGTTTTCCTCATAGGCCGACTCTAACAGCCATAAATTGCTACTGGAAACACATAGCTGTGACTAAAAAGACCTTTGTTGGCAAGATGATGTCTCCCCTTTCTTAGTTTGCTGTCCATATTTGTCATAGTTTTCCTTCCAAGGAGCAAGCTACTTTTAATTTCGTGGCTTCAGTCACTATCTGCAGCAATCTTTGAGCCCATATAGATAGAAGAATATAAAATTTGACAAGGCTTCCATTTCCTCTTCTTCTTTTTGCTAGGAAGTGATGGGACCAGTTGTCAAGATTAGGTTTTTGATGTTAAGCTTCAAGCCAGCTTTTTTCACTCACTTCTTGCATCCTTATCAATAGATTTCTTCAAATCTTCTGCATTTCTATATATTACTAACAAAGCCCAACAACAAAGAGTGAAAGAGAAATTTCATCTAAAGCTATAGTACACACTATAAAATATTTGGGAGTCTACCTGCCAAAGCAAACCCAGGGAATATATGAACACAATCACAAAACACTTTTCATTCCAATAAAGTCATATCTTAATAATTGGAAAAACATCAGTTGCTTATGGGTAGGCTTAGCCAATATAATAAAAATGACAATTCTACCTAAATTAATTTACTTATTCAGTGCCATACCGTTCAAACTACTAAAAATTATTTTATAAGCTAGAAAAAATATTATCAAAATTCATCTGGAAGAACAAAACATCCAGAATATCAAAGGAATTAATGAAAAAATGCTAGGAAAGGTGGCCTAGCCATACCAGATGTTAAATTGTATTATAAAGCAGTAATCATCAAAACCACTTGGTACTGGCTATGAAATAAAAGAGTAGATCAGTGGGATAGGTTAGGTATATAAGACAGAGTAGTTGATGATTATAACGGTCTATAAACTGTTTGATAAACCCAAGGACCCCAGCTTCTGGGATAAGAACTCACTGCTTAACAAAAACTGCTGGAAAAACTGGAAAATAATTGGTGGAAACTGGGCATAGACCAATGTCTGACACCATACACAAGAATAAAATCCAAATGAGTACACTATCTAGATGTAAAGTCTGATACTATAAACAATTTTGTCAGATTTGTGGAGAATGGAGGAATTGATGACCAAATAGGAGATAGAGGATATTGTGCAATGCAAAATGAATAACTTTAACTACATTAAATTGAAAAGTTTTTGCAGGAACAAAGCCAAAGCAACTAAGATTAGAAGGGAAGCAGAAAACTTAGAGTCTTCACAACTAGAGTCTGCAATAAAGGCGTCATTTCTAAAATATATAGAGAAATGAGTTAAATGTACAACAATACATGTTATTCCCCAATTGATAAATGGTCAAAGGATATACACAGGGAGTTTTTACAGGAAGAAATTAAATATTACAGGTGTCAATTTTTTTGATGTGTTCATTGCTTTTGCTGAACTTTTTTTTCTCTTTTTAATCATTATAAAGGGTGATTCTCAGAGAAGAGAATCCCTGCAATAAACAGGTTGATAGAATCCTTGTCCTGTACCATAATTCTTAGTAACATTGTTTCTAACTTGCTCTCGATTTTCCAGCAACTGTATTTCTTTCTTATGTATTAGTGAATAGGTTTCTTATCTAGACTCCTCAAGGACTGGCCACTATTCTTTGTGCTCCAGGTGTCAATGGGTGAATTATCTGTCCAGAATTTGAGTATACCCATAACCTGCTCCCTTATATGTGATGCTATAGCTCTCTAATTCAAATGCTGGGACCTTGAATGATACTGGCTGACTTATTCTTCACCTAGATTTGGATAAACAACTTGGTTTCAATTTGGATTTTGTCCGGTGTTATTCATGAACTTCCTGTCCTTTCCCCTATAGATTGATCCCCTAGCTTTTACTCTCCCTTCAGATTCATATCCTCCTTCCCCATTCCTAGATTTATTGATCTTAAACATTGCTTTCATTCAATTTAATTCAAACAAACATTCACTAAGTGTCTACTATGATCAAAATGCTGTTACCTGCTAAGGATACAAAGACAGGTATGACATAGGAATTTATTATCGAACAGCAAAAAGGACAAAGATGGGGAAAAGTCAAAATAAAAGACCTCATTTCAGGGAAGCGAGTAAGCATTTATATAGCACTTACTATGTGCCGTTGTGGGGCTAAGCACTGTACAGATATTATCTTACTTGACTCTCACAAAACCCCTGCAAAGCAGGTTGTTGTCATCATTTTACAGTTAAGGAAACTGAGGCAAATAGAGGTGAAGTGAATTGCTCAGAGTCACAGAGCTAATAAGTGTTCTGAGGCCAAATTTTGAACTCAGGTCTTCCCATTTCCTGGCCCAGTGCTCTACCTATTGCACCAGTGAGCTGCCTCAAATAGAAAAGATAAGGCCAAGGTAGGAACCTTCTGCTTTGGAAGTTTCATGTAACAGATAAAAACATTTACATGATTCACTAGAGCTTTTGACACAATTCACAAATCAAGTTTGATCAGGGTTCATACTGAAGGGATACAGACAGCCTCGCTAGGAAGCTTCCTGGGATTTCTACTCATATTTCTCAGTAATAGATAAAAAATGAATCCAGAAAACAGTCTTTTTAGTGGTTGTGATATACAAAGTTAGTTTTCTTTTTTATTTATTGTCATGCAATTGCTTCTTTAACCCATGGCATTGATCTTGGGTGGGAATGGGAGGGAAAGATTAGCAGAGAAGGTATTGCTGAGAGTTAGACATCCATGCTTTGGTCCTCAGGGAAAAAAATAAACAGACTCAACCCAGAAGAAGGGAAAGAGAAAGGAGAAAAAAAAACCCTGAAGATTGACTGGCTTGCTAGGGACCCCAGTGGATTCCTTCTTACACCAGAGCATCATTTAAGTCTATGTTCTTCCATCTACCTTGTTTGCAGTAAATAGCTGCCCATTATGTCAGGTCAGGCAGTGCCTTGGCGTCACAGCTCAGCAGCCGTGATCTGACTGTAGAGTGTGGCATGAGAAGTCCCTTAGAGAGAGGATGCAAGTGTCAAGTTCTGGAGCTGTCAAGGTTCTAAGCCACAGTTTACCGTGAGGGTTTAAAGCAGCCTAGCCATGTTTCCCTGCCTGCTTCTCACAACCCCCCCTTCCCTACTATGACTACCCTCCCTTCTTTCCCCAGTCTTTTTTCCTGTTGACAATCAGTTTAAAACAAGACAGATGCCAGAGCAGTTTTCTTTAAGTTGGTTCCAATTCCACAAGGTGCAATACGCCAAATACAACTGTGTCCATCTTTTGAAAAGCCTGAGATCAGGAGGCAGCCTCATTTATTATTTGCCTTGACACTCACACAAATATTTTCAGATGAGTTGGATGTTGTCACTTTACTCTCCTTTATGTTCTTTGCTCTCAATAAATAAGACACATTAAAGTTCTTAAAGGCAAACAAAGAGCTGTGCCTTGGGTAACATTTTTCCTGCAGATGCCATGTTTAATTGAACATTTTATAGCACTCTAATGCCATGTCACATTCTTAACCTGTGTTCTTTTATGTTATCAGGGGCTAAAAACACAACAGAAGCTTCACTGCATTTGTTTGTATGAGAAATAAGATTTATCCTGTGAGTACTACTGAATCATTTATGAATCGCCTTGCCTCACCTAAGCAATTCTGTAACTTGTAAATGGCTTCTCAAGTATGCCGAATTTTATTTCCTGTAAATTTCCCAAATCATTTGACCCTTTTCTAGATATCAGGTCATATTTGGCCACTGGGTAGGAATAAAATCACCATTTGGGAGCTTATATTTTGTAATTTATGAATCCAGGGCATGAGATAAAGAATTGATGTTTTTCATCAAATGGGTAGGGTATTTTAAGGATACTCTTACACCGCAAAGACAAGATCTGGTGTCTGTTTATCTTCAAATATTAAGCTCCTGTTTATGCATGAGGTTTTCCTACATCAAATTAACTAGACTGCTTTCTCCTAGAAGTACACAAAATGGCCATTGTAATCCAAGTCTAAAGCATCCAAATCTAAAGTCTATAGGTCACAGAACAAATAAAGAATACACTGCCTCAGAGGAAAAAAAACATTAATATCATATATGAATAATGGGATAGATTACTACAATAAGGGATGGTGGAAAGCTATGGAAAATTGAGTATTTATTGTAAGAATTGGAGCATTTTCTATGTGAAGTCCCATTGAGAGAAGCCTCATGAAGCCTTCATGGTCATTTCTACCTGCACAACATCTCTGCCATCTTCTCCTTGTCTTTGTTCACACAGCTACCACTTCTATTCATCTCATAACTTGCCTCTCCTCATTCTGATCCACTTTACATACAATTAAAAAAAGAGAGATTTTCTTTAAGTGATGTCAGATCATAAATTAATGTCAGTGGCTCCATTGTGGTGCTATAACAAAATACAAATTCCTCTTTTGGGTTTTTAAGCCTATCTCTCAAGCCTCTCTATACTTTAACTCTGCTTCCCGGCTCTAATCTTCCGTCCAGTTGGCCTCCTTCCTCTGCCATGTGTGTGCCTTTGCTCTGGCCTTACCCATAACTTCTCACCTCTCTTTGTTTAAGGCAAAATTCAAGGACCACCTTCTACATGAAGCTTTTCCCTGTCCTCTCAATTGAGGGTACCCTATGTACTTTATATTTAACTATCTTGTCTCTATTTCATATTTACTGTCCATTTTACTTATATTTCTAGGTTTTGGAGTTAAACCCTCAGTGTTTAGCCTACATGACATGATCACCTCTCTTTTAACCTGTTACTGGCCTATTTTTCTTATTCATTTTCTCATCTCAGGCTCTAAGGTAACCATGTTTTGATGCTTCCACATTAAATACAAGAATGGTAATAGCTTTCCCACTGATTAATTAATTATCTCTGAAAGACTACCTCAATCTATCAAATATTTTGTCATATATTAAATAAACTAAAGAAATCTACTTTTCTATTTAGCTCTCTATATTCAATTCCTTAATCTTCTAGGATTGAATAAACATCAAATATCATAGCTACACTATTTATTGAGTAGAAACAACATATAATTAGTATTTAGAGTATATGAGCAATTAAAAAAGATTATAGTCAAATTCATCTTTAACCATCATTACAATTACTGACTTCTCCTCAATTCTGGAAATATCATCCCACCATTCAGTTCTCTCAGGACACCAAAAAAAGTCTTTTCTCAAGAATTGTTTTCATATTTTTTTTCAAAATAAATGGGTTAAAACATATCTTTGTGAAAGAAATATTAGTTGGTCATTTTCTCTCTGTATCTATGTCTCTCTCCAGTCATGACAGGTAACTCTCCAGAACACCATTTAAACTGTAGTCTCTTCAAAATCTCCTTTTAGAATGATGATTAAATTATTCCTCCAAAATTTCATTAATCCTTAGAGATACAGTAAGAGTATCCACATTCTATGAGATAATATGTATGTATGTATGTTTATATACCTATATTCACATATAGTATTCTCCTAATAGCATGTAAGTTCCTTGCTAGCAGAGATTTATTGACTTTTTTATATTTATATCTTTAGCACCTATTACAATGTCTAGCACATCATGAATGTTTTTAAAAATGCTTGCTAATTGCTTGATGGAAGAGGTAGACCTTCAGAATCTTCTTGATTGAAAAAAAGGAGTATGCATTTACTGAGGACACTGAACTGGACATGATAGCTTATACTAGGGGTTCTGTGGTAGAGGAATATTCTTATAGCATTCGAATATGACCTGTAAAATAACTTGGTTTTGCTATGGTTCAGAATTAACATAGTCATATAGATATCATATTTTTCAAGCTTGGTGAATAAAAGATTTTTAAATTTCACTTATATAAATAAAGTCATTTTTATACAAGTGAAATAATGTAATAGAGATTTCTTTGTATTGTTTGATTTGTGTTATTGGGAATAAGCACAATTTCTTATTCATTTCTAGTACTTGTTTTAATAGGTCACAACAGTCAGTTAACAAGCGTTAATTAAATACTAACTATATTAAAGCACTGTGTTGAGTTCTGGGGATATAAGAAAGGTTAAAAACCATCCGTGGCCTCAAATAACTCACATTCTCATGGGAAAGATTCAGTATACAAAAAACTATATATGCACAAAATATACACAGAATAATTTGGAGATAATTTCATAGGGAAGGCATGAAGATATGAAGGGGAATAAGGAAAGTCTTTTTGCAGAGGATGAGTTTTTAGCTGAGATTTGAAGGAAGCCAGGAAAGCCAAAAATAAAGATGAGCCAAATATTAGCTGAGAGACAGGTGTTATTATTCTCTCTATCTTACAGATAAGGACATTGAGGCAGACAGGGTAAGAGGCTTGCCCAGGGTCACAAGTATCTGAGGTAGGATTTGACCTCAAGACTTTCTAATTCCAAATCTAGCACTCTATTTACAGTGTCATCTAGCTGCCTGAAGAGGGAGAAAGTTCCAGGTCAGTGAAAATGCCCAGAGTATGAAGATGGAGGGTTTTATTTGAGGAACAGCAAGGAGATCACTAAATCATAGAATATGTAGAGAATAAAAAGGTATAAAAGGACTGAAACAGTGGGAAGGGAAAGGTTATGGAAAGATTTAAAAGCCAAGATTTTATATTTGATCTGGAATTTGTTGAGTAAGAGTGGGATGATGGTGGTGGGGAGAGAATGGACAGGTCTATACTTTAAGAAAATCACTTTGGTAGCTATACAGGGGGTGAAATGGAATGGAGAAGTGAGGCAAAGAGAGCAAATAGGAAGTTATTTCAATCATTCAAGTGATGAATGCCTGTACCAGGGTAGTGGCAGTGCCAGAGGAAAGAAGAGATGTTGTAAAGATAGAATAACTATACTTGGCAACTATTTGGATATGGGCAGTGAAAGGGAATAAGAAATTGAGAATGACACCTAAGTTATGAGCCTGGGTGACTGGGAGGATGGTGCTGTTCTTGACAGTAATAGAGGGGAAGATTTGGGGATAAAGTTCCATTTTGGACATGTTGAATTTAAGATGCCTTTGGAAATATCTAATAGTTTGGAGATGGAAGACTGGCATTCAGGAGACAGGTTTGGACTGGATAAATAGGTCTAAGAATCATCTTCAAAGAAATGCTAATTGAATCCACAAGAGCTGATGAGATCACCAAGTGAGCTAGACAACAGGAAGAAATGAAGAGGGCCCAGGAAAAAACCTCGGGGTACACCAACAGACGGCAGGCATGACCTGGATGAGGAACTTCTTCTGAGTTGAAACAGACAGGTAAGAGGATGACCAGGAGACAGCAATGACATGAAAAACTAGATAGGAGAGAGAGAATCGGAAAAAGGTGATTAACAGGGAACCAAGACTACAGAGGTCAAGGGTGAGGCCTGAGAAAAAGCCACTAGGTTTGGCAATTAAGAGATCATTGGAAACTTTGGGAAAAACAATTTCAGTTGAATGATGGGGTCAGAAGTCAGACCACAGAGAGTTAAGAAGAGTGAGAGAAAAGAAAGTGGAAGCACCTATTATAGACGGTTTTTTCAAGTTTAGCCATGAAAGGGAGGAGAGAGATAGAAAGGAAAATAGGTAGTGAGAATGGACAGATCAAGATAGGATTTGGGGGTTTGTTTGGAGTTGTGTTTCTTTTTTAGGATAGGGGCTTTTTCAAGCAGCAGAAAAGCAGTCAGTAGACAGAGAATTAGTAAAAGAGTGAGTATAACAGAGTAGGCAATCATAACCTGGAATACATGCACATCATGTTCACATGTAGAAGGGCTACTCCTTGGCAAGGAAAAGAGCCACCTTCATAGGAGATAGGAATGAAAGAGGAGATAGTGGGGAAATCTGTTTGATGTAAAGATGAGGAAGACAAAAGGAAAGGGACCTTTTGCTGGATGACTTCACTTTTTTTTCAGCAAAATATGAGGATAGGTTTCCAGCTGAGAGGATGGGAAAAGGGGGAACTATGGGAAATTCAAGAAGGAATTAAAAGATTTGGAAAAATCTGTGTGGTGAGTAAAACAGTGAACCTATTAGGTGTATGTAAAGGGATTGCCTTGCTGTAGTGAGGGCCTAGTTGAGATTATGTAAGGTACATAAAGTACTTTTCTCACAACTTTGTCATGTAGGTAGTAAAAGTATTATTTTTCCCAGCGTGTAGATGAGGATAGTCTCAAAGAAGTCGAATGATTTGCCCATGGTCACTCAGCCGGTATGTTTCAGAGTCAAGATTTTATCATCCCAGCTGGAAGGAACCTTAAATATCATCCAGTCCAACCTTTCCCTTTGGAGAAGAGGAAACTGAGACCTGGAATGGTTAAGTGACTTATTCCAAGTGACAGGGGAAGTAAAAAAGAAAAAAAGATTCAATTAAGGTCCTTTAACTCCAAATCCAAAGCACTATATCAGGTGTTCTATTCTTAAGTCTAGCATTTTTCCCATCATATCACACTAAAGTAATTGCTTCATTTAAAGCCTCTATTACACAAGAAATCTCAAGAAAAAAACTAGAATTAGTAAATGAGGCATCATTTACTACAGTTCTGTTCCAATACCTCCTCATGGTGACCAGATGACAGCATAGCACCAGCTGTAGTAGGTCCTACAAGATGATGGTGGTGGTGGTGGTGATAATGATACAAAAATAAGCATTTACATAGTACTTTAAGATTTTCAAAGCTCTTTACATATGTTAAATAACTTGATCTTCACAAAAATTTTAAGAAAGGTACTACCACCATCCCCATTTTACAGAGAGGTTAAATGATTTGCCCAGCTAGTAAGAGAATGAAGCAGAACTTAAACTCAGGTCTTCCTGCCTCCAGGTCCTGTTTTCTATCCGCTGTACCACCTAGCTGTATGTGAAACTTGAAAGGTTTCATGTAGATGGCTGACTGTGCGTTATAACAGAACTAGACTGGCGAAGTCGCAAGTAGCTCATCACCAGAAGGTCAAATACCTGTTTATAGGAATCTGTAAAACCATTCTCAAAGTTAGAAATGGAGTGGAATTTTCATTGACCTGCATGAGAGAAATCAAGATCTTTTGAAAGGTAAAAATAAGTATATGAAGTATATAAACTAACTTGTCCTATAATTTCCAAGTCAGAATTTTCTATACATTTTTACCATGCATTTTCTCTAAATTTAGACATAAACTGCAACTTGATTTTGGGAAGTCTTTGTTTCAGTTCAGATTAATTTGTTGCATAGAACCCTTTCTCAGGCAAATAATTTCATTTTCAGCAATTCTGAAGTCATTGTCTTTCTCTTCTCTTTTTAACCTCTCATTCTCAACACATTACTGTGCCTATTAGACTCATACCTGAAAGCTTCAGTCTGTCTCCGTTTTCTCACCATCCCCTTAATTCTCAGTTCCTGGCTTCTTACCACATTACTTAAGTGAAGCTTCTTTCTCAGCGTTTGCCAATTATCCTTTCACAATCCTCATCCTCCTTTACCTCTTTTCCTCTTTAGATACTGTTGATCCCTAAACACATACACAGAGAGAGAGACACACACACACTTTTCTGTCTTCAATTTTTTCATTTCCCACAAGCTGCATGCTATCTTCATACGCTTCCACTCTTCTACCCATCACCAGGAAACTCATTATCATCAGCTTTGGTACTCATACTCATCGGTGCCTCCAGTTGCCTTGACCTCTCTATTTGAAGTTCTCAAAGGTGGAGCAAAATGTTCCTCCTAAAGCCTCCATTTAAAAAAGGGTTCAGACCAGAACATGGTTCACAGTAACAGCAACATTGTGCAATGACTAACTCTGATAGACTTAACTCTTCTTAGCAATACAATGATCTAAGACAATTCCAAAAGACTCATAATGGAAAATATGATCCACATCCAGAGAAAGAACTATGGAGGTTGAATGCAGATGGAAGCATGCTATTTTTCTCTCTTTTTGTTATTATTTCTTCTCGTGGTTTTTCCCTTTGATTTTAATTCTTCTTTACAACATAACTAATGTAGAAATATGTTTAATATGTGATTATACATGTGTAGCCTATATCACATTGCACACCATCTCAGGAGGGAGGAGTGGAAGGAGGGGGAGAAAATGTAAATTCAAAATCTTATAGTAATGAATGTTGAAAACTAAAAGCAAATAAAAAAAAGAGTTCAGAAGCCCAGCCAACTCTTCATTTCCTACCAGCTGCACTCTTTGGATAAACTCACCATCATTATTTCACCCATGTCCTGCCAAGTATCTTACTGTCTCTTTCATGTCCCTTTTCATTTTCCTTTTACATGTTGTCTTCTCCCATTTGATGGTAAGTACCTTGAGAGCATGAACTATCTTCCTTTTCTATTCCCAGAAGCTTATCACAGTGCCTAGAACCTAGTAGGTACTGAATAAATATTTGTTGTATTTTATTGTTAACTTTATTGACTGCCCTCTACTATTTTCTCTTCTGTCTGACCACACCTTCCCAGGCTCCTTTGCTACCTCTAAGTCTCTCTCTTAGGTCTTCTTCTTTCTACATTCTTCCTCAGAGACCCATGAGTTCAAACATCTCTACACATACCTCTCCCAAATCAATATGTACAGAGTTCATTTGCCCCCTAAACTCTAGTCACTCATCAATTACCTGTTAAATATATCTTCCTAGATGACCCATAAGCATTTCAAACTCAGCAGATCCAAAATGGAACTGATTATCTTCTCCCATTCCAATTTGCTCCTTCCCAAAACTTCCCTATTTCTGTTAAGAGCATCATGTACCATCATCTTTCTAGACATCTATAATAATAATTTCAGAATCATGCTAGACTTTTCCTTCTTTATCTTTAATATCCAAACAATATTCAAATCTTATCGATTCTATTTCCATATCTCTCATTGTGTTCTACTCAGTACTCAAACAGCTACTCCTGTCTTGGATTATTGTAAAAACCTCCTAGTTTCTCTTTTTCCAGTCTCTTCCCTCTTCAATACATTCCCTACACAGTTATCAAACTAATCTTCCTAAAGCATAGATCTGACTGTATCACCTAACTCCCATCCCTTTTTTCTGTCTCTCTGTCTCTCTATCTCTCTCTGTCTCTGTGTCTCTTTGGGTCTCCCTATGTCTGTCTCTTTTCTCTTCTCTTCTTCTCTTACCTTCTACCTTCCCTCTATCTATCTCTCTCCCATGTCTCTCTTCCATATCTCTTTCTCTCCCCAAGTCTCTCTGTGTATCTATCTCTCACTCTCAAAAATGGTTCCCCATTTTCTCTAGGATAATAGATCACTTTTATATAGCACATTAAGAATGGTGATAAAATATTGATATAAACAAGTTCTCCCTCCTTAATTTTTCCTCATATTATACTTATTTGTGTATGTATTATCCACACTATCCACTCCTTCTGTAATGTAAGTGCCTTAAGAAAAGAGAGTTTCCTTTTTTGCCTCGGAATATCCTTTGAGTACGAGGCATTGCACACGTTGTTTTTGTTCGGTCATGTCCAACTTATCCTCCACTACCTCTTAAAGTCTGTCCAGATTCATGTTCATTGCTTCCATGACACTACCTATCCTTCTCATTCTCTGGCCTCTCATTTTCCTTTTGCCTTTAATCTACCAACATCAGAGTCTTTTCTAATGAGTCCCATGTTATTATGTGGCCAAAGTATTTAAGTTTCAGCTTCAGTATTTAACCTTCCAGTGAATAGCCTGAATTAATCCCTTAAAGTATTAACTGATTTGACCTCCTTGCGGTTCAAGGGACTCTCAAAAATTTCCTCCACCACCACAATTCAAAAATAGCAATTCTGTAGCACTCAGTTTTCTTTGTAGTCCAATTCTCACAGCCATACGTTACTACTGGAAAGACCTCAGTTTTGATTACACAAACCTTTATTGGCAAGGTGATGTCTTTGCCTTCTTAATATGCTGTCCAGATTTGTCATAGCTTTCCTTCCAAGGATCAAGTATCTTTTAATTTCATGGCTGTAGTCACTGTCTACAGTGATCGTTGAACCCAAGAATATCAAATTTGACAAATGTTTCCATTTCCTCTTTTCTATTTGCCAGGGAGTGATGGAACCAGTTGTCAAGATTTTAGGGTTTTTTATGTTATTTCAAGCCAACTTTTTCACTCTCCTCTTTAATCTGCAGCAAGAGGCTTCTTCATTACTCTTCACTTTCTGCCATTGGAGTGATATTGTCTCCATATCTGCAATGGTTGATATTTCTCCCAGCAATCTCAATTCTACCTTTTGATTCAGCTAGCTTGGCATTTCACATGAGTTGGATATATAAATAAGTTAAATCAATAAGATGACAATATACAACCTTGTCATACTCCTTTTCCTATCTTAAACCAATCAGTAGTTCCCTGTTCCATTCAAACTGTTCTGTCTTGGTGCATACAGGTTCCTCAGGAAAAAAGTAAGATGATCTGGTACTCTGTTCACTTTGAGGACTTGCCACTTGTTGTGATCCACTCAGTCAAAGACTTTAGTGTAGTCAATGAAGCAGAAGTGGATGTTTTTTTCTGTGACTCCCTGACGATCTTCATAATCCAGTGAATGCTGGCAATTTGGTCTCTAGTTTTCTGCCTCTTCAAACACCAGCTTTCTCCTTGAGTAATTCTTGGTTCCCATATTGCTGAAGCCTAATTGACACAATCTTAAGCATAACCTTGCTGGCATATGAAATGAGCACAATTTTTTGGTAATCTGGACATTCTTTGGCATTGCCCTTCTTTAGTGTTTGAACATAAACTGATCTTTTCCAATCCAATGGACACTGTTGTATTCTCCAAATTTGTGAGCATATTGAGTATAGCACTTTAACAGCATCATGTTTCAGGGCTTTAAGTAACTCAGTTGGAATTTCTTCACCTCCACTACCTTTATTATTAGCAGTGCTTCCCAAGGCCCACTTCACTTCATTCTCCAAGATGTCTGGTTCCAGATCAGAAACCATACCACTGTGGTTATCAGTGATGTTAAGATCTTTCTTGCATAGTTCTTTTTTGTATTCTTGCTGCCTCCTTTTAATCTCCTCTGCTTTTGTTAAATCCCTACCATTTTTGTCTTTTATCATTTTGTTCATTTTCACATGAAATTTTCCCTTGATACCTCCAGTTTTCTTGAGGAGATCTCTTGTCTCTCCCATTCTATTGTTTTCTTCTATTTCTTTGCATTACTCATTTAAGAAAACCTTATCTTTCCTTGCTATTCTTTGGAATTCTGAATTCACTTGAGTATATCCTTTCCTTTCTCTTTTACCTTTTGCTTTCCTTCTTTCCTCAACTATTTGTAAATATGTGTGCTTAATAAATATTGATTAAATTGAATCAAATTTTGATTCAGTCATTATAGACAGTAGTCAATATTTGGTAGGTTGGAACATATACAAGCAGTAATTTTTCATATATTCATAGGATTATCACTTCTGAGGTCTTCTGTAATTCAATGATTCTATTGATCACCATTCACAATATCATTTTTAAAAATATGAAACAAATACAAATGTAAAACATTATTCTGCAAAACAAAGCAAAACCCAAGAAGCCCAGATCAAGTGCCATATGCTAGAAGAAAAATTTTCTGATTCTGCCAATCAGGATCTTCACCCTTTCTCAAATTGTTAGTATTTATTTTGTATAGTTGGCATGTACTTATACATGTAGTTCCTTGCCCCCAAGTAAAATGTACGTTCCTTGGGGACAGGGACTATATCATTTGTCTCTTTGTAACTCTAATGTTTAGCACAGTATCTAGAAAGCAATAGATACTAGGTAAGTGTTTGTTGAATTGAATCAAAAAATGTTTATTGTGCAATGTATCCTTGGAGATGAGATGAGGGGCCCCTATCAGAACACTTAGTCCAATCCCTACTTACAGCTAAATGCCATTTATTTCTGACCAAAAACCACATCAAATTTATATAAATCTACTCTTGAATGAAAATGAAGTGCAATATTCATCTATTAACATTTCAAATATTCTCTAGTTGTCAGACTTTCAATTTGCCAGTATTATTAATGGGCATTTTTCACTCTGTCTTAGCTCATGATTGGCTATTAAGGGCAACATTTAGTTAATAAGGCTTCCAGGAAATCTCAAAAGTAGTCATGCTTAAATTATGAAATGACATTATAAATCTTCCCGTTTGGAAGCATTATAATGATGACAGTTATAACTTTGTTTATTGGGTTTACCCTTTACTGGATTGAAGGTAAGTGGAATTTGAAAGTTTTATTCATAAAACTAGGTGAAATAGGCCTTTTTAAAATAGAAAAAAATATCTTACCATGGATAAAGATTCCTTTATCCCTGTTGCACTTCATCAAGGTCACTTTGGATGGAAAGAAGGGTAAACAAGGACAAAGGAGGAAGGGTAGACAAAGGAGAAGGGCTCTTAGTTATGGCCAGGCACTGGGGTGAGGAGGGTACAGCAGAGAAGATGAAAATTCAAACTGTTTCCATACCTATCAAACTTGGGAGTTTGGTTGAAGGGGTTGGCGGTTGGTCTGGAGCCTTCCTCCTGGCCATCTAGACTTTGTCTCCCCAGAGGCCCAGGCCTCCTGGTCTTCAACCTTGTCCTACCCTTTTACTCCCTCAGGTAGTTAGTTACTCAACCCTGAGGCCAGCTTCTTCATCCAACCAGAAGCCAAATTAGAGGAAAAAACAGGGAGTACCTGGGGACCAGGCTAATAGGAGACACAAAAGGCCAACTGGGATGGAAGCAGCAGCCCAAGAATGCTTGGCCCTGGCACGCCTTACACCAGTCAGGGTAAGAGCATAGAGAGGATGAGCCCCATGACTGAGCACTGATGGAGAAGAAGCATTCCACGACATCAGCCCGGATTGTGGGACAATAAAAGCAGGGGAGTCAGGGTTCCATTGAGCCATTAAGAAAGAAATACATTTAGTTGTTCTGCCATTAGCAGACACTGAGGCCAAAGCAAAAGACCTGAAGAAATGGGGCTTTCCCATGTTACTAGGAAGCTATCCCAGGTTCCTGAAATATAAAACCTTTGGAGATCACTTCCCTGAAACTGCAGAGGGAAGCAAATATCTGAAGGGTCCCAGTTTGGGGATTTGACCCCTTGATGATTTCTAAGATTTGGTCCAGTTCAGTCAGATCCATCCCTGCTCCAGTTTACCTGGGAAACAAAATGCATCAGAGAAGGAGCCAAGGGCAAAAGCTGAAGACCAAAGATTCCTTTCCACACCTGGGGTGTCAACATCATGGAAAAATCATTAGGAATCAGATCTATAAGGTACCTGTCACTCATGATCTCAAAGCTCTACAGGGTAGGCTCCTCAGCTCTAATAGGTGGGGAAATTGATGCCTCAAGAGGGGAAAGTATTTGTCTCTAGTTCCCCAACAGGTCATGGACTGAAGGAGAGCTACTGCTCAGACCTGGGGACTCACAGCAATTTTGGGAGGCTCTTAAATCTAGGATCACCTCCAGCTCCTTGAAGACATTGTTGACAGACTGAGAAGTTAAGGCTAAAATAGCTCCAATTTTGGTCCCTGGGTGAAGCTGGGCCAATGTTCATTTTTTTGCCTTTTTCAAAGAGTTTGTGAAGAGCACTTGTCACAGGAGGCTAAGTAGGTCTAGCTGGAATTTGTTCAGTGAAAGGTACATTAGGGTCTGGCATAGGTTGGACTGGGAGAAGAGGCCTGCTGTGGGGGTTCCTTGACAGACTCCAACTCTTCTGGATCTCCTTGATCATCTGTGTGCTTTTGTGACACACCAATCCCTACAGTCCCTTGTCCAAGATTGTAGCTCCTGACTGGAGGTGGGGTGGGGCCCCAGAGCCTATGCTTGTCATACCTAGCCCAGCCAACCTCCCTGCCCTACTCTCATTACCTTAAAATACAATACCTTCATGCTACATTTTTCTAAGTCATTTTGTATGTATTGACTGCTAAGTCATCAACAATAATATCAACCTATAAAAGGTCCTTAGGACAGCTAGATGTACAATGCGTAGAATGCAAGCCTGGAGTCAGGAAGACTCCTTTTTATGAGTTCAAATCCAGCCTCAGACACTTACTAATTTGTGTGACCCTGGGTAAGTCACTTAACCCTGTTTGCCTCAGTTGCTCATCTATAAAATGAGCTAAAGAAGGAAATGGCAAACAACTCCAATATCTTTGCCAAGAAAACCCCAAACTGAGTAACGAAGAGGTGGATGTGATTGAAAAACAACTCAATAGTAAATTCCTACAATTTTTTTCTTTTCTTAACTACCTCACCTATTCATAAAATGCATTCTTTTACTATTTGTATAAATCCCTATACTCTTTGCTTCATTTCTCTTAACTAGAAAATGGGGGTAAAATCCTTTATCCATCTTCAAAGAGTTCTGAAGATTAATGTCTTCATTATAAAAATGCTTAATAGCCAAATGAAGCTACTGAATACAAATCTCCCACTTGGACTTGTAACTTTAAAACACATAAACATCTGCAAATAAAAACATGACAGGTAAAATGGAACATCGATGGACTGTTCTGCTGCTGATACAGTGGTGGAAGCAGGTGAAACTTTCCTTTAGACTGAAACACTGAGAATTGTAACTGGGAACCATTTCAGTTACATAATAAAGAAATCCCTAAGGAAAAAGAAAATGTTAAGGTCATAGTTCTGAAAAGGATATTAAAGATACTGACGGAGCTCTATTATTGCAATTGAAGATATTTCTACTCAGTGATTAGGAAATGCCATTATGAGGAAAACGATTGGTTGTAAAAGTCTGCTTGGCAAAGCATGTTGACCTAATGGTTATTCCTCAAAGGTAAGTCAAAGTGTTGTGTGATGTTCTTTTATTGATTGTTTCTGTGTGTACTCCTGGGAGCAAAAACAGCACAGAAATGTTTTGATAAGGGGGAAAAGTGACCTTTTCTATGGAGGCTATTTAATGCTGTGATGTGCTGGAGTAGCCAACCAAAAGACTGACAAGAAAAAACACTATTATATTGCAACCCAGGGGAAAATAGGCATTTTCCATTTTTCTCACAAAACCAGGAACACTAATAAAAATACTTGAGGCTCCATCTGTAATGTAGTCTTCTTGAATATACCAAAATATTAACCTACTCATAAGCGGATAAGTACTCCTACAAAATCACATGTGCACATGCATACATGCTTCTGCACACATAAACTATAGATATCCAAAAAAGTCCATGCAGAATGCTGTAGATTTCCAAGATGCTTTAGACAATGGAAGACTTACATTTGATAGTTGAATAATATCTGGATTATCTCTTAAAAATACAAATTTAATTCTACAAATAACATGAATGATTATTGAACATCGTCTTAGAAATACAACATCTACTTTATGTAGAAGCCCTTTCTACAGTAAGCCCTTTCCCAGGGAAAAATTATATAGTTGCAAGAATTTTCTCTAGGAAGTTTTTTGCTTCAGTTCAGCATTTTGAACCAATTCCAACAGTTTCTCATGGATCAGAAGTTCTTTCTTCCATCCTTTCTTCAAAAAGGAAATTTTGTTCCAAGTTTCAAGTCAGAAAATGAAATCTCATATTTATTTTGCTCTAATCACCAAATATTTCACTTCATAAAGGCATACATTCTGATGAATCAGATATGATATATAGAAAGATGATAAATTGATCTCAAAGCAAACAAAGCATATAAAGGGTGAGCATGGATATTTGACCTCTTTCTATAAGATATAGCTTTTGGTCCCTTGCTAAATGATATGAAAAGCCCAGAAACTTTTGATTAGTCCCTTAGTCCTTTGGATTCGATTGTCAAAGATGAGCAGTGACTGAGCTAGAAAATGATACCTTATTTAGTAGGCAATAAGAAGAAAACTGTGCATTTTCTCTATACTTCTTTGGAGTACCACCCTTGGAACTTAAACAACCTTTCCCTTGGACATCCACTGAAAGGGAGGGGGCATTTCTCTCCCTTTCCCTCCCAGGGACCATGGTAGCTGCCATCACTATCCCTGTTGCTTTGTATTTGTTCGCTATGTCAAATGTGTTCTCTGGCCCCACTCTCTCAGGACCGGGCAGGCTACATCTGCCCCTTAGACTCTTGTTGGAGTCTGTAGATATCTCTTTTCTCTGCAACTGCCTGAAGCCCATGTTCCCCTAACCTCAATTCCAGTTAACACTTATTGCCAAGTAGCTTTTGCAAAGGTTATTTACTTGACAATATAGCAAGAACAAAGGTACAAATATTTCCCTTAATGTCTCAGAAACATAGTCCTTCTATGACATTTAGGATAGAGGAGAGGGAGATTAAGCTTATCATTTAGGTCATTTCTCTCACCAAGTTCAAATCCAAAATTATCATTACTACTGACTTCTATGGGGCTGTAGTCCCAATCATTCATGCTCCTAAAGGTCTTGATGCTGGACCTTTGGCCTGGATTCCTGAAATCCTGGATTGGATCCTTATGGCTCATGATTCAGGACTTTGAAACTCCCAAGGTCAGAGATACCATCTTCTGTACCTGCAATGAAAAAGTCAGAGGCCTTATTTTTTTGGTCTTTGAAGGTGAGGAGGAGAGTCAAAGGTTCTATCCTTACCTCCTAGTGTCAATGAACACAGTGATTGAAGGAATCATCTTGCTTCCTCAGGTGAAAATCCAATCAATGGAACAGAGCCTAATCTTGTGGTAGGCCAACTTGAACCACTAACAGAATCCCTACATGCCCCAGTCTTCACAGTTCTCCAAAAAACAGCTTCCTGGTGTTCCCTACCTGGAGATGCCATCTTAACAAGATGATTGGGTCTACACATGAATCAGACCTCCATTTATATCTAAAACTAAAATGGATGCTTTCATTCTTGATGGCCAGCTTGTAACTTCAAGATTTCACAGTCATTTTTGGTAGCCTAGTTAGTGCCTCATGTAACCATACTAATTCTCATAGGAGAAGAATCACCAGCTGTCAGAAGAAATTACCAAGAGAATGCTGCTGGTGAACGGACTAAGAAATCCCAAGACACACTTTGGTTTACCAAGAGACCTATCTACTGTTCAGGCAATGGAGGTCAAGGATGAAAATAAAATATCATTTCTGAAATCCCACAAATTCCTCCTGGGGAGGAATATTTACCCTTGGGAGAGTATAATAAGTGACTGGCTTTTGTTTCATTCTTAAGCATTTGTTAACGTGCAATTACAAGTTGCTTGTGTTTTGAGGTATCTTTTTCGTGATGGAAGAAATAAATTTCTGTTGTAGATCAGATATCTACTTTGGATGTTGAGTACTTTTTCTAGCAAGGTCTATGTTAATCCCTTTCAAGGAGGGAAGCCACCTTCTAGGGACTCGTGACCCCAAGCCTAAGTCATATTTAAGTTATACTATAGAGATTTTTCCTGAAACCCTGGAGTAAGGGAAAAAAATGTTCTGACTTTCTAAAGGATAAGCCTGGAGCCTTGGGCAACATGAGAATATTCCAAGGGAAAATTCTGACTAAGAGTATGATATGGAAGATCCTAGAAGAGCCTAGCTCTTCCATAGGCATCCAGGAGAGTTTGAAAAGGGCACCAAATGGAAGTCAGCAAGAGTACTATCCAGTCCAGGACTGCACAGACAGCTAGATGTATGTGTGTATGTAAATACACACATATGCATATATACACATCATATACATACATATAAATGAAAATTTAGAATGAAAATCCAACCGTTTTCTAAATGTTAGGAATTATCCTAACTGAAGACAGCAATTGTGACTGAATTCATAGCCTTTCATCTAAAACAAGCTCTGTAAAGTTAAAGAGGAAGAAACCATCTGGACTTTAGGGGTCATTGTATTGCTTCTAGGCACAAAATGAGTCTAATTATTATCCCATTTACATTTATAAAGAAGGAGGTGGCATGCAAAGAAATGAAAGGGTATATGACAATTAATGGAGAGAAACACACCATCATCCATTAATAGAGGAAGATACTGGAAGGGTATCTTATCTGGAAGGGTATCTGAAGCATCATATAATTATAAGAAACATACTTGAAACAAAAAATTTCCACAGCAAAATTGAGAAGCTAGAGAAGAATTTATTTTGCCTGAAGCAAATTCCAGAAAAGGAGGGGTGGCAATCATAATCTCAGAGAAGTAAACAGTAAATAATGAGAAAACATTTACCGAGCATTTATTATGTGTGGGTCACTGACCTAAGTAATGGGCATACAAAGAAAGGCAAAAACATGATTCCTGTGAACTTAAGCAGTTCACATTCTAATCAAGGAGACAGTAAATAATAATAATTAGTTAAAAAAAATATCAGTTAAATAATAATTATTTAAATAATAAGCAAGTAGTTAAATAAAAATTGGATAAACAAGGAAACAGCATTATGCTCAGCTAGGTAATATAATGAATAAAGTCCTGGAGTCAGGAAGACCTGAGTTCAAATCCAACCTCTGACATTTATTAACCAAGTGACTCTGGGCAAGTCACTTAACCTTTGTTTGTGTTAGTACCCTCATCTGTAAAATGGAGATGATGATAGCCTGCGTATATGTGACCTTAAAGAGACCTTGTTGATCATTTCAACCAACCACTTCATTTGACATGCAAGGAAATTAAGATTCAGAAAAGCAAAGAGACTTGCTCATGCTCACACAGTAAATTAGGGGCAATGTCAGGACTAGATCCCAGACCTTCCGATTTCTAACCCATTTCTCATTCAACATGGGTCCGCCATGATGACCAGATCCAGTGCTTTTCCACAACCCATTTTTGACTAACAAGATATGGATCAAATACTTTCATAATCCTCTAATTATCAATTTTGTTCAAACAATAAAATGTGCTATGCAAGCATTTTAATTTTGGAGGGGAAAGAAGAACTATGGGCCTATAGAATCTGACAAGCAGTATTCTTCAAATAAAGACACTGTCTTCATACTGATGAAAGAAAACAGTGCCACTTCTAAATTATGTTACACAATAGTCAACAACTATCTTTAGTATCCCCAGCTTCAAATTTCCATACCCCTTCCCCATCTTATTTGTAGGTAGTCAGAGTTCCCTTAGTTTCTAAGTTCCTCCCCACTACCAAAAAGGGACTACAATTTATTCTAACACATTATATTATATAATGTAATATATTATATAATTATTTATACTTGATTTTAATAGACAACTTTTAAGTGGCTGTGTTAATCTTCTGGGCATTTGAAGGTTAAACCTTTTTATTTCTAACTGCAAAGTTAAAAACTTTGTCCCCTGTTAAAAAAATTTTCTGGGTACCACAAGTAGGTGGAGACATTATGAGGTAAGGAGAGTCTTACAAATACAGCCTGAAATCATACTGTACCGAATTGTTCAGACAGCCCTGAAGGGAAACCTGATTTAGTATTTTTAGTACATCTAAAAGAAATCATCAGAATGTTGTCTCAGGCAACTTGAGATTCCCTAGGGAGATGACCCAGTGGGTCAGTTGAAGGTCTAATCCTGGAAGTTGTCCTATTTCTCTCTGACCTGTCTGTTCCTCCACTATTTCTGTTCCCTTTCATCCACGTCCTTATTCCATTAGACTTACCTAAGCCACCAACTTACTTATCTTCATGATATTACTGTCCCCTTCCCAAATATCCCAGGACTCTTTATCCATCTTTACCTTCTTCAGTTATTTCTGTCTGTTTCTCAGATGGACATTCTCTCAGTTTGAGTTTATCTATCTTTTCCGAATACAGATAAAAATAATGAACACCTAAACAAACCCTAACTAAATATGTATGTGTGTGTATATACACATATATGTGTGTACCTATATGTCTACACATATATACATACATACACATGTGTGTATACACATATATGTGGTTTGAAAACCCAGGAAAATAGAATCTGCATAGTTGAGACTGGCACTGTTAAATATAAATTGTGTGGTCTGGGATCACTACCCAAGGCCTTTGGAGATAGCAAACAACATTCCTTAATACTTAAAAGATATTTTCAGTGAAAAAGAGTGCCCATCTCTACAAAAATTTAGAACTTATCTTTCTCACCCCAATCCTAATATAACCTTTAGTCAGGTCTGAAGTGGTTAGGTTAAAAATCCCAAACCAATCAATTTTAATTATCTTTTTTCATACCTATGTTTTCTCTTCCTTGTCTCAAAGGCCCTGTAATAATTGTCTCACCTTCCTAAAAACCAAGGTCTTTCTTGGTTTCCTGTTTAACCATGTCAGAAATCATAGTACAAATTGGAACAAGTTTAAAACCTGAATCCTGGTCAAAGGCCAAAGCCAGGACAGTCCAAGAATTATTGACAACATACAGTGAATTGAGTATGCAAATTCAAGGGACCAGTCGGCAAGGTTAAGGTCAGGAATTTGTGAGGGAGAGTTAGGGACTCTGAGACTAAGATAAAACTGTATTTTACATAAACATTTTCATGAACTAAACCCCCTGAGCAATTTTGCTTCTCATGGGAGTGAAACTCATCACTGGACCTTATAGTTTAACTAAAATCCACCCTAAGTAGAATAATGAGTTGTTTAAACACAGCAAGAATTATGAACACAAAAACAATCTGTAAAGTTATCAAAATGGATTGTTAAACAGTTTTAACAAGAAAATTAGATCAAGTGCAGGTGAATACAAGTCTAATGTCAAAGGGAAATAAATAGCCTGTTTGATTCCCTTTCAGGCACATTTATGGAGTGCCAAAATCACTGGCCCAAAAGAAAAATTTAGAGCTATTGAATCTGACTCCAAATGCCTCGTGCTCTACTTTAGACTCACAGTGGTACTTTAGGACATTGTGGTAGCAGTTGGAAGACCCAAGAGTATCTTCTGAAATAACAAATTGAAACAATTCCCTTAAATAAGAAATATCTGAAACAAGCATGTGTAGTGGAATCAATGTAATAGAAACATGGAAAACCTTAGGGTTTGAGCAATAGAATGTATCCTTCTGCTAGGATTCTGAAGTATTTCCAGGGGAAAAAATAAAATAGAAAAGTCTAATTCTTTCATGGAGCATTATACAACCAATCGGATTTACTTCTTTGATGTAATTTCATTCATCTACTGTATCTATTTATTAGAGAACAAAGTCATACCATATTGTGGTATTTAAGATGTTTTTTCCTCAGCTACAAATTCCTACTTGGGTACTTCAATTATTTGAATTGTATCCATTCTATTATTATGGGGGAGCGGAGCTTCTTAATACAAAACTCTACCATATTGATGACCCTACTAGATGAGGGAAGATGGTTGCTAATTCAGGGTTTTTTCCTGGTTATACTCCCCCAAATCAAATGTTGTACCTTTAATTTTCATTCAGGCTGGGTCAGGTCCTTGTTTAATATAAGAATTTCTAAAAAAATTATTTTCCTCAATCTTTCAACTTAAACTTGCTACATCATGAAAATAGACTCTTTTCCTAATAGAGAAAAAAAACAAGAGAAAATCTATTCCTGGAAACACAAGTGTCAGTGTATCTACTTAATCCAAATTTTGGCATCAGAGCTAGAATTGGGGCACTAAGCAAAAACAAAAGCCATCAGCGTGGCATAGCGACATTTGCCACATCTCCTAATGCTTTAAGGACCAGAAGCAAGCAGCAGTGTTGTTTGTAATCGACATAGGTCTAAGTATTCTGCACCATCCTTCTTATAAAATGAGCACAGCTTAAGGTTGCTTTATATCTCCTAAAAATTAACAAACTATAAATAATGCTTAGCCATCTTATCGCCCTGATAATATCTTTCCTACGTAGGTCTCTGAACAAGATCGTATTTTTAGAGTCATTTTTTACTTATCTTTATAGTAGTATCATGATAAAATCAAGTCTGGTTAGGTTACAAAAGATCATCATTTTTTAAAGTCTTAGAACGTACAAATGTAATAAGTCTAGCTACCTGAGCAGATAAAATTGCATTCTAGCAAGAATTTTAAAAAATATTTACTAAAATAGCAGGATTCCTTTTAAACATTTTTCCTCTATTTCTTTGTTCCGTTTTTATGTCTTTATTTCATTGGAGTCATACAAAATATATGCCTGAATGCTGGGAGAAATGATGATTTTCCTCTGCTCTAAAGGAAACACATATGAACTTGCTTAATTTTTTTTTCAAAACAGCTGCAATCTTTTTTCCCCAGTTTTTAAAATAGTTTAGTTTGTCTGCCTTTCCAAGGGAGTTAGTTGAAACTGATAGATCAACTTCTGAAAAAAAATTTAAAGAGGTAAGGAAGCATTGGCTCCAGAGTAGGAGGATCTTGGGAACCTGGCATCAAACCACAGGCTCTCATATTGTACGGCCACGAACAAATCACTTAATGTCTCTGGGGCTCAGTTTTTTCATCTGTAAAATGAGGACATTGGAGCCTCTGAAGGCCCTACCAACTCCAAAGCTGTAATTCCATGACCCGTGTTTCAAAATGAAGGTGCTAGAAACATTCAGCAAAATAATTACTGCAACAAAAAATACTCATAAATTAAGTTTAAGCTGTCTTAGACATTTGAGAAAGTCAAGTTTCTACGTTCTGTCTCTATGATCTGCTCTCAGGCAGCAGGAAAGGCATAATTGTATAATTGGATTTATTTCCTTTTTACTTTCATCCTTAGTCTTATAGAATCACAGGATTTACAGCCTGCAGGGACCTTAGACAGCTTATTTCTCTGGGATTCAGGGAATATGTGTTTGAGGCCATTAGAATGTTAATGGTGATGAATTAAGCAAATAAATTGTATGGGTGCTACAATGATTTATTCTTTACTTCTGTCATATAAAGAGCCAGCAACAATATAAGGGTGAGGTAAAGCATTTGACCTGGGTTTCTTAACCAGGGGATCGCTATCACTGGCAGCTATCGCTACAGTCACTGACACTCTTAGCTTGACCAACTAGTAATTCAGCAGTCCAGACTCTTGGTTGGACACTTAAACCCTAAAGTTTACAGGTTTCCATAGAAAAACCCAACACATTCCCAATATCACTTACCACTTATGGCAGGGTAGTAGCCAATCAAAGGGCAGATCATTCACTTATGACTGTGTCATGTGACAAAGAACTCTCCTGTCACCCCCTACAGTACTGTATTCCTGTTAAAACCAGGTGTTGGGTGAATCGTTTCATAGTGGGGGATGGAAAGGGGGCATAGACTAATGGGAATTATGGTCTCAAATGACAGTGTTAATGCAAATTTCCCTTGCCTGGATCATGAGAGTTTGGGAAAGCCTGGGGAGTGTGGGTCCATTTTTGGCAGAGAAACAGTACATATGGGCAAAGCCATGGCAAGCTGCAGATGGTGGCTGGAGAACAAGAGAGGGTTGAGGTGTTAAAGCAGCTTGGGTTCTCCCCACTCACCATGCTTGCCTGTTCAAACCCCAGAGAAATAAGTGAGGCAGAGCTCAACTGGAGCAGAGGTATGCAGAAAACTGATGAAGTTTCACCATCCCCCTTCTCTCCCTCCTGCCTATAGGCAGCAGGTATTTGGTGCAAGATGTTTCTGTTCTTTAAGTTGTTCGTAATTTCTGATTTTCATAGTAACTTAAAATCTGTATTGTTCTTAATATAGAACTTGATATAAAAGTATGAATAGTCACAACCACTGAAAAGGCTGGTGAATGATGGTGTGAGGATGGGGAAAGATAGGAAAGAAAGGAGAAAGGAGAGAGAGAGAGAGAGAGAGAGAGAGAGAGAGAGAGAGAGAGAGAGAGAGAGAGAGAGAGAGAGAATGAGAACCACAACAAAGGAAAGAAGGAAGGAAGGAAGGAAGGAAGGAAGGAAGGAAGGAAGGAAGGAAGGAAGGAAGGAAGGAAGGAAGGAAGGAAGGAAGGAAGGAAGGAAGGAAGGAAGGAAGGAAGGAAGGAAGGAAGGAAGGAAGGCTCTTTCTGAATTGCTGGAGCAGGAAGGAGAGACAGTATTCTATCCATAGCTCCTTCAGCTGGGGAGTTTATCTTCATGAGATGCATGTGGGGCTTGATTTCTTAATTAATAATTGATTAATTTCTCTACTAATATCTCAGTAGGAGAAAAGATAACCTACCTAACTTTAGACTTACCTTCCCTTAAAACAGCAGTTTTCAAGGGGATCCCTGAAGTAAAACTTTTCATGAGAATACTATTTTATTTTCTAATATGGTAAATGTCCATAGATGCAAACCACATAAACAAAAACACTTGGAACAGAGGCTTAATAGTTTTTTTAAAAAATATAAAGGGGTCCTGACACCAAAAAAAAATTAAGAATTGCTGACCTTTGCTATTTATTCCTGAGTAAAAATTTAGAAGACGTAAAGAGACTTGATCTTTTTTTTTAAAGAAAGGTTTCCTTAGAGGCAAGTAATCTCAGACAAGTTCACTCCAGTCATTGTTCCTTTCCTTTTTCACCTTGTCTGGAGTGGTGAGAGGCTGAGTGGAGGCAGTGATTAAGGGGGTCACTCCCCTAGGGTGGGCTAAAGCAAGAGCTAGGAGTAAGTAAACATGCCCACATTCCAAAGGTAGGGGGCCATCCCAAGGTAGGAGTAGCCTTTCACAACTAACCTTGCCTGACAGCACCACCTACTAGTTAAGAGTCGTAGAGAAAAAAAATGTTTTCTAAGCAATTAAAATGGAAAGAGGGAATGTTTAGTCAGTCAACAAGCATTTATTAAGTCTTTATTTTGCACTAGATACTGTGCCAAGTGGTTTCAACAACTTAAGAAAATAATGAATAAATGCAATGTGCTAATTACAAATTATTCCATCTATTCATTGAAAATAAGTGTAACAAAAGCTCTACTGGAAGCATTGCTTAGTCACATTACTTCATATTGTGGGTATTAATTTTTTTTTCTTTAAAATAATCTCTAAGCAGGTTTTTCTTTCCTGTTTTTATCCTCTGTTAGAAAAGGTAGTTTACTGGAAGGGTGAGGGGGATGTATTTGTAAATGAAGATGGTATAAAAATGAATGATTAGTAAAAACTTAAAATTAAAAGACTCTATAAGCAACTCTTTCACTAATTCTAAATGATCCTCCCTTTAATTAGTGGGGCTTCACACAATGCAGAGTACATTATTAGGATGTTCATATTGGTAGTATGACTGATACACTAAAATTCACTTTTGCTACGTGTGAGTGAAATAAAAATGAATGCTGATAGTGAAAAGACTGATAGTAAAATATAAAGCTTTTCAGATGGCATAAAGGAGAGAGCTATTGTCTACACCTCACTATTTCCTGCTGTATGTTTCTTGGTATTTTCCTGAGGCAGAGGGGAAAGGAAAAAAAAAGACAGCATGAATTTCTTGACTAGAAAGTACTGAGAAAATATTCCCTTTGCCTTAAACAAGAATGAGGTTCCTGGAGACAGAGAGGCTATATTTCTATCCAGTCTGTTTTGGAGAAGGTAAATTCATGTGTTTCTGGAAATGATTTAACAGTCTCCATAATGGAGAGAACAGCTTTCTTTTTGTCTAGGAATGTTGTGCTAGTTAAAACTTAATAACACTTAGCACATTTAATACATAACATACAGGACAACACGGTGAGAAGGGTCTGAGGAACTCTAAACCACCGAAATGTCATGGGGTATGTGAAATTCCCCAGGTCTGGAGCACTCAGTTTCTCAGCATGCTTGTTGCATTGTGAATGATCATCCAGAAAGAAAACGGAACCTTTTGATGAGGCTTGAGGCCATAATGAAAATCTTTCAGCTTCATTCCACATTCAAGGTGGGCTGCTGTATAACAATTTGTTTCACAACCAAAAGCTGACAGAACAAATCCAAAACAACTCTGTGTACATGTTTACATGGGAGGCGATTGGCATCAGCAGTGCATTTAAAGTTGTGTCTAAGGTCCCTTATGCTTTTTGTAACATTTTCAAATTCATTGCTGTCTTCCAGATGACAGGAAATTCAGGTCTGCCTCCCTCCTGGGAGATCTTTATTCACAGACAAGTCAAAAACCCTTGACAAAAGGCAACCAAGGGAACTTGTTGACCTTTTAGCTGTCTGTCTAACATCAGAGCAAGTATTGCTCCCTGATAAAACAAGAAATTCAATTTAAGGGGAAATTTAGAAAGGATTTGAGGAGCTCTCATTTTATTTTAGCTTATGTGCTGTCTTTCAAACTGAGAACAAATTTAAATTAACAAGGGCAGTGTGTTTCATTCCAAGGATTCAATAGCAAAAAGAAAGTGGTCCCATGGCTTGACAGTAATGACAACCTCTTGTCACTGCCTGTCACCCTGTCTGCCCTTCTGCCATTGCATATCTTATCCAAAAATAAAAAAAAAAACCTCATTATTAGGAGGAAATAAGACTTTACATAATTGGCTGAAGAGATTGTTTTTCTTCTGTCACATGTTCTTTCTTAAGAAGTATATGTTGTTTTAAAATGGGGAATGAAGCTTATTACCCACTGAATTAGGGTATAATGACTTACTGGAAGTAGAAGCAGGAGAATTAAAATCAAATCCTGTCTTACATTTTCTTTCACTTAGTGGCTGTGCAATTATGAGAAAGTCATTTAACCTATCAGAGACTCAATTTCCTCATCTTTAAAATGATAATAATATCTCCTATACTACCTACTTCACCAGGCTTAAAAACCTAAAGCACTATAAAAAAAAAATGAATTACTCCTATTCGGGTGAACTCCAAGATTTTGCCCTTATTAATTTAACATGCTGGAGGCTGGGAGATTGGAATGGCGGACATAACACTCTGTGCCTAACTAGGCTAAAACAAAATACATTGCCTAACTAGACTTTCCCACTGCCATCTCTCAGCAACTTCTCATTTGAGGTTGATTCAATCCAGTTTTATCATCCAATACAGATCCTGATGGCTGCTGTCTACCAACCACTAGGACATCCTCCCTTCTCAGAATGTACCGGAGGCATCTTCCTCTCTACCCTAATTCTTCTCATAGAAGACTTCTGCATATATATTGATGATCCCTCAAATGTGATAACTCCCCAATTATTCGGTTCTCATGATGCAATCCCCCCCTCTATCTCTGCCACTCACAAAGATAGCCCCATCCACCCCCACTTCTCTTTACACACCTGGTGGCTTGAATTTTAGAAGGATTAAACGGTAAAGGTTATCAGAGGTCCTTTCCTGAGTTCCAACTTCCTGTAAGTCACTTCCTTGAGTTCCTGACTGAGGAAAAGGAATTATATCTCACATTCATTTTATTATTTCATTGTGTGCTTTTAACGTTCAGTTATTAAAGTAGTTTTTAATTGGATTTTATGGTCCAAAATTACCTTTTGTAATTTTTTAACTTTGTAATTTTTTTAACCTTGAACCTTCTGGACAAAGTCAAATAGTAGACACTATTCTCTTCAAAAAGCTTTTAAAATCCTTCATTTCTGCACATGGCCTCCAAGCCATATTACTAGAAATCTTTGGATTCACAGACTCAGACTTAAATTAGCTTGACTTGACTTGGTACTTCCAAAGTTTTCTTGGAAGAAACCTGAAGGGAGAGAAGGAAAGAGAGTGAAGAAAGATGCAAAAATTGAAATAGGGCTTTTTCTATCCTTTATAACTATTTTAAATCTTAGTTTATGAAGTAGTTATGAAACCTTGTGCGATTGGAGAGTATTTCAATGATAGTAACTCCAGAGGAGATGCATGTTTTAATGAATTACATATTTCAAAAAGTAATGTGTACTTGGGGGATTATTTTCCATCTTTTCAGTGGAAGAAAATATTTCCCCTTATGTATTTCCCCTTCTCAGTCTCCATACTACTATTCATTTTATTCCATAAGCTCCATGAGGATAAAGATCATATTTTATTCTTCTTTGTATCTCCCATAAGGTCTGTCTAACACGGGGCCTTATACTTAGCACTCAATAAAGATTTGCTGAAATAATGAATAAACAAATGAATGAACAAATGAATGAATGAATAAATTTCACCTTGTTATGATAATCGTCTATTCACCAATAAATAGTGAAACACAAAGGAAGCTGCATAGAAAAAAGTAGTGTGTCCTATACTCTCATAGTTCGCAAATTTTCCTGTTTTAGTTTTATCCTAGTTTATCACACACACACACAACCACTCACTCCTCTAACTTCAGCTCTATACATAGAAACATGAAAATAAACTCATTAAATACAGTCAAGCAGTATCACTCCTCTCCTTTTTATCCCTCACCTTCTTCCCCTCAACAAACCAGTACATAGAGCTATTATAGAGGGACACACAGATCCCTGGGCCCATGCAATGCTTACTGAAGACAATATAGGCATATTTGTCAACCAGAGCAGAGGAAAGGACAAAAAAACAAGCTTGGCTTGTATTTTATATTGACATACATACAGAAAGTCTCACTACTCAGCATTACTGTGCACTTGGAGCAAGACTTCCTAGAGATCTTTTCTCTGCTTAGCAAATTCAATTCAATGACTTTCCATTTATTAAGCACTTACTTTGTACACGTCACTGAAATGGGGATACAAACTGAAAAATTACACAATCTACCACTAAAAAGCTTAGAGTTTTAGAGGGGATGTGATGACATATACTCCCCACTGCAAAGCAAACAATCAGGTCACCTACTATGAGTGAAAGGTTTTATGGACTTAATTCAGAAACTCCATATTGAACTGCATGTCCACCAGAGTGACCTTGACCAACTTAATTAAGCTGAGTCTCAATTGCTTTACCTGTAAATGATCGTTATGAGGAAAGGGACATTTACCTCATGAGCTTATGAGACAGCTAGGTGGTACAGTGGATAGTGTTGGATCAGTAGTAAGGAAAAAGTACAAATCCAGCCTCAGAAACTTACTAGCTGTGTGATCCTGGCCAAGTTATTTAAACTCTGTCATCCTCAGTTTCTTCAACTATAAAATGGAAATAATAATAGTACTTGCTCCCAAGATTATTGTTAGAGTTAAATGAGATAATATTTGTGAAGTGCTTAACACAGCAATTGGCATCTGTGGTAGTCAATTAATAAGTCCTTGTCAAAAATTTTTAAATATGTGTGACAGATTTTTGAAAACTGAGTGGTGTTCTGGGATTTATAATTCTTTGGGGCAAGCATTGCCTTTAATACCTGAGATTCCTAGACTAAAATGATCTTTGAGCTTGGAGGGGGATTTGAATCCTATATACCCCACTTTTCTCTTAAAGGGATGCACAGAGTGTAGGAGGTTACACTGAGAAGTTGTACTTGTATAAGTTGAACATGGCAAGAGCCATGGTGAAAGTGACATCCTGAATCCGAGGACCTTAAACTGAGCTGGAAAGAAGTGGTAAATAAGGAGTAAATAGTCCATCAGAGGAAGAGAGCTAAGCTTCAGCAGAGAGGTGAGAAATCACAACGGGTCATCGTTTCTCCTTAAATTTGTTTTCGTGCAGTCATGTCTGACTCTCCATAACCCCATTTGGGGTTTTCTTGGCGAAGGTACTGAAGTGTTTTGCCATTTCCTTCTCCAGCTCATTTTATAGATAAGACAACTTAGGCAAGCAGGGTTACGTGACTTGCCCAGAGGCACACAGCTAGTAAGGGTCTGAGGTCAGATTTGAACTCACAAAGATGAATCTTCCTGACTTGAGACCCAGAACTCTATCCACTGTGCCACCTACCTGCTCTATTTGCGAAATTTAGGAACAAAGAAATTGGATTGGAGCCGCTGACTAGTCACCTCTTCAAAGCCTAAAATAAGTTCCCAAATTTCTCCTCTTTCTCCATCTCCTCTTTCCCCATGCCCATCTGGCATTATTATATACTCTTTTGTATACTTGTCTTATTTATTTTAAATCTAAGATTTTGTCCTTATCACAATATTGCTTCATATAAAAAAATACCATGGTCAATCATGATGACTCATATTTCATGTCTATGTATTTAGTATATGCTGAGAAAAGGGAGGAAGTCTAGGGTTAGTTGAAAATATATAACATTTCAGTTAGGACAAATAGTTAAAACTCTCTCTGAATGTTAGGAATTTTCCTAACTGGGACTCTGAGCAGTTATGATTTTATAAATTAATTTTTTTCTTGCGTAAGTTTAATAATATAGCAGAGAAAGTGGTCACATGAACTTGAGGGTAATTATATTGCTGTAGGGCATCTTGGTGGTACAGTGGACTTGGAATTATGAAACCTCATCTTCCTGAGTTCAGATCTGACCTCAGACACTTACTTCAGCTGTATGACCCTGGGCAAGTCACTTAACCCTACTTACTTCAGTTTCCTCATCTCTAAAATGAACTGGAGAAGGAAATGGCAAACCACTTCAGTATCTTTGCCAAAATTACTGCAACAATGAATAGGGTGACAAAGGGGAAATAACTGAATAATGTTATTGCTAATCTAAAAGCAAGCTTATTAATAATAGTTATCATTTATGAAATGCTCAAAATTTTTCAAAATGGTTTACATACCTTATTTCATTTGTTTCTCACAATGCCTCTATGTGGTAGGTGCTCTTATTATTCCCATTTTATAGACAAGGAAATTGAGGTTAAGAGCAATTAAATGATTAGAAGTATCTAAGGCAATATTTGAACTCAGTTCTTGACTCCAAGTCTAGTATTCTGTCTTCTATATCATCTAGCCTTTTGGGTGGGAGTGAAGGGGAATATAAAGGAGAGGACACAGACCAAAGAGAGGGTTATACCATGAATTAGCCCTACAGGAGGAGATGTTCTGTGAGATTATTCAGCCCTTTCCAGGTCCTATCCAGAAGGGAGGAGGTAATAGAAAAGGGTTCACAGCAACCAAACAATTTTGCTCTCCACAATGATATTTTTTGAGTTACATATGTAACCTAAGCATCTTGAGTTCCCTTACAAGAGTGACGGTAAAAGTTGAAATTGACACTAATGTTCAGTTAGACAATTGATCCTGACATCAGTAAGGTGCTAATGTCTGATGTAAGTTTAGGAAGTAAATATTACATTTGGGGAAGCCAGTGTCTCTGTGGGGTTAGAATTAATAATGACACATCCCTGAGTCTCCTGCCCACACTCCTGTTTCTTTCTCCCATTAAACATTACTAGCCTTCAACGAAACTGTCTGTGTTACAGATAGATCTCTTTGTCTTTGTTAGCGCTCCTGTTCATTCCCAGCCATTTACTCCAGTGAAAGAAAGTTATTTCCCCTCTAGTTGTCCAGTGGTGGTTAACATTGGCAATTAGATGGCTAAGCTTGGTATCAGTCAATTTCAGCCTCTAGACAGAACTTACTGTTTTTCGCATTTCTAATAAGTGTAATCATTTATTTGTAATTTATTTGCTCTTAAAAAGGTCATTCTCACAAATATTAGTTGAATTTAAGATTAAAATAAATCCCTTTTCTTATTTAAAAGTCAGTGGGCCTGAAAGCATTTTTAAGCTATCTAGTTAAATATTGTCATGGCAGCATTACATATAATGTGAAAAACTAGAAGTAATCCAAATCTCCAGTGGGGAAATGATTAAATAAATTGTGATATATTAATGCAATGGAATATTGCAATGAAATTTACAGTGATAAGTACTGGGACTATAAACAAATCTGGAAAGATCTTTATGAAGTAATAAAAAGTGAGGGGAAAAACAGAACTAGAAAATGACAACTATGACCATAGAAGAGGAAAAACGAATGAAAATGGACACAAAAATTTTGAGAAGTTATGATATACTTTATGCATTGATTAACTAAAAATTTGTCGTGAATCAAATTTAATTGGTTGCATTCCAGTTTAATTTTTAATAAGTGAAAAAAACTAATAATGATAGTAACTATTTTTATGCTTAACTGAATAGATGCAATACTTATTGAATACCTAGTAAAAAAAAAATAGCCCAGGCTCTGTGAAACCTCACTATTTATGAAATCAAAAAAAATTAGCTATTCTGATAATCTCAGGAAATTTTTAAAAAAGAGTTTTTTCATGCAATTAAGTACTTTCTCTTTTAGTATCTCATATCACTACATGAAAAGAGAATCTTATTTCCTTTAAATGGATAGAGTAAGTATATATTTATCTTAATTTAGTCATCTTCTTATCTTCTAATTTTGACCATTCTATTTGGAATTTAATGCTTTTACACTGGTCATCAGCAAAGGTAGTCAAAAGTTGCAAGTGCAGTGTAGAGAGTTGAGGAAATAATATAAATTCACAATTTTTTGACGCTCATAATAAATGTATAATTGCAAAAAAATCTACATAGATATAGTTTTGAACATTTATTCAATGAAAGTGAGGGGGAGGGAGATAAAGAGAAGGAGAGGGGGAGAGAGGAAGAGAGACAGAGAGAAAGAGGAAGAGAGAGAAAGAGAGAGAGAGAAAGAGAGAGAGAGAGAGAGAGAGAGAGAGAGAGACAGAGAGAAAGAGAGAGAGAGAGAGAGAGAGAGAGAGAGATTTGGAGAATGAGAGTTATAGAGTATTTGTGTAAAAGGGTCCCTTGTGAGGCAGCAAAAGGGCAGGGAGTATGGAAGAAGGAATTGAAAACACAGACCTGTCAAGTTCCACTGAGCCATCAAGTGATTCAGGTAAATGCTGGTAAATAGAACCCTTTCTGTCTCATACATAAAATGCTAGGAAGCAGTTAGTACAGGCCCTGCAAAGGATTTGGAGGTAAGGCGAGCTGGGGGTGATGGAAAGGCTTATATGATTAGTAATACATACTTCTATAATATATTTCCATGGCTTTAAAATTAAGACAAAGATATCTGAAAGCTCAAGTAACTGGAGCTTGGAATTGATTAAAACACTGACTAAATATTTCATGCCCCTAAAAGGCGTTCTTACCACTAAGAAGGAAACCTATCCCCCTGTGTGAGTCTGTGCCCTCTATAGCCCTGGTGGGAAGCTGTAATTCTTTTTCAGTAGGTGTTTGAGTGTATTAAAGATTCACCATTGACCTGTAATGATCAAGTTTAACCAGCTGCTTCAAATTCAGTTCACAGACCTATAGCTAAAAGTGGAAATTGCCCTTTCAAGATGGTTAGTACACTAGAAAAAGACAAAACACATTGTCATATAGCTGATAAAAAATGGGTCAAGTGCCCTCTCAGAATCATCTGTCTCAGCTTTATTGTCTTTGAAACACTGCATTTTTTTGAAGACAGTTGAGGTCCAGGTGATAGTCAAGGCATTTATCCATGCCTCATCAACTATTTTAAACATTTTTTTTTTACTTTAAACATTCTTGAAAAGATTCTTATAGGTTTTTAGCATATAAAGATGGGATTAAAAAAAAACCCTAAAATCTTCCTGGAACTCCTACCAATGGCATCCCATTTATCTGAGAACCAGAGTGCATAATTACTCTACTGTCACTGATCTCAGAACTTGAATATAGCCTGTTCCAATTTAAAAATAACTTTTGTTCCAAAAGTTCATTTCTAAGCCACTTATTTGAAAGAATGTTATAGAGATGGTCATTAGGTTCCTAGGAAAGTCTACAAATGTCTATTTAACTCACAATGATCAGAAAAAAATAGTAGTATAGAATCTAGTCATCACATTTAAAAATGGAAACATAAAGGAAGTTCAGAGTTTCAACTTGGGCTGCCAGGAATAGATCCCTAGAGGTGGGCAAAGGGTCTTCCAAGACACTGGTGTTAGGTACCATGGCCTCCAAAAGAGATTCCAGGAGGGTAGTGTTAGTGAAGTCATTATAAAAAGGAACATCAAGGGACTGATTTGTGAGTGAAGGGGCAGGGTCTCTTGCCACTGTAAATTTTCTGTAACCCATCTGTTCTGGCCAGATCCTCCCTTACCCATTTCTTTCTATGCTCTCTCCCCTAGGGGTTCAGAGATCAGCTAGTTAAACTGTCTTTCCCTTCCTATCACCTGTTACATTAGAACAGGATTTTTCTCCTTCCTGAGCACACTACAGTTACTTGTCCCTGTGGCAAATATGTAACAGCCTTTTTGAATTTTTTTTAAGGAGTTTATATTTCCTATAACAAAGGGAAAATAAAAATATATAAAGATTCAGCGTTCCTTCCTTCATCTCTTTCCTTACTTAGAAAATATGATATACACATAAGTGAAAATGGTAGAGCTTTTATACAAAGGAATAAAGTATGATTCAATTATAATTCAGAGGAAAATCAAATTCCCTCTATCAAGGCACAGAACAGAGGTTATGATGAGATCTTGGGTGGGGAAAATGAAAGAACTAGTGGGGGATAAACTACCTTCATAGCACTCTCCTCACCTTTCTTCCTCCTTTCCTATAGTCACCAAACGGTTTCTGGGAGACTATACATGATGAAGACAGACACACTGAGAGACTGTCAGTGTGACAATTTCCTAGCCAGAGAAACAAAGATTTTAGAGAAAACATAAAAAAGAAAATCATTCCTAAAGAAATCTATAGAATTGTTTGGTTTTTTTCCTCCAGGTTGTCCAAAATTGATTTCCATCTTTCAAAAGCATTTACACAAAGGCTGGGCTTTTCAAGGTTCCTTCTGACCCTTTCCTATTGGACCAGTCAAATGGACCTTCTCAGTTTAAAACCCAATGGAAAATCTAGTGAGTATAGGGTCAGTTACCCATATAACTCCTCTGTAGGAAGGATGCACTAGAGATCTTCCTATGCTATTTTGGAGAAAACTCTAGATATCCATCTGTTGAACCTCTTCTACATCTTCAGTGATATTTCTTATACCATTTCTTTCACTCACATCATCTTTGGTGATATGTTATGAACCTATTTATATCCATCATGCATCTTTCCATTGCCCTTTGAATTAATTGCTATCTTGATACATCTGAAATTGTGGCATTCTGTGATTCACAGCTTAAACGAGAGATTGTTAACATTAAAGAGATGCGATTTTGTGGATGCAAGCAGCTAGGGAAAGAAAAGCTATAGCTAAACGAGAGCCTAAACAACTCCCTAATTTCAAAGGGGCATAAAAGGAAGAGAATCTTCTCTGGATATAAATTTATTTTACCATTACTAATAAAAATGAATTTCCATGTGAGAAGCATAAATTTAAACTTTGCACTATTATATACCATCTTTTCATTTGAAAATAAGCTAGTAGGTAGTTTTATTTTTGAACCCCAAAATATTTCAGATTGGTTCAAGTTTCTGACTTTTATTTAGTTACTTCTTAGGAAGTGATCACATTTAAAAATTCCTCTCTTCTCCTCTCTTCTTGGTTTCGGTAGTTTATTAAATATGGAAATTGCATACCAACCCATAGATATAGCACAGGTTGTAATTTGGCATCTAACTTTGAATAAATAAATATAGATAAATATATTATATTACCACAAAAAATTGCTTTAACACCTGAAGTGGAACAATGGTTGAGAAAGCTAGAGAGATTTTTTAAGTCCCTTGCATTAATTTTCCAGTGCACTTTTTAAATGTGCAGCTCTCACAGCTGCTGTTTGATGAGTCTTTGGGTTCCAATTTGTGCTTCTCAGGCAGTCTGTGCCCAGGTTGTTGCCAAGAGACATCAGCTCCTTCACAGCATCCTCCTGCTGTTTGCCATGAGGGAATAAAGCTGCATCTCCCTAGGATGCTCCCCCTGGGTGACTTGAAAGAAATATGTCTACAGAGGTGAGATGGCAAATGTTCTTGGAAATCTGAAATACTGCTGTCATCAGCACATTTCCTTTACCTTATGTTGAACTTTTGACATTGAAGAAGTTTGTCTCTAAGTCAGTACGGTATTTGCCCTTTGATTCAGGTTTTCTGTATAAGCATGATTCATAAATGTGTTTGGTTTTCTAGAGGGGAGACATAAACTTAACCAAAAGGAAATTAACAATGAAGAACCCCTAAGAAGTTGCTGAGTATTTTTCACACTTATATGTACTGATTTTTATTTTTTTTTGCTAATAAAAGGAACACTACAGAAGTACCTAATCTAACTGGGCCATGACTGAGGTTAAAATGAACCAAACTTTCTTTTTTTAAAGCAATTTTGCAAGCTACAGTAAAAATTGTTGATCCTTGATTTTCATGCTTAGAAAAAGAAAGGGAAAATGCAGTGAGTGCAGTTGTAAGACTGGGCCTGCATCTTTTGCACAGAGGGGTTCACTGTGCCAATTGTGCTGATGAATGGGGATTTATGGATATAAGTCATTAGTGCCAATATTGTTCTGGCATAGAGCTGGAGGTGCGATTGGTGTTTGCAAAATCAGCTGTCTATAGAGAAGCATGTCTTCACCTTCAGAAGAACCTTAAAGGCTGATAATTAAGTGTTTACTGTTTTATGTTTTGTGTCTGATTCTCCTTTATAAGACACTGGAAAAAGACCAAAGAGATCTATGATCCATTCAAGAAAGATCCAGCATGGAGTGATCTGGAAAAAAGAAATTATCACCTCTAGCAACTATTTACTAGTAATTTATTTGTTTAAAGGACCATGATTGTGAATGCAGAGAAAAAAATGTTAAGTAGATATGCTTCCATTCCTGCAGATTTGGAGATAGCAGTCAATTCATCCTAATACTGCCTTTATTAAGATATTGGTAAAATAAGCTCTTTGAAAGAAAGGATGCAAAACAGCTGGATCCCCAATGGAGATCTGGAAGGAACTTTATAGATTATCTAGTCCACCTTGTTCATTTTTCAGATAAGAAAACTGAGGTCAAGGTGAAGTGACTTGTTCAAGGTGAAATAGGCAATAAGTGACAAAGCTGGCATAAGAGCCCAAGACCTCTGACTCCAAATTCATCATGATTTCCATCATACCAATATAAGAGAATCGCTTTCTTACTGACTGTTTTGCAAGAATACAGAAAATTTTAAACTTCTTTAAAATGTTGCTTAATTCACACACTAACCCTGAGTTATAATGGAAAGAATGCTAAACTTGAGATCAGGTTGAGATTACTTAACTAGGGACCCAGCTATCTATCCCATGACTGACTTTTACAACCTGTGTGAATTTAGAGAACTTACTTCACTTCCGTGGACTTTGGTTTACTCATCTACAAAGTGGGAAAGAGGGTTGACAATGTCAAGATGATATTGAAGGTTCCTTCCAACTTTAAATATATGGTCCAATGATCCTATGTATTTTCAAGTGGTCAGTCAAAATCAACAGAAATTAAGGATAATATAGAAAACCTAACAATATTTTCAAAACCTGATTTTCCCCCATATGACCTGTCCTACTTATCCTTCAACTCACCTCAAATGCCATCTTCTGTATGAAACCAGCCATGATTTTTCCCAAGGAGATATGACTCTGTTTTTGTTCTGGAGACTCAAATCACTTGCATCTTAATGACATTTATCACATTCTGCTTTGTACTATCCTCTATACACTTGTCTTATTCCCTCAAGGCCTTTCATCAGCTTCACTAAATTTCCATAAATTCATTCCCTCTTTCAAATCTTACCTCATACAAGTCACATATTCATAATATGCGGCCCAGTCAAACTGAACTAATTATTGCTGACATATATTTTCCTCATATTCTCATCTACATCTATATCCCCTATGCCTAGAATGACTTTCCTGGTTCCTCAATCTCTAGAAATTTTATCTTCTAAAATTTAACTCATTTACCACCTTAAAATTAAATCTTGCCTTGACCTCTCCCTACCAAGTGAACAATTCTTCGCTCTTATCATATGTACTTATTGTGTATTCTTTTCTATCATAGTTATTTGTATGAACCTCCTAGTTCTGCAGCAGATAGAGCTCTAGACTTATAGAGTCAGGAAGACTTGAGTTCAAATTCAGCGTCAGACACTTATCTGATTCTAGACAAGTGACTTACCCTCTGTTTGCCTCAGCTTCATTAAAATGAGAATATTAATAGCACCTATTTCTAGGGTTATTGTGAGGATAAAATGAGATGTTTGTAAAAGTACTTTACAAACCTTAAAGTACCATATAAAGGTATTGTTGTGATTGCTGTCTTTGAAGGTCTTTATCATCTTACTTGGTCTTTTCTCAAGCAATCACCAGAGATCTATGATGACTAACTTTTCTAAAGTTCTATTCAGGTCCTCAATATCTTCATGTTTATCATTTGGTTACGTTTTTACAGGTCTAAAAGAACCATAGAGATCCACAGCTATAATCTGGATGTCTATTTTCTCCCTGTGATTTGATTAATTTTCCCTTTAAGTACTTAGATACCGTGAATATATTATTGTTATTTTATTATTTATGGTAATGGTGCAATTTCCCTGTTTATCTTCTGCACTCATGTTTATTTTTTACTGTTACCATCTCTAAGATCATGATTGCCACCCCAATACTTTCCTTACAAGACTGGAGGTAATGAAAGAAGAGGAATTTCCTCAACAGTACTTCTTCTCTTCTTTCACCTAGGCAAGACCCTAATCGCCACGTCTTAGATTTTGTATTTCTCTTTCTAAACCCACCTTTATGATTGATCCATCTTCCAGTATTGAAGTTGGTATGTTTGTGATTATTTTCCTCCTGACTCTCTACTCTCCTTAAAATATATCTCCATAATCCATATCTCCACTTGTTTGTTTAATGTATTTTTACACTAAGTTCTTTGCTGGGTCTGGTTCAGATAAGAGTGAGGTTCATGAGGTTGTCACTTCGTTTACCCCTTCCTCTGGATTCAGATGGCTCTGAAGGAGAAGTGAGGCTGGTGACCTGCACAGCCCTCCCTCAATCAAAACAAAGTCAAGTGCAAGTCATGGCATCATTTCTCTGATGGCATGGTCTTCTTTGAAAACAAAGGATGAACACAGACAGACAGATATTTCTTCCCCATGGATTTATATGTATTTTTTAATAGTGAGTTATTCTTGGTAATAATCCTTTTGAAATATTCTATTCTAAGAATTTTTCTCTTTTATAGCAGTTGGAGGAAGGTCTTGTTTTATCTAACTGTGTGATTCCTTCATACATAAATGCTTTCTTTCTGACTGTTTGCAATATATTTTCTTTGCCTTATAAACAATGGATCTTAGCTATGATATTCCAAGGGGTTTTCAATTTGTAGTGATTTTCAGGAAGTGATCTAAGAATGTATTCTATTTTTACTTCATCTTCTTGTTTGAATTTTTGTCAGTTTCCTTTTTTTTGCAGGGATTGGGACTGGACCCATGATTTCATTTGTTTTTAGACTTCTTAAAATATGGCATCCAGGGGTCTTTTTAGTGTGGTTTGCAAAGAATCTGATTATTTTTAAATTCTTTCTCTTTGGCCTGTATTCTGAGTTAATTCCTTTTAATAGTAGATGACTTGATTTTTTTTTAATTTTCAAACTTTTGACTGTCTTAATATATCTTATTTCATGGGATTATTGAATACAGATTGTTCCATTGTGCTGAAGTCCATTATTTAGGCCATATTTTTCACCTTCCATTCTACACAATTTATTCTTTAAATTTTTTTCTCTTTTGAACTCATTTCAGCTCTAATTCTTTTTGTTTACATGTTTTCTGCTTTATTTCTTTCAGATAAGCTTGTAGTTCTTGTGGCCCAGCCATTTTTTTTCCTCTGAGGCTCAGATTAAATTTGTTATAGATTTTCTCTCTTCTGGTTTACCTCTTAAACTTCTCTCCACCCATAGTATTTCTTCATTGTTTTTGTCATTCTCTTTATTTATGTTATTAGACTCAGTTCTTTGTGCCAAGGCCAAACTCTGTCCCCTCCCACATTCTTGGATGTGTCGTTAAGACCCTCATTGTTCCTGTGCCCTATATAGTTCAGATGTCGCTTTCATTGATATTTGGGATGGATCCTCTGGCTCAGTTCCTATCTCCATTTCCTAGTGGTCTAACATAGGTGCTAACCTCAACTTGTCCGTTTCCTCCATGTACAATCCCTGATCAGGAATTGGGTGCATCCCTTGCTGTAGCCCTGACAAGTCCAAAAAGATTATGGACATCATAAAGGCTCTCCAGTGTGTGCTCAGGTGCTGAGTTGGTCCTGTATCATTATGTGGCTTCCAGTACTCCAAGGAGTATATGGGTTCTGCCTCTGTCCCCTACCTTTGTTCTGAAATGTCAACATCAAGGTCTACCTGACTCTAGGTCTCAAATGTTGGCACTCATAATGGTTTCTGATTCTCTTGGAGCAACGTCACTTATGACACTCACAGGCTTCATTCAGAATGGTTTATTAGAATTCACTCTTTCTTGACAGCTCCTACGGGCCCATCCTCTAAAGCCTGCATTGACTTCCTTAGCAAGAATCCTCCAGTGCCCACAGGCCTCTGGCCGTCTTTTTATTCCTGTACTAGATAGAGGAGTTTGTATCTGTTTCTCTTAGTTTTTCTTGGTCATTGCTCTATATAGCACCTTTTTCAATATTTGTAGGAGTGTATATGGGACAGTTGGATTCCTCTAGCCTTTTATCTTACCAGCTTCACAGGTTTGTACTTTTTTGAATCTTTAAAAACCTATAGTGCTGAACTGAACATAAGCTCGTAGAGATCACAGAATGTATTTTATCCATTTTTTTGTCTGTAATTCTTTAAATTCATCTTTTGACTAAGAATCTAGTAAAGATTCTGTGTGTTAACATTTCAAATTCACTTGGAATGCAAGTGTTATCCTTTGTTCTCAGTGACTTCAGAGAATCTAGACTTTCTCATCTGTAAAATAGGGAAAATAATAACTTTAGTACTGCATAGGATTATTGTAAGGCTCAAATGAAATCATGTGTATAAAATGATTTGCAGATTATAAAATGCTCTATGAAAGTGGCACAAGTATTCCGAAAAAGAGAGGTCACATCTAATTGGCCCTAGGGGTATTAGAATACTTTGTGAAGGAGGCAGCATTTGAGTTAAGTTTTGAAGAATAGGAGATATGGAGAGAGAGAGAAGGCAAAGTCTTGGGAAAGCTAGTCATTCCAAATTAACCCTAATTTCTGTTGATTTTCTTTTACTGCTTAAAAAAAATCACTGTGTCTAGGAAAACTGACTATAATTGCAGCAAATTATGATACTATTATTTCACAGTCTTACAAATGATGACACATTCTAAATTAATTTATAAACTCATAGTTTTGACATTCATGTTTCTTATTTTCCTCTCCTTTACTCGCTTACTATGGAAGGTCAGCTAAGTGACTTTACCACTCTCCACTTGATTTCTCTTATGAGACTAATGAGTAGTTCACATATGTGAAAAACAATATGTAATTGTTTAAAATTCTATTTTATTTTTAACAGTATTAAACAAAATGTTGTTTGCTTTTTTAATGGACAGATTTCCATGCAGTACTGCAGTAAGGGACCTCTAGTGGCCACTTATTTTAAGTCTTCCAATTTAAGCAGAAGTAATGTCATTTGCTTTCCCATTTAAGGACTGTCCCCAGACAGAGGTACAATTATAAATAATGACTTATTTACATTGACTGTGAGACAAAAAGGAACTTGTAAGTCTAGATAATAATGCATTATGTTCAAGAATTCTTTTTAAACATAGCTGTAAAATTTAGTCTACAAGTAATGACTACTTCAGACCGAGTCCTTTGACTTTTAAGACCTGTACACATCATTTTAGCTTTTCACACATTAGCAGCTGAGTGGACCTGATAACCTCATAGAGTTCATCCATGTCAAACATCTGCAACCCAATAGATCCTCTGACAGTAACAGATTTACCTATGTTTCCAATCAATGGTACTCTGTCATTTTCTACAGCTTATCTCTGACTAACTTGTCATTCAACCTAGGTGGTGCTTTACTACTTGGCAGTAACATATTCAGGGGCTGCTGGTAAAATACCAAGGTTTCTCATTGACTGGGGTTTGGGCTGTGGGTTTAAGGGATTGCTGGAGTTATAGTTGGACTAACAGACTTTATGGGATAGGAGAAAAGGTGCCCTGATTTCTGGTAGGTTTTTAGAAATGCTCCTAATGCCTAGATAGTTGACAGGAAATGAGTTGACACACCATCTCTGTCACTGAATATAACCCTTCTCCTTCAAAAGGAAGCATGTGAAAGTTTCCCGCAGCAGAAGTGCAGGTTCTCTGGAGACCAGAGTAGAGACCTACACTGCAGAACACTATTGATCAAAGATATGAACAAGCTCCAGTAACAAATCCTGCTGAAAGCTCACCACTTTTTTTCCAAAGACCTTTTCAAACCCCTCTCTAATCACTGGGTAGAAAGCAGTAAATTAAAGCAGTAGACTCAGGGTTTGGAAGCCTCTAACAGTCAGGGTGCAGCCCAAGAAGGCACAAGAGCCTGAGTTATTGTACTCAGTAACCTTCCAGTTTGCCTGGGACTCATAAATTATGGAGAAGGAGGTAAATAAGAATTAAGTACCTGAAGTGTCTTTTTTCTTCAGTCCTTTGATTATACCACTATTTTATTTATGATTCTCCAAAGAAAAGAAAACTTCCCTCATGTGCCATTTCTTCTGTAAATTGTGAAAGAATCACAAAAATGAAATACTTCACAGCAGGTTTTTTTTTTCTATTGCTTTTTTCCTATTGTACAGATTCCCTTTTAAAATGATTATCCTGTGCTCGCCCTCAGCATTCCCAACCCTCACATACCCTAAGCATTTACCATTGAAGCTAAATTGGAGAATTACGTAAATTAAGGAGGAGTTAGATTATAACTCCCTGAAGAAACTGCTAAGGCCTGATTAGTACCAATAATGAATCCCATACGTGAGTGGTTGCATTATTTGAATTCACACTGTATATTTCCATTGAGCTGGAGCAATTACCATATTTTACATAATTATAACCTCAAAGAGAGCTTGAATATAGGTGATCACCTCAAGTAATTTCTTATTTGCACTAATCAGGATCTAGATGAATAGATAATTGTTTTCATTTGTGTATGGATGCTTAGAATGTTCTTTACTGCATGACCCCCCTCCTTCATATGTTGTTTCATGTCAGCACTAAATGACTTTGATTTTAAATTTCTATGTTTCTTGAATGATCTAGAAATAGAGAATGGATTGGATGTTAATGAGAGCTTTGGCCATGAGATATATTAATTGTCCACAACAAGCTACATTAAACTGAGGGAGTAAAAAGAGATGCTACAAAAATAGCAACAGTGGAGAAAGTGTTCCATACGCCTCAGGAGAAAATAAAAAGGAGAGGGTCTGGCACAATCCCTATGACTTCAGATGTCTGTACACAAGGTAGATTGTAATAATGTGGAACTTGAAATTTTAACACAAGAAGAAAAATATAGACAAAAGTATTATTAAGATTTATTGGGGTGGAATGGGAGTCGTGACTGAAATATATGGCAATAAAGACACATTTGCTAGAAGGAAGTGAATATTAATATTGTATTCACTCAGTAAACCTTGATTAAAGTACCTCCTGTGCGTAATTTACTGTTAGTCACTGATAAAGACAGGAGGATAAATAAAATAAAGTCTTTGCCTTTAAGGAATATATAGTCTGATAGTTCTAGGAAGTATCTTTTGTAACTTAGTAAAAAGGAGGAAATTCATAAAGGTGGCTTGATTAAGATAAAAAGGGGTAAAATTAGAACTTATGTTGTTGTGGGAGGATACAATATACCGAGCTTGTAGGCAGATGGTATGAACAGTCCTCTCCCACAACAGATTTCAAAACACACAGGGGGACAAATTGAAGCCATTGGGGACATCCAGTATGAGTGTTCTCATTTAGTCAGTCAGTCAACATTTATTAAATACTTGCAACTTTCCAGGTATTTGTACAGTTGTCCCTAGTCACAAACCTACGTAAGATTCTCCAAGGAATATAGAAAGTGAAAAATACTGATCAACCAATGGGAATATGGAGTCGGTTACAAAGGGAAAGGGCCTTTGAACAGAAAAACTTTGTTGAAAAAGAAAGGTAAGTTTTTCCCCATCTCCTGTGTAGAGCTAAGGCTCACAGGGAAAAAGTTTCTGCCAATACTAAGGTAAGGGTCATTGTACTAGCTAAAAGAGCTTTTGGAGCACTCCAGCTGGAAAAAGCATCATAACATTTCAAGTTTAAGGAATGCAATATCCCTGAGCTCAGGGGGCTGAAGTAGCTAAGTTGGAAAAAAGACTGCAGCTGCCCAACAAAAAATAAACCTAGAAAACCAGCGGATTGACCAGAGATGCTGCGGTCTGAGAAGGGCCCAGAAGTAGAAGGACTTGCCAGGTCCTCTCTAGAAGCTGATTTGCTCATCTAGTTGAGAAACTACACCTGAGAAAGAATAAGTTCAGCTGAGCAATTGTCCATGACAGTAACAATGCACGACCACCACCAACCTCCCAAAGAGGCAACTCTGTTAAGCAGCAAGCATATTGACTAATAATGAATTTTGTGGACTTATGAGTTGTCCTGGCCTTTTGCGTTCCCACGGGTTGTGCCTCACTAACACTATACTTCAGATTCTTACCTGATCTTTTCCTTTCCTGGACTCCGAAAGTGTTTATGAGAAAGTATGCCCTTGGTTTGGGGGAAAATTTTTGTAATTACTGTTCCATGTCATTTGAATAAATGCCTTTGCTAAAGATCGGAACCATCCAGGTGGTCTGTGGCAGGACCAGGAATCAAACTTGAGTTATTTGACTCAAGTTTGATGCTCTTTCCTCAATAACATACTGCCTTTTTGTTATTGGGATAGACATTATCTGGGAATAAAGCAAGTCTTCTTTTGAGGAAAAAAGAGAGATCTGAGTCTACTGATTATTAATGGAAACACACTGGTGGGGACTCGTAAGCTAGTGTTTTATATGATGATCACCCGTAGGGTTACACCTATGAGACAGGGGACAACACAATCCCTGGAATCTGATTGACCTCAGCTTCCCTGATACAGCTTTGTGGTTATTTAGGGGCATACAAGTTCCCAGCTATGTAGAGTCAGGGTTTCTCAGACTTCGTAGGTACCTAATACCACATGTCTTGCCATACTCTGATGATTTTCCCAACCAGATGAATTTCCAGATGCACGCAGAGAAGTGATTATCACTGTATCCTTGTTGCATGTTCTTGCTATGTTTGGGCAAATAGCAAGAAACCAGAATAGAAGTGAACAGAAAATGTGTGGCTGTAGTCCAGCGTCACTGCAGCTAAATAACCAGAGCAGAGAGCTCAGTAGCATAGCCTGCAGTTACATTACTTTAAACCTGTGTAGCCTTCCAGTTATCTGACTGAATCTGGACCAGCAGCAATGTGCTGGAGTTCCAACTGTGGCATGTGATCAGGTGTGTTTCCTAGACCTAAACTAGTGTCAGGATCTTGCAAAGTTCAGACTAAACAATAGTGATCAGATTTCAACTTAGATCCTACCACTTTGAGCACACTGAAAATTTTTATAAGTCTTCAGCCTGAGCCATCCTTGAGAACAAATAACTTGATACCCGAGAAAGCATCATCATTGCCCTATAGAAAACAAGTAAGTAGAAAACAAGGTCCCAACATTCCTTCCAGATATTCATGGAGCCTGGCCCCAAAACAAAGTCCCAACTCAAGAAAGAAGGTGGGAAGAATGAGTAAACGATAAAAATCGCTGAGTCACTTTTTAGTCCCATCCAACTCTTTGTGTCCTTATTTGGGTTTTCTTGGCAAAGATATTGGAACGGATTGCGATTTCCTTCTCCAGCTTATTTTACTGATGAGAAACTAAGGCAAAAAGGGTAAAGTGAGTTGCCCAGAGTCACACAGGTAATAAGTGTCTAAGGCAGGATTTTAACTCAAGTCTTCTTTACTCCAATCCTGGCACTATCCACTGTGCTACCTACCTGCCCTAAAAATAAAAGATTCCCACAATAAAGAGCTATCATTGTGACAGGGACACCTAAAACACAAACTTAGAGGAAGAAAATAACTCCAAATCATCTACTAGGAAAGCCTCGGAGAAAAACAAAACTTGGACACAATGTCAACTAGAATCCCCAAAAGAGATGAAGCAAGAGTGGGGGGAAAACAGATGAAATTATATAGATAAAATGAGAGTGCTAGAAGAAAGACCTGGAAAATAAATTATAATGTAATAGGAAAGACTTAGATAGAAAATTGTGTTTATACCCTTAGATAAAAATAATCTTAAGTAACAGACTTCTTGAAAATTAGAATGCACCAGTCATAAGTTAATGTTTCCATGAGGCAACAAGAAATCTTGAAACAAATTTAAAAGACTGCAAAAAAAGTAAAGCTTTCCAAATAAAAAACAGTTCACCTTGAAAACAGATTAGGAGAAATAACTTAAGAATCAATCTACTATTTCAAAGCCATGACCAAAAATAGGAACCTGATGATTATATTTCAATAAATCATGAAAGAAATCTTGCCAGATCAATTAAAATTAGATGGAAAAATAAAAATAGAAAGAATCCACCCATCATCTCCTGAAAGAAACCCCAAAATAAAAAATTCCAGGAACATGGCAGTCAAAATGTAGAACTTCCAAATTAAATTAAAAAACTGAAGTAGCCAGAAAAAAAAAGAAATATTTCTGGTACAGATGAGTCACAATGAGGATGGAAAAGCTGATGTTACAAAGGAACATAGAGTGTGGAATATAATATTTCAGAAGACAAAAGATGCAGCTTACAACAAAGAGTAACTCCTCTAGCAGAGAATGGATTTTAGTGCAAAAGAGGATTTCCAAGCATTTCTGCTGAAAAGAGCAGAGCTGAATAGCAATTTTCAAATACAAACACAAGAATCAAGAGAAACATAAAAAGATAAGTAGTGTACCAGTGAGTAATGAAATATGGGAGGATTAAGCGTTTACAGTCTATTAAAAGAATACAGTATCCCCTCAGAACCCTAATGTCAACAAGTGTCATCAAGAGAGTTGATGTCATCAAGAAGAAAGTAATGGGGATGGGAATATACTGAGAGCAAAAGGGATCTTATAATTTCACATAAATGGAATACAAGAGTAGATGACTATACCAACAAGGGTGAAAGAGTTTGGTGCCAGTGTCACTTTTACCTGAACTAGTCAAAAAAGAATAGAAAACACACACACACAAGAGTTGAGTGAAGAAATGTATGAAGTACAATAGAGAAAGAGGAGAAAGTGTAGCAAAGCAGGGAGCAAAGAAAAGGAAAAGTATAAGAGAATAGGATGGAGGCAAATATATAATTAATTAGGATAATTGCAAATATGAATGTAGAGCAAACTAAAATTCACCTATAGAAAAAAATAGCAAAGCAAAGTATATTAGGAAACAAAATCTAATAAAATTGTTTAAAAGTATCACACTTGAAACAAAGATCACAAAGAATTAAGATTCTGGATCAAGAGCTATTTATGCTTTTTTATATAAGGGTTCCCTTTTATCTCACCACCCTATTTGTCAATCTCATCCATTCCCATGATTTCACTGACTACCACTACTGAGATGACTTCTACATCTACATGTTAAAATCTCAAAAAAAAAGAGTTATCTAGAATGTGTCACAAATGTAAAATATGTGTGGTTATACAATGTTTAGAATCTGTTGGCATCAAAACTGAAATTGAACTAAGGCACTTAATTGTCCTCCTCAGTGATATTGCTTTCCAGAAGAATCTACCTGTATTGTGTGCTTAGATGTGAACTATAATGAACTCTTTCTTGTTTTCTAGAAACTTGAATTCAGAGGCATAATATATGGAACATTTGGGGACATATATAACAGTGGACTCATGGGAATGAGCTGTTACATGATTCATCTCTTTCATTTTTGAAGTTTATATTAATTTTAAGTTTTTCTATCTAATATTGGTACATCCTATGACGTCACTGTTTGCTATTTGTACTATAGATTTTCCTCATATGAAATTTGGTTTGGTTTGGTGCATATCATGATAATTATGTCAAAGGCATATGTGAATGAGAAGAGGAACTGGAAACTTAACAAGACAAGATAAGAGCTAAAGGCTTTTGAAAGACTTTAATAAGAGTTTGACAGGTACAAATACTAGATTATCTATTAAATGCTACACTTAGAACTAGTTAAACATTACTAATGTACATTACAATGTACAATCATTGTATCAATATAGTTAGCATAATTTATGCGAATGACTTCATACGTCATAAAATAACAGCAAAGAAACGTATAAAATGGCAACTGTTTTGATTATGGGTGCATATTATCTTTTGCGAGGCATCTTATTTTGACTTTTATTTTTTCCTTTATATTGAATACATCTATTTTAGGAGGCTCACTAAATTGGAAGTCATTATGGAGGTCTCAAATATTGATGTGGCATCAAGGAACATCAAATCCTCTACCCCTACCAACAATGGGAAGATGGCAGCAATATGAAAGACTTGTTGAAACAATAATTAGTTTCTATGTGACATATTAATTTTGAATCAGTCTCAGATTGACAGGAGCTTTATGAAGGATTAGAGACATGACTTCATAAAGATAGTTACAGGACTTCTCTAAAAGATCCTATTGTTTTCCACCCTGGAAAAGGAATAGCCTTCCACCTACATGACCATTGGCCGGACTATTATTCTCCTTGCATAATACGGCATAGTACATGAACTGACTGGTCTAAAAGTAGACTTTGTCCAAGATCAAAACATGATTCAAAGAAACCAGATCCAGTAAAATTATTCAGGGTCAAATTATTCCCACAGCAAAATACTGGCAGAATACAATCAGTATTATCTTGTTTCAAGTAAAGTCTCCTGGTCCTTGAAGACAATTCTCAACTACTTTATAAAGATCTTTTGCAGAGCTTTCTGACCTGTACATTTAGAAAAGAAAAAATATTTTAGAGGCCAAATTGAATAAGAAACATGCTATAACAACATATTTCTAAAATAAGGACATCTACTACAAGGACAAATTGTAGGAATGGCGAACAGTTTTCAATTTTCATAATTTTTTTTGCCACTATGTTGTCTTTGTTGGTAGAACTTCTTTTCATAGCTCTTTGGGCAGGTAGCCTTTCCCCAAGGAGTACAAAATCTCCCAAATTTGGATATTAGTCTTAATCATGCCACCCACTTCCTATGGAGCCAAATTCTTACAGCCCCCAATTTGGCCACCAAAGGCATAATTGCAGTTACTGGCCACACTGACAATTCATAAGTTTGTGGTTAAACAGCTAAATTCTCATTCTGTCCAGGGATGCTAGAGGATTTTTCTCGTGGTGTATTGACTAATCTGTGTATCCATTATTATCAGTTCATTTTGAATCAAGCTATATCACAAGCAAATATAAATGCATTCCTTCATATAGAAGGAGTAGTTAAGTCAAATGCAGATTTTAATCTTCAGAGCATCTGTTTATGACCATAACTTAATTCATTCTAGTGTTTGCATGAATGTGTCTATTTGTATAGATGATACCTGCCTATTTTTAGTTTCATTCTCTTTCTCCAACCAGCATCCAGATAAACTGACATTCCCTTCCCCACTTATGTGAAGATCTAAACCTAACTACTTTATCATTCTCTAACATCCCCTTTGACACTTAGACCTTTCTATCCATTGAAATCATACAAATAACTTTAATTTTATATAACTTCAAAGCAATTTTCATTTGTGAGATCACCCCAGTCCTCCAGCAGAATAAAATACTGGGCCTTCCTCCATCGCCTTCTTCCTTTCACAAGACCGCTATTTGAACCACTCGTATGTTTATGTGGTGGAAAAAAAAAACCTTTGAGGAGCCCTTGCTGCTGATTTGACAAAGAATAAAAGCAGAAAGGATCTGGGCACTTGGCAAGTTGCCTTTGACCTTAGCAGTGAGCCACTGACATCATTCTGCCTCAACTAAGCTGGATTCTGTTTTATTAACTTTTACAAGTAGCTCTTTCTTCTCCAATCTGAGCACAGATTTGGGAGGGGGTGGACCTGCACACCAGGGGAGAGCACATTTTCTGTTCTCTAACCAGACTCTTAAAAATACATTTTACTTCAGTATCTAAATTACATGAGGCAGGTTGGCATGTTCCTTTCCCCCCATGCATGAGCTCTGTTTTTAATGTGAGTGTTAAATAATGCTTATGCTTTTATTTCTGTGATGGCTTGGATGAGTCGGATATTAAATATGACTAGTTCAGATGTCACATATTGATACAGAGGATATGTGTCAGCATTTAGATGGAGAATAATTGGATTCATATCTGTGTTATGTTTTCAAATTGCTAGGTCAGATCTGGGTCTCCTGCTATAAATTCTTCAACGCTGGTCCAAGTAAAAGGAATGTGACAGATTTAATACCTGGAATAAGTTATTAACTGTAAGGATGCATAAAACAGTGGCCCAGCTGAGAGGAGAATATTGCCCTCCTCAAAATTCTGTTAGAGAAAATGAAAGGGTTTTTTTCCATTTGAACGAAATATTTTCCTTGATTAACTACTTTTGAGGAAACCAAATTTGTGTTCCCATTAAAAATAATATGTTCCTGTCATTTCAGTGGACACTAGTCACTTTGGTTCTTATGTGATAGTCTTACTAATATAATATGTTGAATTAATTCATCATTACCAAAGTTTGAGAAGATGGATGTAATGAGAAGTGCTTTTTAAATATGAGATATAAATTGTATGCTATGTGAAGTACTTTATATATCTTAAAGTGCTATGGAAATATCAGATATTATTACTGTTATTTATCTGGTCTTTTTCAATGAAATTTAAAAAATAGTGCTAGCACTTAGGCACTATCTTAATTAATCTTTTTCTGTTCTGTGTTCTGGAGACTATGGTACTGGTGGGTTTTAAAAACTGGTTTTTCTAATGGAATAAACATATATTAAATTCATCTTTCTGAAGTTCACTGAAAGTTATCTTGGAGACAACTTCGATGGCCAAAGGATGAGGTTTAGATTTGCTTTTCTAGGTTTTTGAAAGCTTTCTTTTCCACATAACTTAGAAATTATGAGTATTTAGGATGATGGCATCTAATTAAAATGTTGATCTTAGATTTTTATAAATCAATGTGTTAATCAATGTGAACCTTTATAGCACACTCAGATCATCTAACATGAGGGGGCCTTTGGAGAATCCCCAGACTGTCTAGCACGGGAGTGCTCAAGTCCTCTACCACTTGGGTAAGAATAACCTGACACAGTCTCCTCAGTATTAAAAATACAGCCTAGGCTGGCAGACAAAGGACGTTGCATTCATCCAGGTGGAAGGTGACACAAAGAAGCTTCATGGAAACTAACATGGACATCCTCTTATGGCCACCCAGGACACCTTCATATTAAGAGATCTGAATATGCTCCAAAGGCTCCATTACAAATGTTTTGTCTGAATGATTGTGGGCAATAGTTTTGCCTGTGATAATTTTCCAGTTCCACTAAAGTTTATCTGTTGTATTGTCAAGGATGTTGAGAGGTTATATAGAGATTTGTATAGATATGTTATGAAAGCTGGTGAACTCCTGATGTATAAATTATAGCCAGTAGTTAAAATTATTATATTTATGTATGCTGGTTATTTTTATCTTCTTTGAAATGGAAGCTATTGTCATGTTGTGATGGAGGGAGTGAGAGAATGGCAAAATAGAGCGATGCCAGCCTTACTGACATATAATAGGCATTCTGTGTGCCCTGAAACTACTACAGTAGCTATGAATATCTGACAGGAACCCAAAAATGCTGGTGAAATTAATTCAAGCTATACCACTAATTGGATAGCACTTCAGCCAGTAGAACACAACTGCTCTTCAGAGTCAAAAAAATGGACAGGATGGCATAAAGTTGAAAGCTGGTCTTACTTGAACCCAACCTGATACAGTTTGACACAAAGGATAGTTAAGTGAATGGAGATCCTTTTTGTTCAGGTACCACAAAAATGCAAGATAAATGGGAATAAATCAGAAATACCAATATCCCAACTGTTTTTATAAACCATTAAAAGTGTCTCATCATCAAGACAGGCAAACTATGAGTGTGAATGAAACAGGCTAAAGAAAGGAACACTTTCATTATGCACAAGCATCACAACAAAACTGAAAACAGATCTCATATATAGGAAATGGCTTCATAATGCTTTTTTGGCACCCTCTATCCTGATCTGAGTCACAGGACAACATATTACCAAATGGCAAAGAGGCCTATTCACTGAATGGGTGTTGCCTCCCTCTAATTGAGTACCTGAATAGGTCAAGGTCTCCCAATGTATCCTGAGTCTTCTCCAGTCATCCTGATGAATATCTGGCCACTGAATCCAGATGGCTTAGGAGGAGAAGTGAGGCTGGTGATCTACACAGCCCTTACTCACTCAAAACAAAGTCAAGTGCAAGTCATGTCATCATTTCTCTAATATCATGGTCTTTGAAAATGAAGGATGAACACAGACAGACAGACCATTGAAGTAAAGGCTCATCCCTCACACTTCCAATCTGTTGCTCATCCTTGTAAAACCAACAAAAGCAGATGCATCTTGAATGATTAGTGTACAAAGAGTAGTGTTAGTGCCAAGAAACAAAATTGTCTTCAGAGGAGCTTCATATAGTATCGTATTGATTTTTTGTCAACAGAGATGCTGAAAACTAATATACTTAATATACATACCATGAAGTAGGGGCTATTTACAGACTTTTCTGTTCTGAATTTTTAACTGTATAGCCATAGAAAAGATAGTTAATGCAAAGGATGATAAGTGACTCCAAGATTATACAATGCTATACCTACCCTATTCCCCCAAGTTGATTTTTTTCTACGATTTAGAAGTTTACTACCAGAATTTTTATCTTGTTTGCCAGTCTGAAATAATACAATATGGGTTTGGCATATCAGAATCCTTCAATGATATATATGGGAAACCATTTTGGGGTGAACTAAACTGGACTTGGTCACTAAAGAACAAATGGATACTTGATCAAAGAGAAATTGTCTATCGTCCATTCTAGTGAAACATGTAGAATGCCATCCTGACTTGGTTCAGTTCCATTGTTGTTCCTGCTTATTTGATTTAAATTCACTGGAAAACCTCCTGTTGCCTTGGGGTAGGGCCAGCTGGAGTGAGAAGTAATTGGCCAAATGCTAAAGTTTTGCATTTTATCTTTTAATGCTCAGGAGGGGGAGTGGGGAAGTCCTATCTTGGAGTAGCTTAAAATGCGGTTTGTTTCCATATTCTTCATCATGCTTTGATGAAGTGGAGGTGGTTTTCAAGATGTCACCCCATAGTTAAATAAACCTAGTGTATGTTCGAAGTCAACAAGCTGCAGTGGAACCTGTGGGGGATTATGGAAGAGCCAATTTGATCAATTACTTTTCATTCCTGAGGGCTCTGGATGAGACAGAAGCCAGTGTACACAGTTTGGCAGATGAAGAATCCATTTGGTCAACACATGCCAGGATGGTAATGAACATTCCTTAAAACTTCATTTTTCATCTCAAGGAGAGAATAACACCAGTCCCAGTCCCTGCTACTCAAAAGAAGCCAAGAAGATAACTGCAAATATTTTTTTTAAGGAGCCAGAAACTTGCATTCCATTAGGATAAACCAAGATTGCTCTATTGGCTTCTCTTCTTGTACTTTAAATTTTTTTCTGGAAGCTTCCTAAACTTTTTCTTTTCTTTCTTATTATTTTCATATTGATAAATAACTTGAAAACTGCATCAAGGAATAATTGTCCATGTGCCATGATGGACATAGATATAAATGATGAAATGGATATAGAGATTTAAATGCACTATAAATTTTATATATCTAGGCGAATCCATCACATCATAAGAATTGAGAGGCTAGATTGATATACTCGATGAGATGATCTAAATTAGTGAAGGTATGTTGCATGATTCAACACTTTAATCCAATCTTACAGCATAAGGGAAGTGATTAGCCAGCTGAAAGCACGGGTGAGACAGGGTATAGGAGCAGGCAGCAGATAAGTGGTGATAGTGGTTTTGTTGATGGCCTTTTGTGACCAGATTATCATCACCACATTTCAGAAACAGGAAACAACATCATCTTTTGTTGATGTGATTCAGATAAGCAGGTTTAAATGGAAGCTAATATCATAGCAACATCATTACCACTTGCTTCTGCACTTGCATACACATAACACTAACCAAAACTTAGAACATCCCTCCCATGACATCATTTCTTTTCAAGGAGAGATCTAAGCATTCCTGCTGAACATTAAGTGGCATGCATACTTGGTGGGGGGATTATGGGGATAGTCTGAAAGTCTCATGCCAAATATCACACTATCCATATTCTCTCACTCTCCTACAGTGTGTTAATACCACTTCAATCTCTCCACACCACAGCAGGGAGGATTCATCTACCAACCCTTGCCTTAGGCTTATAGTTTTGACACTCCGGAATTCTAAAAAACTCACATCATTCTCCTCATCATCATTAGTATTTACATATCATTTTAAATTACATATGTTAACTCATTATCTCTTCACAACCCTATAAGGTAGGCTATTATTATATCCATTCTACATATAAGGAAACTGAGAAGTTAAGTGACTTGCCTAGGGTTACACTTCTACTAGGTGTCTGAGGCAAGATTCAGAATCAAGTTGGCCCCAAGTACCATACCCGATTCACCTTGCTCCCAAGCTCTCCTTCCAAAAATGCTTTCAATTACTCTCCTTGCCTCCTTCTCCCTTAGGACTAAGAATTATGGGAGGTGGAGCCAAGATGGTGGAGTAGAAAGACTCACGTATGCTAGCTCCGAACGCACAGCCCATATATTTCCTGCAAGAAGAACTCCCCACAAATTCTGGATCACTGCAAGGCACGCAGAAACACAGTGGAAGAGATTTCCGTTCCAGAGAGCCCTGGAGAGCCGTCCCCAGGGTCCGTCGTGCCCTGGAAAGCGGAGCCCATCCCAGAGCTGCCCTGGCCATGCGGCCAAGAGGAGCAGATCCAAGCAGGCTTCAGGGACAGAACCTCCGGCAGCCGGGAAGGTCCCTCCGCCCATAGACGCTACAGGTCAATGAGAGAGATGTCTGGGCTGGCTGAGAGGGGAGGGGGGGTGTCTCTATGACTCGGGCCCCCTCAGGAGGAAGCGGAGGAGGCAGAGGTTGCAGCTGCAGCCCCCGGGACTCCCCGAGCAGGCAAGATCTTCATTACTAAAGGTCTCTGCATAAAACACCTGAAGGAGCTGAGCCTGGGAGACGGCCCTGCCCCCACCCCAGCACCAGAATTTAAGCTCACATTGAATAACAGGAGCGCCTGCCGCGGAAAGCCCATTTGAATCTCAGACCCCAAGCACTAGCTGGGCAGATCTAGGCAGGGGTGGACAGGAATCTCAGAAGTCAAGTAACTGGCTGGGAAAATGCCCAGAAAAGGGAAGAAAAATAAGACCATAGAGAGCTTCTTTGAGCAGGTGCAAATGTTCCCGCCTTTCAATTCTGATGACAAGGAAATATTCTTACCATCAGGGAAAGATGTGGAGGTTGGGGCCTCTGTATCCCAGACACCCCAGGTGGATGTCCGGTGGGCTCAGGCCTTGGAAGAGCTCAAAAAGGATTTTGAAAAGCAAGTTAGACAGATGGAGGAAAAACTGGGAAGAGAAATGAGAGAGATGCAAGAAAAGTATGAAAAACGGGTCAATACCTTGGTAAAGGAGACCCAAAAAAATCCTGAAGAAAATAACACCTTGAAAAATAGGCTCACTCAACTGGCAAAAGAGGCTCAAAAAGCCAATGAGGAGAAGAATGCTTACAAAAGCAGAATTAGCCAACTGGAAAAAGAGGTTCAAAAGCTCACTGAAGAGAATAGTTCTCTCAAAATTAGAATGGAACAGATGGAGGCTCATGACTTTATGAGAAACCAAGAAATCACCAAACAAAACCAAAAGAATGAAAAAAATGGAAGAGAATGTGAAATACCTCATGGGAAAAACAACTGACCTGGAAAATAGATCCAGGAGAGACAATTTAAAAATTATGGGACTACCTGAAACTCATGATCAAAAAAAGAGCCTAGACATCATCTTCCATGAAATTATCGAGGAAAACTGCCCTGACATTCTACAACCAGAAGGCAAAATAAGTATTGAAAGAATCCATCGATCACCGCCTGAAAGAGATCCAAAAAGAGAAACTCCTGGGAACATTGCGGCCAAATTCCAGAACTCCCAGGTCAAGAAGAAAATCTTGCAAACAGCTAGAAAGAAACAATGCCAGTATTGTGGAAATACAATCAGAATAACTCAAGATCTAGCAGCTTCTACATTAAGGGATTGAAGGGCGTGGAATAGGATATTCCAGAAGTCAAAGGAACTAGGACTCAAACCAAGAATCACCTACCCAGCTAAACTGAGTATAATACTTCAGGGGAAAATATGGTCTTTCAATGAAACAGAGGACTTTCAAGCATTCTTGATGACAAGACCAGAGCTGAAAAGAAAATTTGACTTTCAAACACAAGAATGAGAAGAAGCATGAAAAAGTAAACAGCAAAGAGAAGTCATAAGGGACTTACCAAAAGTGAACTGTTTACATTCCTACATGGAAAGACAATATTTGTAACTCTTAAAACTTTTCAGTATCTGGGTAGTTGGTGGGATCACACACATACACACACACACATGTACACATGTGCACGCACACACACATACACACATGCATGCACATACAGAGACAGAGAGCACAGAGTGAATTGAATAGGATGGGACCATATCTTAAAAGAAATTAAGGTAAATGGTGAGAGAGAATGTAGTGGGAGGAGAGAGGGTGAATTGGAAAGGGGTAAGTTATATGTCATTCAAGAGGCAAGCAGGAGACTTTTTAGTGGAGGGAAAAAGAGGAGAGCTGAGAAAAAAAAACAGGAAGTTTACCCTCATCACATTCGACTAAAGGAAGGAATAAAATGTACACTCATTTTGGGATGAAGACCTATCTTACAATACAGGAAAGTGGGGGAGAAGGAGATAAGCAAGGGAGGGGATGATGGAAGGGAGGGTAATGGGAGGAGGGAGCAATTTGAAGTCAACACCTGGGGAGGGACAGGATCAAAAGACAGAATAGAAACAATGAGGGGCAGGATAGGATGGAGGGTAATTCAGTTAGTCTTACACAACATGACTATTATGGAAGTGAATTGCAAAACTACACAGATAGGGCCTAAATTGAATTGCCTGCCTTCCCAAAGGGAACGGGTGGGGAGGGAGGGATGAGGAGAATTTAGAACTCAAAGTTTTAGGAACAACTGTTTAGTATTGTTGTTGCTACTAGGAAAGAAGACATACAGTTAATGAGGAATAGAAAGTCATCTGGCCCTACAGGAGAAAAGAGAAGATGGAGACAAGAGAAGGGAGGGATGACAGAAGAGAGGGCAGATTGGAGATAGGGAAAATTAGATGCTTGGGGTATTGGGGTGGGGGGAGGGGATAAAAGGGGAGAAAATTTGGAACCCAAAATTTTGTGAAAATGAATGTAAAAAGTTAAATAAATAAATTAATAAATAAATAAATAAATGAATAAATAGATAAATAGTTAAATAAAGAATTTACATAAACTTAAAAAAAAGAAAATGAATGTAAAAAGTTAAATAAATAAATTTTTATTTAAAAAAAAAGAATTATGGAAGTTATTTGCCCTGCTGTCCCCCCACCCCTAACACAGCAGCATCAATATGTCTTTCCTCTTCCCAACGCCACAATATTTCTGCCTTCTAATTGCTAACTTCCATTTTCTTACAAACTACTATCTTCTTATGGTGCCTCATAATGAAATAGAAACGATCCTAGGTTCTCAAAGGTTATATCAGCAAATACAGGTTCTATAGAAGTTCCTACCAAGATGAAAAGAATTCAAGTATGGACCTAGTAGTCTTCTATCCAATGGTCATCCTGACTAAGTTCCAAAAAGTCATCACTTGAGCATTGAGCACCAGATAAAGAATTTTTCAGCCATAGTAACTCATGATAACCATCTGTTCAATGAAGGAAAAATGCAAACTACGTTACTGGAGAGAGACTCTATACAAATAAAAAATATGGCTCCTTTAGCCAAATATTTCAGTTTTCTCATCACTGAGAGGCAATATGGATAGAAAACTCATGCTGTCATCAGTCTTGTTTCTGAATATACTAGCCAGATGATATATAACCTCTCAGTATCTCAAGTAACTCCTTAAAAGTCTGAGTTGCCATTCTGTACTGATTAAGGGAATTTCCTCACTGAGAGTTTGTTACGCTGATACAATCACAAGTTGGGCCAAAATAACTTTAAGGTGTAAATTTAGGATGTTTTTGCTGCAGTTCTATCCTTATACCTCATCATGATATAGGCATAACCATGATTTCTCAAGGGCTATGCCAGGAGAACACAAATGGAAAGGTTTCAGGTATGAATTCAGTAACGTCCTGAATGTCTGATGTCCAATGCCCCAGAATGGGTAAGATAATAATAAGGAGATTTGTTACCAGGGTAGCCTCAGAATGTTAAACTTCTTTGTCACTGCAACTCTGAAGACCATCCACTATCTACATGACCTAGGACAAATTACTTAACCTCTGAGTCTCAGTTTCCTCTTAGGAAACCAAGGTCCTTTCCTACGCTGGATCTATGAGCCTATGAGTCTATTCATACATAGAGGGGCTGAAACCTGCCTCAGTGGGAGGAAAACCAACATCAACCACATTCTGAACTATTTCAGGGTTAAATATGGTTGAAACTGAAGTTGCAATGATATTGCAACATTTTAGGGTACCTTTGATATATACATTAGGGGAGAAATTACAAAGGAATAATGGGCTGATTTTTTTTTCCAAATGCATTTTGGCATATCATTTTTAAGTATCATTAAAACCTCCCATAATTCAGAATCTAGAAAAGAAAATCCAACCCCCCCCCAAAAAAAAAACAGAGAGGAAGAAAATTAATTTACAGATGATTTTTCATCAACAGGATGGGAGGTTGAGGTTAAGAATTTTTAAAAGCTGGCATCAAAAGTTGTTAGAAAAAGGAATGAGTTGCCAAGAAAAGTCATAGAATTATCCTTTCTCCAAATCTTTAACAGGATAACTTCTCATCTGTCTGGTATGGTAAGTGTGTTTCTGTCTGGAAAGGGGGCAAAATTGCAGGAGTGGGAGAAGGCGAGGGGGAGAGTAGAGAGACTAGAAGTCTTATAGCTTCTCATAACCCTATTATTTAAAGAATTTTATTGAAGGAACTAGTAGTTAACTAAGTAACATTCAACATGGAAAAAAAGTACAGCTTGGCAATGTTGAAGGGATTAAGCATAATCTAAAGCTTAAAGATTGTGATGAGAATACCATGAATTTTCCTAATGGAAGTACCTAACAAATTTGGTATTATTTCCCAGGGTCAAAAATTGGAGTGCCACTGCTTAAAATATTTAAATTGGCCTAGACAAAGCTCCAAAAATACTCCCCCACAAAAAGTTTCTATACAGTACCACACTGGCTCCTAGAGGTTGTACCCAGCGTGTTTTTACATTTTTAATTTCTCTGCTTCTGTGCTTCATAATCGTGCTCATTTCTAACTTCTTTGAATTTTGTATTTTCCTCAAGTATTGAAAAAATCATAACAAAGTTTTAAAAGTGAGTGAGACATCAAATAATTCCAAAATTCCAGTTAATAAAAAACCACTTAAGTGTTCGTTGGCAGCATGATTTTAAAATTAGAAGCCTGTTAAATTTATTTTGCTCGTTTAGAGTTTAATTCTGGACTCAGCATGGATTCCAAACTTCTAGATTCTGAGCCTACAATAAGTGTAGTATTAACTTTAGTGAACTTACCTAATTATTTTTCCAGAAATTTAGCGAGGAGTCAGCAGCAAGATGTAAAATGGGGTTTGAAGGAATATTTTGTGACTTCATGCCTCATCAAATGTAGTTTCTTATTTCCATCCTGGTTAGAAAATTAAATTTGAAGTACTGCCTAGAATGCAAACTAAATTGGAAGTATTAGTTCAAAGCACAGTATGTTATAGTGGTTGATTGATGTCAGGAGTCCATTAAACATAATCACACAATAATGTGCTGTGGACAGCACTGAATTATTTGAGTCTTTCCAAAAAAACAGATGTCTCTGTGTAAAAGAGATGAATACTGAACTACTTCCCAAGACCAAGAAAAGACAAGTTACAAACATATAGGTGCCACATAGTTAACGATAAGAAGTTAAAGAAAGCTGTCATAACATGCTATTAATTCACATCTCTTGATTGGTGGCATTGGGTTTAAATTCAAATCCAGCCTCAGGCACTTACTAGCTTTGTGACTCATGGCAAGTCATTTCACATTTGCCTCAGTTTCCTCATGTGTAAAATGAAGATAATCATAGTCTCTACCTCTCAGGGTTCTTGTGACGATCAAATTAGATAATAATTATAAAGCACTAGGCACAGTGCCTGGCATCTAATAGGTGCTTAATGTAAGTTTGTTTCCCTCCTTCCTGGAATAATGACTACTTCATTCTAAAGTATTCCAGATCACCAATCTTTCCAGATGAGACACTGTGGTGGACTGGAAGGCATGCTAGCTCCAATCCCGAGGACTTAGATTAAAATCCTGGTTCTGCTACTTTGAGTCTGAAGTTTCCCAACTGTAAAACCATGAGATTCGACCAGATGATGTCGACAGTCACTTCCAATACTAAATCCTACATCAACCCCTAGAAATAAAATGTTCTGATATCATACAACAGAATACACTCATTCTCAAATAATTATAATCACAATAAAATAAGTGTTATCCAGAGCGATGTTTCTAAATCTAGAACTCAGAAATATTTATATTGAAAAATCCTCTGAAAAACATTTTTTAAGAAATCTTTATATTGACTATATGGCTGATTTTTTTTTCTTTGATGGTACATTAGGCGAAACTATTATAATCACATCATGAAAAAAACATTTATTAAGGAACTCATCGTATGTTGTAAGGAGTATTGCTCCTGAATTCAGGAGTGGCCTGAATCCCTTTTCTACAAATTACTGCCTTTGAGATCCTGGACAAGTCTTTCAGTTTCTCTGAACCTCAGGTTTCTCGTCTATAAAATGGGCACAGGACTCAGATAACTACTTCACAGGATTATTGAGAGGATCAAATGAGGTAATGTATATCAAAGTGTTCTGCAAACTTCAAAACACCACATAAATGTCAGTTGTTAGCATTACTTTTACATACTCATGTGTATCTCAGGGTGAACTGCTAATTATAGCAAATAGGAGATCTTATGTCACCTTACAGTGGATGTACATCATCTTCAGCTCCTTTACCATCACAGACCAATCTCATTTTGGACTGGTATATTCAAAGCTATGAAATCATAGATCTGGGACTGGAAGGAACTTCAAAGTTCAAATCATTTTATACGAATAAATTGAGACCCACAGAAGTTGCGTAACCTGTCCAAAGTCATACAAATAGTAAGCAATCAAGACAGCACATGAATCTAATTTTTCTGACTCCCACTAGCTATTTCTACTGTATCATACATTGCCTCCCTAAATTAAATACTTATGTAGTCTAATTCAAAATACTTAGGAAGAGGTCTTATATGTAAGGGTTGTCACCTCTTACTTTGGTCAAGCAAAATGAATAAAGCAATGAACACAGGTTTTAGGAGACATATCAATGCTTCAAGTATTCATGATTTATTTCACCAGTGTGGGGACTTCTTCACTGATACAGATCATAGATATTTTCTTCTTTAATACTACTAGAGCAACTAGGCTAAATAAATTGTTCAAGTTGTTCAAATGGTGAATTCTATTTTGCCATCCCCTTTCCCTTTGCTTTCCTATTGAATCTGATATATTTCTATATCAAACTGTTTATATGTGTATCTTCAACCCTCTTGTCCACTTCAGACAAGTGAGATTTACGTGATGCCTCCCACTTCTTCCTGCATAGTTGTGTAATTTTCTCAAGCGCTCCAGTTATAAGAACTTACAAGTTCCCTTCTTTCCTTCTTCCCTTCAACACTAGGATCTTCTCTTTAATTCTCTTTCCTCTCTTTAAACCCTCAGAAGAGAATAATTCACTTCAATGATCTATGTTTTTAATTTTCTTATTTCAGTATAAATATATAAATAAATAAGAAATAATTTTCTCATTTCAGTATAAATACACTTTGAGGACATCAAAGTTCTGAAAGGACTCATTTCTTCTATCCCTTTAGAAAGTTAGCACTACATCATCTTTTGGCTCTTGTAATTGCTCAAACAAGCTTACCTTTCTAGATTTCACTAAGTAGATTCTTCTGATTAAAAAGTTCTTTTTAAACTCTGATCTTTTCACGAGAAATGCCTGAAATCCATTAAAAATCCCTGTTATTTATCTACTGGATTTTACTAAACTTTGCAGGATGTTATTCTTGGTTATAAGAATATCTCTTTTGATTTCTGGAATATTGTATTCCAAAATTTTCTCTTATTTATGCTTGAATCTACCAGCTCTTATGGGATCCTATTTATGTATCCTTGGTAGTTGAACTCATTTTTTCTCTGAATGCTTGCAGCACTTTTTTCTTTGAAAAGGGGTCTCTAGATTTTGACTGTGACATTCCTTGGACTTTTCCTTTAGAGAGTCCTTTCAGGAGGTGCTCAGTGGTTTCTTTCTGTCTTCATTTTATCCTCTGTTTCTACTTGTTCCGCATAGTTTTCTTTAATAATGCCTTTAAATGTATGTCTAGACCTTTTTTAAAAAATCTTGCTTTTCAGTGAATCCAATGGTCATTGAATTATTTTTTTTTGGTTGACTTGTTTTCCATGTCAATTATTTTTGATAGCAAATATTTTGCATTTTTTATTTCAGTCTGTTGGTTTTATTTCTTGCTATCTTGTGGAACCACTAATTTATTACATCTATTCTAATTTTCGGGAATTCTATGTCTTGGATAAGATTTGACTCTTCCTTTTCTAAGCTACTTATTCTTTTTTCAATTCTTTTCTCCAGGGGTTTTATGTTATTTTCATCTTTTGCTTCATTTCTTCTAGTTATTTCTGTTATCCTTATGGGAAATCCTTTTTTTTCTTTAAGTCTTTACATGTCACTGTAATGTGGTTAGATTTGTGATGATTTTTCATATTCCTTCAGCTTTAGTTCCTGAATTGGAGCTTTCTTCCCCCAAGGCCAGGCTCTGCTCCTTGCTATATTCTGAGGGTGAAGTGGTTGTTTCTGCATGATCTTGACTTAGATCCCCTAAGTTCTTGCAGAGACTTTCACTTACTAGGGAGAGAACTTCCTAAATCTTTGAAATTCAAAGTTCTGGATCTTCAAGATCTTCCTTAATATCAGAGGACAAAACATTAGGGACCTCATATCCTCTGGGTCTAGATTGTCCTACTTTGATCACTGTGACTCCACACTTCTTGGGAAAGCTTTGAAAAGTAAGTTGTTGATTGCTGCTTCCTAGAACTTCCATAGTCCCTGGGGCTTTCTGATCACCCTGTAACTTTTTCAGGATAGCTCCCTACTGTGACATATAGCCTTATACACTACACACAGCTCACATCTGGTTACACTAACACTTGTTTTGCTTGAAGACCCCCCCTTTATTATTGACCATAGGGTTATGGCTGGCTTTGTGTGTAGTTTTATTGTAGAGATGTCACTACTAAATTTGTTTATCATTATTCACCTTCACGTGAAATTTTGTTAGAGTGCACGTGAGAAAGTTGGGCAGCCTGATTTTCATTCAGGTAGATGTGGCAAGTGAAAGTGCCATCTTCAGTTCCTCAGATCCTCAGTTGACACCTTAAACTCAATAATGATGGAAAGAATGAGATTATTTCTATCAACTCACATCAATTTAAATGACAATTTATATACATTAAAGTATCAAATAAAGTATAACGAGTTGAGGTACAAAATAGAAACAGAACTCTACTGGCTGTAATGGCAATCAAATTAGGATCTTTTGCTGTTCTTGTTTCACTAAAAGTGCCTCTGATTGAACAATGTGATTGGAGAGGATCTTTCCCACCCATTGATGGGCCTGCCCATTTTGGGAAGTTTGATTAGGGAAGTTGTTTTGTAGGAGGGTCCCAAGTACCTTTTGCTTTTTCTATTGAGCCACTGAATCAGAGCCATGGCTCTAAAAAGTGTATAAGTACTCTGAGGGAAAGGTTTTACTTTGGGGGCTTAGTTTTTGGAAGGAGGTCTGTGTGACAGATGAGACCCTGGGAAGCCACTAAGCAGCCCTCCTTCCCCACCCCCCACTGCCTTGCTTTTTTGAAACAGATGTTGGTGCTTCCCTGTCTGGTAAAGATGTATGTATGTTAGTGGCATTTTGGAAGCATGACTGTTGACTTTTGATTTCTCTGTATTTTCTCTGAAATTTTGATTTTTGTTTTCTCTGATGCTTGATTAAAGTGATTGTTAACCCCTCGAAAGCTGCCTTTCCTTTTATGAATGCAGATCTAAGAACCATGATAGCAATTTCTCCTGTGTATGTTGGGGAGCTTACTGTCACACTGGCCCAAGGAAAGACTAACCTAGTTTGACCAATACAAATAATAAACTTTTTTTAGCACTGTCAGTCAACCAATACATCCTAGCTTTTCCTCATGGTGGGAGACAAAACCTAATGATCACTAACTCTATCTGAAAACAGCCAAGATCTCATCAACATATGGTTAACTGTCAATTAGCTATTTGTTTACCAGTGTTTCTGGCAACTCTCACATAAGTACAACAAAATATATCAGTAGAGAAATAAACAAGATAAAGACATGATTTTTTTTCTCATAAAGAATTTGCCCTCACTCTAGAGCCTAACTACCTTGTAAATTGCCTTTTTAATTAATTGTTATAGAACTCAAAATTAACAGAATTTCAAATTTATGACAGAGGAGGAAACAATATGATTAGTAGAAAGCCTAATGTGAGAAAACAGCATTTTGAATCAAAAAAGTTTGGGACCCTGACTCTAAAAAGATTATAAGGTAAATACATCCTTTACAGACCTTAATAACACCAAAAAATACCAGTTAATTCAGGAAGTCAAAGCAAAAGATAGATGTAAATGGAGAATAAGTAACCAATCAAATAAATATTTATTAAGCACCTATAGAAATATCTTTTTCAAAGTTGTATGATAATTTACTTAGAAAATCTTAGCTAATTAGTAACACACTGATTAAAATCATGAATCATTAAGGTAGCAGGATATGAAATAAATCCACAAAATATTTGATAACATTTCTATAAAGCAATAAAAATAAATCCAATAAGAAATGACAGGAAGATAAATATTATTTAAAAGAACTCTAAAATGCATAAAATATCTGGGAACCCACCCTAATAAATCATATAAATACATATAAAATAATATTTACAGAAATTTAAATAATTGGAAGGATATTCAGTGGTGATTGGAATCATAGATTTGAAGCTGGAAAGACCTTCAGAGATCTTCTAATTCAACCTCATTTTCCAAATATGGAAGCTGAAGCCAAGAAAACTGAAACAATCATCCAAAATCAAATAAGTAATAAGGGGAAGAGCTAAGCTTTGAATTCAGGTCATGGGTTCTAAATACAATACACTTACCATTGCATATTAAGGAATTAACTCAAATATATAACATTAACATCTATGTCCTAATACTAAGTGGCCCAAGAATATGAACAAAGTTTTCCAAAGAATTATAAAGCATTATCTATTATATATGCATGTATATATATATATGAATGATTACTTCTAATCACTATTTATAAGGGGAAAAATGCATGTTACAATGATTCACCTTGGGCACAGAAAACTGAGAAAGATGACAGAACTCAGAAATAAATGTTGGAATGACTGGGGAAAGAGATATACTATGATATAGGGCTAGAAATTGGCCCAACCATTCTGAAAACAACTTGGATTCATGTGAAAATAATCCCTAAATAGTTTTATTCCATATGATGCAGAAACCTCATTGTTTGCTATCTATCCATCCATCACCCATCTACTTACCTACTCTAAGGAGGTCAAAGAAAAAATAATAGAACAATGGATGTAGAAATAGAAGCCATCTCTTGTGACTTTATTCTTTTATAGATGGGAAAATAGAGATACAGGAAAGTTATGTGAATTGCTTAAGGTTACACAGGTAGAAAATGTAAGAATTTGGATTTGAAGTGAGTTCCTCTGACTCCAAAGCCAGTATTTTCTTCACCCTACTGTGCAATCTCATAGCTAGAAGTACATACACATATAGATATAGATATATCGATATGACTGCACACACACATATATATATACATGTTACCTGTGCATATATGTGGATTGCTACATGTATGTGCATATGTGTATGGTATATGCGTACATATCATAGATGTGCTTTTTGGCAGCAAAAAATGGAAATAAGTGGGACAACTGTCAGTTGGGTAGTGGCTTAACAAATTGTGGTATATAAATGTGATAAAAACATTATTGTACTTTAAAATTTATGTATAAGAGGAATTCAGAAAAATTTGGGAAAACTTGAATTGAAGAAGTTTGATATAGACAAAATGAAGAGGACACAATAATATTTTTTCTGAAAAAGAGCACTAAAATGAAACTGAACTCTAACTCTACTGTTTTTAAATAGAGAATAATTCTCCCCAAGTAGTATAAAACCTGAGAGGGTTTTTGAAAACTTTAAATTTACATTGTGTTTGACTATTCTCCAGAAAATTAAGAGCAAAATACAACCTACATTTTTTTCCGATAGCTCTTCATTTTCTTATAGACCTTATTCTCAGTGAAAAGCATATATACATTCATTCATTTATTCATTCATTCAACAACCATTTCTAAACACCAACTGGGAAGGTCATATAATCATATGGAAAAACAGATGTCTCCAATTTTAGGTTCCTACTCTGTAGAGTCCTGATTGCCCTTAAACTCATTATCCCACAATTCTGGCAAAAAGCAAAATCTCTGCAAATATCAGAGAACACCTAATTACTGTCTTCCAAGTATGATCTTTAACTCCCACCCCTCTTATCTCTTTGAGAACAGAAAAGATATTTTAGAAGATATTTAAGAAACATGTTGGATATACACACATTATGTATACAAACATATATATGTATGTATGTATGTATATACTTAAAACAGAGGACAGAGGACCATTTTGGCCAGAGATAAGCAATGCAGATCTGGAATTAATATCCCGTTTTGCCCGGATCCAGTTGGGACCTCTAACTTACTAGTGGCAGTTTTCAAATAAGATTCACTTTAGAGAAACATGCAAGAAAATGAGAACATGAACTGATAATTACTCTTGACTGCTGCTGTAAAACCAAAACTCACTATTACAGCTGAAAAATTCCCTTCTTTGTGACAGAACACAAGAGCCTCTAAAGCCTGGGCCCCGTCATCTATGTGACATGATTTGAAAAATACATTTGAAAGAAACTTGTGCAGAATTATTACTTCTTATATCCTGAAATTTCCCAACATTAGTCATGTCTATGAGATTGGAGAAAAATCAAAACTATTATCTGTTTAAGGTAACATAATCGACTATTATTAGCCGAGCTTCAATTCATTTTTCAGATATGTTAGCAGTGCTCTAACAGCACTACTAATATCACAAAGAATATGATGGGGGTGATTACCAGAGGCCTGAAAATGGCTTGCAGCCTAGAAGGGCAAGCTTCCCTGGGCAGAGTGAGTGCTGTGGAGGCATTGAGGGGCCAGAAGGCAGCATGAGGGCAATGAGCAGTGATGGGTGTGAGGTGAGAGTGCCCAAGAAAAGAACTGACAACTCAGAGTAGAATCACGGGAATTAAAAATCAAATTCATCCACTCATGTCTCAGGTCAGCCCTGCCTTCTATACTTTAATTAAAGGTTTTATTGGCTGGATTTGTTTCTACAATATGCTGGAGCTATTTTCTAAACTTATATGTTAAAAAATAGCTAAGCATCAATCTGGTGAAGTGTTGGCCAGAGCTGAGTTACTGTAGTGGTGCCAGGCTTAGCTATTTTCTGTTCCAAGCTTCAGTTAGACAACTGGGTGACAAAGCACTGTGGGCATACACTTCAAAGACTTGGAATTTACTTCAAGAATTCAGTACATGAAACATAGAGAACAGGACTGAATTCCCAGTCTTCAGGCAAGAAGAGTCAATCAAAATTTTTTGAGGACCCACTGTAAGCTGACCACTGTGCAAAAGGCTTTGGAGAGCTGTAAAGAAGGAAGGCATTGTCCCTCTCCACAGGGAACTTCATCATCCCATATCCACCAGATGGTGGGAGTACAGGGGAGGAGGAGGAGAACACTTTATGATGCATGTATATTGGACAATTTAAACTTTCCATCATTCATTTAGATTAATTGGACTGGCAGAATTTGGAAACTATTCAAAAATAGCTTATTATTGATTCAGGGAGGATTTGATTATCAGTCGGATTGCTTGTGTACTTATAATGTTTTCCCCTCTGATAGAGGGCTTCAGATTCCAAAGGACATTGTTTGTATAGCCGGAGAAGTGTATGAGTGTGATTGCCGGAAATGACTACTATCCAGGTGGTGTTATGTGACATCACGGATAGGAAAATTGTACAGGTGAATTTAGATTTTTGCGGTCCTTCACACGTACCTTTTCTTCTTAATTTCTGTTCTCCCCCTCCTCCCAACTCTTCCTACCTCTATTTTGAACATCTCAACCTAAACGAATGCCCTCATGCTATTAATTGCTCCCAGCCTCTCAAACTAAAATGTCTCATTAAATGTTAAATAGCATTCCCTACACTGGATCTCTTGTAACTGTTTCCACTGCAACATAATGTATCTGCTTAATGCCTTGCTCGGTGACTATCAGCTTACCTGAAACTCATTAGTATTTAGGTGCTCGTAAAATGTAATGGAGTTGCCAATCCCAGGTACCATATTAACAGTGGTTTTCAATGTCTTAATCCAAAAGAGTGAAAGATACTTTAATACTTTAATTGAGTCATGATCTCATCAGTGTGGAAAGCTTTTCCATTGGTGTAGATTGCAATCTATTCGCTCCTCATTATATGAAATTTTTGTCCATATTTTGCCATAAATCTTAAATACAGAATATACCCAATATGCTAGCAGCCTTTCCCTGGTTCTTTTAATTATTCCATCTATCCAAGTGAAGCACTTGGGCTTCCCTGCTACTATTCCTCACTCTTAGTATATTACTTGGACCAGTAACATTGGACTTTTTCTAGTCATACTCAAATACACTAATGTATCTGTTTCATTGAGATGGTCATTTATAAACTATCCATGCCTGCCCATTCTTAGCAAAACTTTTAATGTTCTCTCATATGTTCACAAAAATGAGTCAAACTGCCCATCTATTAACCCTATTATCTTTAGGATCAATTATTAATTTTCTGTAATAAAGGGTTTTTAAATTATCTCCAAGGAGATTGCATTACTGGGTTACAGTCTATAAAGAGATTGCATTACTGGGTTTTGGCAGAATCTCCCACCCAATAAGATGTCTTTTTGATCTAGTGTTGCTGCACTTGCAAATGTGGGGGTGGAGAGAGCAGCTTCTATTTTTAGAAAATATATGCTTTATTTTATTGTTATTTTTATTGTATTTGATGATTTAAGAGAGATTTATTGCATTCAAATAATAAGCTTGAATTACTGGCCTAGCCTTCCCTAGGACTAGCCCAGAACACTTGACATTAGCCCGCAAGATTGGATTGCAATGACTTTGTGGTGAAATTTGTGTTTGAGGTTGGGAGAAGGGCTATGAGGAGGAAAGAGCGCATCAGATGATTGGTCAGTCAGATGTGGAGCAGCTATTATAGTTATATATGGGGAGCCCTCTCAATAGGATTTCTTTAAAAGTCCCCTTGTTCACTTTATAAAATTAGCCCATGAGTTTTTAATGAGATTAACTGGGAGAATAAAAATATTGCAAAAGGCTGACTCAATCACAATTTTAGAAAGCTATATCACCAGCATAAGGAAAGTATATTTTTTTTGAAGATTCAGCTACTGGATACAGATATGAATGAGGTTTAATTTCGCTTATTTTTTAAGAATCATGAATGCTGAGACCAATCAGTGAAGAAACATTTTCTAAGAACTTATTATGTACTAGGAACTATGCTAAGCATTAAGGATACAAAGAAAGGCAAAAACACCATCCCTACCCTCAAAAAGCTTACATTTCAGTGAGAGAGACAAAATACAAATAACTGTACATATAATATGTATACTAAGGAGGGATGAAAAGGTTTGGAATAGCCTGTAGTGATTGGGATGGAAAATTAATTAAGAAGGTGTAGAGGGATTTCTTTGCTTCAAAGATAGCCAAAAAAAATTCACAAATGAAAAAGAAAAAAACTATTTTGACCTAATATATGCCAAAAAAAATTGATAACCTAACTGACAACCCAAATGAAAAGTCAGAAAGTCAGATTGCAATAGGTTAAGAAGAAAGTAATAGGAGTAAAGGTAGGGCCACCTACGGTAGATGACCTTTTGGAGGACTTTTGAGCTACAAAGTTAATATGATAGCTAAAGGAAAGGAAGGATCAAGTAAATTTTTTTTTTAAATGGGGAGGCATGGGCATGTTTGTAGGCAGTAGGAAATTAGCCAGTAGAGATGGAGAGATTGAAAATAAGTGAAAGAGTAACGATGACAGAAGGTAAAATCTGTTGGAGGTGATGGAATAGAATGGGATCACTTGAACAAGTGGAGGGGTTAGTTTTGGTTTAAAAAAAGTAAGATGACTTCATTATGTGACAGGTGAAAGAGGAGAAAGTGGGAGATGGTACCTGACTGATAACAAATGAGGAAGAAGGAAAAGGGGGAAATTCATTGCAAATGGCCACAATTTTCCCTGTAAAATATAAAGCGATATGCTCAGTTGAGAGACTGGGAGGAGGAGGAGCCATAGAAGGTCTGAAGGGGGATGAAAAAGTTGAAAGGATGAAAAAGTGTGGAGAATGGGATGGTAAATTAGTAAAGGGGAGATAGTACGATTGCCTCGCATCTGTGAATGCCCAGTTGAGGATACTTATCCTAAATTTGAAGAAGACCTGGTCAAAATGATCGTGTGATTAACACTTTTATTTAGTAGCACACATGTAGGCACAAAAGCTGAACAATGGTGGGAGTGATCCAAAGCTGAATCTTGGTTGTACATAATCAGTAATACAAGGGGACTAGGGATTCAAGAGAGGAAGATAGTGTAGAGTTGACTTATTCACCAAGGAGTTGTTGGGGTGCAGAAGAGGAGAGAGTGGCTAGTGTAGGGGAGATGCCCTGAGAGAGAATTGAGGGATCACGGGATTGGAGGCAGTGGTGCTGATAAAGAGTAGGTTTATGTAAAAGATGGCAGGGTGAGACGCAAACAGTCTAGATTATGGTTGTATAGGGGGATTTTAGAATTCTTGAACATGAGAAAGTACACTTGTGGGTAACGGCAAGATCAAGGGTATAAATATCTTTGTGAGGTGGGGTGACAGAGTAGCTCAGGGGAAGTGAATAGGTTGAAGAACTGAGTGGTTAAGTATATGTGAGGGAGAATTAATATGTATTTTGAAGTCCTCTAGTATAAGGAAGTTCACTCCTATGGGCCGTTGAAGGTGGTAAACAATGATTTTCTTTCTTTTCTTATCTCATTTTTTTTTAATTTTAGACAAATACTAAAATGAATACATAATAAGAAAAGAAAAATAAACACTATAAACTTAAATATAAAATAAGAAAAGAAAAAATATGTCATGTGCACAGCAGAACATGAGAGAGAATTGAAAATATATAGTAATAAATTTCTATTTCAAGAAAATCTATATATTTAATATTGCACATTGTGTTAAAAGCTGTCCATCTTTGCTTTCTTATAGGTTTTCTTTTGTTCTCACTTTTAACTTTGCTCTTTTTTCTCTCTCCCCACTTCCCTTCAGGCTACAAAAAAGTGTGAATATATTTATGTACAGATATAAACATATATTTTCCCAACAGATTCTACTCTTAATCTTTATTTGCATGTTTGTATCTATCTCTTCTTTCTTATCTCTCCCGACTCCTCTACTTTACTTCTACCTGCTACCTTGCCCTCCTATTACTTAACCTACCTCCCCCCAAAAAATCCCTCCCTTATCCTCCCATCTCTGTAAATCTAAACATCCTTCTATATCCCCCTCTATCCTTTTCCCTCATCCTCCTCTCTAAAGAACCCTCCCTTATTCTCTCCCTCCTCCCCATCCCCTTAGCATGCTATTTCTTTCTAAATTTAGACTTTTGTACTTTTCTAGATATATATCTCTTGTTCCCTCTTGAACCCATTCCAGAACTACCAGCCCTCCTCCCTTAATTCCTCTGGGTCTGTTCTTTCTCTCCCACTTCATTTATATAAGATAACTACTCTTTTCAGCTGTTCCTGAATGCTTTCACTGTTTGAAGTCATATTATGCTCCAATCTTTCTTATGAATTATTCAATTGCTAATAACAATCTTAGACATATGTTTTGTATTTTACATTATATATATAAACAGTCTGTCCTTATTGAGTCCCTCATAATTAATCTTTGGTATTTACCTTATATCTTCCTTGGTTTTTGTATGGTAAACATTCTATTAAGTTCAGGGTCTTTTTTAACAAAGTCTTGAAAAATCTGACCATTCATTAAATGTACTTTTTTTCATTCAGAATTATGTTTAGGTTTGCTGGGTATGAGATTTTCGGCCGGAAGTCCAGTTCTTTCATTCTTCAATATATAATGTTCTAAGACCTACAGTCTTTTAGTGTTGTCATTCCTAGGTCTTGTGTGATTCTAATTGTGGCATTACCACATGTAAATAGGTTTTTTTTAATTCTTGTTGCTTGTAATATTTTATCCTTGAGCTGGAGGTCTTGGAATGGTACTATACACTCCTGTGGATTTTCCTTACAGAGTCTCTTTCAGGTGGTGATTGGTGGATTTTTTCTATCTCTACTTTCCCCTCTTGTTCTAATGCTTCAGGACAATTGTCTTCAATTATTTCTTGTATTATTAGATCAAGATTCTTTTTCTAACCAAAGCTTTCAGGTAGTCCAATTATTCTTAGGTTTTCCCTTCTTGATCTGTTCTCCAGAACAGTTGTTTTTCTTATGCAATGTTTCACATTCTTTTCTATTTTTTCATTCTTTATATTTTGTTTTATTATTTCTTGGTCTCTTATGATGGCTGATTTCCCCTTGCCCAGTTCTGATTTTCAAGGACTCATTTTCTTACTTAAGATTCTGTATCTCCTTTTCTAACTGAATTACTTTCTTTTCATAATAATCTCCTTGTTTTTCTTGGGTTGTTCTTAATATTTTTTGTTTTTCTTCAATCTCATTTAATTTCCAAAGTCTTTTTAAAGTTCTTCTATAATTTCTTTTTCAGCAGGTGACCATCTTACATTACTCTTTGGTGTAGAAAAGGCTTTCTTCACTTCACTATCCTCCTCTGAAGATAAACTCCACCTTCTCTATTCCTATGGTAGTTCTCTATGTTTGGATTCTTTCTCCTTTGCCTATGCTTTCTTTTCTTTTTTCTTTTTTTTTTTTGTAATGGCTTAATTTGTTGTCATCATCTCTAGTTCTGGGTTATGGGAGGTGGTGCCTCTGGCCTCAGATCCTCCTTCAGTTAACCTCTTTGAACTTGATCCCAAACCAAGACCTCTAGGCCCCTGTAAGTACCCATTGCCAGCTGAGTTCGGCCCCACTGCCTCTGCACTCACAGGGCGTGTGTCTGTTTTGGTTCCTTTTCACCTTGGCATGTCTCCACAGCACAGCAGGGTCTGACATTCCTTGTCAGCAGAGGTTCCCTCGATTTTTCCTGGGCTCAGATGCCCAACTTCCCTCACTGCCTGCCCCAAGGTAAAAGTTCTTGTGGCTGGGGCTGAGGCAGTATCCCAATCCAGCTGACCCCAGAACTTGCTGCTTGTTGGTTAAGTATTCCTAGCCTGAAGGTGTTTATTCTGCACAGGATCCAAACTTCATCCCAGAATATTTCTACAGATCTTCTCTGATTGTCCCAAGAGGACCTCTGTCCTGTCCCTTCCCTTATTTATTTTTATCATTGTATTTTTCCCTGAGTTACTGTTTCATCTCTTTTGTTGAAGAAAATCTTGAGAGCTTGGAATTTTCTGACCTACTCCACCATCTTCCCAGAATCCTCTTGACAATGATTTTCAAAAACAAAATCATAACACTGGAAACATTTCTAACCACCTATTTTCAAAATGCTCTCTCAATAGCATGTTATTTTGAAAAGAAACTGCTTTCTTACTCATTGTTAAATTTCACTTTTACATTAAGCACAAAGATCATTTTGTTTTGTTTTTGTTTCCCCAAAAAATATCTGCTCTGTACATTGTCTCTAACAGTCACTTATCACAAAAAAAAGATCAAGATATTTGAAATATTTGTCTTTTTGAAAAAAGAAAATACACAACTCATTTTGAGATTGAACAATTCTTATTTCCTGGTCATGTGACCAAAAAAGAGAGTGCTAGACCTTTTCTCCAGTCCTTACTAATTCTCAAAAACCTTCAAAAAAGGAAGTATGTGCAAAGGAAAAGCAATAAAAGCTTTCTCCGAAGGTTAAGACTATAAAATATCCAACAAGGAAATCATTTTTGCTAATCCTTAACTTGTTTTCTCAGCACAGTCTACTATTATTATCCTCCATACTTCAGCAGGGGATATCATAGCCCATCTCCAATTCTTGTGACCAAGGATACATTCAGACTTTTCCCTGATACTGCTTCATTTTTTATCAGTCTTCCTTTTTCCAGTTCTCACCAAACAATTCAATGGTAACAAGTAGGAGACCACAACTCTACCCACAACCTTAGGGAGAAAAAGGAGGCATCAGAAAACTGGTATATTCATTGCCTGAAATGGCAGCATCATGCCATTTCCAGCCACCGTCTTCTGTTTGGGCTATATACAACCCTCAGTCAGAGAACCAAAGAACCCATGGAACTGAATCAGCTGTTGCGGCAACAACTGTCAACTAATTGCCACTAAGAGACCGATAGAAAAGCCCTAGGAGTGGCAGCACCCCAAGTCACTTGTCCTTATAGTCTAGACATCACAGCCATCATTTGAGAAAGTAAATTCTGTACAGAAGTCAGTCATCCCCACCAATTACCACACACAAGAGAGGCAAGCCAGCTTAGCTGAAAGAGGAAGGCACTCTAAGACAAAGACAGGAGGCATCATGCCCCAGGCAAATCAAACTATCATCACCACCATCTTGTCTACCATCTCCCTTCAATCCTTGATGGAGACCAGAATGAGATGCTTCCAGCACAGTGTCTGTTCCTGGGAAGCAATCCTTGTGGAGATGCAACCTGGCAATTGCTCCTTCAGGTTCTATAGCCAAAGCTACTGAAGATCCAGGGGAAAAAAATTTTTTTCTGTCAAAGTTCTTATCACTGTCCAAACGTTTAACATCACAGACTGCTATGGTTCTATCCATGGAACTGACATTAAAGGAGAGACATTAAGATCTGCTTTTCTGTTGTACCCAAAGGACCATGGGACATTTCTATCTGACTTGTAGCTGAAACCTTCCATATATGTTGTCTCATTAGAACCTGAGCTCCTTGGAATCAAGAACTGTCTCATTTTTCTATTTGGATCCTTAGCATTTAGGGCAGTGCCTTACACAAAGTATGTGCTTGGTAAATGTGCTATTCATCCACCTATGCATTCATTCATTTATCAGTCTGGCACCTCAGAGAACTGAGACTGTTAAAAAGTTAATTCTTCAATATACAAAGAGGGTGATATAGCTTTGAGTTCCAGCCCCTGGAGGACTTAGCATCAAAAGAGAAGTCAGAAAGAGAAGGAAAATATATGACAAAGAATAACATCACCAAAGATCTCAGGAGGAAGAAAACTTCATTTAAAAACCTAGTACATATTTAGATAAATAAGCAGGAAACAATTAAAATAGAAAGGAAGATTGGCATAAAAACATCTTAGTTACTATAAATGTCTATAAATGAATATTGGGGGGGAAAGGAAATTAAACCAATATCCGATGAGATGAGAAAGACTCCTGTGCATCTCAGAGAGAATAGAACTGCAGCAGGATGTGTATTCTCTAATGGTTCAAGACAGAATTCAAAATCTTAGAAGAAGTTAAAAAGAAAAATATGGTAGAATTTATGACCTACATACCATAAATAATCAGTAGAATATAAAATTCTCAAATTTCTATTTTCACAGTGATGAGTCTCTCTTAAAGTAGCAAACAAGAACAAAACTTATTGGAAATACAAATATATTGAAGTGAAAGACAATCTGGAAGAAGAGAAGGAAAAGATAATAACATTAACAGAGTACATGATCTCTATACAAGCAAAGCACATTGACCTTGAAGACAGTATAGAATCCCCACATGTTGATGTTGAAGGTGTGTATGATCACAAGCCCTAGAAATCAAATAACACAAACAGAAGAACACGGATCAAACAACTTGAACACCATAATGTAAGAAGTGATAGTGTAAGGCTGTCCAGAATAGAATACAGAATTCTGAATACAGAAAACAAAGCAACAATCAAATAAATGTGCACACAGATTGCTTCTAGTAAAGGGGGAAGGGGAATTATGCTGTAAATTCCAAGATTCAGAACTTACAATGCCAATGATACAACACATTATGCAACTGATGAGGAGAAAGATCTTCCAATATAAAGAAAAGGAAATTGATTAACATGACACTTTAGCACACACCAGAAATTACAGAAAAGAATGGAGTGTGAAAAACAAAAAAGTTTAACATGCTCACTCAAAATGGCATTGAAATTAAAGGAGGAAATTTAAAGCATTCCTATGGGTAGAGAAACAGATATAAGATTATTCAAACAACAGAAGGACAAAAAAGAAGTAAATAATAATCACTCTCAAGGAAGATACAAGTAAATAAATTATACCATTTCCAGAGATTATTAAAGGGGGAAAACTAGAAAGAGAAAAGAGATCTATTGGGTTGCTTTTTTTCATGAAAACTTCACAGATTGAGTAACAACAAGATTTTTTTTTCTAAAAGTACACAAGCAGATAAAGATGAAAGCAGAACTTAAAGAAATAGAAGTAATGATAGAATGATAGGCATGAAAGAGTAAACTTTGAAAGATTAAAACAGATTAAACTCACAACCCCAAAAGCCCCCACTCCCACCAATGAATCACTATTTTGGGGGAGATTAAACTGCAGAATGGAAGAGCATATAGAAGGAAAAAAAGGTAGATAGAATATAGAAAACATTCGATGTACCTTAATCAACAAAAAAAAAGAATGAAAGCAAAATAGCTACAGTCTCTCAGAAAGAGACAGTACAGGAGATAGGCTCTAGTGGCCAAGGAAGGGGTAGAAAAAAACAAGGAGAAATAGCAGTTTAGTGATGGAAGAAGTCCTACTGAAGAATATTCCCATGAAGAAGACAGATACTCTGTAAAGAGAGATCAGAAACTTACAGTGAGAATAGTTTGCAGAGATGACTACTTCTAAAAGAATGTTATACCTCCATGACAATATCATGTCAGATGAAAGGGATAATTAGAAATCCTGGGGACAACTATAATTCAAAGTGTGGGAAGACATGGAACCAGAGAGGTAATTCCATATCAGAATAGAAAGAAAATGATCATTAGAAGGGCAGAGTCTGGAATTGGACAGAATAATCAAGGATGTAGTGAAATTTCTACTATAGGAAAATTCTACTATCCTCTCTACCTCTGCAGAAATTAATATTTCTAAGACTAAAGCACAACAGAAAAAAAGATCAAGAAAGGTCTGCATGGCATTATGACAGAAATTATTTAGAGAAGGAACTCAAAATTAGTACTTTAGAAGCTTTGATTCATGAGGATCAAAAAGAAACAAAAGAATTGATAAATATAAAGACTGTGAATTAAGGAATTCAAGATTGGAACAGAAAGTGAAAAGAATTAATAAAGAGGAGATAAAGAAATCATTTTTAGAAAAAGGTCATGGGCAGAGCCAAGATGGCAGAGTAGAAGCAAGGATCTGCCTTAGCTCTTCCCCCAATCCCTGAAAATACCAGTAAAAAATGACTCTAAACAAATTCTAGATCAGCAGAAGCCACAAAATAACTGAGTGAAATGGATTTCCAGCCCAGGACAATCTGGAAGGCCAAGAGGAAGGGTCTTGGCATGAATACAGAGCAGAGCATCATCCCACAGACAGGACTGGAGCAGGCTTCAGGGTGCTAAGTCACTGGCAGTTGTAGGAGTTTCCAACTTCTCAACTCACAAATGCCAAAGACAACTTCAAAGGTCAGTGGGAAAGCTCTCTCACATGGATGAGAAAGGAACATGGTCTGACCCCAGGCCCAGTCCCAGGGCTAGGACAGCAATAGCCACTACTGCAAAACAGCTGCTTCTAGAGCTCTCAGCCTACAGATGGTGGTGGAATCAAACAGCTGATCTGGGTCACAGTCCTGGCGGAACTGGGGTGAGGAGGTGTGCTGGTGTGGCAGAGCTGATGGTGACTGAGAAGAGGGAATACTACTAGCAGTTCCAGGGAAGAATGGAGTGATTGTGGTTGTTTACAAACAAGAGTGAAGGCTAGGAGAAAAGTAAACACCTCCTCTTTGATCTTACCACTTTGGGGAAACTGGGAATTTACAGGCGCCTAGAGATATCTCTGAAAATAGCTGCTGCACCAAACCCCCTGAAACTTGGGGCAGTACATTCTCCATTTAACAAAAAGCACAAAAACCAAGTAACTGACTGAGAAAGGGGGAGAAAATAAGACTACAGAATGTGACTTTCTTGGTGAAAAGGTATTTTCTTACAACAAGGAAGATCAAAGCATACAACCAGAGGAAGACAGCAAGGTCAAAGCTCCTACATACAAAGCCTCCAAGAAAAATATGAAATGGTGTCAGGCCATGGAAAAACTCAAAAAGGATTTTGAAAATCAAGTGAGAAAAGTAGAGGAAAAATTGGGAAGAGAAATGAGAGTGATGCAAGAAAATCATGAAAAACTAGTCAGCAGTTTGCTAAAGGAGACCCAAAAAAATGCTGAAGGAAATATTACCTTTAAAAATAGACTAACTCAAATGGCAAAAGAGTTTCAAAAATCAACGTGGAGAAGAATGCCTTAAAAAGCAGAATTAGTCAAATGGAAAAGGAGGTCAAAATGCTCCCTAAAGAAAATAATTCCTTAAAAATCAGAATGGAGCAAATGGAAAATTTTTTGATGAACTTTATAAGAGATCATAAAACAAAAGTAAAAGAATGGAAAATAGAAGACGATGTGAAATATCTCACTGACAAAACAACTGACCTGGACTAGATCCATGAGAGAAAATTTAAAATTTTTCCACCTAAAAAACCTACCTGAAAGCCATGATCAAAAACAGAGCCTAGACATCATTTTTGAAGAAGTTATCAAGGATAATTGCCCTGATATTCTAGAACCAGAGGGTAAAATAGAAATGGAAAGAATCTGCTGATCATTTCTTGAAAGAGATCCCAAAAGGAAAACTCCTAGGAGTATTGTAGCCAAATTCCAGAGTTCCCAGGTCAAGGAGAAAATATTCCAACAGCCAGAAAGAAACAATTCAAGTATTGTGGAAATACAATCAGGAAAACACAGGATTTAGCAGCTTCTACACTGAGGGATTAGAGGGCTTGGAATATGATATTCCAGAGGTCAGAGGAGCTAGGATTGAAGCCAAGAATCACCTACCCAGCAAAACTGAGAGGGGAAATGGAATTTCAATGAAATAGAGGACTCCCAAACACTCTTGTTGGAAAGACCAGAGGTGAATAGAAAATTTGACTTTCAAATACAAGAATCAAGAGAAACATGAAAAGGTAAATAGAAAAGCATAAGGGACTCATTAAAGTTGAACTATTTACATTCCTACATGGAAAGATGATATTTGTAACTTATGAGACCTTTCTCAGTATTAAGATAATTAGAGGAAATGTGTATGTGTGTATATATATAACACACACATACACATATATGTGTGTATGTGTATATATTTATCTGTATATGCATGTATGTGTACACACATAAATATGTATACACACATGCATATATGTAGACAGAGGGCATAGAGTGAGCTAAATATGAAGGGAAAAATAGCTAAAAAATAAAATTAAGTACTGAGAGTAATATACTGGGAGAAAGAGATAGGGAGAGGTAGAATGTAGTAAATCATCTCACATAAAATAGGAAAGAAAGAACTTTTGGGAGAAGTGAGAGGGAATAAGTGAGCCTTTGCATTGGATTTGCCTTAAGGAGGGAATAGCACACATTCTGTTGGGTATGGAAATCTATCTTACCCTGCAGGAAGGCAGGGGAGAAGGGGATAGGAGAGGGAGGATAATAGAAGGGACAACAGATTGGGGGAACGAGTAATCAGAAGCAAAGACTATTGTAGGGGGACAGGTCAAGGGAGAGAATGGAATAAATGGAGGGCAGGACAGGATAGAGGGAAATGTGGTTAGTCTTTTGCAACATGATTGTTATGGAAGTTTTTTGTATGGCTACATATGTATGACGTATATCAAATTGCTTGCTGTCTCAATGAAGGTGCGTAGGGAGGGAGGAAGGGAGAGAATGTAGAACTCAAAGCTATAAAAATGAATGTTAAAAACTTTTTGCATGCTATTGGGAAATAATTTGTACAGACAATGGGGTACAGAAATCTATCTTGCCCTACAGAAAAATAGAAAGGAGGGGATAGGAGAAGGAGAAGGTGATAGAAGTGAAGGGAGACTGGGGAAATTGGTGGCTCAGGTGCACACTGTACTGGTGTGGGGAGAGGGGGGAAATTTTAGAATTCCAAATCTTGTGGAAGTGAATGTTGAAAACTGAAAATAAGTAAATTATATTAAGACAGGAAAAAATGACTAAATATTACAAAATTTCATTTAAAAAAGGGAACGATTCAGAAAATGAAACAATAATAATATTAAGGGAAAGAGATAATAAACTATGTAACTGAAAAAAAGAGAGAAAGCATTAATTATGTTACAAAATAAAAAGAAGAGAAAGGAATGAAAACAATTAAGTAGAACTCAAAAACTACAAAAAGAGGTGACAAACTGCTGTCTTAAAAGGGGAAAAGTAATTCATTTATTTATAAAAAAGGAATATTACAGACGCAAGTAGGGAATAATATGACTCTGACTCTCATAAATATATTTCAAGTCATCTAGCAAAATGAAAGAAAGTAACAGATTGAATAAGAAATCAAAAACAACAGTGCTGCTTACCAAAAAACTAAACTAAACTAAAAATCATCCAAATTAATCAAAGAAAAACTTATTGAATTATAAGAAGACATAGCACACAGTAATATCTGGGTCCTTTGATGTGCCTTAGGTTTGGACAAATCTGAAAGAAAGTAAACAAAAGAAGAAAATAGAGAATTTAGCTAATTGCTAGAGAAATTAATGGAGTTCAAAGGTTTATGTCATCTACTAAATGGGACTATTAAGGAACATACACATTTCTCCGCATCATGTTAAACTATAATAAAAACTGCAGATGTTTTAGAGAACAGAGATATTACAAATAAATACTTAAAGGCAGAAGTAATAAACATATTCTTTAGAAACCATAACATAATGAAGTTAGTCTTCAATCTAAGGCATACAGACAAAGCCTAAATGGAAATTTACTAGTGAAATCCTGAATAACTTAGATCAAACAAATAATAGAAACAATAATTAGTAAAAGACAACAATAATAACCAAACAACATACCAAAATTTCTAGAATATAACTAAATGAGTTCTCAGGGGAAAAATATTTCCCAAAAATAAATGTGAACAAAACAGGAAAGGAGTATGTGTGTTTGTCCTTCGTTGCCGAAGAAGACCATGCCATCAGAGAAATGATGACATGACCTGCACTTGACTTGTTTTGAGTGAGGGAGGGCTGTGCAGGTCACCAGCTTCACTTCTCCTCCAGAGCCATCTGAATCCAGTGACCAGATATTCATCAGGATGACTGGAGATGACTCAGGATGAGGCAATTGGGGTTAAGTGACTTGCCCAAGGTCACACAGCTAACGAGCATCAAGTGTCTGAGGTGAGATTTGAGCTCAGGTCCTCCTGACTCCTACACTGGTGCTCTATCCACTGCACCACCTAGCTGACCCTCGGATTTTATTAGTGTTTGTGTGTTTGTCCTTTGTTGCCAAAGAAGACCATGCACTACACCATCTAGCTGCCAGAAAAGGAGAGGATCAATGAATGGAATATGTATTTTTTAAATTAGAAAGTCAACAAATAAACCCAAATAATCATGAAAAAGAAGCTATGAATCCTAGAGAATCAACTAAAATACTACTTGAAATTATTAACAACTTCAGCAAAGTTGTAGGATAAAAAATAGACCCATATAAATCATCAGTATTTCTGTATATTACCAACAAAGTCCAGCAGCAAGAGATAGAAAGAGAAATTCCATTTTAAATAACTGTAGACAACATAAAATACTGGGAGTCTACCTGCCAAGACAAACTGAAGAGCTATATCAACACAACTATAAAACACTTTTCAAATAAAATCAGAACTAAGCAATTAGGAAAATACTAATTGCTCATGGTTAAGCTGAGTCTATTCTATGTGATGAAAATGACAATTCTACCTAAATTAATTAATTCATTCAGTGCCATACCAATCAAACCACCAAAAAATTATTCTATGGAGCTAGAAAAAATAATAACAAAATTCATCTGGAAGAGCAAAAGTTTGAGAATATCAAGGGAATCATTGAAAAAAAGGTCAAAGGAGGTAGCCTAGCCATATCAGATTCCAAACCATATTATAAAGCAGAAATTATCAAAATAGTCTGGTACTGCCTAAGAAAAAAAGTGAATCAATGGAAAATATTAGGTATGAATTACATTGTGGTAAATGATCATTATTTATCTGATATATGATAAACTAAAAGATCTAATCTTTAGGAATCAAAATTCATTATTTGACAAAAGTGGTGGGAAAACTGGAAAATATCATGGCAGAAACTAGATACAGATCAAGATCTCACACCACATACTGACATAAGGTCAAAATGAATACATGATTTACACATAAAGGATGATGTCCTAAGCAAATTAAGAGAGCATGTAATAGTTTGTCAGCCAGATTTATAGTTAAGGGAAGAAGTTAGGACCAAAGAAGATATAAAGAACATTACAAAATGGAAAATAGATAATTATGATTATGTAAAACTTAAAAGTTGCACAAACAAAATCAATTATAATTATAAGGAAAGCAGAAAACTGGAGGGAGGTAGATTTTTACAACAAATATCTCTGATAAAGGCTTCATTTCTCAACTATATAGAGAAATGAAACTAATTTATAAAAATGCAAGTCATTTCCCAATTGATAAATGGTCAAAGAATATGAACATGTAATTTTCAAACCAAGAAATCAAAGCTATCTATAGTCATATAGAAAAATGTTCTAAGTCACTATTTATTAGAGAAAAGCCAATTAAAACAACTCTGAGGTACCATGCCACACCTATCAGATTGGCTAATATGACAAAAAAAGGAAAATGTGGGAAACCTGGGACACTAATGCTCTGTTGGTGGATCTTTGAACTAATCCAACCATTCTGGAGAACAATTTGCAACCATGCCCAAAGAGCTATAAAGCTGTGCATACCCCAGCAATACCACTACTATATCTATATCCCAAAGACTTTTTTTAAGAAAAGAAAAGGACCTAATTGTACAATATTATTTATAGGAGCTCTTTTGTGGTGGCTAAAAAGAGGAACTCAAGGGGATGCCTAACATTTGGGGAATGGCTAAACAAGTTGTGGTATATGATTATAATGGAATATTATTGTGCTATATGAAATTACAAGCAAGATGGTTTTAGAAAAAGCCAGAAAAACTTACATGAACTGATGCATGGTGAAGTGAACGTATCAGGAGAACTTTGTGTACACTAACAGTAATATTGTTCAGTGAAGAATTATAAATGACTTAGCTATTCTCAGCAATACAGTCATACAAGACAATTCCGAAGGACTAATGATGAAGCCCACTATCCACTTCCAGAGAAAGAACTGATATTCTCTGAAGACAGACTGAAGCATACTATTTTTCACTTTTCTTTTATTCAACTTTCTTGTACAACATGACTAATATGGAAAAGTTTTACCATCTTTATCAAACGCTTACCATCTCAGGTAGGGGGGAAGAAAGTGAGAGAAGGAAGAAGGGACAAAATTTGGAACTCAAAACTTCAAATAAAAATGTTAACACAAAAAGGAGGTATGAAAATTAGAGGAGCGATAGATAAACTGGAAATTTAAAGTTTATAGAAATGATAAAAACTAAAAGCTGATTGTTGAAAAAAATTATAAATCTTTAGACAATTTGATCAAAATATAAAGGGTAAAAAAAATAGAAAATAAGATGAAATCACAATAAAATCAGGAAAAAAATTACTTTAGAACCTACTTTTCAATTACTTAAAAACTGAAAACACAAAAAAAATAAAGGATGAACTCAATCCAAGGTGTCCTTAGCGCTTATCCTTCTCCACCAACGATTAACTAAAATTCCCATTTCTTAACTATTTTTTTAATTTTTTTATTTTAAGTTTAAATACAAAACAAGAAAAGAAAAAAAAATAGAACATTTCCATGGACACAGCAGAACCTGAGAGGATTCAATATAAAATAATAAATTTCCATTTCAAGAAAATCCATGTAATAAATAATACACATTATTTTAAAAGCTACTCGGCTTTTTTCTGTACTACCTTCTAGGTTTTCTTTTATTCTCTTCTGTGCACTTCTATATTTTATTTTTTCTCCCTCCTCCAACCCAGTCCTTTAGAAGTCTATTAAATGCTAATGTGTAAGCCTTAGTCAAAAAAAGGTCACGGTCTCCCACTGCACCCTGGGTCATCTCCATTCATCCTGATGAATAATATCTGGTCACTGGATCCAGGTGGCTCAGAAAGAGAAAGTGAGACTCCCAATCCTGCTCAGCCCTCCCTTACTCAAAACAAAGTAAAGTGCAAGTCATGTCATAATTTCTCTGATGTCATGGTCTTCGAAAACAAAGGATGAACACAATAGTGTACTTATATATATGACCATACTATGCATATTTCTATATGTCAGTTCTTTCTCTGGAGGTGGATAGCATTTTCTCCATGGGTCCAGTCTTTCCATGTTTTTATAAATCAACCAGCTTATCATTTCCTTTATCACAATCCATCACAATCATATCACACCATCATATACCACAGATTATTTAACCATTCCCCAATTAAAGGGCATTTATCATTTTAACCAATCTGATCGGTGTAAGACGATGTCTCAGTGGTATTTTAATTTGTATTTCTCTAATTGATAATGATTTAGAGAACTTTAATATGATTATACATAGTTTTGATTTCTTCTTGAAAACTATCTGCTCTTATCCCTTGACCATGTATAAAGCTTCATTTCTTTTCCTTAGTTTCTTTGAAGTTCTTGACCTTTTGTTCTTCCAAATGAATTTTTTTTGTAAAAGAATTTTCTAGTAATTTGATTGGAATGGCATTGATTAAATAGATTAGCTAGATTAAGTCATTTTCATTATGTTGAGTCCCTTATAACTGAACTTTAATACTTACCTTATATTTTTCCTGTGTCTTATATGTTCAATTTTTCATTGAGTTCTGCTGTTTTTGTCACCAATACCTGAAAGTCTTTAAATTCATTGTGTCCCTTTTTTTCATCCAGGATGGTACTTAACTTTGCTGAGTGTTACCCTTAATCATAATCCCAGATCGTTTGCTCTATAAAACATAGTATTCCAAGACCTACAGTCCCTCACTGTGTAAGGTGCCAGACCTTGAGAAATTTTGACTGTAGTTCTGTGATATTGAAATTTTTTCTCTTGTTTCTTGCAATATTTTCTCCTTAATCTGGGAACTTTTAAACTTGGCTGTGATATTACTGTAAGTTTTCCTCCTAGGATCTCTGTCATGTAGTTATCAGTGGATTTTTTTCTATTCTACTTTACTTTCTTGTTCTAGACCTTCAGGGCAATTTTCCTTAATAATTTCTTGTAATATTATACCAAGACTCTTTTTTTCACCATAGCTTTCAGGTAGCTCAACAATTCTTATATTGTCTCTCCTTGATCTCTTTTCCAGATAACTTGTTTTTCTGATGAGATGTTTCATATTCTCTACTATTTTTTCATCCTTTTGACTTTGTTTTATTATTTGTGTCATAATTAGCTTTTCTTACCAATTTTAGTTTTCAAGGAATTATTTTCTTCCTCAAGTGTTTGATTCTCTTTTTCCAGATAGTTGACTTTCTTTTCATAATTACTTTTGTTTTCTTGGATTACTCTTACTTTTTTTCCTAATTTTTCCTGAATCTTTCTTATTAATTTTTAAAGTTCTCTTTAAGTTCTTCTAGGAACTCTTTTTGGGTTTGTGACTATTTGCTGTTTCTTATTGAAAAAGGAGTGGCTTTTTTTTAGATCTACTATTTCCCTCTGAATATGAACTCAGATCTCCTCTCTCCCCATAATAGCTATCTATAGTTGGGTTCTTTCTCCTTTCTTTCTTTCTTTTTTTATTTATTTCATTTTATTTTTAGCAGTTTGTTATTATAATCAGGTTCTACTCTCAAGATATAGGGAGTGATGCCCCAGGCCTTACGTCCTTCTTACTGTTATTTTCTGAGCTTTGTCCTGGGGCCCAATCTTCAACATTCTTCTTTACCCCTAAGCAATGACTGGTGCTTCCAGCCACACTGTCCCACAAATGATCTTGCTCCCTATGGTCCTCTGGGGACTGCAAACCTCAATTGTCCTCTCTACCCTGGAATGAAAGCAGGGACTCCCCTAGGTGCTGATACCAGCAGGGTCCCCACCTCTGGGCTACCACACTTGCTAGACATGTGCTAGCTCCTTTCCACCCACAGCTAGGGACCATGTCTGGTAAGTAGAGCTGTGTTTGGTATTCCTTGATAGAAGAAGGTCCTTCAGTTTTCTTCTCCTCAACTATCTGACCCACACACTGTCCATGAGGTGAAGCTTCCTGAGGCTGTCTCCCAACACAGCTGCCCCCAAGGCTTGTTATTTATAGTTCACTCAAGCCAAGCCTCTACCCCAGGAGGTCAATCTTTCCTGAGTCCTCTCAAGTGATCTTAAGAGGACAACTGCTTTATCCCACCTTTTGTTTATTTCTGCTGCTCTACATTCATTTTAAGGAGATATTGTGGAGGAAATTTGGAGAGCCTGAAGTTTCCTGACCTACTCTGTCGTTTTCTTCCTTTGTTAACTATTGAATCACTTACAAGCATTTCATTTTGTTCCAATATGAAACCTAACCTACCAGTGGACTGACCTGAGACAGGCCTCTCAGTTCAGAATAGGGGTCAATCTATCAAAACATGAAATATTTGTACACCTTTGATCTTAAAGTGTTCCTTAAAGACATAAAGAATAATTTAAACAACTCCAATATATCAATGTTGGTAATATTGCCAAACTGAAGCTATAGTATTAATGCTATTCATGGATACATATACATACCCAAATCCATTCCCAAATAGCTAAGTGGCCTAAGGACATAAAAAAGAGTTCTGAAAAGAATTGCAAACTATTTATACATTGCTTGTTGTCCTTCATCTTCAAAGAGGACCAAAATGACATCACCATGATGAAGTGAAATTTCAGTGTGTCCAACTATGGCTGATCAGACAAACATGAGCTCAGAATGCTCTACCACACATTGTGCACAGATAGTCTGTGTGAATACTTGGGGTGGTTACTCCAAATCTGCACATCCTACATTTACTTTGTGCTGTCTCAATTCTGCTTTGCTCAAAGACGCAGCACCCTTACTGATGTGGGCACACCATGTTAAGCGTTCCTGTGCCAATGTCTCTCATGTCACATAATCAATGCCAAAGTTCTTGAGAGAGACCTTGAGAGTGTCCTTGTATCACTTCTTCTGACCACCATGTGATCGCCTGCCTCATGTGAGTTCTCCATAAAATAGTCTTTTTGGCAAACATGCACTTTGCATTCGAACAACATGGCCAGCCCTTAGGAGTTGCATTCTCTGAAGCATAGTTTGAATGTTTGACAGTTCAGGTCAAGCAAGGACTTCAATGTCTGGTACCTTATCCTGCCAGGTGATCCTCAGAATCTTCCTAAGATAGTTCAAATGGAAGCAATTCAGTTTCCTGGCATGGCATTGGTAGACTGTCCATGTTTCACAGGCATACAACAACGAGGTCAGCACAACGGCTCCATAGACCTTCAGTTTGGTAGTCAGTCTAATACCTCTTCTCTCCCAAACCTTTCTTTGGAGATTCCCAAACACTGAGCTAGCTCTGGCAATGCGTATATCAACCTCATTGTCAATGTGTACATGCCTGGAAAGTACACTTCCAAGGTAAATGAACTTTTCCACAGCATTCAAAACTTCTCTATTTGTTGTAATTGATGGTTCCATGTGTGGATGTGGTGGTGGCTGATGGAGCACCTGTTTTTTCTTAATTATTAGGCCAAAATTAGCACAGGCAGCAGAGAATTGATCCATACTTTGTTGCATCTCAGCTTCAGAGGCTGCATTGAGTGCCCAATCATCTGCAAACAGAAAATCATGCACCAGCACTCCCTCCACTTTGGTCTTGGCTTGTAGCCTTTTCAAATTGAAGAACTTCCCATCAGTACAGAAGTTGACCTTGATACCATGTTCATCCTCATTGAAAGCATTTGACAACATGGCTGAAATCATCATGCTAAAAAGCACGGGAGCAAGCACACAGCCCTGGTTCACTCCATTGGTGACTGGGAAGGCACGAGAGCTTTGTCCATTATCCAGAACCTGGGCAAACATGCCATCATGAAATTGACATACAGTGCTGTTGAACTTCTCCAGACAACCAAATTTTGACATAATTTTCCATAAGTCCTCAAGGCTTTGGTCAGATCTACAAATTGTTGTGTACAGATCTCTGTTCTGCTCCTGGCATTTTTCCTGGAGTTGTCAGGCAGCAAACACCATATCGACTGTTCCTCGATCCTTTCTGAAGTCACATCGGTTCTCAGGTATATGACTATCTTCCAGGTGAAGGATCAGTCTAGTAAGGAGGACTCTAGCAAGGATTTTGCCAGCAATGACTAAAAGAGAGATCCCCCCGTGATTGTCACAAGACAATCTCTTTCCTTTACCCTTATAGAGATGGACAATGTAGGCATCCTTGACTTCCTGGGGGATAACCTCCTCTTCCATATAACCTGGAAAATTTTAGTCAACTTTCGTATGAGCAATGGTCACCCCTACCTTGTAAATCTCAGCTTAATTAATAATCATACTAGGTTAATTAATAGCCTAACTCAGGTTAATTAATAACCATATGAAAGTATGCTCCAGATCACAAATAAGAGGAATAAAAATCAAAACAATTCTGAAGTTTCATCTTGTATCAATAAAATTGGCAAAAAATGACAAAAGTTAGGAATATTCTATTTTAGAGGAATTATAGAAAGACAGTAGCCCAAGTGTGCTGTGCGGGGAGCTGTGACTCAAAACAACCATTTGGAAAACAATTTGCAATTAAGCAAATAAGGTGACTAAAATTTCCATAACCTTTGACCCAGACATTCTACTACTGTGCATATTCCCAAGAAGTTTATTGATAAAAAGGAAATCCTTATAAATCCCGAAGTGTTTACAGCAGCATTTTTTGTGGTGGTAAAGTACTGGAAACAAAAAGGATGTTCATCACCTAGGGAAAGGATAAAAAATTGTAGTATATAAAAGTCATGGATTAGTACTATGCTATAAGAAATAAAGAATATGATGAATACAGAGAAATAGTATATGAAGAGATGCAAGGGGAAACAGAACCAAGAAAAGTACATACATACATACATACATATATATATATATATACATATATATATATGATGACTACAATATTGCAAATGGAAAGAACAAGCATCAGGAATCAATTGAAAATGAATGTTACAATATTACAAAAAGTAATTATGACCCCATGGATGTAGAACATTTTTGGCATGTCTGTTTTTTTTTTCTCTAATTATTTTTATTTTTTTTAACAAAAATTTTCTTACATGGAAATGGAGGCGGGATATAGAAGCAAATGCAATATGTAAAATCCAAAAGATACCAGTAATATTTGTAGGGGAATTTTTTACGTTTACCAACTCTTCAAAACATTTAAGCCAGGAAACCAACAAGCCCTTGTATCACACAAGATTTAAAGGTCATTGCCTAATTCGCCAATCATGAAGTGCTACAAAAATTCTGCTATTTAAAGTTCTTCTTAAAATAAATTAACCACATCAAGGACATACTGTAGCACTTTGTCCACTTTTGGCTCCAATTTCTTGGCTGCAAAGGCTTGCCCATGAATGATGCGGTGTATCAATTTGTGGTGTTGTCTCTGTAACCTTACCCCAAAACCCTATCTTTATTCTAGTGAAAGCAGCTGCTCCACAGGATTTCCATAAAATATGGTTTTTTATTCAAGGAGTCATTCACTGGTTAAGAATAAATCTTCTCTATCATAACTTTTCTTTAAACATTCATCCAAGAAAAAAAAACAGTTCTTTGTGTATTTCATTATGAAATATAATCTAGCAAATTCCAGAAACTGAGATTCTAGAAATGAATGTAATCCATGTTGCCATAAAGACTTCAGACCAAAATACATTAAGTAATGACATTGTGGAACCAGAGTTTATGGAACTACTTTGCAGAGATTTCTGGGAGAAAGACACCATTAAAAGTTAAGTAAAGATGCAAGTGAGAATTTGGAGTTTTCCTCCATCTTGGGACCATACAGGCAGATTCTGGTGGGTCCAGGTGTTTTGTTCCCAAAGTATCCCTTTCTCTGAGACTGTGATGAAGTGTTATCACTGCTGTTGCCAGTGTGGGTGATTTCAGTACTGGTAAGAGTAAATATGAAATATATATGTAAGGGTATGAAGTTAGGGTGATGGGTAGGAGTTATTTTGGTTATTGCCCACAACAGATTTACCCATAGGCAAATTAAAGTATAATTCTGTGGTAGTTTTGGTAGTGCTGGTCATTCTCTGGGAAAATAGACCCGCCAATGTAGGGGTAAATTGAAATTCTCTAGCCAACCCAGACAGGACATAAGTATCAACAATACCTATATGACAGGTATGAGACATTACATTTGAATATCATACCAGAGGTGGGAAACGTGCAACATCAAGGCCACATGTGGCCCTCTTGGTCTTCAGGTGTGGCCTTTTGACTGAATCCAAACTTTATAAAACAAATCCCTTAACAAAAGGATTTATTCTGTAAAACTTGGACTCAGTCAAAATGATGTACCCAAGGACCTACAAGGCCACATGTGACCTCAAGGCCACAGGTTCCCCACCTCTGGATAGACACTCCAGGCACCCAATACAAATATTTGTAAGAAGATTAATGCATGCCCAGATCACCTAAAATGGAAATACCCATGTGGAAGACACAAAGGACCCACTTTCATGATATGGGAGACCTGCCATGGACATTCTGTGCTGGCCTACAACCTGATTGAAAGTGTTTTTTTGTTTTTCCATTAGCTACATAAACACTGCCTACATCACTAAATCTGACTGAGGCACAGTTTCTCTCTCTTTCCCGTCAAGTGCAGGGTTGAAGAACTCATTCACTTATAGTCATGTTATGCAGTAATTGGGAAGGGCCTGAAGACTATCTTTCCCTTCCCCCAAGCTAGTGACTAGAAATGGAGTTTCATGGGGTTCCATTTGTTTAAGTTCTTAGTGCAGGGAAGGGAATTCTCAATCCAGGATCTCAAAGCAAGACAATCTTAAAGTACAGTATTTCAGGTCAGGTATTGGAACCAGTCCAGCAGGGAAGGCCTGAGAAATCAAGGACAAAATGCAAAAAGAGTGGGGAAAGGATAGTACTTTGGACTTGGAACTTAGTGTGACTAATCTCACATAAGAACTAAATTAAACTGTGAATTTAATTCACTTCTACTCCCCAGAGTGTGAGGTAGAATATCAGGGATTAGGCCCTCTAAGGTGTTGGGGGTGAGGGAGTGGAGTTTGTATTCCTGCTTGGATTTACTTGAAAGTAGATGTTGATATAAATATTCCTTTGTAAAAACTAATCTGATATTAAGTAGACCTGGGATATTTGGACCCATAATGTTGAGAGAACACTATCTATGGGTGTTTTAGTCAATGGCAGAGATAAGATACTCCTTCTTCCAGCTTCCCAAGGATACCTTATAACCCTGGAAGAAGAGGCATGGGGCCAGAAAATTACTTTAAGTTTAATGAAATCTTGTGAAGTATTGAACTGAATGTATGATGACATTGCTGAAAAAAATATATGTGTTTGTCTTCGTGTTCTGGATGGTTAGCTTTTAAATGTATTGTTAATTGCAGTGATTTCATACTATTTTTAGCCAAGATCTTAAAGTACAATATAAATTCGTGGCAAAATTCAGTGTTAGGAGTGAATATAAGGAAAGAGAAGAAAGAAAAGTGTGTCAATGAAGCATTTGAAAAAACACACAGAGGAGAACTGAGAGGAATATAGAGCAACATACAGAAAAGATGGATTATATTTGTACTACCAGGTTAGACTTAATTTTTTTTTAAACTGTGTGTGAAAAAAAGTAACAGATATAAATCAATCTTAGATCCAAATTTCTTTGGTTGATGTCTTATCAGATATGACTGGGTCATTTTTTAACTTCATAAATGTGTACAAGTAAAACTACAAATAAAAATTTCTTATTTTCTTTCTATACCCCAATGTATCATCTTATATAATCACTGAGGTATATGCACCTCACTTTTAAGACTTGTGCAGTGGTTGGTTGTGAGGCCAACCAAAACAGAATCTTTTGCTGTTTTTGCCTGTATTTGAATGTGATTAAAGATCTTCCCCATTCATTGATGGGCCTGCCCATTGAAGGAAGCTTAGTTAGGGGAGTTACTTTGTAGGAGGGTCCAAAGTACCTTTTGTTTTTTCTGTTGAGGCATAGGTGAGAGGGTCATGCCCTTTGGCTCTGAAAAGTGTATAAATACTCTGAGGGTGAGGTTTTACTTTGGGGTTTAGTTTTTTGAAGAAGCTTTGTGTACCAGAAGAGACTATGGGAAGCTGCTAAGGAGCTCCCGGGCTTTGAGAACCCAGATGTTGATGCTTCCCTCTCCGGTAAAGGTGTATGTATGTTAATGGTCAGGCAGGTTGGAAGCACTGTCTGAAAATTTTTTATTTCTCTGAAATTTTTATTTTTATTTTCTCATACGTGTGCTTGATCAAAGTGATTGCTAACCCCTCAAAAGTTGCCTTTCCTTTTAGAGAAGAAGATCAAAGAACCTGTGGTAGCAGGCCCCCCTGTGTATGTCATGGTGCTTACTGATACATTGATATAAAGTTAGATAGATTTGGAACTGATTGGTCAAACTTTGAAGTAGTCATTGAACAAGAAAGCATGCTTAAGCACTTCACAAAATTTAAAGTGCTACAGAAATGCTAGTTATCATCATCATTGTCGATGGTTTAATGCTAATTTGCCCGGAAGTCTCCAGTGAAGTACCCCAAGCATCTATGCTTGACCCTATGCTGTTTAATATTTTAGTCTTTATGGATAAAGACAGGATTAAAGAGGCATGACCAGATAGCAGTGGACTTACATTCAATATGATTCAGTAATGTGACTTAGTAGCCAAAAAAGCTCAATTTTTCTGTAATCTGTTCAAGTCAGATCACATCTGGAGTTTTATTGGTTTTTGTTTGGTTGGTTTTTTGCAGCTGGGTGCACCAACATTTAACAAAGGTTTTGATAAACAGAAAATCAAAGGAATAAAATGCACACTCATTTTGGTATGAAAACCTATTTTACACTACAGGAAAATGGGGGAGAAGGAGATAAGCAAGGGGGGGATGATGGAAGGGAGGGCAATGGGAGGAGGGAGCAATTTGAAGTCAACACTCAGGGAGGGACAGGATCAAAAGACAGAATAGAAACAATGAGGGGCAGGATAGGATGGAGGGAAATACAGTTAGCCTTACACAACATGACTATCAGGGAAGTCATTTGCAAAACTACACAGATATGGCCTATATTGAATTGCCTGCCTTCCCAAAGGGAATGGGTGGGAGGGAGGGATGGGGAGAATTTGGAACTCAAAGTTTTAGGAACAACTGTTTAGTATTGTTGTTGCTACTAGGAAAGAAGACATACAGTTAATGAGGAATAGAAAGTCATCTGACCCTACAGGACAAAAGAGAAGGTGGGGACAAGAGAAGGGAGGGATGACAGAAGAGAGGGCAGATTGGAGATAGGGAAAATTAGATTGCTCTGTGTATGGGGGTGGGGGAAGGGGATAAAAGTGGAGAAAATTTGGAACCCAAAATTTTGTGAAAATGAATGTAAAAAGTTAAATAAATAAATAAATGAATGAATGAATGAATGAATAAATGAATGAAAGATAAAAATAAAAGATAAACAGAAAATCAACTAAAGAGGAATGACCAGCTTTGAATTTATACCATTCAAATGTAACAGGGTCATGGAGCATGCTTAGATTTATCTTCCTGTTGAGTTATATACAGTGTGTATAGAAAATCTTTCCCTGTTTCCAATTTACTATGTGGAAACTGGGTTGGGGTAAAGGAATGATGGGAGGTACTTTTGGTGACACAAGGAGTCTTGCACTGGTTGCAAGGTCGAAGTCTTGATGACTCCTTTTTTTTATAGGAATTTGGCTTCTATAGGAAGTGCCTTGACTGCAGCTTTCTAGGTAACAAGATGTGACTCCAGTACAGGGCTGGGGAAAATCAAAATCCCTTCCCATCTCATATCATAGCAGCCCTACTATCTTTCCCCACATGAATCATGGACTCAGTTAGGGAGATGTTAATGGCCTTTGCCTTTTTGTGTTTGTTGTCTCTAGGTCTTAGGCAAATAAGTAGAGGGATGTATATTAAGGATGTTATAAGTTCATATTTTTAAGCCTTATCAAAAATCTCATCATTAGGTCAAGGTAAATGGTTGAGGTTGGATGCCCTAGTAGAGATCTCATCAGTAGGTGAAGCTGAATAGTTGAGGCAGTTGTCCCAGTGGCAATCACTTACAGGAGAATAGCATCTACATTGGAAAGAGGAGTCTCCAAAAAGAAGAAGTTTAGCTGTTTGATGAACAGTCCTCAGTGACAAGGCGAAATGCAAAGTATCTAATTAGTGTTTGGCACAACTACTTTCTGTTCTGATGGGGATTAAAATATAAGCATCCCAGTTCCTCCTAACCATCACTACAATCTAAGTTACTGACTGACATTCTAATCATTCTGATGATTTGTATACTATGATTGTTTCTGCTTAGCATTTCTTACCAAGTGATTGGTAGATACTTTTGATTTCTATTTTACCCTCTGGATCTAAGACTTGGGGATAGTTTTCTTTGATAATGTCTTGAAATAATGATATCGAGGCTCTTTCTTTGATCATGCCCTTCAGATAGTCCAATAATTCTGAAATTATCTGTCCTCAATCTGTTTTCCAGATTCATTGTTTTTCTTGTAAGATAGTTTATATTTTCTTCTAAGTTTTCATTCTTTTAACGTTGTTTTATTGTATCTTGATATCTCATGGGGTCATCAACTTCCAGTTGCCCAGTTCTAAATTTTAACGAATTATTTCCTTCAATGAGTTTTTATACCTTTTTTTCTCATTTGACAAAGTCTCCTTTTTAAGGAGTTAGATCTGGCAGTCTGCAAGTTTTTGGTGTTTGGAGTTCAGCTAATATACCATTTTGGCTGTGCCCAAAGTAAACTCCTAAGAAATATTGATTGAATCTAAAAGTAAAATCTTTTTCATCTTTATCACATGTTAAGGACTAAATGATATCACTTATATAAAAACGTTGTGCACTATGTAAATTTAATCAATATGGGCCTCAGAGCTGGGGTGTTACATCTTGTGATAGGACTAACATCCACCATTGTTTCTGCACAACATGGATTGGGTTCAGGCTTCCTTCCTTCCTATGACAGATAAGCTTTCTCTAAAACAAGACAAAGCTATCTTAGTCTGGCTTCTCTAATATAGCTTCCTGGTCAACTAAAACTATGAAAACTATATCCAAGTGCAGTCTAAGCCTGTCAAACTTCATAGGGGGCTGAGACTACATAAGTCTAATTATCTGTCCTTTTGAAGCAAAGTAGATCCCCTTTTTCTTAACTGTTCAATGATTATTGTAACAGTCAGAAAGAAATCATTCAGATACTGTGGAGCCACTGACAGAATCACACAAGATTCAGCAGCTTCCATGTCACAGAAGCAGAATATTTAGAATATGGCATTCTGCAAAGAAAAGGACCTACAATGATGACCAAAAATAAACTACTCAGCAATACTGAGTATACTCGTTCGGATTTTCAAACATTCCTGATGAAAAGACCAGTACTTAAGAGAAAATTTGACACTCACATGTAAGACTCAAAAGAAACAGAAAAAGACAAACATGATAAAGAAATCATAAGGGACTTGATAAAGGTAAGTTGCTTACTATATGGGAAGATGATACATGCACCTCTTAACAATTTTTTCATTATTAAAGCAGTTACAAGGAGGATTTATAGACAGGGCAATTACGCCCTCTGTTGATTATATTGAGATGACCTAAAAAATTTGAAGGTGTGAGAAAGAGAGACATACTGGGAAGAAAGGGAATGGGGAGGCAGAATGAGGGGAAAAAATATTAAGGAAGAACTTTTGTGGAAGACCTTTTATAGTAGAGGTGAAAGTGGAGGAGAGGGGTGGCAAAGTTTGAACCTCACTCTCATTAGATTTAGTTCAAAGAAGGAATTTTTAAAATACACACACACACACACAGTTGGGCATAGAAATCTATCTTACTCAACAGAGAAGAAGGAAAAGAAAGGAATAAAAAGAGGGGGTGACAAAAGAAAGGGTATATTAAGGGTATTCACTAGAAGCAAAACAGACTTTTGAGGAGGAACAGGGTAAAGAAAGAGTGATAAACAGAAAAAAATAGGATGGAAGGAAATACACAGTAATAATAACTGTGAATGCAAATGGGATGGACTCATTTATAAAATGGAAGTGGATTGCAAAATGGATTAAAAACCAGAGTCTAACAATACACTATTTACAAATACTTGAAACCAAGAGACACACACAGAGTTAGAATAAAGGGTTGGAGTAGAATCTATTAAGCTATAGGTGTTATGCTTGAAGTAAAAATGGCAGGGCTGGCACTCATAATCTCAGACAAAGAAAAAGCAAAAATAGACCCATTTAAAAGAGAAAATCAGGGAAACAAATGTTGCTAAAAGGTATGGTAGACAGTGAAGTCTATCAATTCTAAATATACATGCACCAAATGAAATAGCATCAAAATTTGTAAAGGAAAAGTTTAACATGAATAAACAATAAAACTATACTAATGGAGGACCTCTACTTTCCCCTCTCAGAACTAGATAAACCGATCATGAAATAAATAAGAACAAAGTCAAGGAGAAGAATATAATCTTGGAAAAGTTAGATAGAATAGGACTCTGAAGAAAATTGAATAGGAATGGAAAGGAGTATGCCTTTTCTTCTCAACTGTAAATGGCACCTTCACAAATATTTACCATTTATTAGGACATAAAAACAGATGCAGAAAAGAAGAAATATTAAGTGAACCTTTTTCAGACCATAATGGAATAAAATTTATATTAATAAAGGGCCATGGAAATGTAGATTAAAAATTAATCAGAAAAGAAAAAATGCTAAACAATGAATGAGTCAAAGAACAAATAGAAACAATCAGTAATTTCACTGAAGAAAATTATAATAAAACAACATACTAAAATTTGTGGAATCTAACTAGACCAAAACTTCTGTGAAATTTTATATCTCTAAATACTAAAATTAATAAAGAAAGAAAGAGCAGATCAATGAATTGGACATGCAATTTTAGAAAAAGAAACTAGAAAAAGAACAGATTAAAAATCTCCAATTAAACATCAAAATATAAATCTTGAAAATCAAAGGAGAGATTAATAAAATTGAAAATAAAAAACCATAGAACTAAAAAATATGGGGGAAAAACAATAAATTATATAAGCCATTTTTTAATTTGGCTACTAAAAAAAGAAAGAAGAAAGCCAAATTACCTCCACATTGATTATGTAGCCCAGTCCTAAGGTGAGTGATATGGGGTTCTCAACCTTGAGAATACTACCATCTCTATTCCTGTAAATGAGACTAGTTAAGAAGAATTTGTTTTCAATTGTGAAAGAGCCCAGCAATCCCTTTAATGTTTTTCCCCAAGGCCACCTGAACTCACTTTAATAATATTATTGCAACCAAAATTAAGATAAACTGAGGCAAAAAGTTCCAAGCGTGTTCAATTTATTGTTAAGGCTAGCAATTACCAACGAAAGAGACCTCTTGACTTAGTCAATCAAGCCCTGGTGGAGTAGGGCTTACTAGCCTTCATAGAGCTTTGGAAAGTACAAGAGAACAACGAAACCGAAGCATAAGACAAGAGGATTGGCTACAAAGTCTGAAATATATCATCGATGATGGACTCATAAAACAGAAAAGGATAGCAGAATGGATCAAAAATCAGAATCCAACAATATGTTATCTACAAGAGATACATTTAAACATGAGAGACAAACACAGTTAAATTGGAGGTTTGCAGCAGAATTTATTATGCTTTAGCTGATGGAAAAAAGGCAGGGCTAGCAATTATGATCAGATGTGTGTATGTGTATGGGTGTTTATTGCCGCTAATGTGTTTTGTATTTTGGGTTTTCTCCTTTGTTGTTGCTATTGTTTAGTTGTTTCAGTTGTATTTGATTCTCTATGACCTCATTTCAGGTTTTCCTGGCAAAAATCCTGAAGTGGTTTGCCATGTCCTTCTCCAGCTTACTTTATAGATGAGAAAACTGAGGCAAGCAGGGTTAAGGGACTTACCCAAGGTCACACAGCTAGGGTCTAAAGTCAGATTTGAACTCAGGTCTTCCAGATGCCAGGCCTGGAACTCTATCCACTGTGCCTTTTAGTACTACCCATATCAGTAGGAACATCCAGCAAAATAACTAAAAGCATCTGAAGAGTTTAAGGTCCCCTGACACCATGGAGTAATATGTGATAAGACTAATATTTATCAGTGTTTCACTACAACATGAATTAGGGCCAGACTTCCTTCCTTTGGTAGGGATTGTTTTTGCTGTTTGTGATTCAGTCATTTCAGTTGTATCCAACTGTTTGTGACCCATTTGGGATTTTCTTGGCAAAGATACTGGAGTGGTTTGCCATTATTTTCTACAGCTCATTTTACAGATGAGGAAACTGAGGCAACTAAGATTAAGTGACATGCCCAGGTTCGCATAGTTAGTGAGTGTCTGAGGCCAGACACTTTGAACTCAGGTCTTCCTGCTTCCAGGCCTGTACTCTATCCAGCTACCTGCCCTTAGAAAGGATTAATTTTCCCTAAAAAGTGACAAAGTTTCCCCATCCTGAATACCCTAATAGAGCTTCCTTACCGCTTCTCTTTCTCCAAACTATGAACATGAGGTACAGTCAGGACTCTCCTACATTCTCTCCCCAAAATGAATTAACTTTGCCTTAGACAAAGCTATACTCCAGAAATAATTGTCCTGGAGTTCCCTGATGCAGCATTATCTAAGGATATAAGAAGAATAGTTAGTACAAGTCATTCCCCAATTGATAAATGGTCAAAGGATATGAACAGGCAGTTTTCAGAGGAAGAAATTAAAGCTATCTATAGTCATACGAAAAAATGCTCTAAATCATTACTGATTGGAGAGATGCAAATCAAAATAATTCTGAGGTACCACATCACACCTATCAGATTGGCTAACATGACAAAACAGGATGATGATAAATGTTGGAGAAGATGTGGGAAAATTGGAACACTAATTCATTGTTGGTGGAGCTGTGAGATGATCCAACCATTCTGGAGAGCAATTTGGAACTATGTCCAAAGGACTACAAAAATGTGCATACCCTTTGACCCAGCAATATTGCTTCTAGGACGGCATTCCAAAGAGATCATAAAAATGGGAAAAGGTGTCACTTGTACAAAAATATTTATAGCAGCTCTCTTTGTGGTGACCAAAAACTGGAAATCAAGGGAATACCCATCAATTGTTTAATGACTGAACAACAAGTTGTGATATATGAATGTAATGGAATACTATTGTGCTATAAGAAATGATGAACTGGAGGACTTCAGAGAGGCCTGGAAGGACATAAATGAAGTGATGCTGAGTGAAAGGGGCAGAACCAGAACTTTGTACCCAACAACAACCACATCATACAAGGAAATTTTCTGGTAGATTTAGCCCTTCACAGAAATGCAAGGACCTATAAAATTCCCAGTGGACTCTTGAGGCAAAATGCCTTCCACATCCAGAGAAAGAACTATGGAACTGGATCACAGAATGAAGCAGAATATTTTCTCTTGTGTTTTGTTCTGGTTTGGTTTGGTTTTTCTCATGATTTCTCCCATTTATTTTAATCCTTCCATGCAACATGACTAAAGAGAAAATGTACTGAGTAAGAATGTATGTGTAGAACCCATATAAGATTGCACCCCATATCAAGGAGGCAGGAGGAGCGGAGGGAGAGAAAACCTAAGATTACAGGAAGGATTGTAGAAAACTGAAAACAAATAAATTCATTTTTTTAAAAAAAAGAATAGCTAGATAGTGCAGTGGATAGTACACCAGGCTAGTAGTCAGGAAGACCTGAGTTCAAATTTGGCCTCAAACACTTACTAGCTGTGTGATCCATACCTGAAGAAATCTACGGAAGCAAGGAGATGAAGACAAGGAGGAAAAGTCCAGGAAGGAGGGCAGCCAGTGAAAATTCCTGGGGAAGGGAGAGAAGGATTGAGTGTTGTGCCCAAGGGGAAAACGGAGGTCAATTGCACTAGATTGCAGAGTACCTGGAAGGAAATATAAGAAGACTGGAGCCAATTTATGAAGAGAATTAGAAGCCAAATAGAGAATTTTATATTTAATCTAGGAAATAATAGAGAGTCACTGAAATCTGAGTGGCGAAGTTGAAGGGGGGAGGTTCACCAGATCTGTATTTTACAAAGGTCAGTTTGACAGCTGAGTCATGGGTATATTGGAATGGTGAGAAGTTTGGCAGGCAGATCAACCAGTACCATTGTAGCAGTCCAGATATAAAGTAATGAGAACCTGTACCAGAATGGTTACAGTGTCAGAGGAGAGAAGAAATTGTGTACAAGAGATGCTACAAAGGTAGAAATAAGGCTTGGTAATTCATTGGCTGTGGGGTGGGAGAGTATCAGTGAAAGAAACTGAAGAGTTGACAATGACCCCTAGGCAGTCAACCAACGTGATTGGGAGAATGGTGGGGAAGGTCTGTCCAAACAATTTCTTTCATATCCATTTCTTCTGGCAAAGCCAGTCAGGGACCGAGTTTCTGCTCATGCTTTTGGTATGCTCTCTAATAAAATAACTTCCACAATGTTTGTCAGCCTCAACCAAAGAACCCAGGACTTCTGGACCTCAAAAACTTACAAGGTTGCCTCCAAGGCCAGACCTGTCCATCTCAGCTTCACTATTCAGTCACCTGTACTCAGTAAACAAATGTCAGCAGTGTATATCAAGGCCCAGGCTCAGTCTCACCTAAACTCACATATGTTTTAGCTATCATGTGCATGAAATTCAATATTTCCACAAGGATGAGGGAACCATGAGCCAACCCCCTTGAACTCTAGATAAAGATTGAAGACTCCTGGTACTCTCTAAGAGGCAGACAAAAAGAGAGAGATGAAGGGTAGGTTATCCATTCACTTTTAAAGATGCAATGACTCAGTGCCTCTTGCTGCACAGTAGCCAGCTAATTAGGTGATTGCTTCATCATCTGAAGCTCCTGGATCCTTCAGTACTGAGCCAACACAGCCCTTAAAACCTCACCTCCACATGTTTCATGAGGTGCAACTCCAGTTACAGAAATAAATGCATTATAAATAGGAGGTAGTATAGTAGGATGCAGAGAAGATTGGATTCATAGTTAAGAAAAACCACAAGGTTTTATTCTCAGTGCTTATCTTCTACCCACAATCTAACCTTCAGTAAGTCATGTCATTGCAGCTCACATTTATGGATATACGTGTAATTATATATGTTAATATATGCACAAATTAGCATTGTATAGCTTTATAATTTATATATTATTTTCCTCAGCTATAAATCATTTTTCCTAAGGCCTCAATTTTTATATCTGTAAAATGAAAGAATCAAACTAAATAATCCATAGGGTACCTTCCAACTCTAACATCCTAGATTTCTATTAATATTATTATGTTTCCCCTAACACTTAGATCCACCCTATTGGAGAATATTAGGAATCTGACTGCTTAACTATGATGTGGTGGGTATCAACCCACTAACTAAGTGTTCTCTCTAAGCCTCCTGACACTGACATCTTCCCAATGTGAAAGCCTCCTCTAATGCTTAGGTTTTCGACTAATGTGTCCTGGTTCCATCATTAATAGCCTCATCACCATCTTTGTGTTAAGAAGTGGCCTGTTAATTGATCTTTGGCAATAGCTGAAATAATACATAGGTTACTTTCTAGGTGTTTGGAATGAGAAAGGATATATACATATATCCTTTTAATTTTTTTTAATATACTCTTTTTTACCTCCAGCTTGTGATTTAGAAATAAGCCTCAGGAAAGAATAACCCCCAATGCTTTCAGGTTAGCCACACTGAGGAGACATCTCTCTTTTTATGAACATGCTAGCTCCCCCTTGATTGAAAACTCTCATCCCCACTGAGTTGGTGAGATGCCTTTTAGACTTGAATAAAAGAAGTACTTTTATTCAAAACTGTTTCCTTTCTTGGAAAAAACACACTACTTTCACTGACCTTCAGATCTGTCAGAGATTAGATATTAACTCCTAACCCTCAAGAGGAAAGAGCTGGGGAGAAAGCAAGAAGGAACATGATGAGGGTCATGTGAACTGACAGTGCCTGGAATGGAATGAACACTTAATAAATACTAAATGGCTAACCAGACTACAAGAAGGTGGGACTTAAACACATATCTTCTGTCATCTTCTTTTGACTTCCTTTTAATCCTGTCCAACAAATCAGAGCTCCTCTTCCTTCTTTCCTCTTTTCTTTTCTAGAGGATAGGCTTGTGACTCTTTCTTTATGGACCTTAGTGAAAAGACAACTGTTTTCTCTCTCTCTGTCTCTTTGTTTTTCTTGTTTATGTTTTGTCTCTGTCTCTTTTTGTCTCTGTCTCTGGTCTCTATTTCTGTCTCTCACTTTTTCTGTCTTTCTGTCACTCTCTCCTCTTTCTCCTTCCCCATCTCCTTCCACACCAAATTCCCCCCTCCCTCAAAGATTTATGATCCACTTGAGCCCAGGAAAGATGGCCTTTGCCATTCTCCTTTCAGAAATAATTGTGTGCCTCATATGTTTAGGAATATTATGATTCTAACTTCGTAAGTGCCTCTTTTCATAGTTGTCATTTTTATATATTTATATGATTGCATCAATAGTCTCATTAACAAGAAATACCACAAATATTAGGGAAGAAATACATTAGTTCTTCCACATTTAAACTCCAAAAATCTTCCAGTTACCTCTTTACCAGAATTGGATGGGCTTATTTTGTCCATAAGCATCACAACCTTTAGTTGCTACCAGAACAAGAAACAAGAAAAGAAAGCTGACCCTAGATTCCTTCAATGGCATTCAAGAGCATTCATCACACTAAGCACACTGGGGAGTTTTCATGTGGTCTAAGTTAGGTTCATAAAACGCTTTTGACTTTTCTTCAGCAGATTCCAAGCTTTATATTTTTATTATCCTTCTAGCTGTTTCACAGCCAACAGCATGTTTTCTTTGTAGCAATGCCTAACTTGGAATAATTTTGGAAACCACAAAGCTTATGAGACATGGCTTACTGGAGCACCAGCAAGTAAACCTTTCTCTTTATTAACAGTCTGGGTTACATTTTGTTTACATTTGCACCCTGGTGCACACTGACATTTTAGATTTTTCTCTAGCATTTCCAGAACATGGGGTAATTTCAATCCCTCCCCCGATCCTTTCCTCACACTCCCACCTCCTCGGGTCATGGTTTCAAGGAACACAATGTAAACATAATTTATGTAACTACCTGAACTCATATTGGGACCATTGACTATTTAGTGTCAGGGGCAATAAAGGTTTTCTTCCCTCCATGGAAAATGTGTTTTGACAAAATACAGTACGTAATTGCCAATGCCTTCTGTAGGTCACAGTTTGCATTATGAAATTGTGTATCTATGGGTGGTAGTCAATATAGATAAATGTGAGGGAAATCTAAACTTAAACTGAGAAGTTGGTAAGACATATGAAAATAATGCACAAGGAATGTGGTGTTTATAGAAAGATTTTCACCTCCTTAAGCTTTTCTGTCTCTCCCACACTCCTCTTCTGTGTGTACAAGTTGTTTATATTTGGATGATTGGCTATTAGATTAGGGACTAAGGGCAAATCACCCCATTTACTTGATAGAAAGTAATCCAAGATACTAGTTTGAGAAGCAAAATAGTAAATAGTTCCATTAGAAATACATTTATTAATCTGATAGGTATATGGAAATCATAGTTTCTTACCAGTAGGATAAGATTGAGATTATACACCTTAGAGAAGAACGATAAAAAAAAATGACAGGAGCAAAGAAAGGCCAGAGGAAATCACCAACCCACTGCCACCCACAGGGCATGTGGGCTGGACTAGCTAAAGCAATGGGACACCCTGAGGCAGAGATAGGAGGGATCATGTGTCAAGCAAGTCAGATCACCTTGACCACTATCTCCCCTCAGTACCCCATGTTGACAGCCCAATTGAACTAGATTCCCCTAAATTACCAGAACTGCTTCTAGACCAGTTCCCAGAGGCATTATTATAGGAAGAAATCATTGTGGAGAAAGGCCCACCTTACTCAAGACCACCAGCAACAACTACTGACCAACTGACACCAATAGAGAGATAAGCCCAACAGCCCTGGGAGCAGCAGCACCTCAGACCTGTTCTATTGCTTCTGGGCTAGCTATACCAGCGATCACCTCTGCAAGTGACTAGTATACTTTTCTACAGAGAAGGGGCCAGGTGTCTCCACAAACTACCAACCGATTGCCACACACAGGACAGGTAAGTTAGCCTACATGAAACCTTTATAAGTCCTGAGAGACAGAAAAGAGGCAGCATGGCCCAGATAGGTCAAACTCTCCCCACCACCACCCTTGACCAACTCAGACTCTGATGGAAAGGGCCCAGCATGCTGAACCCAAGAGGCTTGAGAATGGCAATGTTTCCCATGAAGTGCTGTCCTGGGAAGCAAGATCCCCTATGGACATGAAGCCTGGGAACTGCTCCTGCAGTTATGACAGTTACAGCTACTGAAAGCAAAAAAGAAAAAAATTCTTGTCACTAAAGATTTTTATACTATCAAATGGTTCAACACAACAAACTGACATAATTTTGTTAATGGAAATAATATTAAAGAAGAAGCATTAATATCTGTTTTGCTGATAGAACTTAAGGACCATGGGACCTTTCCATCTGACTTGATGCTGAAGCCTTTCATGTGTGTTAGCTCCCCCACTAGAATGTGAGCTCCTTGAGATCAGGAATTGTCTTGCTTTTCTATTGGTATCCTTAGGGTTCAACGTTTTCCACATAGTAAGCACTTAATAAATGCCTTTTCATTTCTTTATTCCAGAACAACAACTACAAATCTCATGCACTCAATTTCACCTTTCCTTAGGATGATGTATAGTTCAACAGTCAACAATATGTTGTATTGACTCCTTGAATAAAAAGAATCTGAGTTTCATCATATTCCAACATTTCATAAACTCTTGTGCTTTTAAAAGACTGTACTTGATCATCCAGCCTATCCTCTTTCTTAAGAAGATAGAGGAGATTCCATCTTGTTTTTAAATGCCCTAAGAAAATACAACTGTCCGGTCTCCCACAGTTAATGAGACTTGTTGAAATTCTAATTTATCATCAAGAAATTTGTCCTTGAAAGAAATATTAATTGTTCATTCTGTGGATTAAGTTCATTTCCTTTTATTATATCTTTTGGAATTCCACTCATTGAATAGATTTCTGTAATTATGAAAAGAGTCATTGCCCTACCTTATTGCAGATATAAGACAATATTGCATCTTTGAATGTATAACACAACAGTTATTGAAATTGGAGGTGAGTAAACTTAGTGCAAAGGAAAAGTGCTGGATTTGGAGTCAGAGAACTTGACTTCAAATCCAGCTTTGCAATTTATTTCCTTATTGACCTTGGGAAAGTCACTTACTCTCTCTACCTGCCTTAAGTTTAGTCATTTGCAAAATGAGGATGTTTGATTAGGTGACCTCAGATCTCTTCCAGCTCTAAATCAATGGTCCTAAGGCAATTGCTTTTATTCCTTTCTAGGTTCAGTTACTTCCTCAAGACTTTCTCTAACATGCCACAGAAACCTGTTTACCCTGGAAGCTCATTCAAATGCTCAACAAATGTCTCATATTGAAAGTACCCTCTGACCCTGCAGCATCTCACCCAGAAACAATTTACGGAGGCCGAGGCTAACCAAGGCAACTCTCTCATTTCCACAGACTTTCTCTACCATGCCCCCTAGCATGCCCCCTTTCCCTTTTCAGATTCCTTTCATTTGTTCTCATCCACCCATCACACTATAAACTCCTATAGGTCTTTCTCCTTGTATTTATACTTCCAGTGCCTGGCACATGATAAGAGCTTAGTAAATGTGTGTTGCCTTTACTTAACTTGCTTTCCTTCTAATCTGAATCACAGAAGTTTTAAAGATGGAAGGGACTTCTGATGGAAGGGTCATCTATTAGTCACACCCTATGACCAAATAGAATCCCCACTAAAATATAATCAACAAACTATCATCTAGCACAGGGATTGGTAACCTGTGGCCTCAAGGACACATTTGGCCCTCCAGGTCATCAAGTATGACCCTTTGATGGAATCCAAACTTCACAAATCTTGGTCTATAAAGTTTGGGTTCAGTCAAAGGGCCACACTTGAGGACCTGAAGGGTCACATGTGGTCTCAAAGTCGCAGGTTCCTCACCCCTGAAGCATCTCTCTTCTTGAAGAGATCCAATAAAAGGAGACCCACAACCTCCTAAGACAGCCCTCTTTGCTTTTAGATGGCTCCAGTTATTAAGAGTGATTATTTAGATCTTCCTTCCATATCAGAAAATGTCTGTTCAAATGCATTATTGTGGTAGAGAGGTAAAATCTGGGTTCTTGAAGGTTATGTTAGTAGAGAATAAGTTCCAGTAGGTTAAATAATATTATCCTTTAGCAATATTTAGTCTCTACTGAAGTAACACTGTGGGAGGGCAGGTGGGGTGATCTGGAAGGAAATGTTATTGAAATTAAATAAACAGTCTATGGAATCAGGGAGATGACCTAATGTTAAATGCTTAAAATTCACCTATTTTACCTGAAAACCAGAATCCTGATAGCATCCTTTAGTTCTTGTTTCTGCCACACAAATGTAGCTAAAAACTATTCAGATAATGCTTAGGAAAATTGATACTTGGCAGTTAATGTTCAAGCATTTCCATATTTCAAGAAGATTGATCTGACTTGTGAATGAATGGCTAAAACACCTTTGAAAAGTACCTACATGTTCAAATAATTTCTTAATAATGACAGTGGAAAAGTTTGGAAGTTGGTCAAGGATCTTGTTGACATTCTTTACTGTGGGGTACATTGTTGACTTCACTAGCTGTGTGACCTTGGGCAAGTCACTTAACCTCAACTGCCTCAACCTGGGTCATCTCCAATCATTCTGATGAATATCAGGTCACTGGATTCAGATGGCTCTGGAGGAGTAGTGAGGCTGGTGACCTGCACAGCCCTCCCTCACTCAAAACAAAGTCAAGTGCAAGTCATGTCATTATTTCTCTGATGACATGGTGCTCTTCGGCAACGAAGGACGAACACACACATCAGAAAACATGTATTCCCTAAGCAGCAAGAAAAAGAAAATCTCCTTCATTTTCTTTTTCCATACACTCCAGGAACTGATCTTCTATACAGTCTAGGTATCTGACTCATAGCCTGGCCAATATTTCTCTAGCACAGACACATCTCCACAGAACCTTAAGAGAAAAGAGATGTGCTAGAATAGGATCATAGGAAGAGCTGCTGTATAACAAGAAGCTGTCTGGTGTGACTGTGGTTGGAGGGTAGGTTGCTGGCCTAGAATCTAGCTATGCTCTGCCCTCCTGGTTGGTCCATATCTTTGTTAGGCAGAATCACTCTTTCCCAACTTCTCCTTTCAGCCATTTTCTAGGGGTGACTTACCCTTGTCAAGACCACTTCACTCACCTCTCACTCGAGGTAGATGGTGCCAGTAAGTTGCCAGGAAAGTGAAATGGAAGCAAAATTGCCAGAAGATAACTGTCTCTGAAAGAAGCATCTTTCTGCCTGCTCATTTTTTCTAATGATATTTTTTTACTGTTGTGGCTCAGGCATTTGGTAGGGTCAACAGTACAGATACATTGTGGTTTGTTACCACATTCGAGGAAGCTTATAAGACACAATAGTCAATAAGGTTCTCCTATGGCTCCAGAGATGCAAATCCAGAACTCTTCCCCCTGAACATATATCTGCTAATCTCTCTGTATGATGTATTGGCTATCCCCTAGAATTTAAATGTAAACCTCAAAAGTTTGTTGATTGACCTCCTAACACACTGCCTTGTATAATAGGTGCTTAAGAAATGTATGTGTCTACTAGATGTATATTCAAAAAGATTTTTTTAAAAAGGAAAATACCTATATGTATAAAAATTTTTATGGCAGCTCTTTTCTGGTGGCAAAGAATTGGAAATTGAGAGAATGGCTAAACAAGTTGTGGTATATAATTGTGATGGAATACTATTGTGCTGTAAGAAATGATGAGCTAGATACTCTCCGAAAGACTTACATGAACTGATGTAAAGTGAAATCAATAGAACCAGGAGAAAATTGTACATAGTAACAACAAAATTGTAAGATGATCAATGGTGAATGATTTAGCTGTTCTCAACAATACAACGATCCAAGACAACTCTGAAGGACTTATGAAAAATGCTATCCATCCCCAGAGAAAGAACTGGTGGAGTCTGAATATAGATTGAAGTATATTTTTTTTAACTTTCTTTTTTTTCTTTTTTTTTATTTTGACCTATGTTTTCTTTTACAATATGACTAATATGGAAATATGTTTTGCATAACTACACATATATAACCTATATCAAATTGCTTTCCTTCTCAATAAGGGGGCTGAAAAAGGAAGGAAACAATTTGGAACTCAACTTTAAAAATGAATATTGGGAATTATTTTATATGAAATTGGGGAAAAATTAAATATTAAATAAAAATTTTTATTTAAAAAGGTTGTGTGTGTGTGTGTGTGTGTGTGTGTGTGTGTGTCTGGAATGGAGAAAAAACTGTCCTAGCCCAGTGTATAGTGATTCTATGAACTTTATTTTTTTCTTATAAACTTTAGAACCTTCTCAATACAATCACAGAACATATTCTTATGAATGCTTATCAATTGTCGTTCTATTTCGAGATGGCGGGTGGACTGACTCATATGAATTGGAGATTGAGGATAGATTTGATATAAAGAAGAAAGGCAGATTCAAACTATACTGTACCTAAGGGGAATAGCTTAGAATTTCCTACAGAATAACTTTTAGGAACTGTGAGTTACCTGCCCACTCCCTTTATCTCATGTGTATTTGGCTTAAGCCCACTTTCCCCTGGATTCTTTGGGTATTTGGTAGGAGAATGAGTCATGGACTTCAGAGGGGATGCTTTGTACTAGCTGTTTTAGATATTTTTAGCTAAGTTCTTTTCTAATATTAACTGATAATCAATGAGGCAAGGCACATCAATTGGGATTTGTGAACTACATAACACTAGAAAACTACCCACCCCACCCCCAGACTCTCATAATTATCCCTAATGCCTGAGGGGTAGACATGGTAGCTATACTCTGCAGACCCAGCCTACCATGGAGAATGAGAGAGCGGAAAGTGAGCTCCATAGCAGTACTACAATAGGCCAAATAGGTAAGTGAGAAATAAGATAGGAGGAATTGAGCTCAATTTTGCTTTGTTTCTTTACCTTTTGTTGGAAAATATGTGACTGCATTATGTGAAATGCTGTCAAACACTGACACTTTGTCAATATGGTATTTATAGAAGTTGAACCTTAAAGATGACCAAGGGGTATACTGACCATAGATTAGTTAGAACATATTTGAAAAGAGGAATTTCATAGAATCTTTCATATGCTCAATGGCTATTTCTCTACCACTGTGAGCCCAACTCCTCTGTCTGTTTTCCTATCCACAAAATTCATATAATCATTACTGTTAAGAGATAATATTCTGTTAGCTAAATTAATGTTTCCAAAAGGCTTTGATGTGCTTAGGCTAAAGGTCTAATAGGAAAGAAAATAGTACTGTAATGAGTATTTGTCTAAGAATCCAAGTGTCATGTTACTCTTAGGTTACAGGATATAAGAATCCCTGGGCAACATCTGCTGTTTTGGAAGAATTCACATGAATTTTGTAGCCTAAGAATAATGTGGGATTTGTAAGGACCAACAGAAGCAAAACATTCAGAAAAGTTCCAACAAGACCAATCCCAGACCAAATCCTTGGGGTTCAACCAGACTCATATTAATTTTCAGAACATAGCAACTTTAGTGGCTATTTGGCTCACTCCATCCACCTCTGTCACCGTGCTGTAATTCATATATGCCTGGAAATTTTAAGCTGTAAAAAACTTTACATTGGTAACTAGAAATAGTTTCTTTGTGTAGCTTTCATTCATCAGTTTTCAACATTTCTGGTCTTTTTTTTTCCAACAAAAAAATGTTTGTGAGACACTTATTATTTTGAACTTTATTCTTACAAATGCTAGAGAAAGGAATTTAATAGAAAATTACCTACTTAGTGTGTGTATCTATCCTTTTGTCTTCATGTTTTATAAAGCTAATTATAGGCCACCTGCTTCTGCACCAAGTGACTCAACTCATTAGGAACAGAGGGAACCATGATTTGTCTTGATAACTTCCTAACAGAAGGCAAAAAGCAAGAGAGAATAGCCAAGTAAAGGAAAACACCAAACAAACCAATGAACCTATTGACTTAGACCAAATAAGGCTTTTACTTTGCTGCAAAAATATAAATTCTATTCATGGAATGTTTGCTTTATGAAAATGGAGAAATCCCTCAAGAAGTTATCCCTCAACATGGCCTTTTCTTTCTTTTTTTCTCCCATTTTTAAAGAAAATTAGCATTCTTTGGAAATAATCAACACATCCTTATTTCCCACATGTGAAATTTAGTATTACTACCCTGCACTGACAAATATGTAATTTTAATATTTAAAAAACTGGGTAAATAAGTCCTGAGTATTCTATTACTACATACCTTGTTCATGATTCTATAAATTTATTTACTTTTTCCATGCATTTCAATTGCCCTCAGTTGAAGCTAGGAGGAACTATGATGTCAATTAAGAAACATTTATTTAATACTTAATATATCTGAGATACTTTGAAGGTATAAGGCCATCTAGTTCAATCTATATATGAAGAAAGAATTTAGAGTTCCAGTCAAGATGACAAATGAATGATTACACCTAAATCCAGCAATCAAAGAAATATCTGGCAAAGATTTAGAAGGCAGCAGATGTGTGAGAAGGGTAGAGGAAGGAGAGCATCGAATCATCAATAAAACTAAAAAGAAATACTAGTAAACTCTTCTATCTGGTCTAAGACTATGCAAAAAGATGTTCAGAAGCCTATGGGTCAGGGGAATTCAGATGGACCTGAAGCCAGCAAGAGTTCCAATAAAAAGGACTTGACATCAGTAGGACTTCAACTATGTCTTCTCGGATCCCAGAAGGGGACAAACCCAGCTGCCATCACTGCACAAAGACACAGGGCAGTGAGGTACAGGTAATGCTGGCACATCTGGAATCATCCAAGAAGTATGGACCCAACAGGATCTCTAACATCTGTCAGAGCTGCATCAAGAGACAAAGGCACTTCCCACTAGATTACTTTCCAAAGAAACTGACATGGAGTAGAAGCACCAAGGCAGCCCATGCTTGGGGCACTCTCTAGGAAATCAGAATCTCTTATCACAGGAGGCACAATCTTCCAATCAAGTTCACTACATGGGAAAGAGTTGACTCCTGCTTGATAGTTGCAAAAGGATAGCAAAATCAAGCCAAGGCCAAAGCCAGTACCAGTGTATGACCACAAGGACACAGAGGCAGAAACCAGGGAATGACACAGAGGGTAGAGACAAATTCCAGTTCCAACCATAGTTCCCTGTACCAAACCAAGGCTTCAGGAGAAGAGAAGGAACAGGAGGAAATGAGAAACCAGTCATTTCATCCAGAATTACAGAAGCCAAGTCATAGTAGCCAGGGGAAAAGAGAGGAAAAAATAGAAGAGGATATGAAGGAATGAAAAACACAGTCAACAATAATAACTGTAATTATGGATGGGATAAGCTTATTCATTAAATATATGATAGCATTAAATATATGACAGCAAAATGGCTTACAAAACAAAATATAATGCATTGACTACAAGAAACACTTAAAGTATAAAGATTCACAGTCTTAAAATGAGGGGTTTTAATAGACTTTATTATGCTAGTGATAAATTCAAAAAAGCAAGAATGTTCATCATGATCCCAGAAAACAAAAGCAACAGTGAAATTAGACATAGTTGAAAGAGATAGTTTCTCTTATTATGCCTAAAGTAATCATGGGATCATGCAGTAATAATAATCCATAGATATATATTGACTAGCATAGAGAACTAAACAAAAAACTGATGGACCAAAAAATTAGACATCAAAACTTCAATAGGTGGGAACACTAACATGCCACTTTCAGAACTAGACAATTTAAAAAAAAAAGAAACAAGGAAGTTAGAGACTCAAACAAAATTTTAGAAAAATTAAGTATGATAGCTCTCTGACAATTACTAAATGGGAATCAAAAGGCTTCTACATATTTCCCAATTATACATCACACCTTTCCAAAAAATAAAAAAACTAATCATAGGCAGGGCATAAAAAACAAAAATGAATAAAGGAAAGTATAAATAATAAATACATCTTTGCTGACCAAAATACAATAAAATTGTAATCAACAAACAGAATTAGAAGAAACAACTCAAAGTTTTAAAATATACTTTTAAAGAACTGAGGATAAAGAAATAAACGTTAGAAGCAAGAACAATTTTTATCAAAATAATGGCAATGAATTTTGTCAATACCAAAACTTTTATAATGCAGCTAATAAAGAGAAATGTTATAGGCCTAAATACTTTCATCAACAAAAAGAGGATCAGCTAATAAATTGGGCATGTAACTAAAAAAGCTAGAAAATCAACAACTCCAACTAAAAACAAAAAGTAAAAAGTTTTGAAAAAAAGTTAATTTGATTTTTTTTTAAATTAATAAAGTAAGCAAACTATTAACCAGTTTGATGAAAAAGGAAGAAACATCATATTAACATAACAAAAACTGTAAAAGGAGAATTCACAACAGATGCAGTAAAGAAAATAAAAATAATTTTGTTTATGTGCTAACAAAATTAATGATTTAAGTGGATGAATATTTATTAAAATACTCAGATTAACAAGAGACATAGAGAATTTAAATAAACAATTATCAGAAAAATAAATTAATGAAGTCATAAATAAAACTTGAAGTGAAAAAACCTCAGGCTCAGATATATTTACAAATGAAGTTTATGAAGCATTAAAAGACCAATTAACACCAGTATTGAATAAATTGTTTGCAAAAATAGAGGAAGAATGCAAACTTCTATAAAAGAAATATAGTCTTGATATCTAAACCAGGGAAAAATAAGACAGGAAAAGAAAATATACTTAGTGTTGATGCCAAAAATTGGATAAAATACTAGAACAACAACCTTTCTGAAAAGGTTGGGGTGATTTCCTCCGAGGTGGCCTAAGTCTAAATGTCTTGTGGGTTGTATTTCTTCCAAGTGAGAGAAGAGAGGGCTCTTATAGTTTGCCAACTTTATCAGGAATGAAGGACAGAAGATCCCCTCCATGGGACTTTAAAAAATCTCTCTGAAAGAAAGAGGAAAAGAATAGAGGAGAGGGTGCAATAATAATTATAGGTATGATGGCAGATAGATGACTTCCTAAAAGGCATAGATCCCTTACAGTGATGTCTGGACCACTGTTTAGTTTCTTAAGAGGGATCTAGTAGAGAATGACAGAATTTTGACTTCCTGGAGAAACTGTGGGAAGAATTGTGATTTACTCCCCTCTCCATTTCACCCTCACCTTTTAACTGCCTGGAACAACAGATAGCAAGGTTAATGATTAGGGGTTACTTTGAAACTTGAAGATTTTTCCTACTAGTTATTTAGGTATTGTTTTTTTTTCGGTTTTGTACAATGGTTTGATAAAGGTGAAACAGTTTAAATGGCAAGATTTTTCTGTAGTATTTTTCTATACAGTGGCTGCCACACTGTAAAGAAAAACAGCTTTCAAAGTTCATAGTTTCAAATTTTTGCTTTCACAGTGAAAACTTTCTTTTTTTTAAGGAATGCCGCATTCTCCTTGATAACTTCAAGAATAAAATCATTTCTTGAGCCTCTTTATTTCCTAGGAGGAAGAGCAGTCTGCACTTTGAACGTATTTAGTACTCACTTTTCATGTAGAAATACAAACATTGCACACTTAATGTAGAAACTTCAAGAAGACCTTAACCCTTACCAGCATCTCTCCTAGAGAATTGCTGGGACCAACTGCTCACATAGATACTCAACTATAAGACTATTGCTCTGCTCAGTTCTCTGGCACTTTGTTAAATATGCTCCACTTCCTTTTCCTTCTCTTACTAAACTCTGACCTTATTAACAACGTGAATTACTTACCCCACCTAATGTCTTCTCCTTCAACTCTTCTCCTACTTTTCCTCTTTCTCCTTTTCACATCCTTTTCCTTGGGCTTTCACCCTTTCCTTCTCTTCCTTAGGTTTCAGGATCATAGATTTGAAGTTGGAAGGGATTCTTAGAGGCCACTGAGTCCAACCCCTTTATTTTTCAGAGGAGGAAATTAAAGCACATTGAGGTTAAATGACTTTCCCAGGGTCACACAATAGAGTTAGGAGTTGAACCAATGTCTTAGTGATTCCAAATCCAGAATGGTATACCATACTTTCTCTCAAGCAGAAGTATACTGGAGTTGATGGGATTCAGACTCTGGGAACTTCCTTGAATTCTCCTTGACTCTCCCCACTTAGCCTGGCCTTTCATACTCAAATCTGTGGCCATTATCTGTTACCTCTTGATTGCCCCACTTGCTTCGCCTCCAAGCCCTCCATTGTCTGATATCTCCTGATTTTCTCCAGATGTTTCCAACTCTTGACCAGTCTTGACTCCTCAAGACCCTCTCTAAACCCCTCCTCCCATCACCCTAGACCACCAGACCACCCCCAGATCCCTCCTATATTCATTTCCATCATGCCTCCATGAAGGTGCTCAGATTCAATCCAATTCAGACTCTGTCTAGCTGAGATTCTTTCTGGCCCGCTTGTGAATACAAGCCTTACAAATGCTTAGACCTGAAGAGTCAACCCAATTTGGTGAATCTTTAATAAATTTTGTTTTCTTTGACTTCAAGAAGGCTTGAGTCGAATTCATTCAAGCCGGAACCAGACTGTCAGTATTTTGGGCTCTCCAGCACCCCTCAACCTGGTCAGAGTCACCTCAAAATTACTTTAGAGAATTAATGGTTAAATTTTCAGTACGAGTATTTATAGCTTAGAAATGAACAAATACTGTAAATCAAGGTTTGATTTATTGTTTTATTGATTGTTTAGACTTAAGAAAGTGATGGAGAGAAGAAATGCTAATAATGCACATTAAACTTAAAGCTTGTTGTGACCCATATTTTTCAGAGATCCAGTTGTTAAATGTTTACCAGCATATCCCTACTTTCAAGTCTCTTTCCTACTTCTTGAATCCTCACTTTTCAAGTTTGGTCCTTCTCTTTCAGTATCTCAAGTAATCTCAAATTTCCCCTTCCCAAATTCAGAATGTGGTTTCCCCCACACGCACAATTTTGAAAGAGCACACCTTTACACCTTTACAATTCCTTCTCCTCCTCTAGCTCAAGTCCTTCTCCCACAAAAGTTAGAAATAGAAAAGAAGCAGTAGAGAATAAAAAGAGCCTTAGGGACCATGTAACTGAAACCCTTCTATTGGAACTGAAAAAACTGAGGCCTAGAGAAGACTTAGAATCCATATGTCCTTGTTCTTTGTGCATTTCTCTTTCTAATATATAATGATATAAAGTATATGATGATGTAATATATATATGATATATATACAAATATGCATATATAATGTATAATGATATAAAGTATATAATGATCCTACAATGATTTGTATAGTTCCCTCCCCTAGTATGTCTTTAAATTTCACCTGTAAATATATTCTCTCAGAATCTGGAAGCAATAGAGTTGAAGGAAGGAGGAAAGAAAGCAGCCCCTAGGCCAAAAGTTTAATAGCTATAAAATTCTATTTACTGCTTGTTGGTCCTGGCTTATACCTGTACCTCTGAAATTCCAGTAACTGAATCTAATTCTTATAATTTCCCCTCATGCAAGATTCTTTGCTTTTGTCTTTGCTAATGTGGGATCGTTTCAAAGATTAGGAAAGATTCACAAGACACATATCCATAATACTGGTATATACTATCCAGGCAGAAGGAGACAATAGCCTTTTCTGCTGAACTTAATGTGTGTTTCTGCACTTCTTTGCTATCCTGTTTATTTGCAGGGAAAACTAAAAGAGTTTAGTGGTTGAAAAATTGGAGGTCCTCAAACCAAAACCTGTTTGCTATAAAAATAGCCTCCAAAACTCCTGAAGACTGAGCAGTTAGCAAGTGGAAACTAACCTAAGAGCCACAAGGAATTTTCACCCCTAAGTCAGAATATGGAATCTAACAGAAACCCTGAACTTAGTAAACAGAAACTATAGGTTGAAAATAGAATTATCCATGAAGGCATTAGTTAAATATCATGTTCCAAAGAGCTTGGAACTAGGTTGAACACTCTTCTTTTGGAAACATCCAGTTCCAGTGCAGGTTCAGAGAAACAGATGACTATCTTTTCTACCTATGGGAGAAAAGTCATTGATAGGGTTTTTTTTCCTTAATACAGTGATTGGATATGTTAGATCTTTCCTTTTTAATTTTTTTTCAATTAACAAAAATTTGTTTTCTCCTTTTCTCATCATTGGGGAAGACTGGTAATAAATGGGTACTATCAAACAAAATAAATTCGCACATTGGCTACATGCAAAAATAGAAATATGTCATATTCTTCATCCTCAATCCATCTCTTCATCAGAAAAGATTTCACCACATAATCATCTCCACCGCATAATCATTGCACCTTGTTTTTTCAGTCCAAAAAATGGTTTGTAACTTTTCATCTTCATCATATGGTATAATTCTGTTTATCATGCTGTTTAAATGGTAGAGTAGCAATGTAGTCTTCAGTGCCACAAGCATACACATCTATTTCTCACACATTATGAGCCCCAAGCATAGGATTCTCAGCATATACTAAACATTGTTTAGAGAGCTGCAGTACCAATGGTAACTCAATGAAGGCACAAGGAGAGTGGATATGTAGGGGAAGCTGCCATGAGTAAGTCACATGATGTGGTAAGACTTGCATCATCTCCTATACTAACTAAACAGTTCATCTGCCAGCAATACATTAACATGCAAAGTATTTCTTTCTGATTAAGGGTAAATATAAAAACTATTATATGGACTTCAAGATGAAAGTGATTGTGCTTGCTAAACAGCATGGAAACAGCACTGTGGAAAGACAGTTTGCAGTGAGTGAAAAATTGACGTAAGACTGGCAGAAACTAAAAGACAAGTTAATACAATACAATTTTTAAGCTTCACATAATGGTTGCACCCCACTTTTTTCAAAAAAGTCTGGCAGAAAATCTGTGATGATTATGTGGTAAAATATAGTCATTTATTTCCTCGTTGATCCTCTGGAGTCATGATTGGTTATTACACTGGTCACTTCTTAAGTCTCCAAGTTGTTTGTCTTCATAATGTTGTATAAAATGTTCTAGTTCTGAGCACTTCACTATGCCTCAGTTCATACAAGTCTTCCCAGATTTCTTTAAAACCATATTTTCATGATTTATTATGATACAATAGTACTACATTACATTTGTATACCATAATTTGCTCAGCCATTGCCCAGTTGATGAAGGCCCCCTTCAGTTTCTAGTTCTCATTTTTCTAAGAAACATAAAAGAGCTCTAACAAATCAACAAAAATAATCTGGACTTGAAACTAAAAGAACAATAACAGGGCCCACTCTTCCTTATATGAGGAACCTCATCTGAGCACTACAGCCAAAGTCAGAAGTTAGAAGAAGGGAGAAGCTCCAAATCTCTGGTCCATTGAGCTATACCTGGTAGACACCAGTGGTAATCATAGGACCAAGGTAACAACTTTGAGCACTCAGTACCAACGAAGAGGGATGCTCAGTTGAAACTATGCACCTAGCAGAGATTACATGCATTCCCAGAAGATACTACTTGTAGTATAATACCAATGCAGGCCTGGTGGGAGCAGTACAGTGAAATCATCATGAAGCATTGGGGATCGAGTTTTCCCTCCACTTTTGTGATTTGAGCACACACATTCCTTATGAATATTACCCTTTTTACATAATCTTTATGTGTGTCCACCCTTCTCATCAATAATCTATATATTTATGAGAAAGTGTGCCCCCAGTTCCTGGGGGAAAGAAAAAATATTTTATTATTACCTGTCTTACCATGCTATTTCATTAAGAGCCTTTGCTCTGATTATGTCCTCGGACTGGTGAACAGAAGCACTAGTTTTAAGAGCTCATAAGCTGTTTTTGAGTGATTGTTGACCTAGAGAGTGGATTAAACCTGAGATAGACTTGTTTGTGGGACCCACATGTAAGTTGGGATATGGACCCAAGTGCTACAGTCAATATACCAGTTCTCTCAGAACTGGAGAGCTATCCCTAACAAGAACTGGACCCATTTCTGAAATACAGTTCTCATGGCTGGCTCCCCAGTGCTTTCTGTTAAATCTCCATGCAGCCAAATACCTCATGTCAGACCTTCCTGACAATAACTGTTGACCTTCCTATAGATTTTTCTATTATCTTCTGTTGGACACTTCTTTAATTTCCTGCCCTTCCCTGTGGGTCCTTTTGGTCTCTAGGTTCCAGTTTTCCCTAGTCTATCCCATCCCACTACCAACTGAGACTCAGCAACTAGAATATTTTGCTTCCATCGTGGAAAATACTATAGTCAAGTTGGGGAGATGTAGGATTTAACCCCTCAGACACTCTCCAAGTCCTCCTTATGTATTTCTGGTGACTCATGACCAAGTGCTTACTTATAGAGTATATAAGTATATATGTATATATGGATGTATATATGTGTGTATGTATGATATATATATATATATATATATATATATATATATATATATATATATATATATATATATATATATACAAAGAGAGAGAGAGAGTAATGAGTCCTATGACCCTCACAGGATTTTATGAAAAAACAGATAGTCAACCTCAAGTTCCTGTGCCACCAGTTGTGAAAACAGTTTACAAGTACATTACTTGTTTCGTGCATTTAGGTGTCACCAACAACAATATACAAACAAAAAAAGCTATACTTAAAGCACACAAAAGTGCTGGAAGATTGTCAGGAAATTGTCAAGTTACAGACATGTTTGGTTTCATCTGGAAACAACTTAAGGGGAAATTAACTTCTAGGAAGGGAACATGAACATGTCAGACTGGCTTGAAAAAGCAAATGATTGAGCCTGTTTTAGGAATGGTCTCTAATAAGAAAACATAGACGTTTACCTCATAATTTACCTCGAAAAAGTCAGCAAAGATGGAGTCAGACAAAATTAAAGTTGTTTTCTTAATGACAACATAAAGTTCAGTAAAACTTTATATCACCAGATTTATTTAGCATTTCTTTTTTGTCCACAGACAGATATAAATATGAAATGTAGATTAGAGAGAAAACAAGATATCCAGACTCCTTGGTACCATTCAGTAGTTCTGATGCCAACCATAACAAACATGGTATAAGACCTTAAAAGATAATCACTTTTTTCAAGCAGCTACAAGGTTAGAAAAAAACTAGCAAGTGTACATATATACTTTCTTGATAAAATGTTTCTTCTAAATATATGCAATGTAGATATCAAAAGAAAATATTTCTAAGTGTTTAGTCTATATCTGACATTTATAGCTTTCTGAAACATTTACAATATTTTAAAATAATTACAAACTCCACGGACAATGAGCTAGGTGATATGCATAACTGGTCAGAGAGCAAGAATATGTATATCTTTTTTTATCTTCCCTGAACCAACATACCAATTCCATATTTGGTCAGGGAAGACCAAAGAGCAAAAACACAATCACCTTAACAAATAAGGAGCTATAAGCAAGACACAGCTCTCCCGTTCCTATAATAGACATTCGCTACGGAGAAAATATGCATTCTGTCTTTCAGTATACCTTATTATCAAAGAGCAATAGAAGCTCCAAAGCATTCACTCTTAGCTTACCCAGGCACTCTCCTTTGGAAACAGAAACCCAGAGATAAGGTAAACGGTATTCAAAATTAATATAAATTGTACTACTTTTAACCAATAGATTGTATTGCTAACCATTAATGAAATGTTATTCAACAAGAATGATAAGGTCCTAGGCAAATCCCATGCTCAACCTACTGAAAACCTAGCAGACATAGAAGAGTCAGAAATCTTCTATACCTATTCAGCATTAACTCCCTCTGGGTGCTCATACTAACTCATCATAGGCTAAGCGGTGTTTTGTTGTCAAGTATGAATCTTCGTGATCCCATATGGGGTTTTCATGGCAAAGATCCTGGAGCAATTTGCCATTTCCTTCTCCAGCTTATTTTTACAGATGAAAAACTGAAGCAAATAGGGTTAAGTGACTTGCTCAGAGTCTCACAACTACTAAATATCTGAAGTCAAGTTTGAAGTCAGAAAGTTTTCTTGACTTCAGACCCTGCACTCTATCCATTGTGCCACCTGGCCTCCCATAGGCTGTGTGAATTACACCAAATAGTTATAGATCTTGCGTACCTTCCTACAAGGAAACACTGTTAGCCATAGTCCTATAACCCTAATGAAACTAAGTTACTCCCCACAAGAACAAATAAAATATTCTTAGCTATATACTGTGTTTCAATAAAAGCATCTCACTGTCTTAGCATTGCAAAGGATGCTTTGATTGAGACATTAAGCCAAAGAAAGTCTCTGGAGAGGACATGGGAGCAAAATTTAAAAAAGAAAAAAACAGGTACAGGGAAACAAAAAGGATACGTACAAGCAAGGTGGAGAGATATTGTATGCCAGTGCCAGAACCTAAGGAAAACCAGGAGTTACGAAGAGTGAAAATTCTGGAATCCAGAACTAGTTCTGTATGCTTGAATAAAACAAAGGAATTCTGGAGAGAACTGAGAAGGTGAGACTGGTGATTCTTCATTTCTTTCCACTATGTTTCCCTTTCTCTCCTAAGGAAGAGTATGCCAGTACATCCATTCCTATAATCTCTCTTTCTCTCTCTCTCTCTCTCTCTCTCTCTCTCTCCCCTTCTCTCTCTCCCTCTCCTCCTCCCTCTACATCCCTCCCCCCTCTCTCTTTCTTCCTTTACCTACCTTTGAAGTCTGCTTCTATGATAAACTTTTAGTGATTGGTATCCAGCCTCCAACACTTACGAGCTATATAATCCTGGACAAGTCACTTAACCTGTCTTTGCCTTAGTTTTCCTCAACCATAAAATGTGGGAAAATAATAGCACCTATCTTTCAGAGTTATTATGAGGATCAAATTAGATACTCTTTATAAAAATGACAACACAATGCCTGACACATAGTTGGTGCTATATTTCCTTCCCTCCTTTTCCCTTGCTCAGTGGTTAAGCATTAAATTTCCAAGATTTGAACGAATGAGTGAATGCAATAGGAAGAGAAAAAGCAATGAACTCAAGAGTACAGAGAGTATACTCACTACAAAGAGATTTTTTTTTATATAAAAATTCTCACATGTACAACCTGTGTCAAATTGCCTACCATTTTTGGAAAGGAGAAGGGAAGCAAGGAGAGAGAATAATCTGGAACTCAGATCTTGGAAAGCTGAATGCTAAAGATTGTTTTGACTTGTAATTGGAGGAAAAAATAAAATACTATTAATTTCTCTAAAACCAAAAGCATGCCTTATATGAAATGATCATTCACTAGAAGATTTGCCAGTAATTGTATGAGTAAAGCAAGAATGTCCATTCTCCCCAGTATTATTTGATATAATTCTAGAGATACTAACAAGATCAATAAGATAAAAGAAAAAATGAATAAAGGCAGGCAAAGAACAGACTTTTTGTTAATGACACGATGACATAACGACATTAGAAAATTGGTAAATATATTAATCGAGGCAAAAGCTGCAGTAAAGTTGCAGGTTTTTTCAAAACAAATCCAAATCAATAGCACTTTCATATAACGATAAAATCTAGAATTAAATAAGGCAGGAAAGGAGATGCCATTTAAAATATATGCAATATTTGAGAGTCAACCTGGCAAAGTCTGGCAAAGTACTGACTATGAAATGCTCCTAAAAGAAATAAAGAATATAAATGTCTAGAGGAATAGTCAATATTCATTCTCATATAATAAAAATTATAATATTACCAAAATTAATTTACAAATTTAATGCTACACCAATAAAATGACCAAAAGGATACTCTATCAAGCTAAATAAAATAATGACAAATTTCATTTGGAGGAGTAAAAGACTAACATGCAAGAGAAATAGTGGAGAAAAAGTAAGAATGAAAGGAAAAGAGCATTTCTAGATCTCAAGCCCAATTTTTATATATATATACACACACATATGCGTACATATATACATATATGCACATATATGTATACATATATGTGTATATATTACAACGCAGAAATAATCGAAACTACAGACTAGACAAGGAAAAGTAAGGAAAAAATGAATTTTATAACCTAGTGTTCTATAAACCCCCAAACGCAAATTATCTTGGAAAGAACTCTCTATTTGATAACTTCTATGATAACTGAAAAGCTGTTTTTGGACCAACATCTTATCTTGATTTCTATAATAAATTCAAAATGTATTCAGGACTTGAATATTAAAATCATATCATAAAAAGTTAAAAGAGGAACAAATCATTTACCTTTCACAATTATGGGTGACAAACTCTTAAAGAGACAATGACAAAATATAAAATGGATAATTTCATTACATGTGTTGCATGTGTTGGGGGAGCTACTCTTCCAATGTCCATTCTTATTAACAGATCGAGTCCTGAAGAATGCAGCTTCTAATTCTTCCTTTAAGGTTCAGAATTGGGGTAGCTCTGAGGAATTAGACTGAGAGAGAGGTTTTCTAAGCCCTAATCAGGGTGCTTCTCAACTGATAATCAGTTGGTATCAACTATTTTGTCAGAATTCATTACTTTTTAGAAACAGGTATTTACTAAAGTAGCATAGTAAGAACAGTTGGTACAAATATCCCCATAAGCCAAGGGTGCATTTTCCCACAAGTATTGTACACATTGGGTCCACAGGAAAGTGGCCTCAAGGTTAGAGCACATGTAATAAAGCAGGTAACTCACAGCTCCTAGAAATCCTTTTCTCTCCTTCTTGGAGTTATCATGATTTTTCCCCTTAGGTTTAATATATCTTTTCTTTCTTCTCATAGAGTCTTGAAACTGCCTTTCCTTTGTACATACAGCTTGTCCTTAATTCCCAGTGCCAACAATCCTGCCAGTCATAGTTTTTCCTGGGACATGTTAAGATATGGATAAAAAGTACAAATTCTCTGATGCTCCAGAGTTCACCAAGTCAGCCCCTCATCAAAGATGGAGGCTTTGTTCTTCCAATTCCAAGTAATTTCCTTTCAGGGGAAGGAACTTCTACATGTGACATGTTCTCCTGTTTCAATCTATTATTATCTCACTCCTAGCTGGAAAATTCTTTTACTACTGTTCATTTTACAGTTTACTCTAAACTGCCTGACTTTTTCAAATTCTATTTTATTGGATAAATGGGTTTTCTTTATGTTCTCTATGTGTCTTCATATACCCAATATTTGGTGAGATAGTTAAACTGGTGGATGTAATAAGAGATATCCACCCCCCTTTCTGAAAGGTAACCAGAGAGAGTGATTCTTTTTCTTTAATTCTATACCCCTAGATTAGAAAAGAAATTTAAGGTATGGCAGATAGATTTAATCCTAGGTTAATACTCTTAGAGACTAGAGAAAAGAGGTCCCAGACTTAGCGTCCCCCTCCCCTTCAGGCAGTGTGCTAAGCAGTGCAGATAATGCCATTGGCTCTCCACAGCACTGGGCCAAGCCACAGTTCGTATCTGTCCATGCCACCCATGAGCCATCTGCACATTTTGACCTAAGTGTCTATATCTATCTTACATAAATAAGACCAAAAGCTATCCCTCAAAACAGTAATCAAAAAATATGAATAAACAGTTCTTAAAATAAGAATCACAAGCTATTAAAAGCTATGTGAAAGAATGCTTTAAATCACTAAAGATAAGAGAAACGGAAATCAAAACATATCTTGTACCCAGCAAACTGTGAAAGGATAAAAGGGGAGTGTAATCAATGCTGGAGAGGTAGTAGGACACACACTAATGCACTCCATTTTTTATCGTTGCTGTTAAGTTTTTTATTTTCAGTTCCAAATTCTCTCCCTCCCTCTTGCCCCTCCCTTACCATTGAGAAGGCAAGAAATGCAATGTCCAAAATAATTTTAAAAGAAAGTAAAAATATGTTTCTACTTGCACTCAGAGTTCATCAGTTCTCTCCCTGCAGGTGGAGAGCATTTTTCATCGTGACTCCTTTGGAATTGTCATGGATCATTGCTTTAATCAGAGTAGCTCAGTCTTTCACAGTAGATTATTGTTAGACCTTTGCTGTTACTATGTATAGTGTTCCCCTATTTCTTCTTACTTCACTTTACATCAGCTCCTATGTCTTCTCAGGTTTTTCTGAAACCATCTCTTTCATCATTTTTTATAGCACGTTAGTATTCCATCATAGTCATATACCAAAACTTGTTCAAGCATTCCTAATTCATGATCCCCACAGGTTCCAATTCTTTGCTGCCACAAAAAGAGTTGCTGTAAGTACTTTTGTACTTATGAATCCTTTTCCCTTTTCTTTGATCTTTTTGGAGTATAGAACTAGTAGAGTTATTTCTGGGTCAAAGGGTATGTATGTATAGTTTTATAGCTCTTTCGGCATAGTTCCAAATTGTTCTCCAGAATGATTAGAACAGCTCACCGTTCTACCAATAGTGCATAGTTTGCCTGTTTTTCCACACACCTTCTAGGATTTATCATTTTCCTTTTCTGTCATCTAATGGGTAGGAGGTGAAACCTCAGAGTTGTTTTAATTTCCATTTACACTAGTACCTTGTTAATGGAGTTATGAATTGGTACAACGAAAATAGAAAACACTTTGAAATTATGCAAATAAAGTAACTAAAATGTTCGTACACTTTGACCAAGGGATTCTACAGTTAAACATATATACCCAAAAAGACCAATGACAAAAAAAAGCAGAAAGGTTCTTTATATATAAATATATGTATAGTAGCACTTTTCATGGTAACAAAGTAGATACCTACAAAATAAGGAATGGGCAAACAAATATAATGGAATATTACTGTGCTATTAAAAAAAGACACATTGAATGCAGAGACGCTAGCAAAGACTTATGTGAACTGATACCAAATCAAGCAGAGTCACAAGAACTACAACAAAATAAACAGAAAGAATAACTAAAACACAAAGCTGAATATTGCAAAATTATAAAGAACAATCTTGGCCCTAAAGAAGAAACGGAAGACAGCACTTTGTCCTATTTAGTCCTTAGTCACAGAACATTACATATAATGTCAGATTGTTTTGATGCGTTGACTGGTTTTGCTGAAATTATCTTTTTTTATTATAATGGATAACTTTGGGAAGGGAACGGACATGGGAGAAATCTAGATGATATAAAAACTTAAAATCTATTTAAAACAAAAGCTATATAAAGAAAAAACATCACAGCTTTCAGCACTTTGGGATCTGTATGACACGGGTAATCCCTCTAACCGTGCAGATTGCCACCTATCCGTTACCCTTTTATCTTGTGTTTTTCCATATTCTCTTGGAAATCTCTACTAGGTCCACCCAAAATGCTGTGGACTTCCTCTAGGTATCTTGAGGTTCCATGAATACTGATGAAGCATCATGTTGTCAATCTTGTTTTCACTGCGTTTTCTAAATAAACATCTCTCTTGATATCATTTATGCTTCTTTGTGCAAGCAATTCATTGTTGATAATATTCAACAGCATTTTTATACCTACCATTCATATCTCCCTTACCCTTTAAATGACAATTTTCATTCCTCAGAAGCTGTAGTCTCCCATGTTTTACAACCACGTAGTATCACCAGAAATATATCTGGGTACCTCAGTGGATCTGTGATCAAATCAATTTGGGTATTTCTTCCAGTGATGGAAATCTTAATTCATCTGTGCCTTTTTATCCAGTATATTCTTGTCTATATACTCCCATGAATCTTTCAAAAGGATTGTAACCAATGGGGCAATTCATTGCAAGGATATTTTTCATCTTATTCCATTATGAGTGCAGCTTTTGAATTTTCTGTAGTATATTAATGAGTTCTCAAAGCTAAACATCCAACTATATACCATAGTTTGGATAATAGGCATTCTTCATTTACTTGGCTTTTCCTATGTTAATTAATTCCTAAATGAACAAAACAAGGCCATCTAGATCTCACCAGCTATACAGATTTTCTCTTCCATCTGAACTATGCAACAGATATCCTATGTGTCTATGCGGACATGCTGCTTGATAACAATCGTTTTTGTTCATCCTTCGTTTTTGAAGAGGACCAGTGGCATCATGGGATGCTATCTTCACTAGAGCATGAACTGGATTTAAGTGAGGCAGAGTTGCACAGCCATCAGCCTCACTCTCTCTTCCAGAGTCATTGAGATCCAGTGGCAATGACCAAGGATGCAGTGGTTGACCTTGGCGTCTTTGATGTCTGATCAAACTAAGTGCTCCACAGCACCTGAATCAGCCACCTTCGTGGCCGTTGGAACAAATTGTTCTCAACAACTGATTCCACCAAGGAAAGTAAGTCTTCACATGCTTGTGGTAGACATCTCCCTAACTCACCATCAGGTATGAAGCCTATCAGTTATCCTCAACCTAGTTTAGCACATCTGCCAGGGTGTGGCTGCTGCACATGCTACAGCTTATAGGAGCTACAAGTAAGAGTTAAGTACCTTGGGGACACAAAAGGGGGATGAGCAACCCTGAAAAAGGCTTGGCAAGCCCTCGTCCCAGAGGTGCTAGTCCTTCTAATAATACGCCCTCTCCTCTCTCTCCTTACCTGGAGGTGCTCTGTCCAGGGGAAGGTACATTTCAATGGCCAAAAGCTGCTTTTTTCCTTTGGGCTTACTGGCTAAATTTCTTTCTCGAAGACCAAGCCTTAAGCCCAATTCACTCTAGAGCTCATATATTGGACAACTGGTCCCTTCCCTCCTGGCGCAGAATAAATGTCAATTCTAAATAGTAACTGTTTCCCTTTTGGTCAAGAACTCTGAGGGTCTTCCTTTCCAGGTTTGATTTTTTTTTTCATTAAAGGGGCCATCCCTTGAGTAACTATTTAAAAAGGCCTATTCACTGAATGGGCACTATCTTACTCAGAGTGAGATCCTGAAAAGACCTCAGCCTAAAAGGACCAGGGTCTCCCATTGAACCCTGGGTCATTTCCAGTCATTCTGATGAATATCTGGTCATTGGACTGAGATGACTCTGGAGGAGAAAGTGAGACGTGACTTTGCACAGCCCTCCCTCACTCAAAAGTCAACTGCAAGTCATGTCATCATCTCCCTGATATCATAGTCCTCTTCAAGGACAAAGGACAAACACATAATACTCCTAGTAATCCTAGTAATGATTATAGAATTATTAAACTTATCTTGGTATGCTTATCAGGAAATATATATTTTGACATATACAGGGGAGACATCTTATAAGAGGAGAGCCTTTAAAGTGGCATTGGGCTCTACTTGATCAATAGGTTTTATGTAGTCAAATAATAAGCAGAGTGAGATTTTTTTTTGCAGTTTTCAGACAACTGGACTATAGAATACATTTACAACAGGCTTTGTGTTGCCTGCTTATGTTTTCATGAGGGATACCTTCAATGCAGGTATAAATTATTATTGTAAAGATTTTGTAAAGATAAGAAAGTAGGTTTATACATCTGCAACTATTGATACTCTCACAATGGCCCTTATTTTTGGTAGTAATGATGTCCATGATTTGTTTCCACTTACTTAATATCTTTCCATCTTTCTAATATATTCAAAACTGATCTCTCAATGCCTTCAAAACTGTATCACTCAAGCATAATTCCTTCTCTGTATACTTTGTTCTATGCCAGCTGCTCTTCCTGTTTTTGCTGTTTTAGTATCACTTGTTACTTCCTCATACAGAACATCAGACACTATAATGTTAGAATTTGAGCATAGGGCTCCACTGTCACTGATGAGCAAGATGGTTTCTTACAGTTATCTTTTCCATCTTCTGACAGATCTTTTCCATTTTCTGTTTGTTGTTCTCCTTCCAAGTTTCATTTTTAAATGCCTTTGGTATTATGTAGCCAAGTTTTGTGCAAACTCATTTTTCCCTTTCATAACTTCTCACTGTTCTGTGAGTTAATATTACTCATAATGTCCCACTAACATAATAGATATAGTTCACAGCCCAAGATAAATTTTTTTTGGTTTATTTATAACACTATTCTATTACATTAGCACTGATAAATTTAAATCTGACTGTATTTCAAACCAAATGATACATTTTTAATTTACTCCATCTGGTTATAATCATTATGTGCTGATTTGTTATTTTTTTGAGATATGTTAACACTGAGCAAATTTTTGTAAAAGTAATATTTCTTGAATTATTTTTCTGGGCCTCTTTTGAAGGTTGCGTCCTGCTGAGGATAGTATTTGAATTGGGATAAGATAATAATGACAGATACATTTTTTACTGACAATATAATATCTACCATGGTTTATTCAATGTGTGAAAATGAAAACCTTATTAATAGAGTTACTATTGACTTGATAAGAAAAAATTCACATCAACTAAAAGAAAAACACATTAAAAGGTCAGTTTGGCTAACGTGATATTTACAGAAATAGCCGTGGTAGAAAAAGGTGATCCATTAAAAAAAAAAGCCAAGTGAAATAAGACACAATTAGATCTCTCTTGGCCTCCCACCTCTTGAGATTCATAAACTCACATTTTAGAAATCTTGAGGGAATGAGTTACCTTTAATGTACCTTGTTTCATTTGACCCATTTACATTACTCAGTCCTTTCCTGACAGGCCTTTTTTTGTAAATACCACACTTCCATGCCTCATGTTGACCTTTTTTGGCTAACCTGAATTTTTCTTTACTTCTTAAGTGTTTTTGAACAGATATCAGATTTTATTTTGTTCAAGAAGATAAATAAATTAGAAGATTTGTTCATCTGTATCACCATAAGAGAAAAACAGACATTAACAAGAGATGTCATAGGATGCCCATTTCTAAGCTTGAATCCAGCCAGTTGTACAACTTGCCTGCTGAACCAGAAGCTATCTGTATGTGTGATGTAATGTCAGAAAGGTATGTGAAAACATCAAGGGCTTTTATTAGGGACCTGTACTTTATTTGTATATAAGTATTTATAATAAATCATAGTTATTCATTTGCAACGATGATTGGGTTTGGCGATGAAGTAAAGGCAAGGAAACTCTTTCCTCACAAGATCATTTTGTCTGATTCTACTTGACCCAGTCAGTCTCTTCTAGAAGAACCCTTTGGTAAGTATCATACAACTTTTATAAAGGATTGGTTGAGGGAATCAGGCATGTTTGGGTTGGAGAAGAAAAGACATAAGGGACCATGATAACTATGTTCAAAGCATTTGAAGGACCATCATAGCAGGGAGGGGCACATCGATGGGGAGACTAGATTTCTTATTAGCCCCTGAGGGCCAAAGCCAGAGTAATAGGTGAAAGTTGAAAAGAGACAAATTTAGGTTTGATATCAGGAAAAATTTCCTAATAATTTATACTGTGCAAAAGTGGAATGGGCTGCCTAGAGAGGTCCTCCTTGAAGACTGGATTACGAAGCCAGATGAGCAGTTATTTAATACATAATGATGGAGATTCCCTTTGTGTATGATTGTACTAGATAGTCACTGAGATCCCTTTCAACACACAAATTCTATCATTCAGTAATTCCAGCTTGAAATTATGATTATTGCCTACAGAATATTAGAATCCTTTGTCTTCTGTCATATCTACTGTGCCACTCCTCAACCTTTGGCTATTCTAAGCTCTGCTCGGTCTATTCTAGGTCCTTTATGTGAAGCATGGGCATCTAGATGGCACAGTGGATTGAGTGCCAGGCCTGGAATCAGGAAGACTCACCTTCACAAATTCAAATCTGGTCTAAGACATTTATTAGCTATGTGACCCTGGTCAAGTCATTTAAACCTGTTTGCCTCAGTTCCTCATCTGTAAAATGAGTTAGAGAAGGAAATGGCAAAGCACACCAATATCTTTGCCAAGAAAAAGCCAAATGGAAACATGAAGAGCCAGACATAACCGAAAGACATCTGAACCACAACAATACTAGCATTACTAGTGAAATCCATTAAAAACAACAAAAAAATTTCTCATAACAGATCATGGGATCTGAATTTCTTTCTCATATTATTGAAGAGATTGACACCACCCAGAATAATTTCTATTATCTGTGCCTCTTCACCTCACATACCTTCCTCATTATCTCAAAATTTCTCCACATTATTATTCGTACTTCCCTCTTGTCTCAGAGACAGGGACATCCTGCCTTCTCTTCCAAATTTAACCCCTCTATCTGTGCTTTCAGTGCCCTCCCCTCCTGCCTCTTCTAGTACTTTACTTCATCAGTTATCCCCTTGGCCACATCAGAAACAGTTTGAAATAGTAGAAAGACTGTTTGACTCAGAGTCAGGCAATCTGAATTTAAATCACAGCTCTGACATTTGCTGGGAGAGTCTAGGCAAGCCATTTAACCCTTAGATGGATATGTCCATCTAAGCCATATTCATACTGGTCGCTGCTATGCCCACCCTAGTTGCTACTGTGAGGCATTCTCATATTCATTTTCATACACCACTAAGCTATGGTAGCTACCCTCCAAGGCTCCCCAAAGCCCTGCATCTAGCGTGAATTTTGCTGGAGTAACCTTGAGAAAGTTGAGCAACCTACCTCAGTTCAGGCAGCCATCTTAGTCAAAAGAATTTGCTACTTCTGATTTCAGTACTTCAACAACAAATTTGGGAGTTTATCAATGCGGACATACTCTCCAATAGTGTAAATTGCAATCCACTCACACATTTGCATCCTGTGCAAAAAAATTCACAGGAACAAAAATTCCTCTCCCATAAATTGTCTATAGAGTATCAACTCAAACATTTGAAAGCCCTCCTCTTGGTCTTTTAACATTTCATAAATACCTGTGCAATTCTTTGGTATTTTGGCCTCACTGTGTGACCGATTTTATTCCTTTGTGAGCATACATGTCTTTTGGGACATTATTTATTCCACTTCTTGCATGAAGGTCATCACTGATTTTTCCTAGTGATTTTTTTACCACAAAAATTTACTAAGAATTGGTTTCTAGAATGGTAATTATGTCATGTTGCCACATTTTTGATGGTCAAATTGATTATCTTTTTTCTATTCTGAAATTCAGAAAGATGAGTAAACCAGTTCAAATAAAGTAATAAGTGATTAAGTTTTGAAAGAACATGTTTTTTTTAGATAAATGTGACTTCCTCTATTTTTTACTCAGTCTTTATTTATTTTTGCACACTATGTCTACATTTGCTAATCTTAGCTATAATAGTAAATGTCAAAATGTCACAAGAAAGATTTTTTATGGTGGTTTGGGGTTTTTTTGCCAACAGTATTAACAAGTTTTTTCATTTTATTCCAATTCTAGTTTATTACATCAGTAGCATTATCTTTGCTACTTTTATGGTTTTACTACATATTAGAGACTAAAAAATGCAAAATCTAATGGGATTATGCCCCATCTATCTCAAAAGTGAAGCAAATTAAGGAAAATTCACGCAATAATGCATATAGTATGGGCTCTAAGAGAGTTCATAGGACCTGAACAGGAAGAAATCTTAGAGTTAATTGCCAAAAAGACAAAGTTTTTATTTTTTTCATAAGATATCAATTAATATAAATCAATTCATTTGGAAAATCAAAAGATCTGAATTTTTAGATTTGGTATGCTTTGGATTCACTAATGTTGCAATCCTTGTAAACTTTTAGCAATAAGTAGTTTGATTTGTCCCCTTTGGCTTTATAGGACAAAAAAATGCAAACCTTCTGGAGCTGTAGAGGAGTAATAAAGTCTTCTTTGGTTTCATTTTCTGATTTAATACTTGAAATGGAGATTATTTGGAAGTAAAGAAAAGTCCAAACAAAACAAAGATAACAGCTTAACCTTACAGTTAGCTCCCTCATGCTTTGAAGAAACATTCAGAAAAGTGACTAAACAGGGTGGATCCAAGATGGTGGAGTAGAAAGACACACCTACATAGGCTCTCCCCACACAGCCCATAAAACACCTGTAGAGAGGGACTTTCAACAAATTCTGGAGCATCAGAAGTGAAGAACAACAGAGTGGAGGACATTTCCAGCCCACGGTGACCTGAAAGGCCCACAGAAATGTCAGTTGAGCCAGACATTGAGCAGAGCCCACCCCAGCCTTGGCCATGCAGCAGGGTGCGACTCTTGGAGGAGAATACCTTGGGGGCAGAATCTCCAGTCAAAGCAGCAGCAGGTCCCCACATCCCACAGGTGCCAAAGGTCAGTGACAGGGTTTTTCAACTGGCGGGGAAGGGAGAAGGACCTTCCCATAGCTCTGGCCTCAGGAAGTGGCCCACAGAGGCCACATTGGGCAGGCAGCTGCAGTTCTCACAGCAGCCCCTACAGCAGCTGGGATACATTGTTGGATCGTAAAACCCTGGGGGCACTGAGGTGCTGAGTCTTATCTCAGCCCCTGTGTAGAGGCCCTGAGGGAGCTGGTCTTTGTCTTGCACTGAATGGCAGCCCTGCCCCCCCCAGCTTAACTGAAAATCAGCCCCCAGTGCTGACTTGGCGGAACTGGTGGCCAGGTAGTTGTGGAGAGGTAACGGCTAAGATTCTGGGCACACACAAAAAAATCTCTTCCTGCTCCCAGAGCAATGTACACACTTGATTGTACCACCTTGGAGGAACTGAGATCTTACAGATCCCCAGAGTATACCCTACTCTTGACAGAGGACTCAAAAGTCAAGTAACTGGTTGGGAAAAATGCCCAGAAAAGGGGAAAAAAATAAGACTATAGAAGGTTATTTTCTTGGTGAACAGATATCTTCTCCCATCCTTTTGGATGAGGAAGAACAATGCTTACCACCAGGGAAAGACATAAAAGTCAAGGCTTCTGTATCCCAAACATCCAAAATAAATATTCAATGGTCTCAGGCCATGGAAGAGCTCAAAAAGGATTTTGAAAATCAAGTAAGAGAGGTGGAGGAAAAACTGGGAAGAGAAATGAGAGAGATGCAAGAAAAGCATGAAAAGCAGGTCAACACCTTGCTAAAGAAGACCCAAAAAAATGCCGAAGAAAATAAAACCTTGAAAAATAGGCTAACCCAATTGACAAAAGAGGTTCAAAAAGCCAATGAGGAGAAGAATGATTTAAAAAGCAGAATTAGCCAAATGGAAAAGAAGGTTCAAAAGCTCACTGAAGAAAAATGGTTTTTTTCAAAATTAGAATGGAACAGATGGAGGCTACACTCTTGGGGAGGGACAGGATCCAAGGAGAGAATAGAAGCAATGGGGGGCAGGATAGGATGGAGGGAAATATAGTTAGTCTTACACAACATGACTATTATCGAAGTCATTTGCAAAACTACACAGATATAGCCTATATTGAATTGCCTGCCTTCCCAAAGGGAACGGGTGGGGAGGGAGGGATGGGGAGAATTTGGAACAACTGTTGAGTATTGTTTTTGCTACTAGGAAGTAATAAATACAGGTAATGGGGTATGGAAAGTTATCTTGCCCTACAGGACATAAGAGAAGATGGGGATAAGAGAAGGGAGGGATTTTAAAAGGGAGGGAAGATTGGTGATAAGGGTAATTAGAATGCTTAGCATTTTGGGGTGGGGGAGGGGAGAAATGGGGAGAAAATTTGGAACCCAAAATTTTGTGGAAATGAATGTTGAAAACTTAAATAAATAAATTTTTTAAAAAAGAGGATTCAATGTGAAATCATGTATTTCCATTTTATATTGTTTACTTTAAAAAAAAACTATGCAATAAATACTACACATCATTTTTCAAAGATAACAAAAAAAGTGACTAAACAGCTAGAACTCTAGATCCCAAAGAATTCTTAGAAAGTCAAAAAGAAATGTTATACTGGAACTATGGAACAGAAAAACATAGTATTAAATAAATAATAAGTGCTTAAAATGCATTCTCCTCCCAGAAGAATCCTTCTCTCACAGATTTACCCAATTCTAGTATCCAACCATAGACCAGAAAATTGTGCTTATAAAAATGAAGAAACAGCTATGCTATAGTGCACTATCTACTCCCATCTGATGCTACTGCACTGTTCTCCAAAGTGTAAACCCTAACAAATGACCCATTGATCTTCTACTGACCTTGTTTAGCACAGTCTGACTCATAGTAAGTGCTTAATAAATGTTTATTGATTGCTTGGTTATTGCCAACATTTAAAAGTGGTTATCCTGAAGCTGGTTTGTCTTAGTAACATCTTTTCTGTTTAAATTTCAAATAGTTGCTCCTCTGTGCACTGGTTCAGGTCACATTTGAATAGAACTTTGCCCCACAAACATAAGATTAAATCCTTATAAGTGATATGCATAGAAATCTATCTAATTTTTTGAGTCAATCAATAATCAATAAATATGTATTAAGTACCTACTATATGTCTGGCATTGTGCTAAAGGCTGGGGATACAAAAAGAGGGGAAAAGAGCCCCTGCCTTCAAATGGTTTGTAATCTAATGAGGGAGACAAGCAAATAAATTTATACAAATCAAGCTATATATAAGATAAATAGGAAATAATTAAAAGGGGGAAAACCTTGGGATTAAGAGGGGATAGGAAAGGCTTCCTGTACAAGGTGGGATTTCAGTTGGAACAAGGACTTTAGAGACCAAAGCAACACATTCCTCTTTTAGGTAGCTGAAGGTAGCTTTGTTTCGTTTTTTAGCTTTCTAATTCTAGCACAGTGTCCTGAAAATAAGCAAACACTATTTGTTAACTTGAATAACAACCATTTCCTCAATATTTGCAATTGTTTAAAGAAGCACAACTAAGGAAGATAAAACAAGAAGGATTCAAGAACTTTTTTTTAAATGTGTAAGCATGAAATTTTAATTTTAAACATTTTAGTGTCCTAAAGTATTTAATTCTTCTGTAAATGTAATTCTAAATAATTCTAGATACGTAATTTGTTTGGTATATATGGACTTTTCTTTCTGGCTTTGCTTCCTTAAGACATATGGCCCAGTGGGATCAAATATGAACACCTTAGTAATTTTAGTCATGTAATTTCTCATTCTATCTTCTCTAATCACCTCCTCTACCCAAAGCAAAGCCATACCCTTAAAGAATGTCCATTCTTGGATCACATTAGGTACACAAGACACAGTAGTCAATGACTACAGTAATCTACTGTTTGATAAACTCAAAGATTTCAACTTCTGAGATAAGAAACCATCATCTGAGAAAAACTGCTGGCAAAATTGGAAAACAGTATGGCAGAAACTAGGCATAGATCAACATCTTATACTATATACCAAGATAAAGTCAAAACAGGTACACAATCTAGACATAAGGGGTAATACTATAAGCAAATTAGGAGAGCAAGGAACAGTATATCTGTCAGATCTGTGAAAGTCAAGAATTTATGATCAAATAAGCAACAGAGAACATTATAAAATGCAAAATAGATTATTTTGATTACACTAAATTTAAAAGGTTACAAAAACAAAGCCAATGCAACCAACATTAGAAGGGAAGCAGAAAGCTGGGAAACAATTTTTATAGCTAGTCACTCTGATGAAAGTCTCATTTATAAAACATATAGAGAAAAAAAAACATATAGAGAACTGAATCAAACTTTTAAGAATACAAGTCATTCCCCAATTGATAAATGGTCAAAGAATATGAGAAGTAGTTTTTAGATGAAAAAAATTAAAGCTATCTATATTCATACAAAAAATGTTCTAAATCACTATTGATTAGAAAAATGCAAATTAAAACAACTCTGAGGTACCACCTCACACCTATAAGATTGGCTAATATAGCAAAAAAGGAAAATGATAAATGTTGGTGATGTGAGGAATACTGGAACATTGATGCTTTGTTGGTAAAGTTGTGAACTTATCTAACCATTCTGGAGAGCAATCCGGACCTATATTCAAAGGGCTATAAAAATGTGCATACCCTTTGACCCAGCAATGTCACTTCTAGGGCTGTATCCCAAAGATATTACAAAAATAGGAAAAAGACCTACATGTACAAAAATATTTATAGCAGTTCTTTTTGTGGTGGCCAAAACCTGGAAATTGAGAGGATGTCCATCATTTGGGAAATGGCTGAACAAGTTGTGGTATATGGATGTAATGGAATACTATTGTGCTATAAGAAATGATGAGGAGGCAGATTTCAGAAAAACCTGGAAAGACTTACATGAACTGATGCTGAGAGAAGTGTGCAGAACCAGGGGAACAAGAGCAATATTGTGCAATGACTAACTTTGACAGACTTCACTCTTCTCAATGCAAGACAAGTCCAAAAGACTTATGATCCACATCCAGAGAAAGAACTACAGAATGTAAATACAAGTTTTTCAAAAAAACATAACGTTTCGTTCTTCCCTTCTGACTTCAATTAGAGAGAATCTGGTCCAAGACACTATAGAATCCAAAATCTAGTTGAAGCCTTTGGCATCATCTTATCCCAGGGTTCATAATCTTTTTGCTGTAGTGAAAGAAAAAATATTAACATTAATATTGTGCTTTGAGATTTCGACTCATCTGTTAAAAACAACTTTATTTAATTTAACATTCATCAATATCCAAACTAGCAGTCCATGATTAAGTGAGCTTTAGACGAAGATAAGTACAAAGGTAGTCCTTTGTTTTCTGTGGTAGTGTAGCAAAATACTGGGCAGGTAGATGTTTCAGTGGATAGAGATCTGGGTCTAGAGCCAGGAAGACTCATCTTCATGAGCTCAAATCTAGCCTCAAATAATTACTAGTTGATTATGTGACTCTTTGGGAAGTCACTTAACCCTGTTTGCCTCAGTTTTCTCATCTGTAAAATGAGCAGGAGAAGGAAATGACAAACCACTCCAGTATTTTACCAAACACCTGAACTTGTCCGATCTTGCCTAATCTTGGAAACTAAGCAGGGTCAAGCCTGGCTAGTACTTGGATGGGAATTTATGTCTATAGCTTGACTTCTGGATTATATGCAGTAACAGCAGGAATTAGTTTGTGATAGTTCTGCTCGTGCAAGATAGTCCTATTCATATAAATTCTACAGAGGTCAGCTTGTTCTTATAACAGGGAGAGATAGTTTGCCTCACTGGGGCCCAGTTATGAGTTATTGCCAGAGATAGTGTCTTTGGTCTGGGGAGAGATATGGTTCTAGGGCTGGGATCCAAGCATCCCAATCAACATTGTATATATACATATATATGTTTATGTGTATGTATGTATTTGTGTGCATATATGTACATGTATATACAGATGGATATAGATATAAAGACATAGAAAGATCAAGGATGCTTTATAATCTTAGTTTTATACATTTGGTACCTTACTGAGACATACAGATAGAAAGGTTTATTGTTTTCCTCTAAAAACACCGAAATTGACAATTAATCTTTATAACAAATCTGTTTTGATAAATTTAAGGAGTATCCTCTGATCATTTATATATCTAGAAATCATATATGCCTATCAGTAAGACCTAAATTTTTCAGAGGCCTTTTATGGTAAACTTCCTCAGAAATTATACAAAGCTAAAAAATAAAATGTTTGCTTTCTATTTTCCTATTTCTCTGGAACTGTCTCTCACAAGATTTTAAGCCTCAGTCTTTAAATCTATAATCAAATTATGTAAAAATAGTTCCTTCAAAGCAGAGAAATTAGTCTATATCTTCAAGGAAACTCTATCCTGGCCTAGGATCAACCTAGATCAGAGGAAGATAAATCATATCGGCCTCAGGAGAAGAGCCATTTGATTCATTACCTCTTCTTCAGTGATACTACCCAAAGTTTGTAGGGGAAGAAGTTAAATATTATTTAAGCACTTGGTGCTAACTGATGAAAAGGCAAACATGATCATGAGACATGTAAAAAATAGACAGACAGACAGATGGAGAGACAGACAGACAGACAGATAGATAGATAGATAGATAGATAGATAGATAGATAGATAGATAGATAGATAGATAGACAGATAGACAGATAGACAAATAGATAAAATGTCTTAGAAAACAGATAATGCAATATAACTCCTCCCTCAGAACAGTGAAGTGAGGAGCTACCAAGGCTGAATATGGCATAGGTTTTCAGACAAAGTTTCTACATTGGATGTTTTTGCTTATTTTGTTTGCATTAGTCACAAAGGCTTATAAAAGTGCATTAAGCATTTTCTAGATGTGCTCCCATTCCCTGTGGAAGATATTTCCTAATATCCTACCCTATCTACTTTTCCAAAGGACAAAGAGTGATCCAAAATCTTCCTAAGGGTGTTCCGACACACAGAGCACATGATCTAGGCAGAGGGAGTGTTCAGCCTGCAGTTTCATAGAAAATAACTGTGATATGGTTTCAGAAGACCAATGGTGTGTTATCAACTTCCTGACAGAGACGTGATGGATTTAGGGTACAGAGTGTCATATATTTCCTTTTCCCATAGTCAATTTGGGAAATTGCTTGTTTGACTCTGAATATTTTTACAAGGATTTTGCTTTTTTTTCCCAAGGGGGGCAGGTCAAGGAGGGAAAGAAAATAGATTTTGTCCATTTGAAAAAGAAATTTTAATTTAGAAAAGAGTGCTATAAAATAAAGAACCTTACAAAATGTATTTTTTTAAAAGTTGGTACAACTTGAAATGACCAGTAAAACTTCAACACTCTAAAAGAGAATCATAGCTAGGTAGCTTAGATAAACAGTAGAAACTATGAATTTATTCTCCCTTTCAACTCAGCATTAGTCATAGCTTAACCAATAGAAGTTATAGTCTTCCCATGATAATTTTCATTTCAGGCAAGGGAAGAAACCTATCTTTCTAGGGTGACTCAAGTACAGTGCTGTCTAGAAATACAAGAAGGTACTCAACGACTTTGTAGGTCTGAAGTAGCTAGGTCTTGCTTCAGTAGATGAAGTGCTAAATTTGTAATCAGAAAGATCTGAGTTTAAATTCTACCTCAGACACTTACTTACTAGCTATGTGACGCTGGGCAAGGCACTTACACTCTCTCAGTGTGCTCATCTGTAAAACAATCACATCTATCTCACAGGGTTGTTTAGAGTATCAAAGGATTGTAAATTGCTTGGAACAGCTCCTGGCATGTAGCAGGTACTTAATAAAAGCTTGTTTTCTTCCTTCAAATTCCTAATTCTATGATAATAACAACGAACATACAGGACAGTCTTATTATTTAGAAAACCTATGAATTAATAATTAACAACCTAGGATGGAAGATTTCTTGATCCAGCATCAGGAAGTCCTGGGTTTAAATTCCTCCTCCCAAATGTACTTACCTTGTCTGGACATTGCCAAGTCACTTCATTCTCTGAGTCCTTAAAACTTATAAACAGTTTGTAGCACCCCACCAATTCCTGTATAAATAAAAGCTAATAATTGGATATTCTTTAATAAGGCATGTATATACCAATCTGATTTACTGGTAATAAGACTACTGATAAATAAAACTATAAATAAATAAAACTAAGTCATAATAGGGGTCGTATTTGAAAAAAATGTTGAACATTAAAAAAATTGAGGTTCAGATTTTCCTTTCTGAAACAAATAGCTTATTTTTTAGAAAGATATGGGGAAAATCTCAATGGATATCAATTCTTTCTTCAAGGATATGACTGAAAACATTTGAAACAAAAATGTGGAAAAGTAGCATCCTCAGGTTCTAGAATTAAAACACCTTAATAGATATCTTTCAACACCCCACCTCCCCCATGAATATAATATGTTGGGGAGAAGGGAAGGGATTATTTTTTCTTGTGGCTAAATCTGATCCAAAAATGAGTATCAATTAATCCACAGACATTTATTATGTGCCTCCTAGATCCCAAGCACAAGCCCTGTGCTAGGCAATGGGGATACAAATATAAAGAATTCCTACTCACAAAGTGAATAAATACAAAATGGTTAAGTAAAAATTCAAGTACCCACATAGAAAGACTGGCACTGACAAGAGACTGACATCTCTTTGTCAGAGGCTAAAGGAAGAAGTAGAGATGGATGTTGGGAGTTTCTAGGTTGAAGAAAAAAAGGTGTTGCACTTATTTTGAACTATGACTCTGAACGTGAGTGCGGTATACTTTTACAGGATAAAGATGATTATATAAAATGTGTTGAAACAATTATAACAGGATTTATAGATGTAGTTATGTTTGGTACTGTGAGAACTGTTATTTAACTTCAGGAATGAATCTAGAGTTTAATGAATCCCACATACATCTTTGATTAATCCAAGTCCAGAGTAATTTCACATATAAAGTCTGTAGTAATTTTTTAAAAAATAAGCCATTCTCACGCAGTCTGGTCATAGGACTGAGTCAACTGAACTTCCTTCAATAAGCATATAGTAAGCATACTTTATGAGCAGAGTATAGGAGGAGGACTGTGGAGACAGAAATTTCAAATTAGACATATTCTCTGTCTTAATGAAGTTTCGTGTACTAGGTGGATATTATATAACCATCACCATGATGATTGACATTTATGTTATGATTTAAGATTTACAAAGGGCTTTCAATAGATCACCTAATTTTCCTGAGTACCTGCAAAGACCATGACCTAAAGGGGCCAAGGTCTCCCGGTGCATCCTGGGTCACCTCCGGATGAATATCTGGTCACTGGACTCAGGTGGTTCTGGAGGAGAAGTGAGGCTGGTGACCTGCGCAGCCCTCCCTCACTCAAAACAAAGTCACGTGCATCATTTTCTTTGGCAACGAAGGACGGACACAATTTTAACCTCACAACAATCATGTAAATACAAAAGATCTTATTGTCCTCTTTTCACAAAGAAGTAAACTGAAGCTCAGAGAGCTTAAAAGATACATCTGTGCTCACAAAACTAGAAAATGTTGAAAGTAGGATTTGAGTCAAGATTCCTGACTTCATATCCAGTATTCTTTCTACTACCGTTTTTACTGCATATGTAGAAGTAACTGTAACACAAAATAAGAGAGGTATAGTCAAAATGATCTATAAGGGTCACGAACAGAAAGATCATTGCCACCTCTAAAAGAATCAAGGATCATTCAATTCAACAAATATATGGATTGGGATTTAATGGATAGTAAGCAGTTGAGCAGAAGGACAAGAGGGATGAGGTACTTCTAGTCATGGTGTCAACAAAGGCGTTGTTTTTTTTTTTCAACTGGGCTTTGTCCATATAAACTATTTGATTAAAAATGCATTACAAAATCTATGGGCCATTGTGAAAGATACTATTTATCAAGATTTAAAATAGTTAACTTGTAACATTCACCTTTTCATAAGAAGTATTGTTCAAGTGACAGTCTAAATTTGGATTAGACCGCAAAACCACTCAAGTTACAATTCTGTGTGGAATTTGAGGCCACTGGCAGATAAAAAGTGAATCCTCTTCCCCATACCAGTCTATTTGAAACACTGTTCTTCAGATATTCTAGGAAAACAGTTTATACTATGAAGGCTCATCTCACATCAGTGTTGCCCAAAGTCCCTCAACATGCTACAAATATTCATAGCTTCATTTCCAGCAAGTATTCCCACCATTTTTTTGGCTTGTACCCAGATGTTAAAATAAATGGAGCAGACTACAATCACTCCTCGATGATACACATTTCTAAGAAAAACTGAAAATGTTGCCCTATGGGCAACAGTGTATATCAAGGAATAAAACGGTGAATAAAATCTTTATCATAGACTGGAACTCGCTTTCAGCATGCTTTGTGTGAAAAATGACCCTTCATAGAAGACCCTGATAATGATATTTGTTTCCATAAAATAGATAATTTTAAAGATAATTTTTGTTCGATCTTGCAATAAAGTTTAAATTGTTACTGTTTAATATTATTTGTTGTGTTGGCAGTATAGATAAACCAGAAAATGGAATGCTGATACCATCTTTATATTTAATGTGTCTCATTTTTTGAAACCTTAGAAACACTAACTCTTTCTTGATATTAAAATAATAATCACTTTGTATTAAATGTACAAAATATATTAAAATTATAGATGATGTTTGAATTCTCTTTTATAGGTGGTACTGTGGAGAGAGCACTAGACTTGGAGTCTGGAAGACTGGAATCCTCTCTTGGATGTTGATTTGATTGTGTGACCCTGGATAGGTCATTTAACCCTGCTCACCAGTAAAATGGAGATGATAATAATAGCATCTATCTTCCAGGATTATTGTAAATATTAAATAAGATAACATATTGTGCTTTGCAAACCTTAGAACAATATGCTAGTGCTGCTATTATTGTCATTAGGTGATAATGGTGATGATGTAGCCTTTCTTGGTCATATCAATATTACTTTGGTATGGGGAAGAAAGAGGAACTTGGAGCAGAAACATGACACTAACGGGCCACCTACCTCATCTTCCTGTTGGAGAGATATGTGACACCTTTGACCCTGTTATTTTTCACCACCATGCAGAGGAACTGATAAATCTCACCACAAAGCCACCATCATGGTCCTGTGAGGGGACACAGCTCAGTAGCCAAGGCAGCCTCCAGACTGAAAGGAAGCTTCTAGAAGGACTAGAAATGAAGCAAGCCTACTGACAAGTTTCCAGAGCATGTCTGGGTGCCTCACTACATGTCAAAGCAGGAGACACTTGTTGGAGCCCAAGTCTTGTCATCCCAGCATAAAGGTTCTGGAAACAATTCCAGGTTTTCCTCTCACCCTTTCTATGCCCACCTCAAGGTCCAAAGATGGCGGCAGCTGGGCAGAATTAAAATCCCTTAGGCAATCCCCAGCTATTCATCCTGATAGAGGTGGTAATAGACACCTATAGATGAGGAAAAGAGTTTATCGAAGTCAGAGAGGGGACAACCAGCAGCCTCAGTTCTGAAATAGGGAGCTTGTCCCACATACCATATCCCATCATTTACTGTCTCTATACCATCTTTGAACCACATAAACCAGGGCAATTGGATGATTTAATTTAGGTCTATTTGGGTATTCTTATATCCTATGCAAGATATCCCATACAAATAAGGTAACATTTCTTTGACTGTGAAGCTCATTAATAATTTTTCATTTTTTTCCTATTTTTTGTTGGCACCTATGATGAGCAAGGCCCCACTTTTTGTTGTTTTAGCTGTTTTCACAACTCTTCATGACCTTACTTGGGCCTTTCTTGACAATACTGGAATGTTTTGCCATTTCCTTCTCCAGCTCATTTTGCAGATGAGGAAACTGAAGTAAGCAAGTTTAAGTGACTTGTTCAGGGTCATGCAGCTACTAAGTGTCTGAGTCCTGATTTGAATTCAGGTCTTCTTAATATGGAATGAGTTCTCCTTCTCTTAATGTCTTCAAGCAAAAAGTGAATGACCACTTATCAGTAAAACCGTAGAAAAGATTTTTTTTTCAGATAATGGTTAGCCACATCTGCTTTGTATATCTTCCTGAGAAGGTGAGCAAACAATATCCTGAGATAGATGTTTCCAAGTTTGGAGTCAACCTGATGAGTTCAAAATTGGGAGTTCCTTGGTGCCTCCATCTTGGTTACGCTACAGGAGGTTTTCCCTATGGCTACTACAATGCTTCTTTAGGAAAAGACAACCATCGACAGGTAGATGAGTTCAACCCTTGGTCTAGTTTACCAGAAGACATCAGTGTTAAGCGAGACAGTACAGAACCAAGACGAAAGATGAAATGCCTCTTCACAATACTGCAAAATGCTTCAGGTTTTAATGTTTTAAGTTTAAACCTCTTCTTATGAAGGAGTTTTAAATTACTGTTTCATATTTAAGTCTTTTCCAGTTCAAACTGGAGAAACTATTGTGTTAAGTATTTCTTTTTTGACGAGAAAATAAATAGCTGTTACATGCCTGATGCCATTGTACGAATCCCATCACTTTGAGGAAGACCTTACTCATGAGCCAAATAGAAATTTTAAGTGATTCTCCCCAGGGTTCCTATTGTTGAAAGTATAAAGAGCCAGAGAGATTGAGATAAAAAGTCTGAGTTTCATTTTTTAATTGCAAGTTTCAGATATTAGGGTCTGGATTGAAGGGGGAAAGAGGGAGGTGTCTAGAGTAAGGAAAAGACTGAGATCAGATTGATTTAAAGCAAACTTCAGGTACATAATGTATCTTAAAATTTTCAGCAGGTAATATGACAAGATTTGATGGAGGGAAAAATATTTTTAATATTTGTAACATTTTTTATTGGTTTTTGTGATGTTATTTCATTGTTAGTTTTCAATCTAGTCCGACTCTCCATTGCCCCATTTGGGATTTTATTTTTTTTTTTTAATTTTATTTATTTATTTAATTAATTTTTACATTCATTTTCACAAATTCTTGGGTTCCAAATTTTCTCCCCTTTTATCCCCTCCCCCCACCCCAATACACCAAGCAATCTAATTTTCCCTATCTCCAATCTGCCCTCTCTTCTGTCATCCCTCCCTTCTCTTGTCCCCATCTTCTCTTTTCTCCTGTAGGGCCAGATGACTTTCTATTCCTCCTTAACTGTATGTCTTCTTTCCTAGTTACAACAACAATATTAAACAGTTGTTCCTAAAACTTTGAGTACCAAATTCTCCCCATCCCTCCTTCCCCACCCATTCCCTTTGGGAAGGCAGGCAATTCAATATAGGCCCTATCTGTGTAGTTTTGCAAATGACCTCCCTGATAGTCGTGTTGTGTAAGACTAACTGGATTACCATCCCTCCTAACCTGCCCCTCATTGTTTCTCTTCTGTCTCTTGATCCTGTCCCTCCCCAACTGTTGACTTCAAATTGCTCCCTCCTCCCTTTGCCCTCCCCTCCATCATCCCCTCCCTTGCAATATCTCCTTCTCCCCCACTTTCTTATACTGTAAGATAGATTTTCATACCAAAATGAGTGTGCATTTCACTCCTTCATTTAGTCAAATGTGATGAGGGTAAACTTCTTGGTTTTTTTTTTTTCTCAGCTCTCCTCTTTTTCTCTCCACTAAGAAAAACTCCTACCTGCCTCTTAAATGACATATAGTTACCCCCTTCCCTTTCCCTCTCTTTCCTCCCTCTACATTTCTCTCTCACCATTTACCCTAGTTTCTTTTAAGGTATGGTCCCATCCTATTCAGTTCAATCTGTGCTCTCTATCTCTGTATGTGTGTGCATGTGTGTATGTGTGTGCATGCGTGTACATGTGTATGTGTGGTCCCACCAACTACCCAGATACTGAAAAGTTTTAAGAGTTACAAATATTGTCTTTCCATGTAGGAATGTAAACAGTTCACTTCTGGTAAGTCCCTTAAGACTTCTCTTTGTTGTTTCCTTTTTCATGCTTCTCATTCTTGTGTTTGAAAGTCAAATTTTCTTTTCAGCTCTGGTCTTTTCATTAAGAATGATTGAAAGTCCTCTGTTTCATTGAAAGACCATATTTTCCCTTGAAGTATTATACTCAGTTTAGCTGGGTAGGTGATTCTTGGTTTCAGTCCTAGTTCCTTTGCCTTCTGGAATATCCTATTCCACGCCCTTCGATCCCTTAATGTAGAAGCTGCTAGATCTTGGGTTATCCTGATTGTATTTCCACAGTACTGGAATTGTTTCTTTCTAGCTGCTTGCAAGATTTTTTCCTTGACCTGGGAGTTCTGGAATTTGGCCACAATGTTCCTAGGAGTTTCTCTTTTTGGATCTCTTTCAGGTGGTGATCGATGGATTCTTTCAATACTTATTTTGCCCTCTAGGTTCTAGAATGTCAGGGCAGTTTTCCTTGATAATTTCATGGAAGATGATGTCTAGGCTCTTTTTTTGATCATGAGTTTCAGGTAGTCCCATAATTTTTAAGTTGTCTCTCCTGGATCTATTTTCCAGGTCAGTTGTTTTTCCCATGAGATATTTCACATTCTCTTCCATTTTTTCGTTCTTTTGGTTTTGTTTGGTGATTTCTTGGTTTCTCATAAAGTCATTAGACTCCATCTGTTCCATTCTAATTTTGAGAGAACTATTAAATTCAGTGAGCTTTTGAGCCTCTTTTTCCATTTGGCTCATTCTGCTATTGAAAGCATTCTTCTCCTCATTGGCTTTTTGAACCTCCTTTGCCAATTGAGTGAGCCTATTTTTCAAGGTGTTAATTTCCTCAGCATTTTTTTGGGTCTCCTTTACCAAGGTATTGACCTGTTTTTCATACTTTTGTTGCATCTCTGACATTTCTCTTCCCAGTTTTTCCTCCACCTGTCTAACTTGCTTTTCAAAATCCTTTTTGAGCTCTTCCAGGGCCTGAGCCCACCCACCACCCCCCTGGGGTGTCTGGGGTACTGAGACCCCGCCCTCCACGTCTTTCCCTGATGGCAAGGATACGTCCTCATCATCAGATCCGAAGGTCGGGATCATTTGCATTTGTTGGAAAAAACTCTCTAAAGTCTTATTTTTCTTCCCTTTTCTAGGCATTTTCCCAGCCAGTTACTTGACTTCTGAGATTCCTTTCCACCCCCGCCTGGATCCGCCCAGCTAGTGCTTGGCCTCTGAGATTTAAATGGGCTTTCCTCCTGCTGGCTGTCAATCAGTGAGCTTTAATTCAGGTGCTGGGGTGGGGGCAGGGCCGTCTCCCAGGCTCAGATCCCTCAGGGGCTTTATGTAGAGACTTTCAGGAATGGAGCAGGTGAGGGCGGGGTGGGGGGCCCGCCTCCCAAGTTCAGTTCCCTTGCAGGCTTTAAGCAGAAGCCTTCAGTAATAGAGCGGGGTGGGGGCAGGGCCATCTCCCAGGCTCAGCTCTGTCAGTTTTTATGCAGGAATCTTCCGTAATGAAGATCCTGCCTGCTGCTGGGGGATTCCTGAGTCCCGGTCCGCTGCCGCCTCAGCCGCCGCCCACACCTCTGCCTCCGCCGCTTCCTGCCCCCGTCTCTGCTGCCGCTGCTTCCTCCCAAGGGGGCCCGAGTCACGGAGATGCCCTGCTCCCCCTCTCCTCCAGCCCAGCCTTCTCTCTCACTGACCTGTACCTTCTGTGGGCAGAGGGACTTTCCAGGCTGCCGGAGCTTCCGTCTCTGAAGCCTGCTTGGATCAGCTTCTATGGGGCCGCGGCCAGGGCAGCGCTGGGGGTGGGGTCCACTTTCCGGGGCATGCTGGACCCTGGGGACGGGTCTCCAGGGCTCCCTGGACTGGAAATCTCTTCCACTCTGCTTCTGCACACCTTGTATTGACCCAGAAGTTATGGGGGACTCTTTTTACATTAATTCTATGGGCTTTTGCTTTCGGAGCTCGTAAACGTGCGTCCTTCTACTCCGCCATCTTGGCTCCGCCCCCCCATTTGGGATTTTATTGATAAGGATACTGAAGTCGTTTGCCATTTCTTTCTCTAGTTCATTTTACAGATGAGGAACTGAAGTAAACAGGGTTAAGTAACCTATCCAGAGTCACACTGCTAATGGTTTATTTAAGGTTAATTGATAGAAACAACCATAAAATAGGAGGTAGAGTATGATTAAAAAATAAAGTCAAACAACTTGCTAAGTTAAAAAAAAAGCACTTAAAAATAAAGATCCACATGCCATTACAGTGAGAGACTAGAATAAGATTTATTATGCTTCCTCTGAATCCAAAAGAATGAGTCAGTTTTAGGAAATGGTTTAAAACAGTTATGTTAAAGTCAAATAGAAACAGTCACTAATCTGTACATAAGGATCTCTGCAGCCTCATTATTGACTTGGTTTCTAAATGTGTTACCTCTGTTTCATTATGTTTTTACGTATTTTGTTAAATATTTCCCAATTACATTTTAATCTGCTTCTTATGGCTTCTGAGGGTTGTGGGTAGCACAACAGTGTTTGACACCTGGCTGTCTGTTTGACAACTCTGGTTTAAAACATGCATATATACCCAAGTGATTGAAGGATAAAAACCACGCAACAGTTTACCTCAAAATTGTTTGAATAAACAAAGGTATGTGAGTTTTGGACCACATACAAGCCAAATGCTTATAAGGGAGTATTTTGTTTTCAATACCTTGCTTGGAATTAATTTACTCTCTTTGTCCTAGTACAGCAATGCGGTGATCAAAATATTTCATGAGTGTCTTGCAAAGACAGCCTGAACAATTGTCCCATCCTTGAGTTTGACATGACTATGGAGGAGCTGAATTATTTAACAAAAAAAGGCTGAAAATTGCTCATATTGCCTGAATAACATACAAATCTTTTAGAAATATATATTTATAAAATGTATTTCAAAATTATAAAATGTTATTTTATAAAATATAAAATTTTAAATATATACTTTTTTATAAAAGTTATTATTTGGGGACTTTTTAAAACATAATACTTCTAAATACTCCCCCTCAAAAAAAGAACTCTCTCTTATAGCCCAGGAATGCAGTCAAGCAAAACAAATTGAAACGTTGACCATGTCCATCAGCAGCTGTCTTATTCTGTAATTGTAGGCTACCATTTCTCTATCAACAGGAGGAAGGAAGATATGTTTAAGAGTAAAATATTATTCAGGATAACATTTTTTTTGGATGAAAGAGACACAAACTGTGTCAAAAAGCCTTCAACATTATGTAAAGTGATCTGGGACCCTCTGAATTACACCATCTAGAACGGTGTGTTAGGTCAGTCATATTCAGAAAGCCCAGTTTGAAACACTGGTGGGAATCTTTGGTTGGATGAGATGTGGGCTAGAGCCTAAGGTGCCAGAGCTAGAGAAGCAGAAAGGAGAAGAAAATGGAAGTCATATTTAGTTGGTGTTAGCGGAAGGAATGATTTCTCCATCCTTAGCTTCATCTAGACCATGACAATGCTAGTTTCCAGGAATTACCGTGGGCATTTTCTCTTAACCTTTCCTAAAGGGAAGCAACAATGAAAGTCTCTTCAATGCTTCAGCATCAATCCAACATGTAAGTTCCTAACATTCAGTTCCCTAAAATACAATCCCTGCTAGGTAAGCAACGTGGGGAGCAGAGATGAGTAGTCTTGCAGTTACTGGTCTTTGGAGATTTAGGAAGTGGTAAATTTGGGGGCAATGGATGGTGTGAATGTTTTCTAATGCAACCTACACATGGCATCATGAATGACTAGTCTTTGCTCCTTCTAAGTCCTTCTGTTCCAGGAAGAAGAGTTTAATACCCCCAAACGAGCCTTGGCATGACCCTCCTTAGACTACTGCCATGTCCTTCCATGCTTTCTCCCTTCTCTGACATTGGGGCAAAAAGAATAGTTGCTTAACATTAGACTCCTCCACTGGCTTCAAAGAATGATGATTTACTTAGTCCAGAGGCAATAACCTAGATCTGCAAGAATTATTTTCTTTGCTAGTGTAGAGAGCTTAAAAAACAATGAGTATTGATACTACTATTAATAAAATTGGATAGCTCCCACCTCCAGAGATCCTCTTTAACAACTGGACAGAAACAAGGCTCTCTACCCTATCTTCAATCCTGTGTAAATTTCAAATAGCTACCATTTCTTCCTTTATCCCATTTTCATTATCAGTCATGAAAAGGAAAATAAAGGCAATATAAAGGAATGACTTAAAGTATAGAGAAAAAACACATTTGAGTCAGCTGCCAGGTAGCATATAGTGAGGAGGAATGAAGGAAAGCCGAAGAGAGAAAAAATATTGCTGATCAACCTCAGCTTGTCAGAGGATAGTCACTTCCCAGCAATACGGAGTCTGGGTTCCTTTTGATTTTCTGACAAATAACACTGACTGCTAAGCATAGCCTTCTGCATTGTCCATAATCCCATCATCATAGCAGAGCTATGGCTTTTCTCTCGCCACAGTTGCATCCATTTCAATCTCTTAGCTCAGTTCAAAGCTTTCCATTTCCAGTGCAACCCATCCTCCTATATCCCTACAGTTTAAGCTGGGAAAAAGGTTCTTTAGTATACTGGACAAGTATTTTCCAGTTATCTCTTAGAGGCTTGTTCTGCCTACTGATGTCTCCACAGATGCTATACTAAGTTATTTACTTTGTTTTCCATTTTAAATAAATATCCTTTGCTTTATTATGATGTTACATGTTTCATTCTGTTTTGATCAGGGAGATTCAGAAAATGACAGTTCATGGGCTGTGGACTGAGATAAGACTATTCCTTAAGCACCATGTTCCTGAGTCAGTGGCCTAAATTATAGAGTGCTGGGCACTGCAATTATAATACTTGAAAAAAAACTATGATTATATCAGTATGGGTACTCTCTTCTCCTATTCTGATTACAATCCCCCATACCTTAGTAGATGGTGTCATGAGTTGCCAAACATACACACAAAAATCATTATTTGGTGACCAACTTGATGAGGATGAGTCTTTTACAATTATACTAGGAACTTTTCAGTTTATTAGGACCTATCAGAGTTTTTGCTCCACTGGCATACCCTGTAAGAACCTAGGATCACTATTATAACAAAATGAGGAAGACTTTGGTGAGGGTCTACCTGATGCCAAAAACAAAACACACGCAAAAAGATTGTTTGGTGTCATGTAGATACACATATTAATTCAACAGAAGTGCTCAGTAAATATTTATAGAATGAATGAGTAAACTAATTTTGTTTTACCATATTTAGTCAAGCCAATTTGAATGTGTAGACACTTTCTCAGGAAGGAATGGCCTTGGATTCAAATTGTGTCCCACAGACTAGGTTTTTTTATTCCTTACTTCATCCAATTTTTCTCAAAAGTGATAACCAAGGGGGTCAACAGACTGCTCCATAATTCACATTTCACTTGAATTTGAGGTACTTGTTTTCTTTCAGGAGGATTTTCCCTTGCTATTCTCAGTCTACATTTATTTTTCAATCAGAATAATACGTATTTTAAAATATAGTTTTAACTATTGTCATTTACTTAGCTCAAAGAAATTTCATAAGTATCTTCTCACTCTAAGTAGGAGAGGTGATTCATAAGGTTTTTGGCCTGTGAAATAAAGATTGGAAAATTGGAGGACCATTGACTCGGACTCATATCCTGACCCTCCTGATCAGTTTTAGGATATGACACTGAAAAATATTGGGAGATTTTAAAGAGGAGTAGTTTTGTCTTTGTTACCCATTAGACCCACAGATAGGACAGAGAAGATAAGAGTTAGTTAAGGTAACCTAGGATGCTTATCTGCAGACCTTCTCACATTAAGTTAGGTACTTAATAAGTACTTTTGGCTACCTCCCTGCTCCCAAGGTTATCTTTAATACTCTCATCTTCAGTCATTTCTTTAAAATGAATTTAGAGGGACCAGGAACCGGGGCTCAAATGAATTAGTGGATAATTTACCCTGACTCAATTCAATGTTTATTTTCTCCATAGTAAATTCAGTCTGTTTTCTAAACCACAATATGTTAGTATCTGTAGCACACAATTCAGCACTCCATTATATGATATCTTTGTTTTTTGGGGGGTTTTTTATTTGTCTATTTTCATTCCAAACTGATTTCATCAGTGTAAGAAAATATGGGTGTGGAAACTTCATCCACTGATAGAAATCAGGAACTCTTCTATAATACACAGTCTTAGGGAGTTGCTTAGGACAAGTGAAAGCTTAAATGATATGCCTATGTCACAAAATGACCATGAGTCATAGTCAAAACTTGAACTTGGATCTTCCTGAATGAAAGACTGAATGAATAAGCATTTATTAAGCACTTATTATGTGTAAAGCACTGGAGATATAAATAACAACAGTAATATAGGCCCTACTTGTCAAAGAATTCACATTCCAACGAGGGAGACAATACACATGATATTTTAGCAGCAAAATCAGAAAAAGAAAGGTCCCACTGTCTTAGGGTACCAAGGCCCAAAGGAGATGGCAACACATTTTCTTTATGGTCATTTCTACTTATAAAATTCTATCTGTTTCTTATATTGAACCATTTGACAGTGCTAAGCTTTTGGATACAAGAACTTTCTCTCGAAGGTGTTTAGTAGAAAGGAGAAGGGGCTGTAGCCTCAGTAGCTGTTGCTAAGACATTTCTTCATAGGGCTGCTGTGGGACAAGGATAGAAAGAAGACCAGTGGTCTGTGACTTGCCACCACTACCAGGCTCTTGGGCATACATGCCTGTGCATAGCTACTGGTTAGCCATTAGTGTTATCAAGAAAGATGATCCTCTTCTCCACAGGGATTGCTCCTCTCAATGATGGCTGCCTGAGTGATGGCCTGGGCTAGAAGCAGGGGCAGTGTTCTAGCAGAGGCAATGCACTGCCCTTTCCAAGGTTCTTGGGCTCAGGGTCCTAGTCCATTTAGGATCACACTACTGGGGTTTGAGGAAAGGTGGTAATCAACTTGATGAAAATGGTTTGACTAGCTTGGCTCATGCTGCCTCCTATTTCTCTCTTAGGGTGCATTCTGTGTGTACTCAGGAGAAGGTAGAAACTTTGCTCAATCTTGGCTGCCCTGTCCTTATCAAGGACCAATGATGACCTCTGGCCATAGCTAGCTCTTTACTTGTGGAGAAAAGCATGAGAACCCAGTGGTTAGCCCCTATGAAGAAAACTTATCTGCCATGTGCCCTGGAAAACCTCCATCACTTTGACTATGGTCTTTTCTACTTGTAAAGCTGCATGGTATCATTTCTTTTCTACTACTCCAACCAAAATCCCTCATTGCTCTGAGATGAGAGGTAGCAGAACATCTGCAAAGGAAGGGGTATCACACAGAAAGTTGAGGAGAAAGAAATCACTAAAAACTGAGCTTTTAAGAGAAGGGTTCCTAGAGATGGAATTGAGTAGAAAGTGAATTCTAGGTGTTCTTGGCTGGACCTGACTCAGGCCAGTCCCCTGACAATTTAGGTTCCAAATTGGAACAAAATGAGATATTCATAGATTCAAGAGTTAACGAGAGAGAGAGAGAGAAAGAGAGAGAGAGAGAGAGAGAGAGAGAGAGAGAGAGAGAGAGAAATTAATTTACTTGGCCATCCAGGACAAGGGTATGCAACAAGGACAGGCATAAGGACATGCTGAGCTGATCTACAGCTAAGCAAAGCTTGCTTGCCTAAGTTACTCATTGAAATCCATCAGCCAAGTTTTAGAGTACAACAAAAGCCTACTTTATATTCAGGTGATGAGGAAGTGATATTAACATTTTGCATCTTTTGTCCTCTCAGTTGACCAAGTCTCAATACCTGTTAAGGAAAAATTAGCTTACTTTATATGGGAGGAAGGATTAGGATATTGCTCCTACAATATAAGGTCTAGGAAATAAAATGTGTGAATGCATGGAAGCAGGGAAAAGAGCATTGATTTCAGGGAACTCTTAGTTCAATTTGGGTGGAGCACAAGAGTCATGAGAGTAATATGAAATATGGCTAAAAAGAGAAGTAGAAGCCAGATTATGGAGCAAGGTTTTTTAATCTGGCATCCATGAATTTATTTTTCAACTATATTGATAATTATTTTCAATATAATTGCTTTCCTTTGTAATCCTATATATTTTATCTTATGAATTTAAAAACATTATTCTGAGAAGAGATTCACAGGCTTCATAAGATTGCTAAAGGCATATACAACACGCACAAAAGACTGAGAATCTCTGATATACAAGCAGGTATCTTATCAGGCAATGAAAGTCACTAAAAATTACTGAGCAGAGGACTGACCTGGTCAAAAAACATGCTTCAGGCAGGATATTTTTGCAGTTATGTAAAGGATAGATTGGACAGATCCTAAGAACAATTTGATGGTTCTTCTCTCAACCCTTTGCCCCTTTATCCTATAGAAGACCTTGCTCTTTCAGTTTGCGTAACTCCCACCATCTGCTATCTTCCTTCCTACGAATGCACTGCTGAACAAAGCCAAAGAAAATCACAAAACTATCCTGACTGGATCTACTTCAAGTTTGTGTTACACGGTCTCCCACAGGTCCCTGTTACCCTACTCTCTCAACTGAGAACCTTGCCTCCTATTTCAAGGAAAACATTGAGGTCATTTGCCAAGACCTCCCTCCTCTCCCCTATTCTCCATCTCATATCCCTCAGATACCTTCTGCCACTATCTCTGCCCTATGAGGAGCTGGCCCTTCTCCTTCCTAAACTAAAGTCCTCAACATGGATGAGTTATTCTACTTATTCCAGCAGATTTCTGCCTCTATCATCCCTACATTCTCATTAATTTTCCATCACACCTATCTACTGGCTCCTGCCCTACTGCCCATGTCCCACGCATTCCTATGTCACCCTCACCCTCCATCCCTGCTATTATCCTATATCTCCCCTTCCTTTCGTGACCAAACACTTTCAGAATGTCATCTACAATAGGAATCTCCACTTCCTGTCCTCTCACTTTCTTCTTAAGTCTTTGTAATCTGACTTCCAACTCATAATTCAGCTGAACCTTTTGGTCTCTTACTTGCCAATATAAGCCTTCTTTCAATTCTCATCCTACTTGACCTTTCTGCAGTATTTGACACTGTCAATCACCCTTTTTCCTTCATAATCTCTTCTCTCTAGGTTTTTATCTAGAGACAGCATTCTCTCATCTGTCTGATCACTCCTCCATCTCCTTAATTAGCTCCTCATCCAGATCATCCCTGCTAACTTGGCATTCCCCAAAGCTCTGTCCTCTCTTCTCCCTCTATACTATTTTATATCAGTTCTTATGGTTTCAATGATCATTTCTAGGCATGTTACTCTTAGGTTTGCTTGTCTATCCCTAACTTCTCTTCTTGCATCTCCAGCTGCTTAGTAGACAATTCAAACTATGCACCCCATAGACATCTTAGACACATGCCCAAACTGAACTCATCATCTTCCCCCTGGACCTTCCTTTTTTCCAAACTTTTTTATTATTGGCATGGGTACAACTATTCTCCTAGTCTCCAAGGTTCAAAATCTAGGTATCATTCTCTACTCGTATTTAACCCTTAATAATCAATGATTTAAGTCCTGTCTTTTCTAGCCTTTTTACATCTGTCTTCTGACAAAGCCATCACCGCAGTACAAGCCCTAATCACCTCACACCTAGACTACTGAAATTGCACGCCAGTTGTTCTCCCTGCCACAAGTCATTCTACTCTAATTCATTCTCTACGCAGCTGTCAGCATGATTTTTCTACATTGTAGGTCTGACCACATTACCGCTTCCCATTCAAAAATTTCCATTGCCTCTCTATTACCTTCAGGATCAAATATAATATCTATTTGGCTATTAAAACTATAACCCACTCTCTTTCTACCCTTCCAGTCTTCTTATGCTTTACTTTCCATCATGTGCTCTGCAATCCAGTGACACTGGCCTCATCACTGTTCCCCCCATGTCCTCTCCTAATTTCATCTCCTACCTTCATCTCCTAACTCCCAGCATTTTCACTGGCTAATTTATGTCTCTCCCTCCTCATCTTTACGTCTTGGCTTCCTCCCAGATCTTAGCTAAAGTCTTACTTTCTGCAAAAAGCCTTTCCCAGTTCTCCTTAATCTAGCGCCTTCCCTCTGAGCTTACCCCCAATTTATATATACTGTTTGTTTACACATAGTTGTTTGCATTTTGTCTCCCTTATTAGATGATGAGTTACTCAAAAGAAGGGACTATTTCTTGCCTTCCTTTGTGTCCCCAGTACTTACCACAAAGCCAAGCATGTCATAGGTGCTTAATAAATGAAATTGACTATTACAGTAATTCTGGAAAGATATGATGAGGCCTTGGTATGGTGACATGTGTGGAGATAAAGGATCAGATACAAGAGATTTTATAAAAGTAGAATGGATAATATTTGACAAATGATTAAATATGGAGAAAGAGCAAAGGGGAGGCCATCTCAAGGAGGGAGTGGGAAAAAATCTAAAGATATATGGAAGTGATTGTTGAAAACTGAAAACAAAATAATTTAAAGTTAAAAAATAAAATAAAAAGAGGAAAGGGGAGGAATCTAAGGTTACATACCTGGGTGTCTATAATAGACACCCAGACCCTCAACTAAAATAGGAGGTTTAAAAGACAGGCATATTTAAGGATGAAAATAATGAGTTCTGTTAGAGACAATGAGTAATTGGAATTTAGGTGAGAGGTTAGGTCTAGATATATAGATTGGGGAGTCCTTTGCTTCTCTAACAAGAGAACCAGGTCAAGGGTTGGGGAATCTGCCGCCTAGAGGCCATATATGGCCTTCTAGGTCCTTGGGTGAAGCCTTTTGACTGAGTCCAAGTTTTATAGAACAAATTCTTTTATTAAGGGAATCTGTTCTGTGAAGTTTGGATTCAGTCAAAGGGTCATACTTGGGGACTTAAAGGGCCACATGGGGCCTCAAGGTCACAGGTTCCCCACACCTGATTCTAGGTTATTATCCCTATTCTGGTTCCATTTTCCTCCCTGTAAAATCTTGACTTTACTTAACCAGTTCAACTTGGCACTCTCCCACCCTTCCACCCACCACCCACTCTGGCCTACCACTGCTCATCTTTTTCCAAATCATAACCCTAAATTATTCATATTATCTAGTTCCCCTGTTCCTACTCAGGCTCTTCTGAAGACCACTGACTGCTGCTAGAAGAAGTGAAATAACTAAGCTGACTAGTTTCGCTGTAAATTAGTGCTCTCTAATCGTATCTAGGCCCTTATTTAATTTTTCTCTCATTGTCTCTCTACTGCATTCCCTACAGCATCTGTTCCAAATCTTCCCTTCCCTCCTTGTCTCACCTATACCACCCTCTTAATCCTCACTGTCAGCAGAGGGCCTTGCCTCATATTTTCACTAAAAAAAAAAATTAAGGCTTTCCACAATGAGCTCTCTTTTGTCTCCATTTTTGTGCCTCAAATCTCCTCAACATCATCCCCCATTTTCTCCTCCTTTGCTGCTGTCTCAGAGGAAGAAATGACGCTTATATTTGATGATACTAACACCTATTACATGTGCTGTTGCTTAAATACCTTCTCATCCTGCCAGAAGCTTGCCCCTTTGATAATTCCTCTCTTTCCTCAATTTTTATTCTCTCATATTATCTCCTCTTTTGCCTCCAAACATGTTCAAATCTCTCTCATTATTTATATATATATGCATATACATATATATGTATATATATATATATATATATATATATATATCCTATCATCTCCTCAAACTATCATCCTATATCTCTCTTTGCTTTCACAGACTTTTTATACCTTGGTCATATGATTAGATCAGAAGATGAATGATTATCCAGCAAAAAAAGCCTGAGGGGAAGTAGTAAGTAAGAGGGTAACCAACAGAAAGAAATGTAAAATAAGCTAACGGAAAAAAAAATGTCTAGAAGGACAGGGTGATCAATACTATAAAAAGCTATAGAAAGGTCAAAGAGAATGAGAACTGAGAAAATGTCATCAGATCCAGCAATCAGGAGATCATTAGTAATCTTGGAGAGAACAATTTCAGTTGAGTGGTGGGATATGAAATCAGTTTGCAAGGGATTAAGGAGTTGGTAAGAAAGATTCTTTATAAAAGATTGGGAATGAAAGAGTGAAGAAATATTGGATGACTGGTGCTGGCATAATCAAGTGAGGATGTTTTAAAAATAGAATTAAATTAGGTATGTTTGTAAACAGCTGGGAAAGATCCATAGATAAAAATTGGAGATGAGAGTGACAGCATGATCAATAGGTCAAGCTTCTGGAAAAGAAAGGAAATTGGATAAAGGTCACAGGTAGAGAGATTGACCTTGACCGGGAATAAAGCCACCTCTACCTCAGAGAAGGAGGAAAAAAGGAATGGATAGGTAAATATATCTATAGGAGTTTCAAGTGTCCAAAAAGCTATTCCAGAGTTGAAAGGACCATAAAAGAAATGTATGCAAGCCTTGTTTGTTTAGAAAGCATGACAGGCATTGCACATTTGAAAAACATAATAAGAAACAGCTGCAAAGAGCAAGACCCCACAAATGTTTTTGATCAGGTAATTTACTTAGTTTATAATTCCTAGGATAAAATCAGAGATGAAATTTGTGTAAATGTTGCATTTTTTAACTGATTGAGGAGTACAAATAGAAACAGATTATTTGCTCATGTAGGAAGTTTTATTTTTCAATAAAATGCCACAGGACAATGATGTGTGTGTTCATCCTTCATTGTTGAAGAAGACCATACCATCAGAGAAATAATGACATGACTTGTACTTGACTTTGTTTTGAGTGAGGGAGGGCTGTGCAGCTCACCAGCCTCACTTCTCCTCCAGAGCCATCTGAATCCAGTGACCAGATAATCATCAGGATGACTTAGAGATGACCCAGGATGAGACAATTGGGGTTAAGTGACTTGCCCAAGGTCACTCAGCTAGTGTGTGCCAAGTGTCTGAGGTGAGATTTGAACTCAGGTCCTCCTGACTCCTGCACTGGTGCTCTGTCCACTACACCACCTAGCCACCCCTAACAGGACAATGATACCCATACTGTGACTTGCAGACCCTTGGGAAGCTAGAAATTATTGTAAGGGGTTCATATCTAGTCATGTATTTTCTCAATCAACAGATATTAACTGACACAATAATTACAGACCAGGAGTGGGTGGGGAGATTTTAGGTTGGATTGGGGGCATAGGAAAGGATTAAGAAGAGAACCTCCTGCTTGCTATCGTGCATTAGAATACATGATACAGCAATGTTCAAAAGTGTTCCCCTTATACGAGAAAGGCTTTAACCAGAGATTCATAGCTTATTGTGTTTCCACATTTGGTTGCATTATTTTCATCTTTACTATTAATTTCTGTTTTTGTTTTATTGCTGTTTCAGTGCTTTGTGTCAAGATCACTTTCAGCAAAGGCAGTAAAGGATAACTATAAAAGTCAGAAATGTAACAGTACTTCAGAATTTTACTTTAAAAATAACATATCATGATTTGGACTAACCAGGCTCACTTGTAGGTTACTATGGAATGGTAAAAAGTGGTTTGAGAGGTATATAAGTATACTAAGGCTAATGAGCCCAGCACTAGGCATCCTCCCCCCACCCCCATCACCATCCTCTTCCTTGTGGACATGGTTAAAATTAAATCCCCTAAAATCCTGACCTTCTTATCTCACTCCTTCTTGGGCAATGTAGAAAATATTCTCAATTCACTGGTCCTAACTATACTACCTTCCCTATACTTAGGTCAGCTAGGTGGCACAGTGGATAGTGCTGGACCTGGATTTAGGAAGATCCTTCTTCATGAGTTCAAGTCCAGCCCCAGACCCTCGCTAGACAAGTCACTTAACCCTGATTGCCTCGGTTTCCTCATCTATACAAATGAACTGGAGGAGGAAATAGCAAACCATTCCCAATGGGATCACAAAGAGTCAGACACAGCAGAAATGACTAAGCAACAATGTACTATCTTCCCCAATGAAAGAGAAGGCCATCTCCTATTGGTGCTGTGCTGGCTCTTTGTCTAAAACTCTATATAGGTTTGAGCCCTAAAGAGTTCTGGGGTTTTGAATGCAAAAGTAATTGCACTCCACAGTGGGCTGCCCTCTGCCAAAGACAATGGAAGTCATGTACTGAGACTGTGCCCTTTCAGAATCTGGTCTCTTCCATTCCTGGGTACTAAAACTCAAGTTTTGTTGACTTCTGTTCTATGTATCTCTGCAACTTCTCATGCAAACTTTCTTGTACTATAGCTAGCCGTAGAAGGTTGCCCCATCAAAGTTCTTTCCATGGTGTTTTATTTCCTCTGTTTTCTCTAGTGCCTCTTAAATAATCTCCACGAACTATTTCTTCTTTTAAAAAAATCTCAATTAAAAAATATCTTTAAAACTACCACAACAGAAATCTTTCATAGAATTATTTTAAATTGTTACTCTCCAAGCTTCTTTGCCTTTTAAAGGGAAGGTAACAATAGCTATAACCTTTGTAGGAAAGATTTTTTTAAAAACAGGTATTACAATAACAATCTCCCCCGAAAAATGTAGTAGGGCAAATCTGAAAGACCAGTTAGTTTTGTAGGATGTTTTAAAATCTGTTCATCTGTTTTAATTATCTGCCCACCTTTTATGAAACAGGTTAACAATACAAAAAAGAAATTTAGATAATTCATAAATATGCTACCAAAATATTATGCTATTTTGTGTTACTCAAAAAAAATGATAAAACTAATTAAGACATTATTATAAAAACTTTACAACTCCAATGAGACGAATTATAAATCTGGGGCACAATATGGCCTTTACCCTTTATAAAGCTAGCAGTAGGAAGTAATTTGTAATGTGGTTGTTCCACCCCCACAAAAAAAAAGTAAGGCACTTATCTCTCATTCTTTCCATATAATTTGGCTTTATTTGCTTTCTTATTGGACTTAATTTTTTTGTTAAATTTAAGACTTCAAGACCAGATGAAGAGGCGAGTGCCCAGTCATCCTTTGAAGTCAGATTCAAATGTCACATCCTCATTGAAATTTGCCCCAGTCACTCTGGTCAGCAGTGAATTTCCCCTACTCCAAAAATTTATTGCACATTGCTAATATATCTCAAAGAATCACCTATTTAACATTATATATAGGTATATAGGTGCAGGGAGATTAAAGTCACACATGTGCTAAGTATAAAATCCATCCACAGTGTTCTTTCAACTATACCACACACTTGAAAAGAGCTTTTGAAGTTAAAAACACCAAATCCATTCATATCTTTCAGTTTGTACTATCACTTTTCATTTTAGGGAGATTTGTAAAATTTATGTAGATCTTGGGCTTTAACTTTTTCTGTTTTTCTAAAGAGGAAATGCTGATAATAAATGAATCATTGGCATGAAGACAGAAGACTGTCTGGGAAGACCTGGGTTCAGTTATTACTTCTAACACATATTAGTGGTGTCCCTATGGGCAATTCATTTAAACTGTCAGTGCCTCAAGCAATCTCACTAAGACTATAAGTTATAAAGAAGTAGTTGATCTGTATCACTAGAGAGAGTTTCAATATTGGGAGTTCCTTACTAAAATGAAATCACAATTCGAGACAAAACATCCTTAATAAATCCTAAACCATCCAAGACAAGTTTCTTAGTCAAAAGTGTCCACATTCTAAGTCTCATGTAAGAAAAGAGGCAGACAGGAAGAAAGTTTACGGTTAAGTTGATACTGTATAGTAAATAATTAGGTCAATGGAGGAAGAAATGAAAATAGAGGAAGTATTTAAAAGAGAAAAAGGTATTTATCTGTCACACAGAAATTAGATTATTTCAAGCAAAATAAATGAATGCATATTCAAAACACTTTTCAGCAGAGCATCAACAGCTAAAAATAAGAAAACTAAATATTAAAATTGTACATATTTTGTCAGTCACTCTTACCATGTCATGCTGTTTTTGTTAAACCAGTGGTCCTCAATCAGAATATATTCACTAACCACTTCCAAGAATGTTCATATAGTTATAACTGTATGAATATACTGTAATGTCATGCTATAGTATCTTTAAACCTAGAATTTAAAATGACCAGGAGGGATAGCATTTTATACAAATCTAGTACTGTTGCCTTCAGTTTACAAAATACCAATTTGGTAGTGTATATCTACATATTACGGGAGAAAAAAATGGCAAACCATTCCAGTATCTTCGTCAAGAAAACCCCATGGACGTCATGGTCCATAGGGTCACTAAGAGTTGGACATGACAACAAAATCCTCACATTAATGGAGTCATAAGAATAATGGAAATCTATGTCCACTTTCTTCCGATTTTCTATTTCCTTCCTTGAACGCAGGTCAGCAACTAGTGATTCTGATAAATAGATATGTCCAGCCATGTGGAGTCAACAGCTCAGCCTTCAGGCTCCAGCCAAGTTCGTAGAGAATTTCCTTAAGAGCATGCTCCTCAGGAGAGATGACCAACACCAGTATCATTCATTGTATAGTTTGGGTATTAAAGAGAGTTGTGTTCTACTTGGTCATGAGAGGTGAAATGTGTGTGTTCCTCAGACATTGGGAGTTAATGGGAATATAAGAGATCTGGGTAGCAGTTCCACAAAGTTGTCTTTAACCTTGAGGGGAAAATGTAGTGAGGATAATGGGCATTTTACTCTTTCATTTCGCCTCTATTTATGCATGCCCAGTTTGGCATCTTATATATACTATGTGGTGGAGAAAAGAAATGTCTATCCATTTTCTGTCGTACATTGTATAGTTGTGTTTTTAACTATTACCTACATTTTGTGAAGACCCTAACATCAGTCATACCTAAGTTTTGTCTTAGCAATTTCCCTAGAGTTTTACTCCAAGGCAGGATTAGAGCCAAAGAGGGAGAAAACTGACCCTTTCATGGAAGCAAAGAGATCAAGCACCTAAGATTGACCTCAGATTGACCTCAGAACCATTTCCTTTATAGGGAATTCCTGGACTTAGACTGACAACTCTATAAATCATTTGGCACAATAATCTAGCTATTACATACAGAAGTATAGTCCCCATGCTATAACTTCTCATCTTCCCTAATCCACGTCCCATCCTGGAACAAGTCACAAGTTGCAGCATCAAGTGAAGAAAGCAGAACCAGGAGAACATTGTACGCAGTAACAGCAATATGGTGCAATGACTAACTTTGATAGACTTATCTCTTCTCAGCCATGCAAGGATCTAATACAACTCGAAAAGACTCATGATGGAAAGAACAGAAAAAGAATTGTAGAGTCTGAATGCAGATTGAAACCTATTATTTGTTCTTTTTTTGATTTTTGTTCTCCTCATGGTTCCTCCCATTGGCTCTAATTCTTATTTACTACATAATTAATGTGAAATTAAAAAAAAAGGTTGCAGCACCACTGCTTAAAAATAATGTAGGTAGTAAGAGGGAAGAAGGTGAAGCAATATAGAGTATGATCTCCTTGCATGGTCTGTAGACTATATGATGACAGCCCATTTCCACTACATATATGAGGATGTTTTAAAAAAATAATAATATTGCTAGCATGGAGGAGATCAGACTAATGTGAAAAAGTTTATATTCCATAATTTTTTTCTTGGAAAACTGAGTCCCAAAGCATTCTTTTCATTCTTTGCAGAATCACTGAATTTTATGCGTTCAAATTTTAACTACTCAGCAGCACAGTAGCCAGAGGGAGACTCTTGGTTCCTCCTTTTCAACAGATGTTGAGGAAGGAAAATGATTCATTCTCTCACATCCTTGGAGGCCATGAAAATGTGCATGTTCCACAGTTTGGTTTCCTTGGGGATTTTTTTTTTAACAAAAGTCTCCTGAATGTTCTCAATTATTCTGAAAAATATAAAATGTGTCTCTAATTAAAGCATACATGGCATTTTTATTATTTTGTGCCATAGAGCACCAGATTTGTAGTTATAAGACATGAGTTTGAATCTTGGCTCTGCTTCATACTTTATACATATATGTATGGCTTTGTACAAGTCATTTCTGACCTGTTTAATTCAAAAATTATCTGCACTAATTAACTCAAAGAATAAGGTGAGTTAATATATGTGAAAATGCTTTGTAATCGTAAAGAATGAAATAAAGAAACTTCTGCGTTTTTTTAGCTTTGCTCCAATATACTTTGCCCCAATATGATTCATCAAGGGAGGCATAGCCTGAGCCTTGGCATCTGGAGCAATCAAAGGACAGCCTTACTGAGTGTTTTCAGGGGAAAACCAAACTAATCCATGTTACTAGGGGAAGGGGAATCCCTAATCCTATCACATCTTCCTTTCACTATACCATCCTCTACTTAGAATACTTTCTCTACCACCAACTGCAAACAGATGGATTAAATGACCTTTAAAGGTCCCTTCTATCATTGTTAGTTCATCAACTGAACTTAGTTACCTCTCTGAAAAATTAGGATGGGATCACAGCTTCAGAGGTGGAAGGGACAATAAAGACATTTTGTTAATGAGGAAGCTGAGACCCAGAAAGAACTTGTCTAAGATCACACAGGAAATAAAAGGCAGTGCCAGGATTTGAGCCCAGGTCCCCTGATTCCAAGTCCAGTGTCCTTTCCAATACACCACTTTGCCTCCCAACTCAACAATCCTCTTTTATCCTGAACTAAAACCAAGGAGAATAGTAAGAATGACAATGAAGAACCCGCAGGAAGATCTAAATAAATTGAGTACAGTAATTGTGTATGCTAGTGCCCAAATCATTTAGATCCTTCTGCAGGTCCTTCGTTGTCATTCTTATTTCCTTATGGGACATAAGGGTGTTCAAGAGGACTAACACCTCACACCCCAGGTGTGAGGGCTGCTAAGCCCTTTTTAGGGCTGCTTATCCACCTTGGGTGTCCACCTGATTCACCCAGCTCTTACCTGTGGCTCCAAGAAGCTGTCACATGCCCAGCAACCACACCCTGAAAAAACCCTCCCAACAAACAACCTAAACCACGTTGAGGGTAACCAACAGGCCTCAAATCTGTTGGTGAGTTAGGGGGTTGTGTACCCCAAGTGTGTGAAGACTTTCCCAGTGGAAAGGTGTAATGGGAGTTAAAAAAATCTTCCCTGCCCATTAATAGGCCTCAGGTGGGACTATTAAGGGATGCTTGATAGAGGAGGTTTGTTTATATGAAGGCCCACAAACTGTGCTGATTGCTAATGAGGCACTGGGTCATGAGGGGTTGTGCCCTCCAGTTCTGAAAAGAGTATAAACACTCTGAGGTGAGGATGTGCTTCGGGGCTTAGTTTTTGGAAGAAGGCTCATGTGCCCCTTAGGCAAAATCATGTCGTTTCTCACTCACTAGCTACTGTGCTCTGCTCCGCTCTGCCTGCTCTCTCTCCCAGCTCTCTTCCTGCTGCACCCCTCCTGCTCCACCCATTTAACAAGCTCTTCCCACCATGGGCTTCATATGATTCAAGCTGTGGGCTTGGCCAGAGCTCAAAGCAGGTCACATGGACCTATTAAAGGGCATAAAATATCTTCAAATTCCCTTACCTTTGTATTCAAGAAGAGAGAGTGAAGCTGATGGCTTACATGCCTCACTTAAATCCAAATCAGGCACAAGTTAAGACATTACCCATGATGTCATTGGTCTTCTTCAAAGATAAAAGACAAACATCTCAGATTCAATCTGCCCCATCACAGGGGCTCAGATTCTATCTGGTCTCCTTGTCAATATAGGTGTCACAAATGTTCTTATTCCTTAAGAGTCTACCCAATATAGCAGATCTTTAATAAACTTTATTTTTCTTTGGCTAAAAGAAGACTTGGGTCAAATTCATTCCAGCAGGACCTGGCATGTTGTTATTTCAGGGTTCTAACATCTCTAAACCTCAACACTACAAGGTATGGCAACTCTTGGTTCTAAACATGAGCTAAAGAGAAGGTGACGATTTTACTGCCCTGTGCTCACTTAGCAGTGCCAAAAAGCAGGTCTGGAGCACACCAGCCAAGGATTCCTGCTTCCTTTCTGCTGGTTTTATCACAAAGAGCCTGTGTGACCTTTACAACAAGATGGTGATGGTATATAATCCACATTTCTTTTTGATAAATGGCTGCTGTGTTCTTACAGGAAAAACTGCATCGAATCACATTGGCTTTGAATATTTGAGTGGGGGGTGGTATTTTGTTACATGAAAAGTTATACTGAGAAAAGCTATCAATAAATAAAAACTGAAAACTTGAAAAAAAAGACAAACAATAAATCTCCTACAATATCTCAACTGTTAATGGAACAGAATAGGGAGAAATAGACAGAAAAAAATAAGTCCTTGGTCCCATATCTCTTACTCCAATCATAAGGACCGACTCTTCTTGCAAAAAATTTAAGAACTGGGATGCAAACACTGCCAGACACCACAGAGACTAACCAACATGAAATTTACTGAGCACTTACTGTTGGTCCAGCACTCTCAAAATATGGCTAAGTCCTCTGAAATCCAATGCCCCATACCTTGAAGCCATATTCCCTGTGGAACAAAATTCATCTCTAATCTTCTAATGTTATCTATTTACTTGCCAGTACCAATAAATGTGGTAGAGAAGGGAAACCCTGCCTCTTGAGGAGATAAGAGGGAGGATAGATACATAACAAATAGCACAATCAAGCAGTCAGTCCACAAACACTAGTATATGAAAAGTGCTGTGCTAAAGGCTAAGGATATAAAGACAAAAAATGAAACAATCCCTGTTCCTGAAAAGCTTTCATTCTATCAGAACTTATTCATAGGTTTATAAAAGGAGATTGGTTGAGTACAGAAAGAAATTAAACAAGAATAAACCAAACTGCTGAAAGGAAATTGAAAACCCCATTTTCAAAGTGAATCTATAGGTTTTGTCTTATTTCCCTCTGGAATTTATTATTTTCAATCAATTTAAAAATATTTGAGTGCCTCTCATGTTCAAGGGACTATACTAAGTGTTATAAGAAACAGAAATAATATCAATACACTTTTTTTTTTCTTTTGAAGGAGGAAAACTCCCTTGTGCAGTTGTCTTAGACTGAGAACATAACAAGAAAAAATTACTTAATGGCTAGTATTATGTCTAATTCATTGTTAGTGTGCTGGAGCCAACTCAAACTGGTTCGTGAGAGTCAATTGCCCCACTTTCAGTATGAGCCTTTACATTCAAAAAAACACAAACTCTATAAATTAAGGTTTGACGTGTTATTTTGTTGATTTCTAGGTTTAGGAAAGTTATGAAGAAAATACTGATAATGTAGATTCAATTTTTTTTAAAGTTCATTTTATTTTTTTAATTTTTATTATTATTTATTTAACTTTTTACATTCATTTTCACAAAATTTTGGGTTCAAATTTTTTCTCCCCTTTTTATCCCCTCCCCCCACCCCAATACACCTAGCAATCTAATTTTCCCTATCTCCAATCTGCCCTCTCTTCTGTCATCCCTTCTCTTGTCTCCATTTTCTCTTTTCTCCTGTAGGGCCAGATGACTTTCTATTTCTCATTAACTGTATGTCTTATTTCCTAGTACCAACAACAATACTAAACAGTTGTTCCTAAAACTTGAGTTCCAAATTCTCCCCATACTTCCCTCCCCACCCATTCCCTTTGGGAAGGCAGGCAATTCAATATAGGTTCTATCTGTGTAGTTTTGCAATTCACTTCCATAATAGTCGTGTTGTGTAAGACTAACTGAATTACCCTCCATCCTATCCTGCCCCTCATTGTTTCTATTCTGTCTTTTGATCCTGTCCCTCCCCAAGTATTGACTTCAAATTGCTCCCTCCTCCCATTGCCCTCCCTTCCATCATCTCCCCCCTTGCTTATCTCCTTCTCCCCCACTTTCCTGTACTGTAAGATAGGTTTTCATACCAAAATGAGTGTGCATTTTATTCCTTCCTTTACTCAAATGTGATGAGGGTAATCTGGTTTTTTGGGTTTTTTTTTCTCAGCTCTCCTCTTTTTCCCTCCACTAAAAGGTCTCCTGCTTGCCTCTTAAATGACATATAATTACCCCATTCCATTTCACCCTCTTTCCTCCCACTACATTTCTCTCTCACCATTTACCTTAATTTCTTTTAAGATATGGTCCCATCCTATTCAATTCACTCTGTGCTCTCTGTCTCTGTATGTGTGTGCATGTGTGTATGTGTGTGTGCGTGCATGCATGTACATGTGTGTGTATGGACCCACCAACTACCCACATACTGAAAAGTTTTAAGAGTTACAAATATTGTCTTTCCATGTAGGAATGTAAACAGTTCACTTCTGGTAAGTCCCTTCTGACTTCTCTTTGCTGTTTACTTTTTCATGCTTCTTCTCATCCTTGTGTTTGAAAGTCTAATTTTCTTTTCAGCTCTGGTCTTTTCATCAAGAATGTTTGAAAGTCCTCTGTTTCATTGAAAGATCATATTTTCCCCTGAAGTATTATACTCAGTTTTGCTGGGTAGGTGATTCTTGGTTTGAGTCCTAGTTCCTTTGCCTTCTGGAATATCCTATTCCACGCCCTTCGATCCCTTAATGTAGAAGCTGCTAGATCTTGGGTTATCCTGATTGTATTTCCACAGTACTGAAATTGTTTCTTTCTAGCTGCTTGCAAGATTTTTTCCTAGAGCTGGGAGTTCTGGAATTTGGCCACAATGTTCCTAGGAGTTTCTCTTTTTGGATCTCTTTCAGGTGGTGATCGATGGATTCTTTCAATACTTATTTTGCCCTCTGGTTCTAGAATGTCAGGGCAGTTTTCCTTGATAATTTCATGGAAGATGATGTCTAGGCTCTTTTTTTGATCATGACTTTCAGGTAGTCCCATAATTTTTAAATTGTCTCTCCTGGATCTATTTTCCAGGTCAGTTGTTTTTCCCATGAGATATTTCACATTCTCTTCCATTTTTTCATTCTTTTGGTTTTGTTTTGTGATTTCTTGGTTTCTCAGAAAGTCATTAGACTCCATCTGTTCCATTCTAATTTTGAGAGAACTATTATCTTCAGTGAGCTTTTGAACCTCTTTTTCCATTTGGCTCATTCTGCTTTTGAAAGCATTCTTCTCCTCATTGGCTTTTTGAACCTCTTTTGCCAATTGAGTGAGCCTACTTTTCAAGGTGTTATTTTCTTCAGCATTTTTTTTGGGTCTCCTTTACGAAGGTATTGACCCGTTTTTCATACTTTTCTTGCATCTCTCTCATTTCTCTTCCCAATTTTTCCTCCACATGTCTAACTTGCTTTTCAAAATCCTTTTGGAGCTCTTCCAAGGCCTGAGCCCACCCGACAACCCCCTGGGATGTCTGGGATACAGAGGCCCTGCCCTCCACAACTTTCCCTGATGGCAAGAATATGTCCTCGTTGTCCTCAGATCCGACAGTCGGGATCCTTTGCATCTGCTCAAAAAAGCTCTCTATGATCTTATTTTTCTTCCCTTTTCTAGGCATTTTCCCAGCCAGTTACTTGACTTCTGAGATTCCTGTCCTCCCCCGCCTAGATCTGCCCAGCTAGTGCTTGGGGTCTGAGATTCAAATGAGCTTTCCATGGCAGGCATGGCTGCTATTCAATGTGAGCTTTAGTTCTGGTGTTGGGGTGGGGGCAAGGCTGCCTCCCAGGCTCAGTTCCCTATGGGCTTTATGCAGAGACCTTCAGTGATGGAGCGGGTGGGGCAGGGCCGTCTCCCAGGCTCAGCTCCTTCAGGTGGTTTATGCAGAGACCTTCAGTAATGAAGATCCTGCCTGCTCGGGGAGTCCTGGGGGCGCCGCTGCTGCCTCTGCCTCCACCGCATCCTCCCAAGGGAGCCCGAGCTGCGGAGACACTCTGCTCCCCTCTTGGCCAGTCCAGACGTGTCTCTCACTGACCTTTAGCATCTGTGGGCGGAGGGAGCTTCCGTCCCTGAAGCCTGCTCGGATCAACTTCTCTGGGGCCCCGGCCAGGGCAGCGCTGGGGTGGGGTCTGCTTTCCAAGGCATGACGGACCCTGGGGACCGCTCTCCAGGGCTCTCTGGAACGGAAATCTCTTCCACTGTGTTTCTGCACACCCTGCAGTGATTCAGAACTTGTGGGGAGCTCTTCTTACATTAAATGCATGGGCTGTGGTTTCGGAGCTAGCATATGGTGAGTCTTTCTACTCTGCCATCTTGACTCTGCCTATAGATTCAATTTTAACGTGTGTCATGAGTATTTTGTTTCAGTGAGCCCATAGTTCAAAATTTAGCAACACATTCCTGACTCAAAAACCCTAACGCAATTCCTTGCATATAGCAGCCATTCAGTATGAAATGGATGGACCGAGAATAAATCACAGGCAAGTTAATTAGGAATTTCGAAAGCATCTTTATTAGCCAGGCTGGCGGCTGCCTCATGGAGAGACCCAGAGGAGACAGCCCCGAACTGAGGTGGGTGAGTGCATTTTAAGCATTTCGGGGCTACTCGGTACAGCCTTGCAGTTTCCACAACAGAGTTCTGACAGAGCAAGAGGTGGGCTTTCTGCTAGACAAGAACTGCCAAAACAGAGAGGGTTGTCAGGGTACTGCTAGGTAAAGGACCCCAACAGAGGAGAGGTGCCAGGAGAGGGATCCAATCACATACTGGAACCGTTGCTACAGTTGTCAGGAAGCAGGGGTGCTCAGCAGAAGGTGGTTACCTGGCAATGGGGGTCTAACATTAGGTGGAGCACAGGTGGTTACCATGCAAATGGACCAAACAAAAAATGACTGTTAACAATTCATCAGATATTTAACCAAAGGGGAATAACATTTTGACAGGGGCCCAACAACAGAAAAACTGTTACTAGGCAAGTTATCCAATCCTGCCCAGTAACCTAACAGATATCTCTCAACCTAGGGCCCAGGGAGGAATAATGTCCATTTTAAGTAAATGCTGCATTAAACTGGACCTCGTTATAGGAATTAGCTTAAGTCTGGTTCCTATAATGGCAGTTCAAAACGTAGCCTAGTAAACACTTTTTACCTTCAACATCAACTGTTTTCATTCCCATGGTAGCCCATTATAGTGACAATGGGATAGTCATTCATCCAGTGGGATATGAGGGAAGCATTTTGTCAGTCTTAAAGTACTATACAAATATAGGTTGTTTTTGTTTCTATCATGGCTGCTGATATGTGTAAACTAAGTCAACTAAGGTTTGGGAGGTATACAAACAGTATGTATGATTGAATTGGCAATAGCATAGAGACCCAGAAGGAATATAAGAAGACATTTACCCATGTCATCTTACCATCTGTACTCTTCTGTACTCAACCACCCACAGTGGCCATAAATATCGCGGCACAGTTCTGAATTATGAAATACCACAGACTCTTCACATGGAAGACAAAACCAAAGCATTTATTCAGACACCAGAAAATCAAATCCATCATAGTAACAAAAATTTATACACAATAACAATGCAGAGGACAACTTAATCCCCAAGACTTCCCCCTGCAAGGCTTCCCTCAAACCAGCTCCATTAAACAAATCACAAGCAGGCTCTCTTAAAATCACAAACAAGCTTTTTCACTCATGCTTGCCTATATCTTTCCTAACTCTGACTAGACTCTGACCAATTTCCTCTCAGCTCTGCTCTAGCTCTACCTCTTCCTGTTCCACCCCTCCTGTTTCACCTGTTCAGCAAGCTCCTCCCACCACAGGGAACGCATGAGTCAGATTTCCAAGTGACCTAGGGAGGTCAGATGGGTCTATTAATGGATGGGAAAGATCTTCCCATTAAGAAGCAAAATTACAGTAACAATAAGCAAAAATACATTATCAATACACCCATTCATAATCTGACATACCATGACATTTATATAATCCATATGATTCCACCAGTACTAAGAACATGAATGAAGAAATGAATGAAAAAATATTTGTTGAACATTCACTATGTTCCAGGTGCTATGCTAAGCACTGAGAACATACAAAGATTCTAGGTACAAGCCAAACATATATAAAGGAGGTGACTTAGGGAGTTTTGTTCCAAGGAAGGGGAAAGCTGGGTAGAAGGCTAAATGGGACATATATTTGAAGTATGGTCTGGTGTCTAGAGTCAGTAGATTAAGTGGACAAGTTTATACATTACCCAATCACCATTCAACTGAGTTGGACCCTAGAGTAGGAACTACAAAGATTAGTGGAATAAATTCCCCAAGGACTAGAGAATGGATGCAGTTACATAGGTGTGAACATCTAGGTGTAAAGTCTGGAGTGCTGAGTGTTGATCCATGTGGTGAAGGGCAGGTCATGGGACTTGCCTCCCCAGGCAGATGGCAAGATGACATGGGTAGATGTCTTCTTATATTCCTACTGGGGCTCTATGCTATTGCCAATTCAATAATACTGTTTGTATACCTCCCAAACCTTAGTTGACTTAGTTTACACATATCAGCAACCATGATAGAAACAAAAACAACCTATATTTGTACAGTACTTTAAGATTGACCAAATGCTTCCCTCATATCCATCCTGTTGGGTAGGTAGATAAGGGAAATAATAATGACCATTCAAAATTAACCAGATTCTCATCTTTTAATGATAGCTAGCATTTATAAGCAGTATAATGCTAAGTACTATGTTAAGTGCATTACTTTTTTTGATTTGAGGTAAGTGCTATTATTATCTCCATCTTAAAAATTAGGAAACCAAGGCAAAGAAAAGGTAAATGATTTGTCCAAGGTTACACACCTGGGAAGTTTCTGAGGTCAGATTTTAACTCAGAATACCTCTAGGCCAGGTGCATTATCCATTTTGCCACCTACCTACCTTTTTGAATTGGTTCAAATGTGGTCCATTCTGAACTTGGGCTAATGTTAATAAATGTAAAGGGATAGGTTATTAGCAAATTTACTCATCATAGTCCTGTTTATACTTATTTCTTGACTGTAATAATTTCTTTGTTTAAAGTGAGTCATTATTACCTTTCGATGCGAGACAATGGACTTGAATATTATAAGTGAATTTCATTTAATATTGCCTCCTAGGAAATTGTCACAGGATGGTTTTGAAGATACATCTTAGTTATGCTGACAAATGACTATCTTCCATACCATAGTACAACAACAAATAAGGCTCTAATATATTTGCATGGGATACTCTCTATGTGTAATAAGCCTTTTGTTCCTATCTCTATTTGCATGCCAAAATCAAACATTAAGATTCTGAAATCTTCTGAATAAAAGATGTTATAACCTCATTAAAAAAAACTGACAAAGTTTTCTGAAATTATCCTGTCTAGATATGAGTAAAGTATGAATTCACTTAGTCAACAGAGAAGTAGTATGAATAGTAGAAAGACTGGGATACAAGAGATCTGGGTTCCATTTCTGACTGCCTCTACCTAGTCATGTACAAAAAATATATTATTGGAAACAAATGTTACCTTTACATGCTAAAGTAGAAAGGTCTTTAAATAGTGTTACCAAAATATTGTGTTGTTATGAGGTTTTTGAGTCCAAGGGAGGCTAAAAGTAATGCTGCACAGCCAGCAATCCTTTCCAAAATGGTCACTCACTATAAAGCCAATCATGGCAGCACATCTGAGGACTGTTGCTGTGAATGACTTTAAGGGTCTATTTTCATAGTATAATTAACTCTATTTATTCAGTAATAAACTAAACATTATTCAATAAAGTAAAGCATAACATTCATAGCAACATCCTTAAGCAAAACATGTTATCTAACACATACATGTATCTCATAACATTCAGTATGTCATATGGTACATATCATATATCATTGTATCCCAAAGTCAGGGGGTCCCAGTCCACGGTCTCCCCTAGCATGATACATCCTTAAGGGGTAGCAGAAAATACCACACTATCCACCCCTAGATCACTGTAAGAAAAATCTCCTTAATCAGTACACAGTGTCTAAGTTAAGTCCTCTCGCATCTTGATTTGAGGCTGACTTCTAAGGCCCGTGTCTCCTCTTTCCTTTTCTGTAGGCCAACCCTCTCCCAGCTCTCGCCTGGGTTCTCACTCAGGTAGCTCTCTGCTCCTACTCCTTGTCTCAGTTCATGGTGACTGTTCCTCTCCAAACTTTTCCTGCTTCTGCCTGACAGCAGGCTCCAGGCGCTACTGCCCACAGCTTCTGTTTTTAGGAAAACAAAGGTTAACAGGGCTAAAACAATATTTATCCATATTATCAGTGCCACCATCTCAATTCACTCATAAAGACCAACAGACAGGGCTTCTGTCTGAGACATCAACACACACTAACAGATAGGACTTACATCTGAGAAATCAACACAGATCAACAGACAGGGCTCCTGACATCACAAACATTTGTTCTGTTAGGCCTCCCCACAAGTAAGTTCCCCTAGCCTGCTCATGGTCACTTCTCTCTCTCAGGTTCATTTAGTGACAAAAAAACTTACTTAAAATTATAAGTAACTATTTTTCTATGAATATTTTTGGGGATGTGGTACCGATCTTTTCATTATTTCCTATGGGAAAATTCACTTTGCAATACGAACAAATTACATGACAAACAGAATCTCTGAATGAATTAAATTCATAGACCGAGGTTCTACTGTACATAAAATTTAAGAGCCTTAGCTCAAAATCAATGGATAGAATGAGAAGATAAACTATTAAGTGGGAAAAAAATCTTTGAGTCAACTATCTCTGATTAAAATCTTATATTTAAAATATGTAAGGTTTCAGGGGTGGGGAGCCTGCAGCTTTTGATAACCTATAGCCCTTTGACTGAATCCAAACAATTAAGGCCTAGAGGGCCACATGTGATCTCAAAGCCTCAGGTTCCCCACCCTTGGTTAGGTACAAATAAATAATAGTTAACATTTATATAGCACTTTAATACTTGCAAAGCACTTTACAATGATCATCTCCTTTTATCCTCACAGCAACCATGGGGGACAGGCACTATTAATATCACCATTTATAGGTAGAGAACCTGAGGATGGAAGAAGTTAAGTGACATGACATAGCTAGCCAGAGTTAGAGGCTGGATTTGAACACAAGACTTCTTGAGTTTAGCACTCCACCCGCTCCACAACGTATCCACACACACATATATATATATATATATATATATATACACACACCTATATATTCACTCTATATCAGAGACACATGTCTAGATCAGACCAAGAGTCATTTACCCAACAGATAAATAGTCAGAGAATGTGAACAATTTTCAAAAAAAAGGAAATATATACCTCACAATCTTAGGAAAAATTACTCCAAGTCACTAATATGAAAACTTCTAATTAAAGCAACTCTACCTCATACTTGTCAAGTTGAAAGATAATATAAATTGGAAACAGACACCATGTTAAAGGCTGTAGGGGAATAAGTGTACTAATATACTGTTATTGGAGCTATAAATCATTCTAAGTATTTTGGAAAACAATTTAGAATTAAGCAAGAAAAATAAATTGGTCACGTCTCTTGATTCAGCAATACACTACTTGGAATATATCTCAAAGAAGTCAAAGACACAAAGGAAACCTCTATGTATAACAATATGAAGGGCAGTAAAAAAAAAAAATACAAACAAATTGGATGCTTACAAATTAGAGAAAAGGGAAATAAATGGTGACATATGAATTTAACAAGATATTATAGCAAATAGCATTAATATTGCAACTTACCTAATGCAGGCTCTTGTCACCTCAATCCTAGATTACTGCAACAGCCTACTGATTGATTTTCCCCATCTCAAGTCTCTCCAGTCCAATCCATCCTTCATTCTACTAATAAATTCATCTTCCTAAAATGCCAGTCTGACTATGTCACCTCTATTCAAAAATTTCCAGTGGCTCCCTATTACCTCCAGGATCAAATATAAAATGCTTAGTTTGGCATTCAAAGACCTTCACAGTCTGCCCTGCTTCCCCCTCCCTCTTTCCATTCTTCTTATACTTTACACCTGTTTCTCTGCCCCCACACACTCTGAGATACAGTTACACTGATCTCCTTGAAGTTCCTCACAGAAGACACTCCATCTGCAGATTCCAAGTTGTCCCTCATGCTTGGAATTTTTTCCCTTCTTTTCTCTGTTTTCTGGCTTCCTTGGTTTCCTTCAAATCCCAGCTAAAGTCCCAATTCCTGCAAGAAGCCTTTCCCTTAATCTTAGTGTCTGTTTTCTGAGATTACGCCCAAATTATCCTGTATATATCTTCTTTGTACATAGTAATTTGCATATTGTCTGCTTTATTAGAAGGTGAACTCCTTGAGAACAGGGACTGGTTTTTGTTTTTGTTTTTTTGCCTTTTGTGGCATCCCCAGTAATTAGCACAGTGCCTGGTAAGTAGTAGGAGCTTAATAAATTCCTGCTTTGCCATTGTTTCCCCAGCCTGAGAACCACACTTGAGCCATGGCAACGTTGGAGGATTCCAGTGTGGATGTTATCACCAGCCCAACAGTGAAGGAGGAAGGGGACTTGTAGAAGAGAACTGACACAACTTTGGACTTGGAACTTAGTGGGACTAAGTCACAGGTGGAGAACCTGATTCTTGAGGGCACATGTGGCCCTGTAGGTCCTCAAGGGTTGCCTTTTGACCGAATCCAAACTTCACAGAACAAATCCCCTTAAGAAAAGGATTTGTTCTGTAAAATTTGGACTCAGTCAAAAGGCAGCACCCAAGGACCTAGAGAGCCATATGTGGCCTTGAGGCTGCAGATTCCCCACCCCTGGACCAAGTAGGAACTGAATCAAGCTATGACTCTAATCATCCTTCCCTCCCCCTAGATTGAGGTGGTAAAGGGGGTACTATGCCCCACACGTGTTGGGGGAGATGTTTATAAATGTGTTCTTCTACTACTCAGTGGAACTGGGATGTTGGAACTTCTAAAATGGAGGGAACATAATCAGTTGGGGCTTGAACCAATGACAGAGACTAGACATTCCCATCTCATATTCTCTTAGGGTTACCAAAACCCTGAGAGAGAGAGGTGAAATGCCAATACAAAGGCAAGTTTTCCTTAGTCATTATGCATTTGTTTTGTCTCTTTGATTGGATTCTAAACTCTTGAAAGGCAGAAACCTATTTATAGATCTTTCTTACTTCCTTTTTGCACACAACTGATGCTCATAAACCATAAAGGAACCTTGGGTGGTACTGTAAAATGTATTGCAACTTAGAATCTGGAAAAGCCTGAATTAGAATCCTGGCCTCTGACATTTACCAGTTGTATTTCTATTGAAGAGTCTCTAAGCCTCAGTTTCCTCACTTGTGAATGGGAATAATTATCTGTAGTGCTTACCTTACAGGGTTGTTTGAAGTAATGAACATAATATAATATAGCATTTTGCAAACCAAAAAGCATTTTATAAATTTCCATGATTATTATCAGTAATAGTACTCATTTTTTACATGGCTAGAAGTACTGGAAAAAATGGAATCTAGGTCTCCTGATTCCCAACTTCTTTATCATTCTATATTGCCTGTTAACTGAATGACTCCATACTCCACCCATATTCAGAGAAGATATTTTCAGCTCCAGGAGACCCTAAATGCCAAAATCCCATTTTGTTTTGTCTGTTCCCTGGCTGTTTCCCATGCCTGGAAAATACTCTCTCTTCATCTCCACCTTTTGGCTTCCCACACTTCCTTCAAGTTCCAGTGGTGAAGGCAAACTAGGCTATCTTTTTGCCTTAATTCTTACCCAGCCTTTAACTACTGAATGAGTATTGCCTCAGACACAATGAGACTTGGGAAAGACTCTAGCTTAAAAAGCCAAGATCTTCCACTGTGTCTAGGACCACCACCCATTGTCCTGACTTACCTCTTACCACTGGATCTGGATGACTCTGGAAAAGAGAGTGAAACTGATGATTTGGCAGAGCTCTGCTTCTCTTAAGTCCAATTCACTTGCAAGGCAAGACATCACCCTCCTGAGGGTCCTCTTTGTTGCCATTGCTGTTAGAGGAGGAGGAGAAGAAAAAAGAGGTGAAAGAAAAGGAGGTGCAGGAGGAAATAGCAGCATTGCCTAACTGGAACTGGTAGGTTAGGTCCTCAGAGAGGACCAGTGACATCAGGAGGGTGATGTCTTGACTTGCAAATGAACTGGATTTAAGTGAGGCAGGGCTGTGCAAAGTCATCAGCCTCAATCTCTCCTCCAGAGTCATCAAGATCCAGTGAAAAGACATAGTTCAGGATGACTGGCAATGGCCCTTAAAAACAAATAACAAGTTCCAGCTAAAGTCCCATGATCTATGAGAAGCCTTCCTTCAGCTCCTTAATGCTGGTGTCTTCCCTGTGTTGATTATCCTGAATAAATCTTGTTTGTACATAGTTGTTTGCATTTTGTCTCCCCCATTAGACTGTGATCTCCTTGAGAGTAGGGACTATCTTTTGCCTTTCTTTTTATCTCCAGAACTTAGCACAATACAGTAGGTATTCAATAAATGCTTATTAACTGAGTGACTGTTCAATAGCTTAGGGGTTCAAAAAGCCAAGACACTGTGACTACTTCTCTGTTGCTTGCCCTGGTTCATCCTTCCTTTTCCAACAGGACCAATGACATCTCAAGGGCGGTGTCTTGACTTGTGCATAGGATTTAAGTGAAGCAGAGTAGTACAAAGTCATCGACTCCACTCTGTTCTCTAGTCATCTGAGTCCAGTGGCAAGACAACAGTCAAGATGACTGTTGATGATCTGGATGGCTACTGCAACAGCCTCTTTACTGGTCTTCTTACTTCCAATCTGCACTCCAAAAAGCCCAAAATTTGTTATTTTAAAAATATAGCTATGAAAATGCCAGATGCTGCTCAAACAGCTTCAATGGAGACATATTATCCTTAGAATAAAATACAAACTCCTCTGTCCAGCATTTAAAACACTTCACACTCTAACTCCAACCTATCTTTCTAGGCTGATTTCACATTATTCCCCACTCCTGTACTCACAGGCATGCTATAGTCCAGGATATCTAGCTTAAGAGGTCAACAGCCTTTCAAGAAGACCATGCTCAGTTTTCTGCCCTTCTCGATAAAAATATCTTCTATCTGAAGATTCTCAGAAGAGCAATATATGTTCCGATCATGATTCCTGACATTCAAGAACTGGGGGGAAGGGAGGAGTGGGAATCTTGGTACTGTCATTGGAGATGTGTAATCTCTAATAATTACAAATAAAAGAGATAAAGTGTGGTGGCAGCAAACCCACATGTTGGTGAAAATCAACCTATGTACCATATTTGACCTTATATAATTATAGGATTTTAGAAGTAAAAAAAAAACCTTACATATTTTCTGAGATCCCTTTGTTGTCCAAATATAAAAACTGAAATTAAGTGACTTAGCCACTATTAGGTTGATAATAAATAGCAGAAATGACATTCTAACTGAACTCATTTGACTCTAAATCTTTCATTGAGAAGTTTTCATTGAGAGGTTGAAGATGGCAAATGCTAACAGATGGCAGCAGATTATTTAGGTATTTAATTCAGTCCAGGACTTGATAGAAGACAGCTAAGTGGTACAGTAAACAGAGGACTGGGCCTAAAGTCAGGAAAACCTGAGTCCAAAATCAGTCTCAGACATTTACTATGTGACCCTAAGCAAGTCACTTAACCCTATGTGCCTCAGTTTCCTCATCTGTAAAATGAACTGGAGAAAGAAAAAACAAGACTTGCCAGTATCTTTGCCAAGAAAACCCCAAATGGGGTCACAAAGAGTCAAACACAGCTGAACAACAACACAGAGAACAGGAACTTGATGATAGACTGATTCTGCCTAATAATGATCATGATGGTGTGTGTGTATTCATCCTTTGTTGCCAAAGAAGACCATGCCATCGGAGAAATAATGACATGGCTTGCACTTGACTTCATTTTGAGTGGGGGAGGGCTGTGCAGGTCACCAGCCTCACTTCTCCTCCAGAGCCATCTGGATCCAGTGACCAGATATTCATCAGGATGACTGGAGATGACCCAGGATGAGGCAATTGGGGTTAAATGATTTGCCCAAGGTCACCTAGCTAGTGAGTGTCAAGTGTCTGAGATGAGATTTGAACTCAGGTACTGCTGATTCCTGCACTGGTGCTCTATCCACCGCACCACCTCACTGCCCCAATCATGGTGGTAGGAGGTAGGGTAAATATTTTATTTCTTCAGAAGAAGATATGTAGACAGTTTCTGCCACCAGAAATCAAACCACCTTCAACAGCCACCCCTTGGTGCTCCAAGCTCTCCTTGGGAAGGAGTTACCCAGTGACCAATATATTCTGCATTGGCATTCATTTGAATGGGTTCTATCATTCCAGATTACAATGAACATAGAGTTACACTGGTCCTGATTTTGCTATTGCCCATGTCAATGCCCACACTTCTGAGGGTAATGTCCACTACCCACTCTATTACTACTAGGGTAAACCTATTCAATGCCACTGAAGTCCATGTCACTGTCTAAGCCATCGCATGCTGCTAATACTAATGCCTGCTACTGCTGGGACTTTGATACTGTTTACCCCACTCTCCAGCACTGCTAGCACAACACCCCCCCCTCATACCTTTGAACACTCTCATCATCTGCCTTCTTCAACAGACCCTTCTGGCTGGACTCATTCACCAGTAGTGAATCATACTCCCATCACCTTATATGTTTTATGTTCTAGTGATACTGAGCTCCTGCCTAAAGATGAACAATTCCATTCCCCCACTGCTATGTCTGCTATATTATTCAAAGTCACTTCAACCTCACCCCTGTAATGTCCTCTTCTAGATCTGTCTCTCCCTTCTATTGCAGGGAGAATGCAGACTCTGTAATTAACAAACTTCTTTTCATCTTAAACCTCTTTTGTTATCACTCCTTCCATCTTCAGGTAGTCCCTAAGGCCTGATTTCCTCCTGAGCATTGTTTCTAAGGCTACCCTTTCCAGAACTCACTATGTTTTTTTTATGCCCTAAAATCCCGGTCAAGATGAGATCAGAATATTCCTTACTCTTCAATGGTACTTCCAGACCCAATTTTTCCCCATCATTCAACAAATATTTGTTCCCCCATCAAAAATCATTTGTTACGACTTTACTACATACCAGGAATGTAGTAAGTACAGGGGATACATGAAAGGGCAAAAACTGTCAAGGTCCTCGAGGACCTCTCACATTCTAATGGGAGAGACAACATGTAAACAACTATGTACAAGGAAGATACACGCAAATTAAATTGGAGGAAATCTCAGTAGGAAAGCTCTAGTATTATGGGGGATCAGGAAAAAGCTTCTTGGGAATGTGGGATTTTTACTTGGGACTTGAAGGAATTCAGCAAAGCCAGGAGGTGGAGACAAGGATGGAGAGGGTTTCCAGGCATGGAGGTAGTCAATAAAAATACACAGAGTTGAAAGATGGCGTTTCATGTATAAGGAACATCAAAGAGGTCAGTGTCATATCGTAGAATATGTGGAGGGAAGAAAAGCATATGAATACTGGAAACAATAAGAAGCCAATTACTCTTTCTCTCTCTCAGGAAATTCAGGATCCTGCATTTATGGCTTAATGGTGGCTTTTGGGGAGAGTGGATTTTGGTACCTCTCCCACCCAGGAGGGTGTGTAGCATTTTATCCCCTTTGCTCAGCACCAGAGAAGAAAAGAAGACCAAATCATCCAATGAGTGCCTTTTGCAAGTCTTCTCAAGCAGTCAAAAAAAGGCTTTGCTTCAATTGTTAAAAGGTTCAGAAACCATCAGAATGCCAGTAGATGTTTTCATTTGAGAAGTAGGGTTTTTCCATTACATATCGTCTCACCTTTTGAGATGCAGATGTCCTAGACTCTTTCATGTGGGCTGGCAGGAGGCTAAGTATACTGAGTATGCTCTGAGAATGGGGTTCATTTTGACTAGGCCCCCATCAAATAAGGAAAAATTAGCCTACTCGGAGAATCTCTGGATCCTGAGACAGCTAGCCATGGCCTCTGCCTAGTCCAAAGGCAACTCTTAGACACCCACTTATGGTTTCATCACTGAGAGTTGTTTCCCAGGAATCAACTGCTCATACCTCACAATGGAGGACAATGCACATTTGCAAGCTTAGGTAGGAGCCACAAAAATGTAAAATGCCAACTAAGAGTATATATAAGTACGAAAAAAGAACACCAGGGAGAAAAGATCATCCCACTTATGGAGCCAAATGTTTTAAAGCCTTTTTCCAAAAAGAGTCAGTTACTCTTGGGATTCATAAAAAGAAACTAAGAAATAAGATTGATTAGGTCTTCCTATTTACACTGGCTATTCATATTTACATATTCACATTCAAATTTACATATTTTTATTCACATTTCCATTTAGTGGCAACACTCTTTGAATTGAGTGATCTGTAAAAAAATGACTGCTACTACCCAGGGGAAAAAGAAACAGACTACATGCTTTAAATTTACAAATTTAAGAGATTTAAGAAACTATATTCTTGGAGCCAGTAGAAATCTACAGGCAAGTGGGAGATGAGGTGCTCTGTGTCTCTGTGCCTTGACATCTGTCAAACTAGGACTCTGTCCCAGTCTTTTTTCACAGTTCTAGAAACAGTGATATCACTGCAAAGGCCTATGGGTAGCCTACATATTGTTAAACTGAAAAAGCTATGGGCAAATTTGCTCCACTGGAAAAGAATGCTGTCTCCAAGAAAAACAAAAAGAATTTACTCATTTTGCAATACTTGTAACTAAAATGTTCTGATCACTACTTGGTTGCTGTGGCCTGATAACTAAATCTTCCCAACTCCTGACTTTTTACTTCCTTCTCCCAGCGCAGTACTACGCCACTATTTATCTATTAACTCTGCAACTTCCAATTTTTCCTTTGTTTCTTCAAAACAGTTGTAAGATTATAAACTAGTCAGACATGTTCTGCTTGGTTAGTAGACTTGGTGGCCCATTTATGATCTAATTCTTCCTTTTTCTATATAAGCAATAATTAAGTTAGCACATAGATAGCACTTTCAGGCTGCAAAATGCTTTATGCCTCCATTGCCTCCATTGGTCCTTACAACAACCCTCTGAAGTATGGTTATTGTTATTCCCATTTTTTGGAGGAGAAAATTGAGATTATGAGAAGTTAAGTGACTTGTCCAGGAGTCACACATCTATTGAGTGTCTGAGGCAAGATTTAAACTCAGATTTTCCAAACTCTAAGTCCAATACTCTATCCACCGCACCACTTCACTGCTAAATAAAAGTCACAAAAAGGCATTGGCTAAACAAACAAAAAAAAACCCAGAATACTGAATTATTTTTTCGATAGCTACAAATCTGAGTCAGATGCAACACTGTTTTCCGCCTCTGGGAAGCTTGGCTAAGAGATTGCTCTAGACCTGGCCAGTCTAGTGGTTCAGGCTCAGGACTGGATCACAGTGAGACAATTGTGGATCATAAATATTTAACAAAGAGAAATTTACCCAATCATAAGAAAAAGAACCAATGAGCATACAACATTAATTCAAGAAAACATGGTTCCCATCTGTCTCAGGCAATGCCCAATCAGAGAGGAAAGTTAACTCTCATAGTAGTGGGATGAGGAGTCTCAATTTCTCATAGACTGGTCTTTATATACATCGGATGTCCAGGAAGCCACATTAATGGTTCAAGTTCTAGTCCCTTGCACCATTCATATCCTGAGGATGGTCTCCTTGCCACTTGAAAGTGAAAACACATGTAGCCTATGTAAAATATATACCATTTCCACCACATTCCTCTCTTTGGTGACAGTCTTAGAAGTAATTAAAGGACCTTTCATCACTTAAATGGCCCTAGGGCTAGCAGAAGACAATCCTGATTTCAAGAATGTGAAAAACTTTGCACAGGAAGCACTAGAGGGAGAGGATAGTCTAGATAAAAGAAAAATAAATACAGAAAGAAAACAAACAATGTAACATCTTCTTAAAAGATCACAGTCCATAAAGGAGGGGTGATATCAGGTGCAGTTAATAACAGCAGATCCCTTGATGCAGAAGCAGCATCAGAAATATCCTCCAGTTTGGATGGCGACTCTTAGTTTTAGCTACCATTTTTCATCATAGGACAGCATCATCTGTAGCAAGATCACCAAGAACCTCTTATATGCAACCTGTCCCAGGGCCAGAGTTGGTATTGTCACTTGCCTTGTACTGTCACTTTTACTCATTTGTTAGCTGGTTAACTAGCCAGCACTTGTCCCATGTTGCTAAAAAACAAAACACCTCCCCTAAATCCTACCCATTTCCACCCAAATTACACTACAAATGCTCTATCTGAACCATCATGGGGAAGAAATTATGAAAATTGAGGAGGGACCCAAGCCATTTTCTCAGAGGATATGGAGCCTTCCAAGAAGGCAGGGACCTTAAGATCCAGGTTTTACATAGAAAAAAGAACAAGGAAGGAAAAACCAGAGAGAAATAACACCAACTGTTTCTAAAAGCAGTCCATCCTTAGTGTGTAAACTTTGCTAGAGGCCAAATTCAAGGAACCCTGGACCAGAAAGCCTTTCCTCAGGATTAAGGTGGTACCAATCCATCATGATCACATCTTCTGGGAGGTGACACATTCAATCCCAACAGTCAGGGGCATGATGACAAAGCTATTATTTAGCAAGGACAAACATTGTCCTATTGCCTTCACCAGGGTCACAACCTGTCCATAAACCCTACCAGCAACACTACTCACTGTTGGTTCAACAACACTGACCATTTTGCTGAAGCTGTACATTCTTCTGGGGTTTACACCATAATTGCTGTCAGTATCTTTCATGTTGTTCCCTCTTTGGTCCCTCTATCACTGCCAACTCTGCTAGGACTCACACTGTGGCTCACTCTGTTAGCCCTTACACTGATACTAATGATAAGTTCTAGTTATCTGCTGTGCTGACCATATTATAGAACTATCTGCATTTTCTCTATCCATGGTATCCCCCTCAATTTAACTCTATAGGCTGGACCCTGCATTTTCTTAGGATCGATCTCCTACCCCTTGTTCCTTATGGGGGCCATAATCCAGTCTAAGACTTATAGCATTGATTGATCTGGTCAACATTATGTGCCATCAGTGGTATTTTTTAGTGACTTTAGGAAGTGAGACCGGTTCTAAGCCCAAAAGACTGTGGCAAAATGAGGGAAGAATCCACAATGCCCTGGGGAAGTACAGTGAAGGTGGAATGAACTTCCTGGATGAAAGATGTTCCTGATTAGTCTTAACCACAAGAATAGGGGAAAAAAAGTACTGAAAAGATCAATATCTTCATTCAGTACTGAGCCACCTGATCTACCACATTGACAAGGTCAGGAGTGGCCAAAGAAATTGGCATGGAATCTTTGTCCAATTCCCTATAGTCCACTCTAAGCCACATGGTGCCTTCTTCCACACTGGGTTCACAGGGTTACTGTAAGAGTTAGTGTAGTGAAGTACACTTGCCTCCTTCATTTCCATAATAAAGAAGGAAATACTTTTAACACCTCCCAGGACCTGGTGTTGTTTGATATTACATAACAGAGGCTCAGATGGCTCCACAAGTTCCATTTGATCTTATCCACTATAAAGGGCACTGAATTGCCATAAGCACAAATACAGGTACCAAATCCCAAGAAGTCATAATATGTATCATTCTCATAATATAATCACATTGACTAACCATAATTGTTACCCAGATGAGGGAGTTTTTATCCACCTTCACTTGAACAAGGATGCACTTTCCCTTAGTGGTTTTCCTGATGAGCCCTCTGAAACTGGGGTGCTCCTAAGGACTTATTGGGGTTCCTCTATCTTGATATAACCTGACTACTAGCATACAACCTCCCTCCTTTTTTAAGTCATAGTGACACAGGCTTAGAGACTCCCAGCCCCTCAAGGTCTGATAAGTAGCATGGCCCAAGTCTCAGGGGAACGTTGTCTATAGACCTAGGGGGACTCAACCCAGGAATCCTTCAAGCCTAGAAATAGCGATTTGAATGATTCAGAACAGTTAAGTATGTTCCAGGCTTTTGGAGATAACCTATCTTGAGTGGAGCAAAGAGGCTACAGAGCACTGAGTCTGGACAAGATCCGAGTTCAAATTCTGAACTTACTAGCTGTGTGACTGATCAAATCACTTCGTCTCTTTTGGACTCAGCTTCTTCAACTGTAAAATAGAGACAATAATAGCACCTACCTCACAGAGTTTTGTGAGAATCAAAGCAGATGGTATTTTAAAGTGCTTAACACAGTGCCTGGCACATATTAAGCACTAGATTAATGTTTACTCTCCCTCTCCCTTCCTCTTTCTAGATATCCAATATAGTTTTATTAGCACTCCCATAGGCTGGTGATGTTTTGTCTCCTTATCACGCTCATGTTTCAAAAGCCACAACCATCTCATGCTACTAAGAACACCAACAATTTCCTTTCTTTTTTCTCATATCAATGATCCCTTTTCGTAAAGGGCTAGCAAAAGTCGGGGAATATTAACTTATATATTACTCCTTTCACCAAACTCTTTAAACATCCTCCCCTGACTCCCTACATTAATTCAATATGTTCCATGGGGATCTCTCCTTATTCCATTGAGAGTGTTCCCCATATGCAGCTAGAAGTATGGCAATCAATGAATGCCAGACCCCTGTATTTGGCCATTCCATCACCCATGTTATTCTTCTTCCACATTGTTTTCCCCCCACTTCAATCACAAGATCTTTCTGTTAACTAAAGCCAATGTGCAAGGCCAGATTTAATTCATATCAATCCAATCATTCAGGTTTGGGATTGAAGTGCAATAAAATATTTGTGGGTCATAAAATATTCAACATAGAGAAGTTTACTCAGCAACATATCAGTAAGTGTATAACATTGACTCAGAGATTCTTCTCTGTCTCCAAATCTGTTATAATGGTGCGAGTCAATCAGAGTTACGATGACTCTTGGCAGTAGGAATTTAATCAAGTATGAGTCATGACTCTTCATAGGGTGGGCCTATATACCTCAGGTAGTCAGGAATTCAGGTCTGCCTTCCTCCCCCTTTAAAGAGGAACCAGCGTAGACTATGTAAAATGGATACTGCTCCTACCACAGAGGTCTTCTATCACCAGCACCTGGGTCCTATCCTAGGTAAAGAGAGACCTTTGGAAATTTATAAATATGAGCTTAGTGAAGGTTAGACTCCTGCCTAAGCTGCCTGAATTGATTTTTTTTTCCAAAGGGCAAAAAGTAAAAAGCTTTTCTCCTTGTATTCAACTTATGAAAGATGGCTTAGATTGGAATAGGGAGAACTTTCACAAGGAATCTAAAGAGAAAGAAGGCTAATATAACTGCCTATGAATATATTCTCCAACAAGCAATATGTATCAGCTCTTACATTCAGAGGTAGATTGGCATTTGCAGTTGCAAAAAAATTTAAAAAAAATCCTACTAGCAAATGCACCTTTATATACACTGGAGATTACAGAAAGTATTGGAGCATTGTGGGTCTTTCCACAGGGATTAATGTGCAATAAGGCTATAAAGTTAGGATTGGGGCAGATTGTGGAGATCTAAATGAAATGAAGAAGTATATATTTTACTGTTAGTGGTAGCCACTGAAGTTTATTGAGTTGGAATGACATGGTCATATCTGCTTTTTGGAAAAATCATTTGGGCAACTGTGTGGAAGGGTGGGTAATAGAGGGGAGAGACTGGAGGCAAAAGATTAATTAGCAGGCAATTTTAGTAGTTCAGGCTAGAAGCAATAAAAGCTTGAACTAGAGTTGATGGCTGTGGAAGGAGGAAGAAAGGGATAGATGTAAGACAGATTTTCGGGCTACATCCCACAGTTAAAGTGTGTGTTGTGGGTGATGATTCAGCAAAGATGACTCAGAAGAAACTGTCAGAAAAGCAGAAAAATGTGCCAGGAGGAAGATAACTGAGCTATAGAACCAGATAAAAGTTTGTAGTAGGAGAGAAGAGGTAGAGAGACCTAGAAAGGTAAAAAATGAGAATTTTTTAGCAATGAAGACATCTCTGGAGATTCCAGAAAGGGTCACCGGTTTGATTTGAGCAATGAGGTCCAGAGTAAGACTGAAAAGAGTTTAGAAGGGAGTGATTGGTGATGAAGACACAGCTTTTTTCAGGTTCTGCTGAGAAAGGACAGAAAGATACAGGGCAGCAGCTTAGGTCCTGTCACTATCTGGCTTTAGAGTCTTCCGTGGCTCCCTGGGATCTTTAGAATGAAACTCAGATTCCTCATAGTCTGGTTCCACCCTCATTTCCCATGCATCCTGGGTCATCTCCAGTCTCTTGGTGACTATCTGGTCCCTGGACCCAGGTGGCTCTAGAGGTGCCAGGCTAGTGACCTGCGCAGCCTCCCTCCCTCAGCACAAAGTCAAACGCGAGTCATGGCACCACTTTTCTCATGGCATCACTTCTCTCTCTCATGGCATCACTTCTCTCATGGCATCACTTCCCTCATGGCATTACTTCTCTCATGGCATCACTTCTCTCCTGGAATTACTTCTCTCATGGCATCACTTCTCTCTCTCATGGCATCACTTCTCTCTCTCATGGCATCACTTCTCTCTCTCATGGCATCACTTCTTGCATGGCATCACTTCTCTCATGGCATCATTTCTCTCATGGCATCACTTCTCTCACAGCATCACTTCCCTCATGGCATCACCTCTCTCCTGGCATTACTTCTCTCATGGCATCACTTCTCTCTCTCATGGCATCACTTCTCTCATGGCATCACTTCTCTCATGGCATCACTTCTCGCATGGCATCATTTCTCTCATGGCATCACTTCTCGCATGGCATCACTTCTCTCTCTCATGGCATCACTTCTCTCCTGGCATCATTTCTCTCATGGCATCACTTCTCTCACGGCATCACTTCCCTCATGGCATCACCTCTCTCCTGGCATAACTTCTTGCATGACATCACTTCTCTCTCTCATGGCATCACTTCTCTCCTGGCATCACTTCTCGCATGGCATCCCTTCTCTGCTGGCACTGGCTTCTTCCCCCACGAAGGACGGCCACAACCACGTTTCCCGCTACGGTTCTTCATGCGCTCTTATTTCCCAGCACTTCTTGTCTGCGCGGCACTCCCTCCTAAACTCTGAGGCGTCTTCATGTCTTCAAGGTCCCCCTTCCAATCCGAAGTTTAGATAAATAAAAGACTAATAGGGCAGAAAATCCGAGCTTGGACTTCTAGGAAGCGGCTCCGACTCCCAAGCCCGCTCATTCTGCACCTAAGCCCCATCCACTCCCTCCGGTCCAGTGGCTACGGGAAGGGGAGGAGGGCTCCGGGACGAGGGGGCGGGGCCAAGGAGGGAGGAGGGGCGGGGCTCTAGCACGCAGGCGCAGGTCCGGGGAGGCGGGGCAAGAAGCCGGGAGAGCCGATCACGAGGCTGGGGGCGGGGACCCGGTAGCTGGAGCGCTGGCGAGGTGCGCTCACGTGACCGGGCTGCGAGGCTGAGCTCGCGCAGTTGGATGGACGAAGATGGCGGCCGAGAGAGAGCCTCCTCCGCTGGGGGACGGGAAGCAGACGGACTTTGAAGAGCTGGAGGACGGGGAGGACCTGTTCACCAGCACCGTCTCCACCCTGGAGGTGAGCCCGGCCCGCCGGCGGCGCCTAGGCCCGGCTCTCTCTCCCGCGTCCCCCCCGCTCCCCTCACGCGCCGTCTCCCGACCTCCCCCCACCCCATCCCGGAGCCCCCCCGACTCCACCTGTCAAGCCCCTTCCCCCGCTGTCCGGCCCTCGGGACCCCGGCCGGGGGCGGCGCGCACGGCGGCCGAGCCCCGACGCCGCCGGGGAGGCGCCTTCCTGCTGGCGCCGGGACCTGCCGGGTCCCCGCCCTCCCGCGCCCCTCGCCCCGGCACGCGCCCCTGTCTGTCCCGGCAGCCCCCCTCGGGCTCCCGGCCGGTCCGAGGAGGGGGTGTGGCGATCTGGGGCTCCGGGAGGGGACGGGGTCCGGCGAGCGCCTGGGGCGCCCGGGTGTGGGGTCTCCCTCGGAGGCGAGCTGCTGACCCGGACCCTGGGACGGCTCTGAACTGCGGAACGCGCCGAGTCCCCAGACCCCGGCTTGGCCGGCCCTGCTCCGCGTTCTCCCTCCGCTTTGCGTTATCAGCGGCTTGTCAAACTGTGTTCCTGTTTTTGTTAAAGGAAGCGCCCTGAAGGAACTTCGCTTAGGGCCGATCTCTGGTTGTCACTTGACTTCCCTCCGTGGACGTGGGACGTCTTCAGATCTGTGCGTGCCCGAGTCGGAGTCTCTCCGGGAGACCCCTCAGTGCCCTCAGACAGCTCTGGAAGTTGTGCTGTCCCTTAACTTCTCAGCACCCTAGACAGTTTTCTAAGATTAAGGAGCAAATAACACATTCATTCATTCGTATTCTCTCTCTCATATAAATCTCTTGTCGTTTTTTTAGTGAATATTTTTCCTTTGTCTGAATTTTACAGTAAAGGATTTTAGTATACGTATTTTTAGGGTGTTTTACCTAAAGAGTTTTAAGGTGTTTACCTAAAGTTAATTGCAAAGTATGGTAAAATCTAAATCTCCTGGAACCTCCAAATCAGATGGGTTTTTTTTGTAGCAGTTCTTTTTAGGAGAAAGACTAAATATTGATTATCAGAAATTCAGTCCAAAAAACCCACCACCTTCTAGGGAATGTTCTGAAGTTGGTACACATTCATCTTAGTGTGTTAACATCTTCGGCATCTGCTATATCATCATGTGGTGAGAATTGATGACAGTACAAGATTCTGAATTATAAAGGAAAAAATATGTTCACCCTGATGACTTTCTAAGATTAAAAGCTACATACAATTTTTAGAAATTGATTTATCCAAGTTAAACGGAAGGTACTGGGCCTCAAGTCAGACCATTCACTAAATTATTTTGGTTAGCAAAGTTTTGTTGTAGTTGAGTAGAAGAAACTATGTAAACTGGTGTTTTCACTAGAGGCAGCTCTGTGGCTTAGTGTATACAGTGTGAGGCTAGAGTCAGAAAGGTCTGAAATTCAAATGTGGTCACTGACACTAGGCTTGTGACCCTAGGCAAATCAGTTCACCTTTCTTTGCCTTCATCCACTGTAGAAGGAAATGGCAAATCACTCTAGTATCTTTGCCGAGAAACCCCCATGGATAGACAGTATGGTCCACAGGGTCAGGAAGAGTTGGACATAACTGTGTTTATGTGGATTTGTGTATTTCAGCATCATATTTTTTAAAATATATTGATATTTTTCAAGAGAATGTGGAGAAGTTTGGTTATGTGGACTGGCCATTCTCAGGTGAAACTTTCAAATAATGTTGCTTCTGTCTCTTCAACAAAATCAGTCAACGTGCATTTACTTCAGTGCCTTCTACGTGGCTAAATTTGTATGAGCTAAATACAACGTGGTAAATTTCTATCTGTGTTCAGCTATTTGTCTCACTAATATGATTTTTATTTAATCCAAATTAAACAGAAGCTATTATTAATCCACTTTAGTAAATAAAGAGGAAGTGCATTCAACAAGAAAATGAACACAAAAAGCAACCTAATAATAACTAGCATTTATATGTATTTATATAAAAATAGCATTTATATATAAAATGGGGGTAATCATAGCACCTGACAAAAATGAAAGTCCCTGCCTTTCAGGAGGTTACATTGTCTTGGAGGAGTCAGCGTGTACACACATGTGTACGAAGTAAACACTAGCTAAATTGGCTGTGTGTAGAACTTTAACAGTTGAGGAGAACTAAGAAAGATTCTGTGTAGAAGGTGTCACTTGAGTAGAGTTTTTAAGTAAATTGGGATTCTAGGAGGCAGAGGTGAGGTGAGAGTTCATTTCAGGCTTGGGGAAAGCTATGGAGGTGTGAAATGAAGTCTTGTGGTAAGAAATAAGCAGGCTTATTTGGCTAAAGTCCAGGGTGGGGAATCTTCGGCCTTTTCTGGCCTTCTAGATCCTTGGGTTCTGCTTTTTGACTGAGTCCAGGTTTTACGGAATAAATCCTTTTTTGTTCTTTGAAGTTTGGATTCAGTCAAAGGGCTTCACTGGGAGACTTAGAGGGCCACGTGTGGCCTCAAGGCTGTAGGTTCCCCATTCCTGGGCTAAACCATTGAGATGTAGAAGGGGAGTAATGTCTAATGAATGAGGTTGGAAAAGGTAGCTTTAAAAACAAGGGAAAGGAACTTATTTTTGATTCCAAAGACAATAGGGATCTTTGGAAGTTTATTGAGTAGAGAAGAGATACGGTGTAGTTGGTAGTTCAGGAAAATCAACTATGGAGAATGAATGGGCGGGGATACCAACCTGAAGCCCAGGGAAGCCAATTAAGAGACTGTTGCAAGCTAAAGGTGATCAGGGTCTGAGCTAGGGAAGTGGTTTTGTGATTAAATGACTGGGGAAAATGTTATGAGCTAGAAACAGTTAAATTTGGATAAAACAACAGCAGCAAAAACCTAGTATTAACAATAAGCTAGCATTATGTAGTCCTCCCTGCTGTGTGTGCTTGACCTTATGAACAGCAACCCAGGGAATTAGGAGCTATGATTACTCCCATTTATATATAAATGATATTTTTATGTAAATACATATAAATGCTAGTTATTATTAGGTTGTTTTTTGTGTTCATTTTTTGTTGTTGAATGCACTCCTCTTTATCTACTAAAGTGGATTAATAATAGCTTCTGTTTAATTTGGATTAAATAAAAATCATGCTAGTGAGACAAATAGCGAACACAGATACACATTTACACACCAAGAGCTTAGTGGAGAAATATATCAAACACAATAAAAAAATAGGCCTGGATAAGGTGAAGAGGAGCCGTTAAGGGGAAGGCCAGTACTGGAGAGGGAATAGTCATAACCAAAACAACCTTGGCTGATCCCAAAGAGAAAATAAAAGAAGAAAAAAGGATGAAAATCAAAGGATTAGAAACCAGAGGAGTGCCTATCTGAGAATGCCTGTGAATGGGACGCAGAGTAAAGTGATCTAAGCCAGAACATCTGATACAGTGACTACATCTGACAGTATATACAGCATTCTGCCCTGGTAGTCCCCTTCCTATCTGCTGTGAGTTAAAAGCTATTTTTTAATTACTGGTTTATATTCCAGGACCATCCCTGGTTTTTCAGTTACTCAAGGTCTGGTTTACTTTTGATGTTGTTCAGTCATTTCAATTCTGTCCAATTCTTCATGACCCCATTTGGGGTTTTCTTAGCAAAAATACTGGAGTGATTTGCCACTTTCTTCTCTATTTTATTACAATGAGGAAACTGGGGCAAACAGTCTTAAGTGACGTACTCAGAGTCACACAGCTAGTAAGTGTTTGAGGCTGGATTTGAACTCAGGTCTTCCTGACTCTAGACCAGTTACTCTATCCAGTGGGCCACCTAGCTGCCCTTGGTTTACTTTTACTGGTCTTTTAGTCTAATTGTTATAACTGTGTATAGTCTTTTGGTTCTCATTTTGCTCTGCCTCAAATCATACAGATCTTTTCATTTTTCTCTGAATTCCTCATATTCACCATTTTTTAATCAAATGACTCTGTGATCACATCAATTCGAAAATTCCTTCCAAAGATTCATATTGCAAATTATCTATGCCTGCCTGTCATATACGACTCTTGGCCGTGTTCTCCCATCAGATTCCCACTCAGGGGATCCCCAGGGTACTAGAGACCTTCCTTGGCTTCTTTTTAAATTTATGAACTTAACAAATATCCCTCAAAAGAGCATTTTCAGCTACAAAGTAGAACATGAAAAGAGTATTGGGATATGAAACCACGAATCCCTGTTATTTAAATCTTGCCTTTTAAAATCACATATTAAATTTAACCTATTAAAAAAAAACACAACAAATTTGTGCTTCTCTGCTCCCCCTACCTCCAGTCCCCCAAACCTTCCTCTATGCAATTTTAAAAAATATTTCAGTGACCCTCTTTTTTCTTGAGGTTGTTATGGAGTTACTCTTCTAAATCATATTTCTGGGTATCTCTGAATCTTATAATTCTATATAGTAGCCTGCATCTTCTTGCATTTACTTATCTGTCTCCTCTTAATTCCTCAATAGGGACAGGTTCCATCTACTTCCTGCTTCACTTTTGATTGGGATGGTCAACCTTGTTTGGTTTTATCTGAGTCACCTGGGTTTCTCTCTTGACTTCTTTTCCCATGGGTTGCACTTTCTGAATCTTCTGTCAAATCAACAGACATTTATTAAATGCCTACTACATGTCAGGAGCTGAGCTAAGTGGTAGGGATACATATAGAGAAAAGAAAGAGTGCAGGAGGAAGGAAGGAAGGCCAGCCTCTGTTCTGAGGTGGGTCATGTGTCTAATGGATGTGACAGCATTCAGAAAATTGTGTACAAACAAGATCTGTGCAGGATAGATTGGGCATACTTGGGAAAGACATTGCAGAAGATGGGATTTTAGCTGGAACTTGAAACAAGCTAGGACATAGAGGTGATGAGGAAGAGAATTCCAGGTGTGGAAGACAGCCAGTGAAAATGCCTCAGGTGGGGAGATGGAGTGACTTATTTGAAGAATCCCAAGGCCAGTGTCAGACTATTCTAGTCTCAAGGACTGAGTGCTAGGGACTTCAGACCTCTTTGGCTTTAGGCGTGAATAGTGCTGCACCTGGCCAATTGCTGCTGCTCTTGTTGACTTCCAAGGATGCTGGTGGTGGCTTTCTGTCCCAGGGTTTTCTTGAGGGAATCTCTATTCCTGCTGTCTCAGAATACGGAGCTTTGCAGTCTATCAGTATCTTTGTTCATGATAGAAGACATCTAGCTTGTTTGCCTGTGAAGGGCATCTGACTTGTCTTTTTAGCAGCCTTTTCCTGTTGCCTTCTTGACTTTTTGTGCAGTTTTTGATTGAAAGAAGTCACCTACTCCAGCTTCTCATTGGATTTCTTGATCATTGGTGCTATTTTTAGGTTTTGATGAACTAAAATATGTGAGAATTGGGCTAACTGCCCCCATTTAAGCAGTCATCTTGGCCAAAATCTCTGGAAAGGAAGATAACTTAAGGGCTAAGAAACTGTCAAAAAACAAAAATCTGATACCATCACATGGAAATGCCATCTGAAAAAACTGATGTGGCTCTATAATAAGCTCTCTGAGTTCTGATTTTAAAAGATTATGTACAAAGATGAAAGGAGAGGTATGTAACCAAGAAAGATGATAGCCACAGATGTGTAAAAATGGCGTTAAGAAAACTAAAGCCCAGAACAAACTGAACCTTGTGAAAAGCATTACAGATAATACAATGAACTTTTTAAAAAAAAGGAGAAAAGCTGTTATAAGTCTGATAGTTAAAAAAATGTATATAGTCTAGTAATTCCCAATATTTTTACATATGAGGACCCTTTTGAAAAATCTATTTTTCATTTCATTAAATATTTCCCAGTTAATTACATATGAAAAAATTTTAACATTCATTTTTTTAAAATTTCGAGTTCCAAATTCTCTCCTTCCCACCCTCTCTTGCCTCTTGAGAAGGTAAGCAATGTGACATAGCCATGTTGCGACAGAAAATACACCAAAACCCAAGAAAAATAAAGAAAAAATTTAAATTTATGCTTCAGTTTGCACTCAGAGTGCTCTCTGGTTGTGGATTTTTCATCATGGGGAGGACCCTTTTTAATATAAAATTTAGCATCCATTGGTGGAAGAAAAATTGTATTTATGAACCCATTGCAGTAATTCCATGGACCCTTGAGAAAGCTGTGGTTCAATGGATGGCAATCACTGTTAACAGTAAGCGTGCAGAGAGCAGAATTATTGAAAAATTATTTTGTTTTTATCTTTTCTATTAAGATATGAAAGCCAGAAAAGGATTAAGTAAACATGCTTGAGTGGATATTGACAAGTTATGTACTATGGTAATGTTACCAACGTTGGCAAGCAAAAAACTAACTTTCGGAGAATGCACTTTGTGTGAGGGCAGGGCAGGGCCTGGGGAGATGGTTGAGAATCAGGGATCGCGTGTTTCTTTGAAAGTGTTTGATCAAAATAAAGTATATTGATCATTGTAATGGGAAAGTAAAGATTGAATTTGAAGGCCAATATAGGTGAAGAGGTAGTAAAAGGCACTTGCTATTTTTAAGGATTCTTTTTGTCTTTTGACCTAGCTGAATTCCAGGGTATTGAAACAATTTGCAGATAGGATTGCTGAATTGTGTTTGAGGACCTTTGAATTATTTTACAGAGCAATTCTCGATTTCTAAAAAGGAAAAGAGGTAGATTTTGCAAACTGTGACTTTGATACAGATCCTTGACCAGATTTTAAAATAGATTGTTTAATTAATTTCTTAGCACTTAGCCAGTGATAACTAGAAACCAGTATGAGTTCACTTAGAATAATTAACTGATACTTAACTAACCTTGTTTATGTTTTTGTAATGCTATAAACAGGTATATCTAGATTGCACTGAAACTTTTAGCAGAGTTTTTCGTGATATCTTTGAGGACAGAGTAGAAAAACAGGAAATAAATATATCCAAAGAATGTCTTGGGTAAAGCTCCCAAAGGCATTCTCTTCTCATTTGTCCATGACACAAAGCTGGGTAAGGATAGTAACAAATGAGATAACAGAATCAAGATCCAAATTCTATTGACAAACTGGAACAATAGACTGAATATAATAAGATGAAATTTAATAGGTATACATTTTGAACTAAAAAAACTTAAATTTAGAAATACAGGATGAGCTAGCTTTGGACTTAGGCATTTATGTAACTTCAGAAACATTGAGTTAGAAGTTAAGCAGGGTTGCCCCCAAAAGCTAATGTAATCTAAGGTTCCATTAATAGAAGTATCTGACTGCTAGGTGGTGCAGTAGGTAGAGCACCAGTGCAGGAGTCAGGAGGATCTGAGTTCAAATCTCACCTCAGACGCTTGACACTCACTAGCTGTGTGACCTTGGGCAAGTCACTTAACCCCAATTGCCTTATCCTGGGTCATCTCCAGTCATCCTGATGAATATCTGGTCACTGGATTCAGATGGCCCTGGAGGAGAAGTGAGGCTGGTGACCTGCACAGGCCTCCCTCCCTCAAAACAAAGTCAAGTGCAAGGCATGTCATCATTTCTCTGATGGCATGGTTTTCTTCAGCAACAAAGGACGAATACGCAATAGAAGTATCCAGGATAAATCATAATAATCCCATTGTGTTCTATAGCACCATATGTAGACTGTTTAGTTCTGGGCATTATAGTTTGAGAAACATTTTTGCAAACCTGACAAGGACATTCAGGGATGGTAAAGGGACCTAAAACAATGTGCCAGATGCTGATAAATTAGGAGTATTTAACTTGGAATTTTCTTATTCTCTATACAGTCTACACTTCTGTGATTTAAAATAATTGTATTAGTAAATACCTCACTTCTTCATATCTCCTTAGCACTTATGAATTTGGTTAGAATAAGAATATAGTAGCAATGTAACAATTTTCCAAATAAGCAGAAAATAAATTAGTTTAACAAACATTTATTGGAAACCTACAGGTGCTACGTGGTGAGAATGCAAAGACAAAAATAAAACCGCTATTGCCCTCAAAAAGGCCACAGAAGTCAAAAATCACCTTTGACTTTCAAACAGACAACACAACACTCTATGACTAGGGTACTTAATGCTTTTTATAATGCTTCCACTTGTTGAAACTGCCACTTCTTCCGTTAATTTATTCATTCCTTTAAGCTAGAAGAGAACTGTACTTGGTGATCAAGATTGTGTGATGCCCAGCTTAAAAATTCCACTAAAGATGTTTTGACTTACCCTTTAAAATGTCCATGTTAATGACCTGATAATTGTTTTATGACTTTTTGAAGAATTCTTTAATATTTGTCAACAAAATGTAGATTAGGTTCCCTGGCAGTGGCACATGATAATTAATAGCATTTGCCGCTTCCAGGTGGCCTTTTATTTGCTCTGTTACTACAGCAGCTATATTTATAATTTTTAAGACAGTTAGGAGGTAGAAGAAGATAAGGAGAAAAAAATTGACTTACCTCTTTTTGAAATGATATTCTATTAGATAGGAAGAATCATAAATTGAATAAATATTTCATAAGCATCTCTATTACATATTAGGTAGTATTGTTGGTGAACATACAAAGTGAAATCTCATGGTCATGTACCTGGGAAACTTATTATCCAATAAGAGGCTTAGATGTACACAAATAATTTGTAACACAAGATACAGTTTCGATGCAGAGGAAAAGTTAACCTCATACTACCTCCTTCCTGATCCTTTTAGGCAATAACTATCTTCCCTTGTTCTCTCTAAAGTTCTTTAGTTCTTTTACTAGACTGTACATTAAATGAGTATAAAGATGTCATCTAATCTTTTTTTATCTTCCTTAACACAGCTTAGTATTTATTACATAAATAATAAAGTTTAAATGAATGAATCTAAGTAACAGAAGATATGAGATATGAGAAAGAATGGATAACTTTGATGAACAGGTCAGAAAAAACTTCATGAAGGACATCTGAGCTTGAAAAATGTGAAAAATTTCAGCAGATAGAGATATCAGTGGTATGGAAAGATACTTGTAGAAAGACATAGTCAAGAGAGCAGAAAAGAGGTAAATAGTGATTAAATTCAATTTGGCCAGTTTGTAAACCTCATAAAAGGGAATAGTGAAATACCACTAGAAATGTAGGTTAGAGCTAGATTGTGGAGAGCTTTGGATATTTGGCCAAGAAGTTATATTTTATTTATTTGATAGTTTATGGAGAATGAAAAAGGATTTTTAACAAGGGAGTGATGTGATGATCAAACCTGTACATTAGGAAGATTACTTTGACTATCATTGTAGAAGATGGACTAGAAGGCAGAGGGACTGTAAGCAAAGAGATCAGCTTAGAGTAAAATAGTACCATGAAAGACTTAAGGAGGAAGAAAGTATCATTTCTCTTTGGGCTAATCAATAAAACATCATGGTAGATATAACATTTGAAGGGAAGAATTTCAGTAGGTACAGATATGGAAATAATATAGTGTGCTTTGCAAGGATCAACTTCATATTGAGTTTGTTAGGGATATGTTATAATGAAAAAGTGGGACTACCTTACTCTTCTGTAAATTGAAATATTTAAGGGGTAGAACCAAAATGGCAGAGTAGTTAGAAGCAATATGGTGACATCCCCTCCATAAACTCCTCCAAACAGATCTAGAAAATGCACCAGACTGAATCCTGATGGAGAAATTCAGAAAACATAACAGTCAGTTTGTCCAGCTCAGACAGAATGGAAGGTTTGCAAATGTTGCGGACCAGGAGAATGTTACATGTAGAGCATTCTAACATCCAGAAAGAACTTGCACCAGGGCAAGAGGAGGACCCTAACCTGTATGGAGGCACTGCCACACCCTGTACTGGGTCACTGAGTTAGAGACAGGTGTAAACTGACAGCTTTGTTGCCTGCTACCCAGTTCTAGTTCATAGATCTAGGATGTATTAAGAAGACGACCTGCACTGTGGAGTGGCATTCCCAAGTGGGGAGGCCCTGGACCATGTATGGAGGTCAAAGAAAGTTCGGGAGCCAAGAGCAACCGTGATATAACTCAGACCCCAGGAGTCCTGAAAATTAGAATGTGCAAAATAGAAACTAATGGCTTCAGGAGGCAACAGTAAATATTAGGACAAAGTCAAAATATTGGGGGGGAGGAAATAGAAGAAAACGTAAGATATCTTATAGCAAAAACAACTAGCCTGGAAAACACATCAAGGACAAAATATTTAAGAATTACTGGACTGTCTGAATAAAAGGAAAAAAAAAAGAGCCTAAAAAAATCATAAAAGAAAATGGACCAGATCTCTTAGAATCATAGGGCAAAGTGAAAGGAGAAGGGACTCCATCATTTCTTTCCAAAAAAATACCAGTGAAAACTCTGAGGAACATGATAGCCAGAATCCAGACTTTCCAAGTCAAAGAAAATATACTGCAAGCAGCCAGAAAGGATTCAAGTACCAAGGAGCCACAGTAAAAAATCACAGCCACCAGTGTAGAGGGCCAGAGAACTTGGATCCTGAAGGTAAATGATAGGAGCCTGTAGGATAATTTACCCAGAAAAACTGAGTATAATACTATAAGGGGGAGAAACTAACTTTTAATGAAGTACAGGACTTCCAGACATTACCAATGTGAAAAGAAGAGAACTGTATAGAAACTTTGAAATTTAAACACAAGCATGAAAAGAATCATAATAAAGATGAGCAATAAATAAGTAAGGACAAAGGCTTAAATGTTCCATATTCAAATATGGGGAAATGATGCACATGTCCCCTCTGAATCCTTTCATCATCAGGGCTCATGGAGGGAGTCTTATTAAATTAGGCCTAGGAGTGGTTATATCTTGATTATATTAAGAAAAAAATGGAATGAGAAGGGAAGAGAAATACACCAGGTGGGGAAAAGGAAGGTTAGGGAAAACTATCTCATGTAATCAGGGTGCAGAAATAGACATCTATACGAAAAAGGGGTGGGGTAAGGTGAGTGGTTGACACTTGAATCTCAGCAGATTGGTCAAAAGAAGAAGGAATATATACAGAGAAACACACTTGGGCATAGAAATACCTTTCACTTAACAAAGAAATAGGGAAAGGGAAGAAGAGGAGAGGAGGATTTAGGGAGAGTAGGCTAAGGGAGAGATTAATCCTAGACAGAATCACTTCTAAGGATGTAAAAACTATTGACAACTGATAAATGGTCAAAGGATATGAACAGGCAGTTTTCAGACGAAGAAATCAAAGCTATCAAGAATCATATGAAAAAATACTCCAAATCACTATTGATTAGAGATGTGCAAATCAAAACCACTCTGAGGTACCACATCACATGGATCAGATTGACTAACATGACAAAACAGGAGGATGACAAATGTTGGAGAAGATGTGGGAGAGTTGGGACACTAATTCATTGCTGGTGGAGCGTGACCTGATCTAACGATTCTCGACAGCAATTTGGAACTATACCCAAAGGGCTATAAAAATATGTATGCATACCCTTTGATCCGGCAATACTGCTTTCAGGTCTGTATCCCCAAGAGATCATAAAAATGGGAAAGGGACCCACAGGTACAAAAATATTTATAGCAGCTCTCTTTGTGGTGGCCAAACCTGGAAATCAAGGGGATGCCCATCAATTGGGGAATGGCTGAACAAGTTGTGATATATGAATGTAATGGAATAATATTGTGCTGTAAGAAATGATGAACAGGAGGACTTCAGGGAGGCCTGAAAGGACTTATATGAAATGATGCTGAGTGAAATGAGCAGATCCAGGAGAACATTGTACACAGTAACAGCCACAATGTGTGTGGACTGTTTCTGGTAGATCTAGCCCTTCATAGCCATGCAAAGACCTAAAACATTCCCAAAGGATTCTTTAGGCAAAATGCTGTCCGCATCCAGAGAAAGAACTATGGAATCGGAGTGCAGAATGAAGCAGAATATTTTCTCGGGTTATGTTTTGTTTTGGTTTGTTTTTTCTCATGGTTTCTCCCATTCATTTTAATTCTTATATGCAACATGACTAATGTGAAAATGTGGTTAATAAGAATGTATGTGTAGAATCCATATAAGATTGCATGCCATCTCAGGGAGAGAGGGGGAGAAAATCCAAAACTTATGGAAGTGAGTGTACAAAACTGAAAACAAATTAATTTTTAGAAAAAGAAAAAAATGTGGGGGGCGGAGTCAAGATGGCGGAGTAGAAGGACGCACGTTTACGAGCTCCAACCCACAGCCCATAGAATTAGTGTAAAAAGAGATCCGCATAAATTCTGGACCACTGAAAGGTGTACAGAAACGGAGTGGAAGAGATTTCCGTGCCAGAGAGCCCTGGAGACCCGTCCCCAGGGTCCGTCGCGCCCCGGAAAGCGGACCCCACCCCAGCGCTGCCCTGGCCGCGGCCCCAGAGAAGCTGACCCGAGCAGGCTTCAGGGACAGAAGCTCCGGCAGCCGGGAAAGTCCCTCCGCCCACAGAAGCTACAGGTCAGTGAGAAAGAAGGCTGGGCTGGAGGAGGGGAGTGGAGCGTCTCCGTGACTCGGGCCCCCTCGGGAGGAAGCGGCAGCGGCAGAGATGGGGGCAGGAAGCGGCGGAGGCAGAGGCGTGGGCGGCAGCCCCGGCACTCCCCCAGCAGCAGGCAGGATCTTCATTACTGAAAGTCTCTGCATAAACAACCTGAGGGAGCTGAGCCTGGGAGACGGCCCTGCCCCACCCCGCTCTATTACTGAAGGCCTCTGCATAAAGCCCCTGAGGGAACTGAGCCTGGGAGGTGGCCCCCCCCCACCCTCTCCAGTCCTGAAAGTCTCTGCATAAAGCCCCTGAGGGAGCTGAGCCTGGCAGACGGCCCTGCCCCCACTCCAGCACCAGAACTAAAGCTCACATTGATTAGCGCGGAGAGCACATTTGAATCTCAGAGCCCAAGCACTAGCTGGGCGGATCTAGGCGGGGGAGGACAGGAATCTCAGAAGTCAAGTAACTGGCTGGGAAAATGCCTAGAAAAGGGAAGAAAAATAAGACTATAGAGAGTTTTTTCCAACAAATGCAAATGATCCCGACATTCGGATCTGATGACGAGGACGTATTCTTGCCATCAGGGAAAGACGTGGAGGGTGGGGCCTCGGTACCCAAGACACCCTAGGGGGATGTCAGGTGGGCTCAGGCCTTGGAAGACCTCAAAAAGGATTTTGAAAAGCAAGGTAGACAGGTGGAGGAAAAGCTGGGAAGAGAAATGAGAGAGATACAAGAAAAGTATGAAAAACGGGTCAATACCTTGGTAAAGGAGACACAAAAAAATGCTGAAGAAAATAACACCTTGAAGAATAGGCTCACTCAGTTGGCAAAAGAGGTTCAAAAAGCCAATGAGGAGAAGAATGCTTTCAAAAGCAGAATTAGCCAGATGGAAAAAGAGGTTCAAAAGCTCACTGAATTTAATAGTTCTCTCAAAATTAGAATGGAACAGATGGAGTCTAATGACTTTACGAGAAACCAAGAAATCACCAAACAAAACCAAAAGAATGGAAAAATGGAAGAGAATGTGAAATATCTCATGGGAAAAACAACTGACCTGGAAAATAGATCCAGGAGAGACAATTTAAAAATTATGGGACTACCTGAAAGTCATGATCAAAAAAAGAGCCTAGACATCATCTTCCATGAAATTATCAAGGAAAACTGCCCTGACATTCTAGAACCTAGAGGGCAAAATAAGTATTGAAAGAATCCATCGATCACCACCTGAAAGAGATCCAAAAAGAGAAACTCCTAGGAACATTGTGGCCAAATTCCAGAACTCCCAGCTCAAGGAGAAAATCTTGCAAGCAGCTAGAAAGAAACAATTCCAGTACTGTGGAAATGCAATCAGGATAACTCAAGATCTAGCAGCTTCTATATTAAAGGGATCGAAGGGCGTGGAATAGGATATTCCAGAAGTCAAAGGAACTAGGATTCAAACCAAGAATCACCTACCCAGCAAAACTGAGTATAATACTTCAGGGGAAAATATGGTCTTTCAATGAAACAGAGGACTTTCAATCATTCTTGATGAAAAGACCAGAGCTGAAAAGAAAATTTGACTTCCAAACACAAGAATGAGAAGAAGCATGAAAAAGTAAACAGCAAAGAGAAGTCTTAAGGGACTTACCCAGAAGTGAACTGTTTACATTCCTACATGGAAAGACAATATTTGTAACTCTTAAAACTTTTCAGTATCTGGGTAGTTGGTGGGACCACACACACACGTACACGCATGCACGCACACACACATACACGCATGCACACACACACAGAGACAGAAAGCACAGAGTGAATTGAATAGGATGGGACCATAGCTGAAAAGAAATTAAGGTAAATGGTGAGAGAGAAATGTAGTGGGAGGAAAGAGGATGAAGTGGAATGGGGTAATTATATGTCATTTAAGAGGCAAGTAGGAAAATTTTTAGTGGAGGGAAAAAGAGGAGAGCTGAGGAAAAAAAAAACAATCATCACATTTGACTAAAGGAAGGAATAAAATGCACACTCATTTTGGTATGAAAACCTATCTTACAGTATAGGAAAGTGGGGGAGAAGGAGATAAGCAAGGCGGGGAGGATGGAAGGGAGGGCAAAGGGAGGAGGGAGCAATTTGAAGTCAACACTTGGGGAGGGACAGGATCAAAAGACAGAAGAGAAACAATGAGGGGCAGGGTAGGATGGAGGTTATACAACACGACTATCAGGGAAGTCATTTGCAAAATTACACAGAAATGGCCTATATTGAATTGCCTGCCTTCCCAAAGGGAATGGGTGGGGAGGGAGGGATGGGGAGAATTTGGAACTCAAAGTTTTAGGAACAACTGTTTAGTATTGCTTTTGCTACTAGGAAAGAATACATATAGTTAATGAGGAATAGAAAGTCATCTGGCCCTACAGGAGAAAAGAGAGGATGGAGACAAGAGAAGGGAGGGATGACAGAAGAGAGGGCAGATTGGAGATAGGGAAAATTAGATGCTTGGGGTATTGGGGTGGGGGGAGGGGATAAAAATGGAGAAAATTTGGAACCCAAAATTTTGTGAAAATGAATGTAAAAAGTTAAATAAATTAAAAAAAAAAAAAGAATAACCAGCATTTACTGCTTTTATCAATCCAGTCATCAATAAACATTTGTTATTGTCAGGCACTGTCCTAAGTGCTAAGGATGCAATAAAAAAGAAGCAAAAGACAAAAAAAAGAAAAAGAAAAAGTATTGATAGCTTCTTTTTAAAGTGGTAAAGAATGGAATTCCTGTACATTGGTAAGTGGATGGATAAGTTATATATAAAGGTGATGGAATTTTCTTGTACTGAACTTGTACCAGTGTAATGAGCAAGTAGAATTCCAGGGGACTGATGATGAAATATGCTACCCCTCTTTACTGAGAAGTAAAGGGACTCAGAATGCAGAATTAGCAAGTTGGCGGGGGGGGGCTGGGCATGGCCAATATGGAAATTTGTTTTGATTGATTATACATGTTTGTAATGGGTTTTGTTTTTTCATATATTCTCAATTGTTGGCCAAAGAGTGGGGTAGGAGGAAAATAAGAAGGCAGATCTTAACTGATTAAAACAAAAAAAAATAATAAATTAAATACTTAGCTTTTCCATTATAACTTCAGTGCTTTAATTGTGGGAAGACTTTGAATGACAGGCTAAGAAATATGTCCTTTATTTGGTAGTTTATAGTGAATAATTGGTGGTATTGAATGTTTATTTCAACTGAAGTATTGAAGTAGTGGGTGAAGACCTAAATATTTCATTCTACCTATCAGAACACTAAGCACCCCAAATTCCATAATGTATTCTAGCAGTTGAGGTAAGATTTGAAAGTACTTTGGTTGTAACTAACTTTTATTCTGATTTCCTCACTATGACAGTAATTCATATCATCTCTATGCTAATGATTTTTAAATCTGCTTTTCCTTCCCTAATCCTTCTTCTGACTTCCAGTCTCACTTTTCCAATTGCTTATTTGACATACTGAATTGTATGTTCCATGGATTTCTTAAACTCATCACGTCTAAAACAAAAGTCACTATCTCTGCCCCCAAACCTCTTCCTAACTTCCTATTATTTTGGGGGTACCATCATCCCCCCAGTTTGCAACCAAGGCAATTGGATTGCAACACTCCAACCCCACCTTCTGCATGTCTGAACTGTTGCAAGACTTGTCAATTTTATCTTCCTGGTCTCTCATGTATGCCCCTTTCTTTAATCTTATACTACTACCACCTTAGTACAGACTCTCACCACTTCACACTTGGACTCTTTTAGTAGTCCTTGTGTTGGCCATCCTTTCACTAATCTTTCTCCCTGCTATTCCCATCTGCCTTTCATTTGTCAAAGTGATCTTCCTAAAGTACAGATCTGACCAGTCTTTCCTATTCAGTATATTCTTTTAGCTCCCTATCACTTCCAGAATTAAATATAAAATCCTCTATTTGGCATTTGAAGCCCTTTATAACTTTCATGTCCCACCACCACTGTTGCAGTCTTCTTACACCTTATATCCTCCCATATACTCTACAACCAGTGACAGTAACTTCTTTGCTGTTTCTGAAACAATACATTCAATCACTTAACTGGCCATTTTTACTGTGTGTCTCCCATGTCTGGAAGGATCTGTTTCCTGACTTCCCTGGCTTCCTTCAAGTTCCAGCTAAAATACCACTTTCTGCAGGAAACTTTTCCCTTGTTTTTTTTTAATTCTAATGCCTTCCCTCTACTGATTATTTTTAATTTATCATGTATTTAGCTTGTTTGTACATAGTTATTTGCACATAGTTATAGTCTTCCTTGGTATACTGTCAGCTCCTTTGGGAGTAGGTTTTCTTTTGCCTTTGTGTCCTGTATCACCAAGGTAATATTTGCAGCACCCACAGTAATTATGAATATACCGGCATAGTTCGGAATCACAAAGTGAAGCAAACTCGCCATATAGAAAACAGAAGAAAAACATTTATTCAACCACCAGAAAGCCAAATCCCAACACCAGAAAGCCAAATTCATAATAGCAACAAAGAAATCCATCATAGTAACCAAGAAGTTCATACACATTATCAAGCATCACATTACTAAGCAAAATGCTCTTCTCTCACTCACAGCCAGTTGCCTACTACCTCTGTCCTTCCCAGCTCTGACTAGCCTGATCAACTTCCTCTCAGCTCTGCTCCAGCTCCACCTCTTCCTGCTCCATCCCTTCCTGTTCTACCTGTTCAGCAAGCTCCTTCCTCCATATGATTCAAACTTATGTGACTTAGGCTTCCATGTGACTTAAGCAGGTCATATAGGCCTATTCTTCCCATTCCATTAAAAATGCATTAATTCCATTAAAAATACATTAACAATACATGTTCCCAGTGCTTCTTAGTATAGTACCTGACACATAGTAGGCACTTAGTAAATGTTTATTGACCAACTCCTTTTGTGACGATGAAATATAGTAGGAACATAGTAGCAATGCAGTAATCAGTCATATGTTTGAGTGATTGGTGCCTCTTTTTGGTAACTCATAGGTTAACTGTTTTTCCCAGCTCTACAATATATGATCTAAGATGAGAACTGAGTTAAAGTAAGTCTCTCTGTGCTACTTCTTTCTTATCCTGAATTGAATTTCCTTCTCATTTCACTTCCTTTCAGACTAGATATGTGGCAAAGATGGAGAAATGGCAAAGACTCCAAGGAGAATAAAAATTTCAAAATGATCCACAGTTTACAGTACCATTTTGTTTTAATGGATGGTGCTGATGTAAAATCAAAGAACATTCAATCTGTTTTTTATTAACTTTAAATAGAAACAGCTGAGCCCTGATACTCACTAACTGTATGACCCTGGTATTTGTCACTTAAACTTTCTCAGCCTTGGTCACTCATTAAACATTTGTTAAGTACCTGTTATATACCCAGCATTGTACTGAGGGCTAGGGCTACAAAGAAAAGCAAGAGAGCCCTTGCTCTGGAGGAGCTCCTAATCTAATGGAGGTAACAGAATGCAAACAACTATGTACAAACAAAATGTTCACATAATAAGTAGGAGCTAATTAATAGAGGGAAGCATCAGCATTAAGAAAGAAGAGTAAGGACTTTTCATGGATGGTAGGGTTTTAGCTGGGAAGCCAGGAGTTAGAGGTGAGGAAGAAGAGTATTACAAACTTGGGAACAGCCAGTGAAAAGGATTGGGGTACAGTGATCTTTGAGGTCCCTTTCCTTTTCAAATGCTGTGATTCTTTGGAATCTTTTTTAATGATTTGAGTTCACAGTTTTATTTTCTTTACAAATGTCTTATTGAAAGGATAAATGAGGATTTTTTAAAAAGTATGTTCAATATTACTTTCTCCTTACTATTACTTCCTTCTTATTTTACTTTTGGCTATTCTATTCTTTTCATATACCTTGTACTTTTAGGTTTTCCACAATCTATATTCTTCCCCTAAATTGTAAAAAAAAAAAAAAAGCTAGATAATTAGAGATACTTTATTTTTAATAGTGTTTTATTTTTTCCCCCATTACACGGAAAAAAAATTTAATATTACCTTTAAAAAATTTCTAGTTCCAAATTCTTTCCCTCTCTCTTTTATCCTCCCCTTCCCTACGGAGATAAGATAATTAACTAGAAGTTGTATATATGCAGTCATGGAAAACATATTTCCATATTAGTCTTGTTGTACAAGAAAACACACACAACACAGTGGAAAAATAGTGTGCTTCAATCTGCAGTCTTATCCATTCTTTCTCTGGCTATGGATGGCATATTTCATCATGAATTGTCTTGGATTATTGTATTGCTGAGAATAGCTAAATCGTTCCCAGTTGATCATCCTTACAATATTGCTGTTACTGTGTACAGTGTTCTCTTGTTTCTACTCATTTCACTTTGCATCAGTTCATATAAGTCTTTCCAGTGTTTTCTGATAGCATCTTGCTCATCATTTATTATAACACAATAGTATTCCATTATCATCATATACTACAGCTTGTTCAGTCATTCCCCAAATGATGGACATCCCCTCAGTCCTTTTTTTTAATCATGTTGTGATGCAGACCTAGTAGTAGTATTGCTGGATCAAAGGGTATGCGCAGTTTCATAGCCATTTGGGCATAGTTCCAAATTGCTTTCCAGAACGGTTGAATGTGTTCACAACTACACCAGCAGTACATTAGTGTCTCAGTTTTCCTACATCCTCTCTATCATTTACTGTTTTTCTTTTCTTTCCTATTAGCCAATCTGATAGGAATAACATGCTACCTCAGAGTTGCTTAACCTCAGAGTTAAGAATTTGCATTTCTCTAGTCAGTAGTGATTTAGAGTGTGACTGACTATACAGAGCTTTGATTTCTTCTTCTGAAAACTGCCTGTTCGTATCAATAATTAGATATGCTTTAGACGCCAAACAGAGGATTTTATATTTGATCCCAGTATGATAAGAAGAGTTGGCATATTAAAAGTGCTATGCTTTAGAAAATTTAATTTGTCTGTCTTGTGAAGAGCACAGTAGGGAGAGGCATTGAGGTAGAGAGATAAAATAGGAAGCTATTGTAGTAGTTCAAAGAGAGGTGCTTGCGTTTTGGACTATGTGAAAGAGGTTATGCTTTTGAAAGAGAGTCCACTTCATTTAGAATTTTTTTAATGTAACAGATTGGAATAAAACTTTACCCATTAGAATTTTAGTTAAATATTTCAAAGCAGAAAGTGTTGAATGTGGAGATATTTTCCTAACATTTAACCACCATGGCATTTCTTGGAGAATCCACTGTACAGAGTACTATGTTATGTATCAAAGTACTACGTATTTACTCTCTGCTTATTTGCTCCTACCATGTTTGTTTATATTGTTCTTTTTACATAACTTAATGCTTGAAAGTATTTGTCTTTTTCTTAAACCTAACTAGAACTGTGCAGGTTTTTCCATATGCCTGTTAAATCCAGAAATTCTGAGCCTCTAGGGTTAAAAGTGGATCAATTTTAATCTAATGCTTTGGATGATAATTTTTTAAATTTGTTTTCATATACTCAGTTCTGTGTAAAATTAAATCCTAGTTTTACTGTTGGAAAACTTCCATAAGGCCTCTTTTCTGTTAAGTGAGCAATAGTACCTAAAACATAGTAAACACTTAATATGTGAGTAGGTGGTCCAGTGGATAGATCAGCGGGCCTAAAATGAGGAAGACCCCACTTCAAATTCAGCTGCAAACACTTACTAGCTATATGACTCTAGCAAGTCACTTAACCCTGTTTGCCTTAGTTACCTTTTCTGTAAAAAGAGCTAGAGAAAGAAATGGCAAATCACTCTATTGTCTTTGCTGAGAAGACCCCAAGTGGTGTCATGAAAAAGACTGGACAAGACTGAAATGACTCAACAACAGCAACAACTCTGTGTAAGGCAATAGGGATACAAAGGTAGAAAAACAGAACGGTCCCTGAGTGCAAGTTTATGCTCTTGTAGAGTAGATAGAAGGAGAGGAGAGGCAGAGCACACAGACACACACACACACACACACACACACACACACACCCTGAAGAAAAGCCAACAAAAAGTCCATTGAGTCATTTTTCCACCTTAGAAAGATAGAAAACCAGGTCTGCAATCACAGAGGTTCAGATTGGCTGAGAGCACAGCCACTTTCTAGCTGTGGCCATGGAGGCAGGGGTACCAGCTGTGGTGCCTGGCACCCAGGAATAGTAAGGGAACTGAATTTCTGACCAGAAAAAGATTCCCAGGGATCCCCCTGTGCTACCACTAGGTGCAGAATCAGTTGCTGTTCAGCATCTCTTTCACTCTTTACCCAGTTCTAGGGCAGAGAGGAGTGATTGTGGTTATGAGGGAGCACACTGGACACAAGTTCAACAAGAATTCCTAGAAGAGCCAAAGAAGAATGTTAAGTTCCCAAAGATCTCATTCTTCCAGGTGCGAATGAATGAGGTGGGAGCAAGGATGGTATGTACTCCGTTTATTCTCAGCTAGCTCAGAGTATATATAGGCATTCTACTTCCATGCATGCAAGAGGTTTGTAAACACTGTGTGCTGAGCTTACTTGCTTGGCTATTGTTGTTCTTGCTCAAGATAATTGTGAAGGTTGGTTATTGCATTAGAGTGGCACATAACATAAGTCATGCAAGGACATGTCATCTGAAGAGATTTCTCCCGCGGGCATCATGACCCTGATAACCCGAGAGTTCCAGACCCCTTACAGAAAAAGACTTAGAGAGAAAATAGCAACAACAGTGTGTGTGTGTGTATGTGTAAAATTGGGGAAAAGGAACGAGAGCTATACAAGAAACTATGAAAAGAGGCACAAAAAGAGGTACAAGACTTCATTGAAGAAAGTTAACTCCTAAAAAAATAGAAGAAAATATGAAATATCTCATAGGAAAAACAGCTACACTAGAAAATGGATCAAGGAGAGATAACTTAAGAATTATTGGAATGCCTGAAAGTCAGGATCAAAAAAAGAACCTAGACATTATATTTCAAGAAATTGTAAGAAAAACTGCCCATATATCTGTAATGTTAAGGAAATTTGGAGATCTTCCCTACCCCTTAATAGGCCCACGTGATCTGCTTTGAGCTTTTGGCCCAGCTTGAGTCACATGGAGCCCATTGTGGGAGGAACTTGCCTCTTGGGTGAAGCAGGAAGAGAGACGGGCAGAGCTGAGGCAGAGCTGCTAGTGTGAGTGAGAGAGGGAGGAATTTTGCCTACAGGAGTTTGTTTGTGGGGAGGCCTAACTGAGGGAAGGTTTGTTTGGTGCTCCCTGCATTGGTGATATGTATCAACTTCTTTGTTCCTATGGTGGATTTTGCTTTCCAGCATCTGAATAAATATCTTGGTTTCTTTTTTGAGCAAGAGAATTATTTATATTTTGCACTTTTATCCTGGAAATACACGTGCAATCCATAGTGGCTGCTGTGGGTATCGCTTTGGCATTACGATGTCTTTGAGAGCAAAGTAGAAATTGAAAGAATCCACTGGTTACCTCCTGAAAGAAATCCCCAGTGAGTAGGCATGATATGCACAGAGTAGTATAAATAACAAGGCAGCTTGAGGAAGGAAGGTGCATTAACAACTTAAGAATCAGGGAAGGCTTCATGAAGAAGTGGCGCCATAGGCACCTGTGCATTTATGTGCCCCAGAGTTGGAGATAGAACATTGAATTTGGGGAATAGCTAGAAGTCTCATTTGATTGGAAAATAATTTGTGATGGGAAGTGATAGAAAATAGCACTGGAAATGAGTACATTGTATAATAAAACCCAACAATGCAGCCCTGGTAGAGGAAGTAAGGTAGAGGGAAGACCCTCATGCTTGGCCCAGAAGGAAGAATTCCAAGTAATTTAGAATGGGAGTTGCAAAGAGGCAAATTCAGGCTTGAGGCACAAGCAGAAACTTCCTAACAGAGATATCCCAAAGGGAAAAATGATGCTTTGTGGGGCAGTTAGAAAACCTGGCAGTGTGTAATTGCTACTACAGTCAACATAAAACACATAGCAGTCATAAAGTTTCACAGTGAAATAAAGCCAAGACCTATACATATACGGGAATGTAGGGTGATGGAGCTAAAATTTGTGAAAGTACTTTTAGTTTCTTTGTCATTCTGATCTTTATATGATATCAGGGAAAAGATAAAAGATTCAGGTACCTCAAAAGAACTGAATCCATCCTCATTTGACCAGTTAATCAGTAAGCATTTGTAAATATTTACTGTGTAGGTGCTGGGAACACAAAAACCAAAGTGAAACAAGGGACTTACCTTCTAACTGGGGAGATAATATGTACACAAATAAATATGTGAGGAATGTATAATAAAAAATCAGTAAAAGGTAGTTTGTAGAGGAAACAGTAACAGCTGGGAAAAGCTTCATGAAGAAGGTGTCACTTAAGCTAAGTCCTGCAGAGGCAGAGATATTCTGAACATTGAAGGCAGCCAGACAGAGGCACAAAGACAGGAATTAGTGTGTCTTGTGTATAGAATAGCTATACACAAATTAAATGGTTAAATTGTAAAGTACGTGCAAGTATAAGAAAACTGGAAATTTAAGGAGAGCCCAGATTGTCAGAAGCTTAGAAGGTCAAGTAAGAGTTTGATTTCTGAGGCAGCTGGGAACCACTGGTGTTTATTGAATAAAGGGGTGATATGTTTAGACCTACTGGATTGGCAAGAGGTAGAGGCAGGAAAACCAAAGTCAGTGTAGGAACCCAGCATTTGAAAAAGAACAAATTAGATGTGATTTGAATTCATATATTGTTGTTAGGATTAGGGGAAAAAAGAGATTTAGAGTGCTTTCTTACCAAAGGATGGTGAACATTGGACCTTATTTGCAAAAGCATAGTCTGAATTCTGGCTCTTCTACATACTAGTAGACTTTCACAAGATTATTTCACCTCCCTAATCCTCAGTTCCCTCAGTTGTAAAAGTGAGGGGGATTTAATTAGATAATTTCTGAGGTTCTTTATATTCGTAACACTATGCAGTAATCCCAGATCATCATGATTTTTCCTGCTGTAAGTTTTTTTTGTTACATAAATCACTCCATCAATTTAATTTACAGCAGTTTTATAAAATTCCCAGTTGAATCCTTCTAAATAAATCCTTCTCTTGTGAAGGATTGCGTGTGTGTGAGCATCTTTCATCATTCTTGAACTTAAATCTTTATTTGGAAGTCTTCTTACCTAGATTTTGACATATGCATTGTAAAGCCTGGTGAAAGAAATAGAGAATGGCACTAGGAACTCCTGTATCTAGACTGGTGGTATTCTAGGTCAATTCCTTTATATATATGAGTAAATTTCAGGCATATAGTTAGTTACCAGCCATAAGAGTAAACTCCTAGGGTAGTAAGCACAGAGGCATAGAGTGCTAGATCTGGAGTCAAAAAGACCTAAATTCAAATCCAGTCTCAGACACTTACTAGGTGTATGACCCTGGGCAAATCACTCCTTTTTGCCTCAGTTTCCTCAGTTGTAAAATGAAGATAATGATAATACCTGCCTCTGGGGATTGTTGTGAAGATCCAAGGAGATATTTGTTAAGTACTTTGTACAATGCTGGTACATAGTAGGTGCTCAATAAATGCTTGTTTTCTTCTTCCTTGCCTATCTCCTTTTTTTCTTTTCCTCCCTCTCTTCCTCCTTACTTCTCTTTGTTCATTCCCTCCAGTAAGAATTAAGGTTATTTGTGCAGCCTCTGAGGCCAAGGTGCAACAGCGTATGGATTGATTCTCTACACGAGAATCATTATAGTAATGTAACACTATTACATTAACTTAGTAATGTAATAGTAATATAATTTTGGTCTTATAAATTAACACCAGAAAAACAGAACTCCGTTAGTCAGCATTGCAATCGTCTATACATGGAACTATTGAGGTCAGGGAACTATAATGTTGAGTTTTGGGGTGCTTGGGACCCCAAAATACTGACACCCCAAATCCTGCCCGAATGAATTTGACCCAAGCTTTCTTTCAGCCAAAGTAAAACGTTTATTAAAGATTGGGTTGACTCTTAAGAAGATGTGGGCCAGATAGAATCTGAGCTAGACTGAATCTATGCTAGGTAGAATCTGATCACTTTTATGGAGGTGAGATGGAACTTACATACAGAAAGACTGTGGGAGGGATCTAGGGGTGGTCTGGTGGCCTGGGGTGATGGGAAGAGGGCTTCAGGGAGGGCCTTGGGGAGGAGTCCCAGGAGGATCTTACTGGGATTAGGATGATTTACCAGAATCTGGAGAGTGGAATTGTGATGTAATCAAGGATGGGAACCTGCTAGAGGCAGACAGTGGAGGGCTGGAGTGGGAATCAGGCAGGGCAGTCCAGAGGTAACAGCCCATGGAGGGGCAGGCTATGTTTAGGATAACAGATTTGGGTATGAAGAGCCAGATTAAGTGGGGAGATACAAGAAGAGTTAAAGGTTCCCAGGGTCTGTACCACCGGTCACAGTAAATGGGGAAATTTGGAATGTGCTTATGAGTTTGCTGAGCTTCACAGCGTATCTCCAGGACTGTCCATATAGATGATGAGGTTGATCCTTGTGTGACCAGAGCTAAGTTAGCATGGCAGGGAGGAGAGGGAGACCTCCAAAAGAAAGTGTGGGAGAGAAGAGATACCAGGCTGCATATCAAACTGAAGATCTGCACAGCCATCATGCCAACTAGTCTATCAGTGCCATGCCAGACAACTGAACTGCTTCCACTTGAATTGTCTCAGGAAGATCCTGAAGATTACCTGGCAAGATAAGGTACCAGACTCTGTTACAGAGAGCCCACCTCCAATGGGTTGGCCACATAATTCGGATGCCAAACACATGCTTACCCAAGGAACTACTTTATGTAGAACTCACACAAAGGTAAGCACTCATATGGTGAACAGAAGAAGTGACACAGGGTCACTTTCAAGGCATCTCTGAAGAAATTTTAGTATTCACTGTGAGACATGGACTGCCTAATATGGTGTATCCTCATCAGAGAAGGTGCTGTGCTCTGTGAACAAAGTATAATCATGGAAGAGTAAAAGAAATGTGAGCTGTGCAAATCCAAGACCACTTCCACTCTAAAGGTTCTGATGAACCGCTTGTGCTTGATCTATGGTAGTGCCTTCCAGACTCGTGTTGGCCTGATCGGCCACAATCAAACACACTGTGCACTGACTCCAACATTGTATTGTCGTTGGTTTTCAAAAACAAATGATGAAAAACAAGGCTGTTTGTTGGTACTTCATATTATTTGGCAATAAAAGTATGTTTCTAGAAAAATCCCAAGTATACAATGAGATAAATCATACATATTTAACTTAGTAATGTAATTCTGATAACATTAACCTGTAGCACCTGAAGGAAGCAAATCTCAAAAACATTTAACAGCTTCAATGCATTTCTTAGAGTAATGCTTACAGACTTGCAAACATATTCAGGTTCTCATACTACACTTCACCTATCTTCCAGGTAAATTGAATATACAAATAAAATTTCATATTTATCACATATCTGCACTTTCTCTCCCCCCCTCTTCTTTCTCATCCTTTTTTTTTCCTCAAATGAGAAAACTGAGATTTAGATAGGTTATATAGCTAGTTAATATAAAAATTACGCCTATAATCTAAGGCTCCTGAGAGTCTAAGGAGAAATTCCAGGATTTAGAGACAAGGACCTTGGGTTCAAATTCCAGTTTTCCCACTTATTACCTGTGATATGGGCAAGTTTCCCAGACCTCAGTCTTCTCACCGTAAAATAATGAGATTGGATTATATGATCTCTTCCAGCTGTACATTAAGCTCCTTAAACTTGCATCTCTATCAGAACATGTTACTTCACTTTCATATTTGGTTTACTCTCTAGTTGCTATAATGCGTTGTGTTTGAAAAATTTGTATGCCCTCAGAAAACTCAGCATGTGTCAGTTTTGTGCTTGTGAGACACATTGTTACTTTTCTTAACTAAGGTAGTTTGACACTAAGTATTGGAGTTTTCATCTTATTAAAGTTTAACTAAATTTGAGAAGTAAATAACCTTTAAACTCCTTTATAGACTTCTTTTGAAACATTGTCAAGATCTGTGAACATTTCTGAAATGTTCACACACAATTATCACCACCACCCTAAAATGTATAAAAATATAGAGGGCTCTATGAAGTATCATTTTTAAATTTCTGGGGAAATCTATCATAAAGAATTGTGTAGTTTTATTTTTTATCCTAGATCAGTATCTTAAAGGATATGAATTTGAGATTCACTAATACGTTAGTTTGATGACTCATCAAGATGTGAGGTAGCCCCCGAGTACTTGAAGGTTATGTTAGTGAAGCATAAGCTTTGCCAGGGCCTACTCAATAGATTGATTGTCTCCTGGTACGTAATGACCCACTCTCAAGCTCAGTTTTGGGGAAGGAGGAACATGACAGAAAGTCACTGAATTACTCTTTTTTATCATTTTCTAAATGATCACAGGTAATTAAACACTATGAAGAAATTTGAAGTACTATCAACCTGAAATAAACTAAGCCCATTGAGATGAATTTCAAATTTATAAAATCCACCCAACACCAGATCCCCCCCAACCCATTTGTGCCTTTGAAAAGTCATCTTGTTTCAAAAAGTTTTCTAGTCCCAGCAGTCTTATTCACTTTCTCATATGTCATCCAGTCCAAAAAAACATTAGTCTTAAAAACTTCCCTTTGTTCCCCAAATGTAGTTCTGATGGGCAGGTAGGTGCTTAGTGGATAGGGTACTGGGCCTGAGGTCTGGAAGACTCATCTTAATGAATTCATATCTAGCCTCAGACACCTACTAGCTGTGCGATTCTTCTTCTTTTTTCTCAAAGCTTCTTTGTTCTGAGGCCCTGTTCTTGGAAGCCTTAATGATGAGAGTAAAACATGAAAAAGCTGGGCAATGTAAAAACAAAAGATAACAAATCTGTTTTTTAAAGAATATAGCATTTTTAGAGGAAACACAAGTACTTAGAGATAACATACTAATCCTTTATGAATTACCTGTTTTTTTAAACAGTCAAGTCCATCATCTCCAGAACCAGCTAGTCTTCCTGCAGAAGATCTAAGTACAAACTCCAATGGTCCTAAACCTGCAGCAATCATACTAGATGATGACAGAGAAGATCTTTTTGCAGGTAATTATCAGCAATATAACTTTTTACTACCCAAGTGAAGTATGTTTGTTAGATGGCATACATTTTAAATGGAAATTCGTTCATTGTAGATAGTATTTGAAATAGTTGGTATCTGTGTAGCAAAATAGGGCATATTCCCAACTGTTTTGTCAAAACATTGCTCTTCCAGAAAAGTAATTGAAAACGTAGTGATTTCTACTTTTTCACAGACTGATTTAATGAATAGCTATAAATGATTATAATCTGTATTTTACTCCAGTGCCTTACTGTCTCTGAATATTGTGTTGTATGTAGATAGTTTTAAAAAAATAGTTTGTGCTGATGAAAAAATTTCTTTTTTAAAAAAATTTTTTAAATTTATTTTCCGTGTTCCACAATCACTACCGTACAACCTAGATTTTTTCTTTCCCTCCCTCCTCTTCCCTCCCCCTACTTCCCCCTCCCTCTCCAAGATGGTATACAATTTTACATAGGTTCTACACATACATTCTTATTAAATACATTTTCACCATAGTCATGTCGTATAGAAGAATTAAAATGAGTGGGAGAAATCATATAACAAACCAAAATGTAATACAAAAGAAAATGGTCTGCTACAATATGTGATTAAATTCCATAGTTCTTTCTCTGGATGTGGAAGGCATTTTGCCTTAAAAGACCATTGGAAATATTTTAAATCCTTGCGTTGCTGTGAAGGACTAAGTCTAGCAGTAAAATTCCTCGAACACTGTGGTTGTTGCTGTGTACCGAGTTCTCCTGGTTCTGCTCCTGTCACTCAGCATCAGATCATATAAGTCTTTCCAGGCCTCTCTGAAGTCTTCCTGTTCATCATTTCTTATAGCACAGTAGTATTCCATTACATTCATATGCTATAATTTATTCAGCCATTCCCCACTTGGTGGGCATCCCCTTGATTTCCAGTTTTTGGCCACCACAGAGAGGCTGCTGTAAATATTTTTGTACATGTGTGACCCTTTCCTATTTTTATGATCTCTTAGGGATACAGTCCTAGAAGCAGTATTTCTGGGTCAAAGGGTATGCACATTTTTGTAGCCCTTTGGGCATAGTTCCAAATTGCTCTCCAGAATGGTTGGATCAACTCAAAGCTCCACCAACAATGAATTTGTGTTCCAACTCTCCCCCATCTCCAACATTTATCATCTTCCTGTTCTGTCATGTTAGCCAATCTGATAGTTGTGATGTGGTATCTTAGAGTTGTTTTGATTTGCATCTCTCAAATCAATAGATTTAGAGCATTTTTTCATAAGACTATAGATTTCTTTAAATTTTTCCTCTGAAAACTGCCTGTTCCTATCCTTTGACCATTTATCAACTGGGGAAGAAAAAATTTCTGATGAAAAGTATAGTAAGTATTTTTCAGAATTCCATGTATTTTGTTCAAAAAAACTAGCCACAATATATTTTTCTCAGTTGCTACTTTTTCTTCATTTAAAAAATTTAAGAATTAAATGTTACAAAATTTGTTAAGCATTATATACATTTCAAAATAATTTATTCCATTTTCTAAAGTTTATATGTATGTAAGGCATGTAAGCACTTAATAAATGCATATTCATGCATTTAGTCATACATATATAAATACATACCAGTGCAAGTCTGGACCTGCTTTTCAATTTACAATCTTAGAGAGCTGTCTAGGGCCCTGAGATGATTTGCCCAGTCATGTTGCCAATATGTATTCAAGGCAGGACTTGAACCCAGGTCTTCAGTAATCCAGTGTATACTATGCTATTCTGCTTCTACCTTCTACCAACTTTCTCTACTATACCAGGATGCCTATGAAATGGATTACAACACAGCAAACAGGCAGCCTTATGGAAGGAATGAAAAGTAGAAAAGAGACCCAAATGCTAAATCTTCTATTAGTAGATCAGTGTTTGGAGTTCTTCAAGATCCTCCATAGGTCACCTCTGCTATCTGTGTCTTCTATGAAATCAGAAGCCAATTATTAGATATTACAGACAACACTTAAAAATATGCCCCTTACCACCATTCTTTTGCCTTCCTGAGGCCTAGCACTATACTCCTCTGCTAGTCATTGTTGCCACTTCTCCTTTCTCTCAAGACACCAGGCTTGAAGGAGGTCTGTGTTCCTCAAAGATCCAGGTTGACTCTGAGATTCTACTGTAATTGGGCCCATTCTTGACTCTTGGCTAAGTTGAATTTATACCAGTACTGTAGACTTAGTTTAGTGTTAGTAAAACTACAAACATGATATACCTCATTAATAACAAACACAAAAATTGCATAGTTGTGTCAACAGATTCTAAAAGAGATTTTGACAAAATAAAACACTTCATTTACATTAAAAATACTAAATAGTCTAGGTATAGGTGGACCATTCCTTTATATGGAAAATAGTATTTTTCTAAAACCAGCAGCTTGTATTTATCTGTAATGAAAAAGTTCTAAAAGTCTTTCCACTAAAATCTGGGTAAAGCAAAGATACCTATCATTACCCTATTATTTGATAATTCTAGAAATAAAGAAAAAGAATTTGAAAGAATAAGCCTAGGCCAAGAAGAAACAAAATTCTCACTTTTTTCTATGTGATATCATAGTTAATTTAGAGGACCTTACCAATTCAATGAGCAAATTAATTGAAATAATAACATGTAAAGTAGCAGGATATAGAAGAAACCCATAAAAATCTTCAGCTTGCCTATATACTACTAAAAGTAGTAGGAACAATAGTACTCTTAATGGGATGAGATAGAAAAGGAATCCCATTCAGAATAACAGGATATACAAAATATCTGGTAATCTAGCTACTCAGACACTCAGAAGAATTATGTAAGACTTGGAAGACTACAAGACTTTTAAGAAATGCAGGGTTAAGGAATTCAATAAAATGATCTAAATAATTGCCCAGTGTTACCTAAAGCCCCTTTTGGGAGACAAGGGAGGATCAGAGATGAAAAAGGAGATGATGATAGAAGGCAGAGCTTCTAAATTCTTATTTTGCTGTTTTTTCACTGCCTAGGAGAATGACATTTCCACTGGATGTGACCATTAAAAATGGCAGAGAGTGGAGTGGTTGGGACTGATACTCAAGGAGATTTTAACAGTAGTTAAGATTTCCTTGGGCATGTCAAGTCATCGCTCCAGATAAGTGTTTCCTTAGATACTGAAAGAACTGCAAATGTGATTACTGGGCCACTATCAGTAATATTTGAAAGATTGGAGGACATAAATTTTAAAAAAAGGTGGGGGGCGAGATGTGAACAGAGTCTGCAAACTATAGACAAGTAGATTGAGCTTCAGTTCTTTTTTTGGTATCTTGAGAGATGGTTAGAGGTGATTATAGAAAACCAGTATGACTTCTTCAAGACCAGATCATGCCAGACTAAACACTTTTCCTTTTGTCACAGGATTACTAAACTAGTAAATGAGAGGGATGCTACGGATATCATTTATTTCACCTTTAGCAAAACTTTTGATAAAGTATCTCATAGTCTGTTCTCTGAGAAGATGGATTCAGAGCTGGTTGGATGGCTTAACTCAAAGAGTACTTGTTAATGCTTCAATGTGAGTGTGGCAAGAGGCTTTGTACTTGGTCCTGTGCTGTTTAACAATTGTATCTATGATTTGGTTGAATGCGTATCTGGTAGCCTCAGATTTTCTGATGACACAAAGCTGGTTGAAAGAGCCAACACAATGGAGGACAGAGTGAGAATCTAATAAGAATCTTAGACTGGATCTTTGGACTGAGTCTAAGAAGATGAAATTCTACAGTAGAGATAAATGTAAAATCTTACTATTGGGTACAACACATCAGGGCCACAAGTTAGAAGGGGGGCACATAGTTATAAAGGAGATTGGGGGCTTTTTTTGGGTTGTAATTAATTTGAGTCAGCAATACAATGTAGAAGCTAAAAAAAAGTGCTCTTATGCTTCAAAATCCCTCAGACCTCATCTGAAGTGTTGTATTAGGTTTTTGAGGCAGCTGAACACAATGAATAGAGAGCTGGTCCTGAAATTAGGAAGACCTGAGTTCAAAGCGAGCCTCACATGTTTTCTAGCTAAGTAATACTGGTGAGTCACTTCACCTCTGTTTGTCTCAGTTTCCTCAACTGCCAAAAGGATAGCAGCACCTACTGTTACATAGATGTTACATAGAATGTTATAAAGATCAAATGAAATAATATTTGTAAAGGACTTATACGCAGTAGGCACTATATCAATGGAGTAAACCTTCCATTTTTGGAACCATGGTTGAAGAAGGACTGGTAAACACCCAGAATGTTGAAAGGCCTCCAGTCCATGTCACATGAGGATCAGTCGAAGGAACTAGAAATGTTTAACAAAAAGAAGAGAAGTCTCAGGGAAGTTTCCTAGCTATGTTCTATTATTTTAAGGATTCTCCGTTTGACCCCAGAAGACAAACCAAAGCAGTGAATGGAAGTTACAAGGGCCCAAAATTAGGCTTAATGTCAAGAAAAACTTCCTAATTAAAACTGTCTAGAAATAAAATAGGTTATTTAGACTTTAGCAAAACTTTTGATAAAGTATCTCATACTCTGTTCACTGAGAACTTGCATATTCTTTATTACTGTGATTCTGAAATTTTGATTCCCATTTCAGCTTCATCTTGCTTGTAATCAACTTCCTGCCAAAACTTTATGTATACAAATTAATTTTTAATGTTATGTTAAGTACAAGAGCATTGAAAAGAAATTTTGTCCCATGTGTAAAATATACATTATTAGAAAGCCAGTTACAAATTAATTTTTTTTAATCCTCATCTTTATTCTCTTCAGTTAATACATAAAACTAGGAATTGGCTTAGTAAATCGTTTCATATGAGTTGTTTGTTTTTTTAATCATTAACTTTAAAGTTAAGTTGAACTTTGTAGGAAGAAACGTAAGAAAATTATTTTGTAATTAAAGTTATTATAATAAGTTTAAGAGATTCTTGTTAGCTACATTTATTTGTGGGCATGGTCCCAGCTCTTTTCAGTGTTTAATAAGCTGTACTAGAATTATAAGTTTTCCTTTCAGTATTTTTTACTAACTTGCTTAATTTGTGTCTAGAAGCCACAGAAGAAGTTTCTTTGGATAGTCCAGAAAGGGAGCCTATACTTTCTCCTGAACCTTCTCCTGCGATCACCCCTATAACACCTACCACATTAATGGCACCCAGAATTGAGTCAAAAAGTATGTCTGCTCCTGTGATCTTCGATAGATCTAGGGATGAGGTACTGAATAGTTTTATAACTTAAGAATACATTTTGCTGTCTAAATCATTATGTTAAATTAACAGTTTTATTTCCTTTCTTCAGTTTAGTCTTCCTTGATAAGCCTTTCAAAAAAGCAAGGTCTAGGTTTGGTCCTACTCTTGACCCCACTCTTCCTTAGACATGAAACCTTGGGCAAACCACAGGCCTCGGAGCCCCAGTGTTACCATCTTTAGAGATGGAATAATGCTTATCCCACAGGATTGTTAGGAAAATTGTTGTCTGCATGCATGCTCACGCGTTTGTGTGTGTGTCTGTATGTCTGTGTGTGTGTGTCTGTATGTGTGCGTATATGTGTGTTTGTTCTCGTATATATGAGAGTCTTTTGTTAAACTGAGGTGATTACAACTGTAAGGAAGTCCTTGGGCATTGCTGCAGGTTAAGTAGTTTAAAGGGAGGTTAAATGACTTGCCCAAGGTCACAGTTGATAGGTTTCAGAGGTTGGATTTTCATGTCTTTCTGTTTCATGTTCTTTCACAACACTATTCTCTCTGCGACATTATTTCTTGAATTTTAAATCTAGTAAAATTACGCCTGTAAATACTTGAATATTTTCCCTTATCTACTATTGTCAAAAATAAGGTATGGCTACTCAGTACATTTTTTTGCCTAAATCTTAAGGGTAGTTCTTTTATTAAAACACATTATTTTAAGAAAGGAAAAGTTCAAATAATATCAAAAATACATGCTTATATTAGGAAAACGTGTAGAAATTGATAGTTGAGAATTAACTGTATGTAGACGAGAAAGTAACTTGCTTTCAAATATTTTTATATCATTTGAATGTTCATAATGTTGAATATTCTTTTCACATGCTCTCCTTCCCCCCAAAAAAGGTGTTTTCTGTGAAAACAAAACAAAAACCCACATCAATTAATGCAAGGCTGCTGACTAAATTGTTATTCAGAATACTATTTTTTAAAATACTTCTTTAGTTGTATCACAGGTTTATCATTTTTCTGTCTACTATATTGTTAGGTATGCTTTATAAACAGTTGCTTACCATACTACATACTTTTATTGGTTTTTATCAACCTCCAGGGGGAATATGTGCTTATTAGGAAACACAGAGAAATCTTGAAGCTAGAAAGCTGTTCATTATGAGTATAACATTTTCTGAAAATAGGTATGGTAAAACTCTTAGCCCCAGACCATCGTTTATTTTGTCATTGTTAAATAGTAGACATGCAAATTTTATAGCTGTAGATTTTAGTATTTACTATGAAAAGACCTAAGGTTTTATGTAATTATAAAAAGCCTGGTATCTTTGTCCGTAGTCTCTATGAATATAGGAACACAAACTCTGTCATTATGGAAGTAATACTTTCCATTTGTTTATAATTATAGAAAACAAAACAATAAAGATCTGGATATCTGAGGAATTGAATCTATTTTTTTTGGAAGTGAGACTTCAAGTGGATTTATCATGAATTTGTAACAACTGCTTATGTTGGTTGCAACTTATATTGGACCCAATCATTATCCAAATTATATTGATTATTATAGATCTAACAAAAATTAGAATTTGACCACCAGTACCACAAATTTCTCTTTTCTAGATTGAAGAAGAAGCAAATGGAGATGTTTTTGATATAGAAATTGGTGTTTCAGACCCAGAGAAAGTTGGTGAGGCATACTTTTTGTGCTGCATTTCCAGTTATTTTATAAAGCTTTTGTTGCTTTATACATATTTTGTTTTTTTACTAAACTTAATATCCACAATATTAAACGGTTGCACTCTCTTTAAAAAAATCTTCTTACTTTAAAAGTTCTTTCATTTTATTACTTGTCTTGTAGGTGATGGCATGAATGCTTATATGGCATATAGGGTAACAACAAAGGTGAGTCTTCCCTGCATCATTTGATATAAGTTACATATGTATGCTCATGTAAAATATATTTCCATATTAGTCATATGGTGAAAGAAGAAACAGATCAAAAGAAAAAAACATTAAAAAATAAAGTGAAAAATAGCATGCTTCAATCTGCATTCAGATTCCATCAGTTCTTTCTCTGGATGTGGATAACATTTTTCATCACGAGTCCTTTGGGATTGTCTTGGATCATTGTAAAGCTGAGAATAACTGTCATTCACATTGATCATGGTACAATATTGCTCTTACTGGGTACAGTGTTCTCCTGGTTCTGCTTACTTCACTTTGTATCAATTTGTGTAAGCTTTTCACAGTATTTAATACTACTAAATGTCTAGGCAAAACTGGTGTGGTCTCTAACTTTTTTTCTAAAACATTGACTTTTAATTGCTTATATTAGTTTATTTGAAAGTACTATAGCTTGTAATAATTTTTTTTGCAGGATCTTCCAAGCATTTTTTAATTACTTTTTTCAATTACATGTAAACAAAAAATTTTAACATTCAGATTTCGAATTCTAAATTCTATCCCCCCTTTCCCTCCCCCCTTTTGAGAAGACAAGCAGTTTGATAGAGATTATACACATGAAATCATGTAAAACATTTCCATTTTAGCCATGTTGCAAAAGACAGTGCAGACCAAAAAAAAGAAGATATAATAAAGTTTTAAAAATATGCTTCAATCTGTCAGACTCCATAAGTTGTTTCTCTGGAGGTGAATAGATACCATTTTTTATCATCAGTCCTTTAGAATTAATTTTGATCATATGATTGCTGAGAAAAGCTAAGTCATTCACAGTTGATTATCATTACAATATTGCTATTACTGGTACATTGTTCTGGTCCTGCTCATTTCACTTTGCATCTGTTCATGTAAGTCTTCCCAGGTTTTTCTGAACTTGCTCCTCATTGAAGCACAATAGTACTCCATCACAGATCATATACCACAACATGTTCAACCATTCCCCAATTGATGGGAATCCTTTCAATTTCCAGTTCTTTCCCACCACAGAAATAGCTGCTATAAATATTTGTGTACATAGTCCTGTTTCTTTTTTAAAAAAATATTTCTTTGGGGTACAAACCTAGTAGTAGTATTGTTGGATCAAAAGGTATGCACAGTTTTATAGCCCTTTGGGCATAAATTCTAAATTGCTCTCTAGAATGGTTGGATCAGTTCACAGTTTCACTAATAGTGCCTTATTTTTCCACATTCCCTCTAGCATTTGTCATTTTCCTTTACTGTTTTATTAGTCAATCTGATATGTATGGGATGGTACCTCAGAGTTGTTTTAATTTGTATTTCTTTAGTCAGTAGTGATTTAGAGCATTTTTTCATATGACCATAAATAGCTTTGACTTCAGAAAAATGCCTGTTCATATCCTTTGACCATTTTCCATTTGAGGAATCTCTTCTGTTCTTACAAATTTGACTCAGTACTTTATATATTTGAGAAAGGAGGCCTTTATCAGAGAAACTTGCTGTAAAATTTCCCCCCAATTTCCTGCTTTCCTTCTTATCTTGGCTGCATTGGTTTTGTTTGTGCACAAACTTCTTAATTTGATGGAACCAAAAATTTTCCACCGTACATCCTGTAATGTTCTCTGTCTCATTTGGTCATAAATTATTCCCTTATTTATGAATCTGACAGGTACATTTTTCCATGCTCTCCTAATTTGCTTATGATAGCACCTTTTATGTCTAAATCATGTACCCATTTTGACTTTACCTTAGTATATGGTGTAAGATGCCTGTCTGTACCTAGTTTCTCCCAAACTGTTTTCTAGTTTTCCCAGAATACTTTGTCAAATAGTGATTGTTCCCAAATTTTGGCTCTTTGGGTTTGTCAAACACTAGATTATTATAGTAGTTAATGACCATAGTAATCTAGTGTTCAACAAACCCAGAGATCCAGTATTTTGGGAGTAGGATATAATTTTAACCTTGACTTATCTAATGTTTATCTTAAATTCTTTATTTTCTTACTTTTTGACAGACTTCCCTATCCATGTTCAATAAGAATGAATTTTCAGTTAAAAGAAGGTTTAGTGACTTTCTTGGATTGCACAGCAAATTAGCCACAAAGTACTTACATGTTGGTTATATTGTGCCTCCAGCTCCAGAGAAGAGTATTGTAGGTAAGCAGAAATTTGGAAGTAGTCTTATTTTTTAATTGTTGACAAGTTTTGCTATACAAATTTATAAATACTTTAATATTTTTATATTCATTTTCTCCTAAATATTGAAAAAAAAATTCTTGATGTAGATGCAGAATTAAAGTGTTTCATTTAATGGACTCTGTAGGACTGTTTTAGAATATATACAAGTAATTACAGTTTTTCTTTGTAGTACTTGAAGGATTTGAGCTAGTAAGTAAGACATTAAACATTTGACAAAACTATGCTAAGTTAGAAGTAACTGGCTTTTTGTAGCCATTAAGCTTTTACTGGTCAGTGTGGTCGTGGAAGTGAGTCAGTACTGAACAGTGATTTCCTGACATCCAGACAAAGTGGGAAGAAGTATGTAGCTTAAAGCCAAGGTAGTGTTCTATTGATTTTGTGGGATCTAGCCTCTTTCATGAAGTATATTTGGATTGAATTATACTGCCTCTGTTCTCTTACCTGACCCAGTCCCTGGGTCCTTAAGCTTTTTCATGTTCAGCTTTGTGGGCCTTAAATGTTTGTCTGCTTTTCTTAGTTTAGAGTCTTGATTTTTGAAAGCAGATAGAATTTTGTTACTTTTACAGTTTTGGGGAACTAACATCATTAATGTTTAAGCACACCATTTCCATTAAGGGATCTGTTATAGATTTAGAGATTGGAGGGCCATCCAGTCCTATCCCCTCATTTTACAATGAGGAAACTAACTCCTAGGGCACTTAAATGACTTGCTCAAGGTAACACAGTAAACCTCAGAAGCAGAATTAGAACACAGATCTGACTCCAGAGCCAGTGTTCTTTGCATTGTACAATGCCGCACCTGTTAGTTTTTTCATTATAATCTAGTCAGTGCTTTTATTGATTTTTCTCTTTTTGCAACATCTTGTAGATGTATACCTTCTTCCATGTATAGAATTCAAGTATCTCCTATCATGAATTTTCTAGAGTCCTTGCAATACTGCTATTCCTAGTCCATGTGTTTGTGTGTGTGTGTGTTTTGAGAGTGAGCACACCAAATTCTTTTTCTCAAGAGTTTATCTAGTCCTTTTTCATAGACTCACCTAAAAAAGAAATTTAATTTGAAAATTAAATTTTGATACTTTCTGAGATCTGATTCTCTAATTTTTTTCTGAACTAGTATAACCTCAAATTCTTTACAACTTGGAACATAGGAATAAATAGGATACTTAATAAATTCAAATGAGGTAGAAAATCAGGTCCTAAATTTGCCACACACCACAGCTTTTGATACTGGGGCCCCTCAGTGAAGAATTCAGGATGGGGAAACATTCTTTGTTCAAGCTTCGATATAGTCACCAAAGCTTGTGATAACATTTTATTTTATTCTGAACTTAAAACAAGCATTTCCATAAGATAATAGAATAGAAAAACAACAGGTGATTGTACATGAAACTGCATATCTATTGTGTGAAACTTGCTGTTCGTTTACATAGTTATCATGTAACTTTTTTTATTTTTTTCTCCCTCCCACTTCCCCCACACTCCCATGCCCCCACCCTAGAGATGGCTGCCATTAGGTACAAATATGCTTATGTGTAAAACTATTCTATACATACACTTCTGTTCATCAGTCTTCTGGATGCAGATAGCACCCTCTTTCATGTGTCCTTGGTAGCTAATCTGGGCATTTGTAGTAGTCAGAATGACTTATTCTTTCAGTCGTTGTTAAAACAGTATGGTTGTCACTGCGTGCTGCTTCCTCTTGGTCCTGCTTATTTTGTTCTTTATTATTTCATGCAAGTCTGTCCATGTCTTTCTAAGGTCATCGTTTCTTATAGCACAGCAGTATCCATCACAATCATACACAGCTCATTCAGTCATTTCCAGTTGATGGGCATCCCCACAATTTCCACTTCTTTGCCAACACAGAATTACTATATATATTTTTGAACATGTAGGTTCTTTTCCTTTTTCTCTGATCATCTTGGGAAACAAACCTAGCAGTGGTATTGCTGGGTTAAAAGATATAGGCAGTTTAATAACTCTTTGGGCATAATTCCATATTACTCTCCAAAATGGTTGGATCACTTCACGGTTCCACCAACGGTGAATTTAATTCCCAATTTTTCCATATCCTGTCTAACATTTGTCACTTTCCCTTTTAATCATATTAGCCAATCTGGTAGGTGTAAAATGATATTCAAGGTTGTTTCAATTTGCATTTCTCTAATCGGTAATGATTTAGAGCATTTTGGTATGATTATAAATTCGTTTTATTTCTTTATTGAAAAACTGCCTATTCATATCTTTTGACCATTTATCAATTGGGGAATGACTCATATTCTTATAGATTTGACAAACTTCTTTATATTTGAGGTATGAGACCTTTATCTGAGAAACTCTATAAATATTTTTTCCCCAGTTTTCTACTTGCCTTCTGATCTTGACTACATTTGTTTCATGTGACAAAATCTTTTTAATTTAATGTAATCCAAATTACCAGTTTTATGTCATACTGCTATCTTTTGTTTATTCATAAATTGTTTGCCTATCCATAAATCTGTGTTGTTACGTATATATTTCTTTCAATTTTCTTATACTGTCTTTGTATCTATGTCATGTATCCATTTTGATCTTTTCTTGATAAATGTTGTAAGATAATGGTCTATGTCCAATTTCTGCCGTGCTACTTTCTGGTTTTCCCAACAATTTTTACCAAATAATTAGTTCTTATGCCAAAAATATATGTCTTTTTACTTGTTGAATACATGTTTACTATATTCATCTGCTGCTGTAAATTCTGTGTCCACTCTGCTCCTCTGATCTGCCTTTTTATTTCTTAGGCAGCACCAGCTACTTTGGTAATTACTGCCTTATAAATGTAGTTTAAGGTCTGGTACCACTAAGACATCTTTGTTTATGTTTTTTTTTTCATTAGTTCCTTTGATATTCTTGACTTTTGCTCTCTTAAATGAATTTTGTTATTGTTTTTCTAACTTAGTAAAATAATTTTTTGATAAAATTTGGTAAAATAAATTTTTGGTAATTTTTATTGGAATGACATTGAATATGTAAATTACTTTAGGTTAAATTGTCATTTTTATTATATTGGCCTTGCCTGCCTGTAAACAATTAATGTTTCTCAAATTATTTAAATCTGATTTTATTTGTATAAAAAGCTTTTTTTATAATTTTGTTTGTATGTTCCAGGGTTTGTTTTGGTCCATGTACTCCCAGATATCTTATCCTGTCTAGAGTTATTTTAAATGGGGGATCTCTTACTTTTTCTTCTTGCATGGTATTATTTTTTTTATATTTAAAAAAATTGCTATGGTAGTTAATATTTAATAATAGACTTCCCCTCTCCCTTGAAAATTAAGTATAAAATTAAATATAATTGTTGAATTATCATGTGATATATTTATATTCCATAGAATTCCAAAATGAAGCAAGGGTACTTCATGTTTAAGAATTAGTTAAAATAAATATACATCCTCAAATATTGAATATCCTCCTCGTTGTATAGATGATATACAAAGTGTCCCAAAAATCTTAGTGCAGTTTTAAGCTATTATCACTTATACTGAAACATTTGGAACACTCTGTTTTTGCTGTTTTCTTGATTTTTTTTTTTTTTTTGGAGGGGTGGAAATTTAGGAAGGCTTAATGGCTTTCTCTAAGTGTTCATAAGAGTATATCCTCAGTTACCTACAGCGAAGTATGTGTATTGAGAGAAAACACACTAAATTATGTTTTTCATTATACTAATTGTGAAATGATAAAAAAAAATCTTTTTTTAAAAACAAAAAATAAGATGCCATTATTATAATATAAGCAACATGACTCTGATTCATTTGAATTCATTTGAAATAAGTTTAGTAATGTCCTTTGTAATATAGATATTCCCACTTTTATCTAGATATGACAATATAAAAAGATTCTGGTTCAGAGATTCCTAACTTTTTATGTCCTGGACCCCTTTGTTAGTCAGAAATCCATGAGTCTCTTCTCACAATAATGTTTTTAAATGCAGAAAATAAAATGTATAAGATTATAAAGGGAAGCAATTATATTGAAATAGTTATCTAAATGCACTTTTTTAAAAAATCATAGACTCCATGTAAAGAACCTACACAACTAGCCTCTGAAGCCTACTCCACAAAATTAGGAACAAAATTCTTATTAGCTGACTGGGTTGCCATCAAATCATGACTGACCTTTCTAGGATACAAGAGGAAAGGAAAAACTTTACTTTTGTAAAGAAAAGAAGAAGGGTTATTGTATTAAGATCCATTTGCTCATCATATTTTGTGAAATAATTAATTCTTGACCTATTCCTCTGGGAATACTGTACATATACTATACTATACTATAACATACCATTTCATTACCATCAAGCATTTTAATTGATTTTAGGGCTTTTAGGAATTGCTATTATCATTCTAGGACTAAAACTAAGTGGATTACATTAGACTGCAAATTGTATTTATAGAAACCTAACTTCTAAGAATAATTAAAATTTATGATGTGTTCTATTCTTAAATTTTGCAATAAAGAATCCTTTTTTAAAAAATTTCTCATATATGAAGTAATAGCACTAAAATTAGTTGTTTTCTTTTTTTTTAATAAATATATTTACAGCATTCAGTTCCATAAGATTTTGAGTTCCAAATTGTCTCCCCAACTCTCCCCTTCTGCCAGCCCAAAACAGTAATTTGATATAGGTTTTACATTTACATTCACATTAGACATATTTTTACACTAGTTACGTTGTAAAGAAGAATTAGGACCAAATGGAGGAACCATGAGAAAGAAAAACAGGAGCAAGTAATATGCTTCAGTCAGTATTCCGACTCCGTAGTTCTTTTTCTGAATGTGAATGGCATTTTCCATCAGGAGTCTTTTGGAGTTAGCTTTGCTAAGAAGAGATAAGTCTATCAAAGTTAGTCATCACACAGGTGTGATGTTATACAGTTACTTTGTATAATGTTCTGGTTCTGCTCACTTCACTCAGCATCAGTTCATATAAATCTTTCCAGTTTTTTCTGGTCTGCCTGCTCATCATTTTTTGTAGCACAATAGTATCCATTGCATTCATATACTACAGTTTGTTCAGCCATTCTCCAACTGATGGGCATCCCTCAATTTCCAATTCTTTGTCACCACAAAAAAGAGCTGCTATAAATATTTTTGTATATGTGGGTCCTTATCCCATTTGTATGATCTTTTTGGGATATAGACCTAGAAGTGGTATTGCTAGGTCAAAAAGTATGCACATTTTTATAGTCCTTTGGGCATAGTTCCAAATTGCTCTCCAGAATGACTGGATCAGTTCACAACTCCACCAACATAGCATTAGTATTTGAATTTTCCCATATCTTCTCCAGCATTTAGCCTTTTCTTGTTTTGTCATGTTAGCCAAATCATATTTGCATTTCTCTAATCAATAGTGATTTAGAACATTTTTAATAGGACTATAATTAGCTTTAATTTCTTCATCTGAAAACTACCTTTTCATATCCTTTAACTATCAGTTAGAAAATTAATTTTGAATACAGCATTATATTGATTTGAACCCTAGTGTTCTAAAGATTCAATAATGAGAAAAACTTTTCTGATAATCACAACAACCAGTATTTCATAATATTTGTCTTAGGCTATTTTTAAGATACTCGCTATGACATTCTAGTAGGGAAATTTCATGTCAGAGTTTTGAGTTTGTCATACTGTTAAAAGAATTCATCCTAAAGTTGTGGCAAGTAAAATATGATAATAATAAATTGCACTTTATTTTTCTATTTCTCTAGGCAAGTAGATTCTTAAATACTGCCTAAGAATGAAAATATGAAAAGAACTTCATTCCCTGTTTTAAAATTCAGTTTTACAAATCTCTCAAATACATTTTTATTTATATAAGACATATTTCTATTACTGTGACTAAAGCAGAAGAAACCTTACTTTATACTTCTGTTCTAAGAGGTAAAAATGCAGCACAGGCTAGTTTATGGATTTGTATAACTGCTGAAAGACAGACAGGCATGTGTCATTCATATGAGGAATTTTCATGGAAGTTAAAGTTTTTTTCTTTAACATATAGCATCAATTTCAGAATTTTAAATGTTAATTTTAAATTCTGTCCTTCATGCTTTTCTTGTTTGGCTGAACTTTTATTGTATTTTTGGTTGTAATACCCAAATGTAGAGAAAAGAATTCCTTGCTGCAATAGTTGTGATAAAAATTGTTTCAAATACTGTAAAAATTGATTCAAGACTTGCTTAATATCTTCAAAGGCATGACTAAAGTGAAAGTTGGGAAGGAAGATTCATCATCCACTGAATTTGTAGAAAAGAGGAGAGCAGCCCTTGAGAGGTAATACTCTACTTTATATCTTTTCTTCATTATTTCAGTAGTCTAGATCTAATCTCATTGCAGTCTTTGTGATGAAACAAGTGTTTCTAAGGTACACCTGATGTCCCACAATAATAGTACTGTATTTAATACTTAGCCCTTGTCCATGTAATAATGACTAGAGCCAAAGATTATGTGTCATATTGTACAAACATACATTGAAAGTGAAGGGCATTGGCAAGTCGATGATGCTCCTGATCCACACAGAACAAGAGAAATAAGAGACATCTGCAGTTTTCTTTAGAAGGAAGAATTGAAAGTTAGATAAGGTTTTATTGATTCTAATGGAACAAATGAAAACTTGGCAAAAGAACTTTTTTTGCATTATCATTAGGTCTGTACTATTTATGGGTGTGAACATTTAATTGAGCATTGTTAAGCTGAACAAAAAATGTTGCTTTTAAATTAGTATTAAATATATTTACTTTGGATAGTATGCAAAAATGATAGGATTTGGATACACCTCCTTGAAGTTTTGTAATGGGATTTGATCTGTGATTTGAAAATGTTTATCTGTCAGTCATTCAATTTAGTAAGCAGTACTATGTTATTATAATAGTGGAGTTGAATATTAAAGATTGATAAATGGTTCCTCCCTAACTTAAAAAAAATGACTTATATCTTAAAGGTATGAATAGTCAACCTCTATTGTAGAGGGAAAGTGAGATGTGGGTGGGTGAAGTATATTCTTTGTGCAAGTTCACTCCCTTCTTACTGTACTAAGGGGTTAATTTTTCTAAATAAATAAATATATGCACATACACACACCCCTCTCTGGGAATATAAAGCCAGGAAATGAAGTCACTAACACCAGAGTTGGGGCTAGGCCCTCTATCTGGACTACTGATGTTTTCAGACTGGAAGCAGAACTGGCAGCACTCCATTTGACTTAAGCAGGGATCAAAGCTTGGAACTGGGGCTAGGAATCAGAGCAGGGTGCTTAGTGATTGTGATAATGGTGTCCCCCCCATTCCTACTTGGGGCCCTGTCAGGAACAGAATCATAGGATCGTAGATATAGTAAGGAGGGAGAATCGATCGGAAGAAATCTTGTCAATTGATTTTCCTTTAGTCCATTTAATGAAATCAAGGAATATAAAGAGCACACAACAGGGGCAACAGTATTGAGGTCTTAAAGTATAAAGGCATAGTTGTACTTTGTTACTCCAGTGTGAAGATGAAAGCTTGATGAAATTAAAGGGTTTGCATTGGGTGACTAAAGAGTTGGTGCACTCCTGATGTACCCTTAAAAGCAAGACACATTTTGTAATGAGTCAGTTGAGGTAAGAGATGACTCTAAGGACTGTGACCCCTGATAGGAGATAAGGAAGTTAGCCGTAGAGGACGAACCCATCCTTTGAGACAGAGTAGTTCCTTACTTCTCAGGGATAGAGAGAGAGACGATTACTCTCTCCTTTGCTACTTCATCCTCCCTTCCTTACCTGCCTTAGCATCTTGCAGTGGAGTTATTGATGTAATAGGACACCTAAAACCCAGGAGGGAGACAACCAAGAGCTGATGCAGGAAAATATTTTAAATAATCTCTGTGAATCAAGAGGAGAGGCAGCTCTGGCCACTGGGGGTTATGCTACAGAATATGCCCAAGAAGTCTAATTGAGCAGTGGGTACAATGTGCAGATACAATGAAAAGTAAAAGGACATCAGGGCCCTGCAGTGCTAGAAGTCTGTCACCTTGATCACATGTGTCCCCTAAGTATGCCCCTCTGTAGTAATATACTGCAATATTGTAGATAAACATACCATTTAGGGCAACCTGGCACTATACCATGCTTTCTCACAATCAAAGACAGTTTCCCAGTTTAAATAAAATAATTCATAATAGGCTTTAAAAAGTGAGATTATGAGTCAGAAAGCCAAAGATCTCTTTAAAAAAGAATTGATAACTATTTTATCACTTCTTTTCTTTGTGTTCGCAATCAAATAGAAAAGGGAAGTATGAATATGAAAAGCAGTCAAGGAAAGGAAAGAAGCTAATGCATCTAGAGGGGAAAAAAGTGGGATTGCAAAATGAACTTAATAAATACAGAGCATAGTAAAAAAATAAATTTGATGTTGGGTATAAAAAGTAGTTCAAAGATCAAATACTTTTAAACTTCTAAAGTGAAATCACATGCTTTTGATTGTCACATTTAATCACCATGCTTTCTAATGTTAAATTGCATTTATAAATGAAGATCTTGGTAATTATGATTTTACAATTATGTCATCATTCTTGATTCATATTATAAAAGTTCAACTTTTACGAGAATTTCTTAGAATAAAAAAAAATCACCTTTTAGTGATTTACTAATAGAAAAGTCTTAAATGATGGTATTCTCTGGTTCAGAAAGCATAGCATGTGTATTATAGTTAGTGTTTGCTGTATACCAAGAGGGAATGAGTTTTAAAATGCAGCAAGAAGAATTTAGGTTAGCATTAGAAGGAACTTTCTGGTTCTAAATTATGAAAAAGGTCATAGTTTAATCATAATCTTCCATTCTGAAAGCAAGAGAATGACCTCTTGAGAGACCCTTCCAGACCTATATGATTCAGTGATTGCAATTGAGCTGTTTTAGATGGCATGCTTGATCAGTAAGTTAATGAAGATTTATTGTACCAAGGACACATCATTTGAATCTCTTGCCTCCTTTCCTGAATTGACAGCGTGTGCTATAGCGCTTATTGCACCTTCATGCACAGTGAAGCAGCGAGGATAGTTTTAAGGAAATATTGGCAGTTGGCTTGGCTGTTTTGTGAGGACATTTTCCTCACTTAGTCTTTGTTAAAGGCTGTGCCAGAGAGATTCTCAGTGGAGAAAAGAGAGAAAATGAGACAGAAGGAACAGGGTAATGTGACGAGCATGTTCATTTAATATTAAAGAAAGCCAAACAAGGCCTCTAGTTTGTCCTAGCAATCTCCTTTCCCCTCTCTTCCTAATTATCTCCCTGCATATTTGCTACTTTAGTGGGTAAAGAAAGAAAAAATTAGGGGAGAGATGAGAGGCGACTTGATGATGTACCAGGCAATGCATAGGTCTGGAAACTTAGCAGAACTGGATTCTTGTTCTAGCTGTGCCATTAACGATCTATTCTTCAGGGGAACTGTTTCACCTCTTGAAGTTTTCTGATCTGTAAAATGAGATTAGACATTTTTTTTAGTTCCTGCAAACTCTCAAGTTCTGTTATCAAATTTGAAAGATGAGGGATTTGGAGGGGGGAAAAAAACTTAGAAGAAAGCTTATTTTCATTGCTAAATACTGGCAGAATTTTATAAGATTAATATTTTCTAGCATATCAATTGATAAAAACAAAATTGCAGCACTTTAAAGGGTAAATTATATTTACTGTGAGAGCCACTGTAAGCAATAAGTTGAAGTTCTAGTTTGCATCATTTAATGGTAAAATAGTAACTCCTCAAAAAAAATAAAAATGCAAACTCTTACTGTGGGAAAAAAGTTCACATCATGCTGTTGTTGTTAGCTATGTGACTATAGACAAATAATTTTTGCTCTCTGACCCAGGCAGCTATTTAAGACATACAGACAAATTACTGATCTGCATCAGTGGAATGAGTTCTCTGTTGGAAATTTCCTACAGTGAGGAAATCACAGGGTAATTTTAACCTCCCCACTTACTACCACCCAAATACATATATACAGTGTTCAAAACCAGAGAACAATAAAAAAGAATGGTTGATTTGCCTGCACCTGGCCTGGTATCTAGGTCTTTCCTAGGGTGTGAGTTACTGTTTGTCAAATGCAACTTTAAGATGACAGGCTTTGAAATTAAGGATTTCTTCTGGATTTTCTTGAAGGAATTTGTAACTTGCAAGACGGTTAATATTTCGCTTATTCTTGTATGTCTTTCCAGTGTGAATGAAGGTGGATAATATTGTTTGCTTCATTTTATAGATATGCTTATAAATATTTAAGGTTAAAAATATATCTATATTATTCCCAAAATGTTGACCCCATTATATATGTAATAAAATGGCACTTGTTCCAGAGGGCCAAATGTGACAAAAATACAGAATCTCAGAATTGGAAAGGACCTTAAAAGCCATTGAATCCTATTCATACTTGAATAAGAAATTCAGCTATTCCACATATCCTACAAGTGGCCATTCACCCTTTTCTGAAAAACCTTTACTGTGATGGGAACCCTTTGCCTCCAGAATGCAGCCCATTCTACTTTTGAATAGCTCCATTTGTTAGGAAGCTTTCCCTTTTATCAGATCTCAGTTGACCTTTCTGTACCTCTTATCCATTAGTCCTAGTTCTGTCCTCTGAGACCAAGCAAAGCAAATCGTCTTCCACATGACAGCCCGTCAAAGACAACTATCATTCTTCCCCAAATCTGTTTTCTGAACTAAACATCCCCCGTTCCTTCCATTGATCTTTGTCAGTAAAGACGAAAATCAACTGATATTTAAAATTTGAACCTCTGAAATTTTTTTTCCCCTCTTTTGGGTAGTACTACTGAGAATAGAAATCTCAAGAAATAGCCTTATAAATATGTTAGCATTTTTTCCAAGTAATTTCACTGAATGAAGTTAGCAGTTAGCTCACCAGAAACCTAACATAAGGTAGAAAGCAATACTTTCATAGAATCCAGGAGAATAAGGGACTTCAGAGATCATCTGACTAAGTGACGACTAAACTCTTCAGCTCTTCTGATTGTACATCTCTATCAGTAATATTTTTGCATATGTACTTTTGCACATGCTTTCATATTTATTTCTAAATATATGTATTGCTATGCAAATAGGTTATTTACCTTATAAAATGTGCACAAAACTGGTAAAAGAGATAAAAAGATAAAGATGAAATAGTATTTTAAGAATAATTTTTATTGTTTAATGATACTAAAATATCCCTATTTTGCCAGGTAGGGTACTTAAAAGGTTCACTACCATTGCAGTTGCAGAGGCTATCGTTAGAGAGGAGGAGGAGGGACAAGGAAATGTGGGACCAAGGGCCAAGTGGGGATGAAGAAGGTACGTGAGAAGCAGTGCAGGCAGTGAGTGTCCAGCCCGCTTACAGAGGACACTTGGAGAAAGAGAGTAGCATCGGCACAGGAGGACGCAGAAAGCTATGCTGTTATTTTTAGTTTTAATGTCTCCTTTGCACACTGCACTTTAAAGACCACTGATGTAGCCCAATTCCTTAACTTTACATAAAATATTAACAAGACTAAGAGCAGCATACCTTATCTTGCTTGATCCTGGGTCTTCTGACTAGGAAGAAACTATTTTGCTTGAGTAAATTGCTTAACCCCATTGCAGGGGAAGGGTGGATGAATGTGGAGCCAGAATGAATCCAGGTTGTCACCTCCTTCTTTGTGTGGTCTTGGACTAGTTACCTAACCTTCCAGTACCTCACTTTTTTTTGAGGAGGTGTAAGGGTACTTATAATTAGGGGTTTAGACTAGATTGCCGTTAAGGTTATGCCTAGATCTAATTCCATAATCATAAAACTAAATGAAATAATGGCTGGTTCTCTTTTTTGTTTCGCTGTTGTTTCCCCTATGTAGAATTGAGAAAGAGGGAGGCATGGTATGAAAAAAATAATTCTGACCTTTAAAGGAGGGGAGAGAAACTGTTTTAAACACTTTTCAATCATTAAAAGGCTCTATAAATACTTGAAATTAAGTTGAATATAAAATGATAGTATGGTTTTGTTTTTACCTATTTTTATTCTCCAGGTAAAATATTTTAACACTTTTTGTCCTGAAATAGAATCCCAATATTTTTAACCTAGGTATCTTCAACGTACAGTGAAACATCCAACATTGCTTCAAGATCCTGATTTAAGGCAGTTCCTAGAGAGTTCTGAGGTGCTATTTCTATTTACTTAATTTTGGGGTTTTATCGTTTTATTTCCTCCGACATGACATGTCAAAAATGGAATTTTAATAGTTGTACTACATTTTTACTTAGTATTTTAGTTTGTTAAATTTACTCAATTTCTAAAGAAAAATACCTGTTTTAACAGAAATTTTGAAATAATTTCTTGAAAACAAAGCTAACATTTAAATAGTAATCTAAATTTAATGCCTTTTAAAAATAGACTAGGTTGTTGCTTAAGTACATTGTTGGAAATTTGTATAAAATTACATATATTTATTTATGCAGAAATGTTTTTTATAAAAAGCAATTGATAAAAATTTTAGTGTTAGTGTAAGAAATGCGTTATTTTAGTCAACATTCTTACCCTCCCTTTTCTATATTTAAGGGATTAAAGTTCTGTGTGTGTGTATATATATATATATATATATATATATTTATGTGATATTTTAGACTCAACAGAGTTCTAGTCAAAATATTACCTGATTTAGACTCTCAGATTTGAAGACTGGTACTAAGAAATTAACCCTTACTTTGTGAATGTAAATTCTAGGCTAAAAAAAATTTGATTCCCTACCCCTTTCTTTATTAACAATTTATCCTGCTAGCAAACAGGTGGTTAGTGTTAAGGTTCTTGGCAATTTCTTAATATCATTTGACAAACAGGGTGTTTGTTCCATCTAAATGTAAAAAGATGCTGAGGAAAAGCAAATGGAAAGTCCATTTTTTAAGTTTTCCTTTGAGAACGTACAAGTAGTATATTTGAGAAATGAGGTCCTGCTATATTGAAATGTATGAGAGTGAAGAAAACACGACATCCTTTTTTTTTTTTTCAGTCCCTCCTGTGCCCAGTTAAACCTCTAGGCTTTTAACCGGTTTGTTTGCCCTTATTTGTCATTCAATTCCAGCTGCCGAGAGCAGTTAACACTCAGGCTCTGAGTGGAGCAGGAATATTGAGGATGGTGAACAAGGCTGCCGACGCTGTCAACAAAATGACAATCAAGATGAATGAATCGGATGCAGTAAGAGCTGATTTTTCGACTTGAATAATGAGATGAATTAATGAGCCTCAACAATTGCATTTTAAAGCTGTAGAAGTAGAAAATAGGATATTAATTTGCTTATTGAGTTTAGTTCTCGGCTACATCAGTCGGCCACCATGGCCATACATGGCTAATTTGTTGCTTTAAAACAAGGAGTATATCTTGCTATTGGTAACCCAATTTGTAGTGGTTTGTTCTTGCTAAATTAACTCCATTTTTCATTTTTTCCTAGTGGTTTGAGGAAAAGCAGCAGCAATTTGAGAATCTGGATCAGCAGCTTAGGAAACTTCATGCCAGCGTTGAAGCCCTGGTTTGTCATAGGAAAGGTTGGCTTTATTCTTTTGTGAGTTTAGAACCTTATTAAACTAAAGGCATCATAATGTTGTTCCAGAAAGACAACAAAATGTCAGATAGTAGTGAAGGATACTCTGGTCTATTTCAACTTATTTGTTCCTGTCTGAATCTGATTTGCAATTGTAGTTTAAAAGTATATCACGTGTATATAATGCCTGTTATGACCCAGGAACCATGCAAAGTGGTTTACAAATATTATTTTATTTGATTCTCACAGAACCCTGGGAGGCAGATGCTAATATTAGCACTATTTTGCAGATGAGAAAACAGTCTGAAAGGTTAAGTAACTTGTCCAGTGCCACACAGATAGTAAGTGTTAAAGGCTAAATTTGAACTCAGATCTTCACAGCAGAACCCATGCTTTACCCACTGCACTGCCTAGATGCCATTAAGTTGCTAAAGTCTTAAGGACGTTTTTAGTAGAAATAAAACAAGATTAGTCTGTGCCATCGTGTTCCTTCATGTACAGTAGGTATACTTCTGAATTGGGATACGAGTAAATGGCATACATTTTAGTTAATTTACGTTATAAGAAAGCGTCAAGATTTTTTTAAAATGTCCTTTTAAAAACTTTTCATTGGATTCTGCTTTTCTTTAGATATTAGTATAAGCTTAAAAGTAAAATGCTTTATTCTTACTTTGAAAGGACTGGAAAACCGTAGTACTTCCTTGAGGTTCTACAGTAAAACTTATGTGTATACATACAGAGAGAAATTTTTTCATATTTGAGTCCTATTAAGAGAATAGGCTATCTTTTTAAACAATATTATATTTACCATAATACTTAGCAAATAATTTTTTCCATGTGCCATTTTAATTAAAATAGTAACAGCTCTATTAATACATAAAATTTTCATTTACCAAGTTTCAATGTAATTTGAATACTTCATTCTGAGCTTTGTTGGACATCAAAGGAAGGAAAAGTACATTTATTTTTAATGTTTCTATAGTTTTCACTTCTCTATTTCAGTAGCTATTGAATTGTTCTTTTGAATTTTCTTTTATTTGAATAGCTGTTTCAGTAGGAACTGTAAGCACTCAATGATGAATAAATTTGCAGGTCAAAGCTCTATTTGCATGTTATACTTCTTAATGGTACATTCATTAATGGAATGGAAAAGCTCAAGATAATCTCCAGTCTACTGTTCTCCTTCCTTAAAGATTTTTGGTACTTAATTATTTAAACCAGGAATGGAGAACCTGTGAGCTTGAGGCCACATATGGCCTTTTAAGTTCTTGGATGTGGCCTTTTGACTGAGTCCAAGTTTTACAGAACAAATCCTTCTGTTAGGGGTTTGTCCTTTGAAGTTTGGATTCAGTCATAGGGCCACACTTGCAGACCAGAGGGCCACAAATGGGCCGCAGGTTCCCCACCCCTGATTAAAGCCTCTGAAAACAAAGACAGTGATAAGTCTTACCTGTTGCCAGGAGTTTTCTGGAAGCGTCTAGCATACTATGCTCAATGCTTAATGTTTAATTGTTTCATACTCTTTTCTTCATGGTGACTGCTAACATGACAGCACATAAAGACATGAGTAAGAAATTGTACATGTACTCATTTGCTAAAATTTGTCACACTTCTTTTCAGAACTTTCGGCCAACACAGCTGCCTTTGCTAAAAGTGCCGCCATGCTGGGTAATTCTGAGGACCACACTGCTCTGTCTCGAGCTTTGTCTCAGCTTGCTGAGGTGGAGGAGAAGATAGACCAGCTACACCAGGAGCAAGCCTTTGCTGACTTTTATGTATTTTCAGAGCTGCTCAGTGACTACATCCGCCTTATTGCTGCCGTAAAGGTAAGCTCTGTTTTCCCTACTTTTGACTTTTCCCTCTTCCCTTGCCTGCTCCTCACTTTGTCCTTATTGGGAACAGGAGAAGATTTATACTGGGAATAGTTCTGTTTCTTTTATGTAATGGTTATTTTAAAAACATGCACATAAATGTACAGGTATTTATGCATGGTATATATATGTGTATATATGTGTACATAAACACACACAGAATTACAAATAACCACAGATTATATCTTGAGGACTAGAATATCTCGACCTTGACTTGACAATTCAGTAACATATTAATATTTCAAATAACTAAAAGGGATACCAAATAAAATCAAACACTATACATGTATATTACATGTGCATGTACATTAAAGATAAAAGTTTAGTTTAGATGTCAACCAACTAATTAAATATTAACCCAAAAAATTGTTATAAGATCCAAAATGTTATTGGGAAAATACCTGCTTTAGATATTTTAAAGATAATTACAAAGTCTTACAAGATTAGACAAATAGTCCCATATCATAGGGATCAAGAAAACCTTCTTGGAGAAAATGGCATTTGAATTGGACTTTCCAGGATTTCAGAATCACACATCAACGAAGATTGGAGCGAGCATTCTAAAGAAGAAGGGAAAAGATGAGTAAAGGCCAAGGGGGAGAGTGCAGCTTCTCTGTAGTGAATATTCCATTTTGGCTGGAACATGGACTATGCTTAGTTATTTAAATGTTACAGATTTTGCATCGTTTACTGTTATCGAAATCTCAGGACTGGAACTACTTCTGTGGATCTGTGATCACATCTAAATGGATATTCCATCCTTGCCTCCACCAAAGCAGATTGAAACTCATCCATGCTTTTGATTTGTGCCATTCCTGTCCTTGTCCTCCCACAAATCATTCATCAAAGATATGTCAATATAAAAGATCTACAGGCTAGCATTCTTCCTTCAGTTCCTTTAATTTATTATAGATACACTTGAACGCTCTACTCTTTGCTTTTAGCACATGACTGGCCAGCCTCATTTTCTGTTCATAAATTTAGAGATCACCTAATCCAATGCTCCTCACCCCCTCTGTATGCCTTAGTGACATACATGCTTATACAGATAAGTGGCAGAATGAGTATTGGAACGGAATCCCAAACAGCAGATCTGCACTCTGTTCTGTACTATGCCAACTTCAGTCCTTTCATTTAAAGATAAGCAAAGACCCAAGGGTGTTAAATGACTTGCTTAAGGTCACAGTAAGTGTGAGGATAGAATTTGGACCCAAGTCCTCTGATTGTAAAACCAGTGTGCTTTCCACTGCACAGTTTTGCCTGTGATGACCTTGATGATTTAAGTACTTGTTACACACAAATCATCATTATTAATATACTACAACCTACTTACCACTATTTTCTCCCTCATTACTCTTTAGTTACCTGTAAGTGTGAGTCTTCCAAAATTGTGTTGTTCCATGATTCATAGCCAGAAAGCATTAACCAAGAGAATATTGTTGCTAAAAATCTGGACCTTTTGGGCAGGGTGCAGCCTGAGATCATTGAAAGTGCCAAGCGGGACATCTGGGTTATGAAAACACCAAGACAGTGAACTGCACACTTTCTCCAATCCCTGCTAACTCTCAAGGACCTCTTCTCCTTCCTCCCCATGCCTCAATAAGAATGATATGCCAGATATAGAACAGCTGCAGCTAACTCCATCAGACAAAAAAGGGAAAACCGCACCCAGCAAGATAAGATCCTTGTTAGCACAAAAATTGACGGTCCTTAAAGTACTTACTAAGCATCTTTTGCCCACCAGCCTTTACATTTCCAATAGGGATGTATAACCATCTTGTGGGTTTGTGACTGAGGCCCATGTTGGAATTGCCTCCAGTTTCAGAGACTTTGCAGACAAGCCTTACCCCTCTGTTCATTCCCCAACCCCATATCAAGTGACAGGCTTTGATTCTGCCTAGTAATGTGTGGAGGAAGTAGGGAAAACCTGCCATTATCTGCCTAGAGAAGTTTCCAGGTTAGGGACCCCCCTCCCTTCCCCCACCTCCACAAGGCTACATACATCCTCTGTCTGGAATACCTCTGAACCCTCTTCTAATCTTATAAAAAGTCACAGGTGATGATTCAGGCCAGTGAAAGAAAGAAAGGAGAACCACAGGAAGGTGGGGAGAGACTGGGTCAGAAGCCAGTCTTCATAGCATCACTGGGCCTAGAACAAAGGACACTGAAAAAGCAGCCATGCTCAGTTCCTGTACTCACATAAGTACTCATAGGAGGGGCCAAAGCTGCTGAAACTTAAAAGAGTCTGAAGCAATCTCCTGCTCTAATCCCAGGGGGTGTGCCCATCACCAAAGAAGGAGGAATCGGAAAGTGAGTGATGAAGGGGATAGAAGGGAAAAAGGCTGAAGGACTAAGCATTTCAAGAGGAAAAAACTCGGAGCACAACCATATAGATCACCAGAGGAACGCACACGAAGCCCTCAAAGAGATGGCAAAGCTTTCTTAGTGAGTATTAGAAGACAGAAGAAAGTGGGACAGCGCTTGATGAAACACAGAATCCTGGGAAATCCCAAAAGAACAATCAGAAAATCCAGAACGTTAGTTCAAAAGAGATATTATATCCATAATGTCAGAAGATATTGCTCTCAAAGCCAAAAAAGAAGTTTTTTAAATTTATAGATTAGAAAAATTTGAATCTAAGGCATTTATTTTCTTCAGAGAAGCCAAAGAGAAGGAAATTCTGCAGAAGACAAGCAGAAGGACTCACTGAAAGAAATGTGATTCCTTTATGATTCCTCTTTGACCTGATGTTCTAGGGAAACTGGAAAGCAAACTGGCAGAAATTCTAAATGGGCACATAAGGTTAATTTTTAAGAGTCAGAATCAGATCAAATCTTTCACAGCAGTTCTTAGTGTTACTTCTTAACCAAAAGAGGGGTAGAAGCCGTTCAAAAGGTAAAGTAATTTGAATTACAATTACATAAATTGAAGTGTTAAGTCTGCTATCCAAGATACATAAACTACTTATAAAGTAGTGAAAAACAGTTCTCTGATAGACAAAGCAGCCAAAGGATTTGGACAAAGAGTTCTCAAAAGTTAACTATTAATGATATGAAAGAATGCTATAGTTCATGTATTTGAAAAGGTGCAAATGAAATACCACTCAGCAAATAAGCTAAGATGAAAACAAGGTGGGGAGAGCTAGTGTAGAAGAAGTTATGGAAATAGGGGGGTAATTATGTTTTGTTGATAGAACTTTCAACTAGTCCAACCACTGATGAGCGGTTTGGAATTTTATAGAGAGTGACAAAAATGACATTATACCTTTGATCTGGGACTTTGGTTTACATTTGAAAAACAACATGCTTCTGTTAGACATCTCTTTAAAGGCTAAATTTTTTTTAAGCTTACTTATTCTGAACCTCCTTAAAAGTTCTTCAAGTGGGTTTTACCCTGTGTGGATTGGTTGAAGGAAGTAAGCTGAAGAACGGAAGTTTAACTTGGAAAAGAGAAAACTTTGTGGGGGATATAAAAGTTGTGTTCAGTTATTTGAAAAGCTGTCATGTGGAAAGATTAGATTTCTTTTTCGTGGTCCTAGTGCACAGAATTAGGAGCAATGGAGAAGTTACAGAGAAGACTTTAGCCTTGATATAGGATAAAAATATTCATAAAAAATGAAAGCTTTCCAGAAATAAAATGATCTGCCCTCCCAGGCAGTGTTCCTTTCCAGAAGCCTTTAAACAGAAGTTGGATAACCACTTGTTGAGTGTATGTCAGAAATGGGTTCAGTTTGAACTGAATGGCCTCTTAAATACCAAATCTGAGACTCTATGATTCTCGTATGGACCTCAGTTTAATTGTATTACTTATTTTGCTTGGATTTATCTTTCATTTTATTTTGTCTTTTGTGAGTTTTTGAAACCATGGAATATGAATTTTCTTTTTTCTTAACCACTGATTTGTTTGCATTGAAGGTAATCTTAATATATGTATTTCATTGTTAAAATTATGATAATATTTTGCTTATAGGGTGTGTTTGATCATCGAATGAAATGTTGGCAGAAATGGGATGATGCTCAGATTACCTTGCAGAAAAAACGTGAAGCTGAAGCAAAAATGATGCTTGCCAACAAACCAGATAAAATACAGCAGGCTAAAAATGAAATCAGAGAGGTAATTGATGTCAGTTTTTTTAATCTGTTCACATTGTTAGATCTAGGTTATTCATAATTCATTCATTAATGCATATTTTTCATGTATTTAATTTCTGAACCATTGGGCACTTTGGCTGTTTCCATATATTTCTGGATTTTTTAGATTTATTTTAATAAATTCTACATTAGTTGGTCTGAAATAACAAGAATCTCAGAGGCCTTAGCTTATTCCTAGTGACGATGAGTCGAAATGATGAACAGATTATCGGGGGTAAATTTTTACATTATCCTTTGTTACTATAATGTGAATTTTTTTGTATTTAGTGTAAATGGCTAAATATAAGTGTCTAAAAAGGATTAGAGTAAGAGAGCTATCTTATGTTTTGCTGTCTTTTGCAACATTCTCCCCATATATATGTATATATGGTATTTTAGTAAATTTGTGGAGGTTTGTCATAATATATACACTTTTTTTGCCATGCTTCAATAAGGAAATTGAAGAGGTAGGACAAACTTTATATTTTTGAAAACAAATACAAGTGCTCTTTAAAGAGTATGTGCCACTGTTGTTATGTAAGGGGAACCCTCATTTGCATAGCTTAAACTTTCACAGTTGTTTTTATTTTGGCTGCTTCATTGGTCACTAATCACAACTTGTTTTGTCATTGTTGCACTTGATCTGTTTACCCATAGATCTTGAGATGGTTACTGGGAATTTATTCTCTGAACATAATTTCACCTGTAATTTTCACCTTTTTCAGTCGTATTTTTAGATAATTTATTCTGTATATATTTTAATTTAAAGTATTTTCATGGATATGTTTATGGCTTTTTTATTTAAATGAAAAATAACTTGAGATAAAGTCTTCATGGACATCACTTATTATTTTGAAAATGTAATAGAAAGGGAAATAGAATACTATCAATAGAGCACTTACATTTTTTATCGGAGAGTTTCATCTGTTATATTTTACCTGTAGAGAATATCTTTGGGTAAATGCTAGAGCATTACAGTCCTGAGTTAGTCTCTGTTGTGAAAGTAAATATTAATAAACTTTCAAAAATGGACTATTTTTGAGTAAAGAAGGCTGAGGTATGTTCTATTTAAAGAATACATAAAAGTTTAAAATGTGGTCTCAAGAGTTACAGTTTTGAGCTTCATTGAGGCACTAAAGTATCATGTTGAAACTTAATTTATTAGATGAGCCAGACATTATAGATTTAAAACTAACTTCTTAGCTAGGTGAGGATAAAATATAATTGTGTATGTGTGTGTTTGTTTTTCTTTATCAGTGGGAAGCCAAAGTTCAGCAAGGAGAGAGAGACTTTGAACAAATCTCCAAAACTATTAGAAAGGAAGTTGGAAGATTTGAGGCATGTATAATAGTTTTCTGCTTTCCATGAGAACATGATGATATTTTATTGCAGTTCTATCTTAAGTAATTTGTTTTTTCAATTATGAGAAATTTTGTTTTATTTCATTTAATAGAAGGAACGAGTGAAAGACTTTAAAACTGTTATTATCAAGTACTTGGAATCATTAGTACAAACACAACAACAGGTAAGCTAGATTCAATGATTTTAAAACTATAAAGTTTGCTTTCCACATAACTTTTAAAATGTTTTATTGTTGCCATTTAAAATACCACTATCAGGGAAATACAGTTAGCAATAGTAACTGTGAAAAATTTTTTGAAGCAAGTTTCTCTGATAAAGTCCTCATTTCTCAAGCAGAGAGAACTGACTCAGATTTATAAAAATATGAGCCATTCCCCAATTGACAAATGATCAAAAGATACAATCGGTTTTCTGATGAAGTAGTCAAAGCTACCTATAGCTATATGAAAAAATATAGCTCTCTGTTTATTAAACAGTTCTGGGGCACTACCTCATGCCTATTAGATTAGCTAATAAGACAGAAAGGTAAGAGACAAATGTTGGAGGGGATGTGGAAAAAATGAGACCTTAACACACTGTTGGTGGAATTGTGAGCTGATCCAACCGTTCTGCAGAGCAGTTTGAAGCGAGGCCCGAAGGGGAGGGCCATAAAATCGCGCCGTGCCAGATCAGTGTCCCGAAAGAGATTTAAAAAAAAAGACCCACAGAAATATGTATAGCAGCTGTTTTCTGAGGGGTGAAGGATTAGAGGTTGAGGGGTATTTGGGGAACTATTGAACATAGCGTGGTATGTGATTTTGATGGAATATTATAGTGTACTGTACTGTATCCTACTATACTGTACTGTATCCTACTGTATGTACCGTATCGTACGATACTGTAGTATACTATAAGGAACGATGAGCAGGATGCGCTCAGAACAATCTGCAAAGACTTCCACAGGCTGATGCCAAGGGAAATGTGCTGTGCACAAAGTAGCAGTAAGACGGTCAGCTGGGAATGCCTGAGCTCTTCTCAGCAGTATGGCAGTCTAGTACAACTGAAGGACTTGGGATGAAAAATGCTGGCAGTCACCAAAGAGAGAATTGAAGAGCTCTGAATACAGAATGAAGCTTACTTTTTTAAACTGTATTTTTCTTGAGGTTTTTTGTCCATGTTTTCTTGCACAGCATAACTTATGGAAATGTTTGGCACCACTGCACGTGTAACCCGTATCAGATTAGTTGTCTTCTCAGTGCAGGGGAAGGAGGGATGAAGGGAGAGCATTTGGAACTCAAGGGTTTTAAAAACAAATGTTAAAAATTGTTTTACACATAACTGGGAGTGGGGGGAATGAACTACTACATAAAATAAAAATAAAGAGTAGAAAAAAATTAAATACCACTCTCAACAGTCACCTCTGCCAGCAACACATAGAACCTTTCCTTATAATAAGAAAAAGGAGTTGAGTGAAACAAAACTCATGGTGTTCACATCAGCAGTACAGTCAGTATCTTCCATCTCTCTGCACCCTAGCTGGTCTTTGCATTTAATCTTAATTCAATTATCTTTTATTATTTTTTGTTACATTATTGTGGCCACTGTATATATTGTTCCCTTAGTTCTGTTTTCCTTCCCTGACTCATTTATACTTTTGATGTTTCTCTTATATTTTCATATTCCTCATTTTTCTTGGTGCAATAATCTCCCTTTATATTCATATATTTGAATCAGCCATTCTCCAGTTAAAGGGTACCCATTTTAATAGGTTTGGTTGGTTTGGTTTGCTTTTTTGTTTTTGGTATACCAAAAGTGCTATTGTGAATATTTTGGTAAATATATGGTACTTTTCTATCTCTTTGATATCCTTGCATTTATGTCCAGTAATGGGATTGCTGGCCTAAACTTCTTTCATAATTCCAAATTGTTTAACAGAATGGGTAGGGCAATTCACATCTCTCCCAATAAGTTACATTAGTATTCTGGGGAAGCTAGGTGATACAGTGGATAGAGCACCAGTGCAGGAGTCAGGAGGATCTGAGTTCAAATGTTACCTCAAGACATATGACACTCACTAGCTGGGTGACCTTGGGCAAGTCACTTAACTCCAGTGGCCTCATCTTGGGTCATCTCCAGTCATCCTGATGAATATCTGGTCACTGGATTCAGATGGCTCTGGAGGAGAAGTGAGGCTGGTGACCTGCACAGCCCTCCCTCACTCAAAACAAAGTCAAGTGCAAGTCATGTCATTATTTCTCTGATGGCATGGTCTTTGGCATCAAAGGATGAATACACACACACACACACACACACACACACATATTAGTATTCCTGTCTTCTCAATGTCCCTCCAACGTGAACTTTTTCTATCTTTGACCATGTCTGTCAAATTATTGAGTGTTAGGTAAAACCTCAAACTTGTTTTGATTGTAATTTTTTTACCATTATTGATTTGGAACAGTTTTTCATAATTGTGTGTCTTGATTTGCAGATCTTTTGTTCTTATCCTTTGACTTTCCATATAATTTTTTATTTTAAGAAGTAATAACAAAATTGTTAATAAACTAAATTTGTGTTTTTCTTTATCTCAAAGGGAAAATTTCTGAAAATAAAATGCTAGTTTTGAGGTAATAGCTGTTTTTATAGCAAGAAACAAAATAATTTGTGTTGTTTCTGTGTATATTTTTAATTTACTTGAGAAATTTGAATAACTGTCCAGAGGTTCGTAGCTTTCAGAAATAGGGAAGTGCTCTATCGTATTGTACTCTGTTCTCATCAGAGTATTACAGAATACCTCAGTTTGAGAAACATTGATGCACTGTATTGTAGCCAGAGTAGAGTAGTCAAAAGTGCCTTGGGTCTGTGACAGTTGAGAATTAATTGAAGGAACTGGCCCGGTTTAGCTTCAAAATGAGAGGACTAGGGGGAGACATGATAGCTGTTTTCAAGTATTTAAAGGGATATCATGTGGAGAAGGGATCGGATTTATTTTGTTTTTTACCCAGAGAGTCAACCCTAGAGCCTAGAGCAAAGGGTTGAACTTGTCACGAGGCCACTTTAGGCCTGATGTTAGGAAAAACTTCCTAAAATTAGAGTTATCCAGCAGTGAAATGAGCTGCTTTCAGAGGTGGTGAGTTTCCCCTCCTTGGAAGTTGTCAAGAAGAGACTACTTGTCAGGCATGGTATAATAGGGATTCCTTTCATATATGAGTTGAACCATATGGTCTCAGAAATCCCTTCCAACTTTCAGATTCTGTAGTTCTGGACTTGGGCAAATGAAAACCTGAGGAAAGGCTTTTTGTTTCTACTATTTGACTGAAAACTAAACAAGTATTTTAATTTAAAATTTTATTGATATATTTTGTTTTTATACACCTTCATTTCACCTTCCATCTCCCAAAGAGCCGTCCTTTATATCTAAGTATAAAACAGAGAGTGAAAGGACTGTTCAGCAAAGGCAACCAACACATCAACTATTTCTCATATTATATGCATGATTCACCCTCACGCCCCACACCCCACCCCATGGTCCACACCTTCTGCAAAAAAGGGAAGAAAATACATTCTTCTATTTCTTTGGAGCCAAGCTTGTTCAATATGAGTTTGCAGCATCCAGTTTTAGTTGTTTTCTTATTTTTTCCCTATACATTGTTTTCGTATATTGTTTTCTTGATTCTGCTTACTTTACTTTGCATCTGCTCATAGAAGTTCTTCTATATTTCTTTATATTCATCATGTTCATCATTTGTTAAAGCACAGTAATATCTATATATCATTCATGTTCCTCCATTTATTAGATATTCCCCAATCTGTAGGCATTTACTTTGCCTCTAGGTTGCTACCACAAATCTGATCTGAATGCTTTATCAGTACCTATATACCTTACCGTGGAGTCTTAATGTTACATTAAACATTACATTAAACAGATCAGTAAAATGAGTCTGTGAAAGCTCCAACAAAACCTTGTATCTTTTCATTAAAAAAAAAGTTGTACAAAGCATCATATTTGAATGACAGGTAGGAAATGATGTAATTCTAATGGAAAAATATCTATATAGGATATAAGCTTTAGAATTAATAGGTGATTTTAAAGCAAGTGTTCTGAGTATGAAGTTTTTTATATCAAGTATGCGCTTTTGAGTTTGTTCACATTTGATATTATGTTTAAGGAATTATAACCTAAGAGACAGGAGAGACATTGTGTAAGTTCTGCTTTAGTCGAGAGAGTACTAGATACCAACTACCAACAATTCCTTTGGAGGTAAAGCAGTGGTTATAATGAGGAAGGAAAAAGGATCTAGAATTTGCCATAGACATCCAACATGATTTCCTTGCCAAGCAGAGATTTGTCAACAAAGGACAACCACTAGTTTAATAAATTCACTTGCAAAACTATACAGGAAAAGGATGGTGGAAAATCACAAAAAGTATCACTTTGTAAAACAGTGAGGAATCATGGAGGGAAAGTGAGCTTACCAACAATTCGGCAGGAGGTCCAGTTAAGCTACGTGATCTAAAGAAGATTTAAGGATAAAACTGCAAGGAGGATAACAACAGATGAACAAATGACAAAGCCTGCTAACATTTGCATCAGTAACAGTGGAACCACCACATTTGCACATCAGATGAGCTACATGAGGAAGTAGAAGTGCTTTAAAGTAAATGAAGATAAGAAGAGCACTTGGAACAGACTAAGCCATAGAAGAGGTCTTTGCAGGAATTCATAAAATTTAGGGGCAGTTGAGGTTTGCTTCTCAAGATACCTGAAAGAGGTGAAGATAGTCAAAACTGGAAATTAATATGAAGGTTATTATTACTATTGGAAAAAAAAGCCAAAGGAGAGCTCATCAGTTACCACTTTCCTATGTACCTAATTTCTTATTTCTACAAATTTTTTGTTGCTACATTTTGTTTTATTACAAAATCACTTCCCAATAAGCAGTAACCCCTTATGGTGTACCTTCCTATAAATATAATTCAGCAAAAACCATTGTAACTGAAAGCAAATGACCTTTCACACCCTTATGGTTTATCATGTTAACAAAAGAGAAGGACCTGAAATCAAAACTGGTCATTGTGTTTGACCTGAATTCTATTGTCTTTTAGTGAACATCATTCTTTTACTTCTGATTTCTTGGCTGTGCATCAGTTCATGAAAGTCTTTCCTTGTTTCTTTGGATTCTTCATATTTTAAATTGCTTCCTGTATAATCCTTACATTTTTATACCACAATGTTTTCCTCTATACTCCAGTTATTGGGCGGTTTGTTTCCAGCTCTTTCATACACAAATTGTGCTGCTATGAATATATGTGTACATAAGTATATATGTTTATATAGGCATATGTGTTTATGTATATGAGACTTTTCTTTCTAACATTAAACTCTGTTGGTTCTAAATCCAGTTAACAAATTTATATAATTCCTAGTGGTTTTCCAAATGGACCAGTTAGCATCTCTCTGCTAATAGTGTGTGTTAGTGTATACAGATTTCCAAACCCCCTCCATCACTAACTTTGCATTTTTTTCTGTTTTACATTTTTAAAAAATTTATTTATTTTTATTTTTCAACATTCACTTCCATAAGATTTTGAATTCTCAGTATTCTCTACCTCTGTTCTCCCCAAGAAAGCATGCAATCTGGCATAGACTCTACATATACCTTCATATTAAACATACTTTCACATTAGTTATATTGTAAAGAGGAATGAGAATCAGTGGGAGGAACCATGATAAAGAATATACAAAACAAACAAAAAAGGAGATCAAATAGCATGCCTCAATCTCCAGTCAGACTCCATAGTTCTTTCTCTGGGTGTGGATAGCATTTTCCATCATGAGTCTTTTGGAGCCAACTTTGATCCTTGAATGGCTGAGAAGAACTAAGACTTGCATTTTTTACCAGCCTTGGTGGATAGACAGGCTATATATAGTCTTCAGAGCCCATGTCATCCATACCATCTTATCCATCCTGTACCTGATCTACAAGTTGGTACATTGTTTCTACACATTCTGTGTCAGACAGAAGGTTCCTTTTCCCTTTTGGATATCTCTTTAGGAAGTTTTTGCTTACCTCAAGCCTGAATTTGCAACTTCTGCGCTAAATCACTTCTAATTCTTCTCTCCAAATCAAGAGAACAACTGTATTCTTAATTCTCTTTGGCAGATTCTAAATGGCTGAAGACAGATGTCTTATCCCCTCTCCCCAAGTCCTCTCTGTTTCAGACTAAGTGATGCTAACTTCTTTTAACTGATGCTAAAATGGCAAGAACTTGGAAGGTCCTGCCATCCTAGTTGCTTTTCTCTGCGTGCACTCAGGCTTATCACCATCCTTCCTAAAATGTAACAGCTGTAACTGCACGTATCATTCCTTATGTAGCCTGACCAGGGAATGATACAGTGGTGATTCCTATATGAGAAGAGTGCCTAGAATACACTCTTGCACTCTCCTGATTGTCTGACTGCAGAGTCTTTGTTTTGGTGTGGGGAAACCTTACCCTCCATAGTAAGACAGAAGGCCACTTCCAAGCCCTGACCTGGTGGCACTTTAAGGTCTTATGACGTTGTTTGGTAGATGCTGGAATGGAGACATTTTGTTTAATCTCTGTTAATTAGTGTCGAGAGAGGCATGTAACAGAGACTGGTGTTTGCCAAAGGGGAATGACAAGTGCAGATGGGGGAAAAACCCCTCACAGATACTTATACAGGTTTGTGCGTTAGATAATCTGAGTGCTGGTCCTGCAGTCAGGAAACCCAAGTTCCAACCTAGCCTCAAGCACTTAATAATTGTGTGACCCTGGACAAGTCTTCTCAGCTTTAAAGTGGAGATGATAATACTTAGCACCTGTAGGGTGGTTAGGATAATCAAGTGAAGTAATTTGTAAAAGCACTTAGCACAGTGCCTGGCACATCGTCATTGCTACATAAATGATTGTTCCTTTTATTCACTTCACTGATTGTCCCCAAAGTTTGATAAACCTTCTCGGTGAAATGCAGTTATTGTATATGCTGCTAAAATCAAATGGGTGAAGACTTCCAGATTGTGCTGTGTACACATATATTGAATGAATACAGCAAATAAAAAAGAATTGAATGGGAGAAAAAGAGTGGACTGGATTAGATTTGGGAAATTGAGCAGGGCTTTCATGACCCCCCCACACACACAGGTAGAAAGATACAGAAGAATACGTTTTTATATTGCTTCAAAGCTAGGAAGATTGGCTTTCAGAGAATCAAAAGAAAAGGCCACCCAAAATGTAACAGTAGTTACGAATAGATCATGTGCATTACCGAGGATGAACCATATGCAGAAGTGGCATCAAAGATACCAGTAAAGAGAAGGGGCATTGAACTAGATAATGTAGTTAAAAAACAGAGGTGAACAAAGAGGCCACTTGCTGCACTTGTACTTCTGTAAGGTTAAGAGACCTAAAGAAACTCCCTTAGCAAGTTAGGTTGACACCCTAGTGGAAGATCTACGGGAAAACATAAGCAAGAGTCACATGGGATGAAAAGGTAGGAATGGGGTTACAATTTACTCTATTGGAAAGTGTACTCATACCAATGATTTACATTTAGGTAGCTAATGTTTTTTAATTGGTTAACATTCATATAATATTCAACTAATTCATTAAAATGATAAACGATTTCCATTCGTTTGATTTACAGCTGAATTTATGTTAATATTTTTTAGTATCTTAGGCTACTTTTAGCTTATTACTGCATGTATCTGCCTGTGGAAAATAACATTCATATCCTTTTGTTTTTATCTATACAGCTCATAAAGTACTGGGAGGCATTCCTACCTGAAGCCAAAGCAATTGCCTAGCAAGGTGACTTCAAATCAGAAGATTCTCTGGATGTTTTTTTTCTCAGTTATGCTAAATTCCACAGTGAAATCACTTTAAAATCATCTAAATAAACCACTATATATTTTATGAATTAACATGTGGCTTTTTTTATATACTCTGACATTTTATTAACAAGCTGCATGTCCTTGACCCTCTGAATCAAGTGGACTGTGGCATGACATTCTGCAGTACTTTGCTGAATTGAACACTATTGTGTCTTAATACTTGCACTGAAAAGTGCACTGCAAGGCCAGAAAGTTTTACAATATTTTTTCTTTACAACATGTTCTGTTATTACTACTACTGTTACCTGACCTCTTTAAATCAAATTATAATTGCATTGATTAATGTTCACTTATACATTCCTGTACAGAGTCATGATTTTGTGATTACAATAATAAAAGGTTGTATCTTGTGAAATACTAGTTTACATAGATTTTTTTGAGCATGGTGATTAATATATAGGAAATTTTAAAGTGTTTTTAATGGCATTTTTTTTATTTTAGCAAATTTTGTTTCCATTAATTTCCATAATTCCAATTTTTATTCATGATAGGATTTGAACTTGTTACTAAAAAATTTATCTGGTTTATCAGAAGTCATCAAGCAGCATGATCAGATGGAAAAGGTTTTGGTCAGAATCCAGGAGCAAATCTTGGCTTTGCCATTTGCTACCTGTATGTGACCTTGAGCAAGTCCCCTCATCTCTTTAAATCTCAGTTTCATCCTCTATAAAATTAATGTGTTGGATTAGATGACCTCCAAAGTCCCAGCTCTAAATCTATGATCCTATGACCAAAAAAAAAAAAATTCTCCATTTTTCAAAAAAACCAGAGTGTTCACACTAGAGTAGGTAAGAAATAGGGAAGTTATGGGTGTTGAGTTTTATCCATATATAACTTCAGAAGTGTAGTTTGTCCAGAAAAAAAAAATATTTTCTGTGCTTCTGGTTATAAGTTTTATGTATTTATCACATATTCCATTATTGCTCTGATTATCCCAGATTTATAAGTACTAAAATAAATTTTCATACGTTATAAAATTCAGCATTTTATAATTATATATATGTGTATATGCATACATATATATTTATAATTTTACACATACACACATTTTAACATCATAAAATTTATTTTTCCCCCAGGACAGGGTTTGACTGCCTGTAGTATATATTGCTAAAGAAAGATGCAAAGTAACAGAAGACCAAATGTGAACTTAGACAAAATTGTGAATTGAGTGAAATTTCTATGCCTTAACAGTCTAAATCTTGCCTTTAAAGTGTTAGCTGGTAATGAGTTAATATTGAGTGTGTTCCTTCCCCAATACTCCTTTTTAAAAGGAATTCTTGCATATAGAACTTGTTATATAGAACTTTTTCCTACATCCCTTCATTATTCTATTTGTGAAAAAGGAGTAAACAACAAACTTAACTTTACCACTTCTGAATGGTTTCTGACCTCTGATAACAAGGCTTTATCATATGCAGTGAGTATGTATGAAACTTGATCCATCTCAGTGAGGTGATCCTACATGGTAAGCATGGCTAAAAGCATTAGAGGAAATTGGATGCAAATAATTGATTGTTGCCCTCTCCTATTCCTCTTTTCCCAAGTTGTCTTTTATATCCTGAATATATTTCATTTGGGCAGAGGAGGATTATAGTTGTAAAGGAGTAGATAGAGAAGGTTGATATCCCATGTTCTGTTTCCTTTTTTTCCAAGCCTTTAAGATTTCAGATCCTTTTTTGCTAAAAAATTTCAAATCCTATCCCTGGAATTAAATGACTCTTTGGCTGCTTTTCTATGAGATACGACATAACATTAGTACTCCTAGAACTATGGCAAACCTGACAACTGTAGATGCTGTAAGAAGACCCAGTTTTGGCTCTCACGTAGTCACTGTGAGAATATGCATTGTACTAGGTCAGATAACAATAGATTTATTTTTTTTAAAAACTAAAATCTTTTTTTTATAAGATTATAGCCAAAGAGGAAGGGTGGCTCACCTTGTGTTATATAAAATCAGAGAGGAATTGAGTGAAGTTTTTCCACCTATCAAACAATTTACTAAGAACAAGTTTTGGTGTAGGTATATATGTTTAATTGAAAAAGTCACAACCTCCTTGGCCCTCATTTTCATTTTTTAAATGGAGGCAGGGGGTTTTACTAGATCAGAGGTGGGGAATCTGTGGCCTTGAGGCTACGTGTGGCCTTCTAGATCCTAGGGTGCTGCCTTTTGATTGAATCCAAGTTTTACAGAATAGATACTTGTTATTAAGGGAATTTGTTTTGTGAAGTTTGAATTCAGTCAAAGGACTGCACCTGAGGACCTAAAGGGCCACATATGATCTTGAGGATGCAGGTTCCCCACATCTCTAAGGTCCCTTTCAGCTCTTAACAGTCCTATGAAGAGTCAAGTCAAAGGAACACTAGTGCTGATTTTCTACATTTGAAATCACTACTTGCACCAAGGTAGATATTGGAAAAATAAAAATACAAAAATAAAATTGTTCCTAGTCAAGTAACATTTATTAAGTGCTTATTATGTGAGAGGATGAAGCCAAGATGGCAGAGTAAAGGCAGGGATTTGCCTGACCTCTACCCCAAACCTCTCCAAATATCTTTAAAAATGATTCTAAACAAATTCTAGAGCAGCAGAACCCACAAAAATATGGAGTGAAAGAAATTGCCAGCCCAAGACAACTTGAAAGGTCAACAGGAAAGGTCTGTTGCACCAGGGTGAGAGAGGAGTGAAAGCCATACCAGCACAGACCAAGCCCCAGCAAACTAAAAGCAGGCCTTGGGGACATTGAATCAGTAGCAATGGTGGCAGTTTGCAGAAGTCTCAGCCTACCTGCCAAAGGTCAGCAGGAAGGGGCTCTCATACCTGGGGAGAGTGGAACACGGTCTAGTGCAGGCCACTCCAGCACATCCCCTAACCCAGTCAACCAGGAGCAGGCCTTGGGAGTGACTCAATCAGCAGTGGCAACAACTGCTTCTGGAGCTCTCAGCCCACAGATGGTAAGGGGGTCAAACAACTGGTCAGTAGAAGATTATGGGGGCTTTTGGCTAGCACTGAGGTAGGACTCTGTTGCCTTGCCCATTCTTGGATCCAGGTCTCAGTCCTGGGTGGCAGTCCCAGGGCAAAGAGGAGCTCTAGTATAGCAGAGCTTGTGGCCACAGTGGAGGGGGTACCCTCCTCACAGTTCCAGGGCAGAAAAGAATGCTTATGGTCACTCACAGACCAGAGCCCAGGCCAGGAGAGTAGTAAATACTTCTCCATAGATCACACCACCTTGGAAGAATTGAAAACTTACAAGTCCCTAGAAGTATCTCTGAAAACAGCTGCAAAAAAACCCTAAAGCTTAGCATAGTGCACCCTGCACCCTGGAAGCAGAGCCCTACCTTAACAAAGAGTTAAAAGTCAAATAATAGACTGGGGAAATGAGCAAATGGGAAAAAACTGACTGTAGAAAATTACTATGGTAACAAGGAAGATCAAAACACACACTCAGAAGACTACAACAAAGTCAAAGCCCCTACATCCAAAACCTCAAAAAAAAATATGAGTTAGTCTCAGGCCATGAAAGAGCTCAAAAGGGAGTTTGAAAATCAAATAGAGGAAAAATTGAAAAATGAGAGTAATGCAAGAAAATCATGAAAAACAAAAGTCAACAGCTTTGTAAAGGTGACACAAAAAAATAGAGAAGAAAGTCACACCTTAAAAAACAGAGTAGGCCAAATGGTAGAAGAGATCCAAAAAGCCAATGAGGAGAAGAATGCCTTAAAAAGCAGATGGGCACATGGAAAAGGAGGTCCAAAAGCTCCCTGAAGAAAATAATTCCTTAAAAATTAGGCTGGAGTAAATGGACGCTAAATTTTTTATGAACTTTATGAGAAATCAAGAAACAAATCCCCAAAAATGAAAAAGTAGAAGAAAATGTGAAATATCTCATTGGAAAAGCAACTGACCTGGAAAAAAGATCCAGGAGAGAAAATTTTAAATTTTTCTATCTGAAAAGCCTACCTGAAAGCCATGATCAAAAAAAAAAAAAAAAAAAAAAAAAAAAAAAAAAAAAGAACCTAGACATCATCTTTGAAGAAATTATCAAGGAAAACTGCCCTGATATTCTAGAACCAGAGGGTAAAATAGAAATTGAAAGAATCTACTCATTGCCTCCTGAAAGAGATCCCAAAATGAAAACTCCCACAGGAATATTATAGCCAAATCCCAGAACTCTCAGGTCAAGGAGAAAATATTACAAGCAGTCAGAAACAATTCAAGTATCCTGGAGCCACAGTCAGGATAATTCAAGATTTAGCAACTTCTACATTAAAGCATTGGAGGGCTTGGAATATGATGTTCCAAAAAACAAAGGACCTAGGATTACAACCAAGAATCAACTACCCAGCAAAACTTAATAAAATCCTTCAGTGGTGAAAAAAATGGATATTCAACGAAATAAAGGACTTTCAAGCATTCTTATTGAAAAGACTAGAATTGAACAGAAAATTTGACTTCCAAATATAAGTCTCAAGAGAAGTATGAAAAAGGCAAGCAGGAAAGGGAAAGCATAAGTACTTAATAAAGTTAAACTGCTTACATCCCTACATGGGAAGATGGTACTTGTAACTCATAAGAACTTTCTCATTATTAGGGTAGTTAAAAGGAGTATATGTAGATAGAGGGGACAGGTGTGAGTTGAATATGAAGGGATGATATCTAAAAAATAAAATTAAGAGATGAGAGAATGTAGGAGGGGTAAAAGAAAGGGAGTAGAATGGGGTAAATTATCTCACATAAAAGAGGCAAGAGAAAGCCTTTACAGTGGAGGGGAAGAAAGGGTAAATAAGGGTGAGTGAGGGAACCTTACTTTCATCAGAATTGACTCAAAGAGGGAATAACATACACACTCAATTGGGTGTAGAAATCTATCTTACCATACAGAAAAGGAGGGGAAGGGGATAAGGAGGAGGGTGAGAGAAGAGAGGGTAGACAGGGTGAAAGGAGAGAGAAAATAGAATAAATGGAGGGGGGTAGAGAATGAGATGGAGGGAAATACAATTTCCTGCCACAGCAACAGTAATGGGGGGACAAAATTTGAAGCAAGTCTCTGATAAAGGCCTCATTTCTCAAACATAGAGGACTGAGTCAAATTGATGAAAACAAGAGCCATCCTTAATTTCTCTTGATGTCTTAGGGTACCAGTGGAGTGCTGTGGTTCTCTATCATCCCTCACCATTGCCATTTGACTACCCTGTCTTCTCTTACTCTCCTTGATGAAATCTTTTATTTCTCTTCTTTACATGTTCTCATTGGTTATATTTTGTAGCCTGTTCACACCGGCCATGTGCCCCTATGTCACTCTCTGTGTGACACTCATTTTTAATTATTTACCCTTGTGGAAGAAGCAACAACGTTATGTAGACTTAACTGGTTTCTCTTTAAAGGGGTAGGCACACCATCCTGAGAAGGATCATTAGTAGTTTGACTTTCTGGCCACCTGAGGCATAAAAGACCCAGTTGGGGTCAGAGACTTTCGTTAGGTCTCTTATTGCCCTTTAGGGAAATCGTTCTACTTAGCATGGTCAGTTGCTGTGGTGGATGTAGATGTAGAAGAAAGTAGCTCTATTGTTTAAATTACTCTCTTTTTAATGTTAGAAATTTTTATCTTTTGTCCTGAAGCCTGGACCAGGGAGTTCTGGGCTAGAACCTATAGAACAGTTAGGTAGATTCAGAACTAGTTGGATAATTGGACCCAAAACAATAGATGCCAACTTAGTGGAGAAATAAATTCAACATTTATTTCAATTATTTGGATGAAGGTATATGTGGCATATTTATCAGATTTGCAGGTGAGAATGAAGCTGGGTGGGGTGGGGGGTATAGTTACAACACTATGGCTCTCAATTCTACTGTCCAACAATCTCAACAGGTTAGAGAGATAGGCCAGTTTTAATATGATAGTACTTACTAGGGATAAATACTAAGTCTGTGGGCTAAAAAAAATATATTTTTATGAGTAAAAAAATGATGGGTATATCTTGATAAGTGTTACATGAGAAGACCTTAGAGATTTGGTAGACAGTAAATTCAGTGTGAATGGTGCAAAAAATCTCATTGAATGTTATTCGTTAATATATACTACCCAAAGTGAGGGATATGGCATTCTCATTGTACCCTGTAGGATATTGACATTATGAAACCCCTTCCAAAAAGGTTACCAGGATATTTAAAGTCACAAAAACCATGAGGATCAGCTGAATTTTCATCTGGAGAAGAGAATAATTGGGAGAGACTTAATATCCGTGTAATGGAGCTAGGTAATGTAGCAAATAGAGTACTAGACCTGGAAGTCACAAAGATTGAAGTTCAAATGTTAGTAAGGCTAGTTGTATGCTTGTGCTTTTTTTTTTTCCTGAAAGACAGTCCTTAAGGCTTACTTGAAAACCAATAAAATTGATAAACCTTTGGCCAATTTGATTTAAAAAAAGAAAGAAGAAAACCAAATTACCAATATCAAAAATGAAAAGGGTGAACTCACAAGAAGGAGGAAATTAAAACAATAGTTAGAAATTACTTTGCCCAACTGTATGCCTGTAAATTTGACGATCTAAATGAGATGGATGAATTTTTTAAAAATTGCCCAGATTAACAGAAGAGGAAATTGAATATTCAAATAACCCCATTTCAGAAAAAGAAATTGAGCAATCCATCAGTGAATTTCCTAGGAAAAATCTCTGGGACTAGATGGATTTACAAGTGAATTCTATCAAATATTTAGAGAACAGTTAATTCTAATATTATTTGGGAAAATTGGGGAAGAAGGAGTCCTACCAAATTCTTTTTATGATACAAATATGGTTCTGATACCTAAACCAGGAAGAGCCTAAACACAGAAAGATAATTATAGACCAATTTCTCTAATGAATGTAGATGCCAAATTTTTGAATAAGATATTAGCAAAAAGAATACAGCAACTTATCATAAGAATAATATATTATGATCAGGTAGGGTTCATACCAGGAATGTAGGGCTAGTTCAATATTAGGAAAAGTATTAGCATTATCAATCATATCAACAACAAAACTACCAGAAACCACATGATTATCTCAATAGATGCAGAAAAAGCCTTTGACAAAATACAATACCCATTCCTATTGAAAACACTAAAATAATAAGCAGTTATCTACCTAAAACCATCAGCAAGCACGACATGTAATAGGGATAAGCTGGATGCATTTCCAATAAGATTGGAATGAAACAAGGATGTCCATTATCACCATTGTTATTCAATATGGTACTAGAACTGTTAACTTCAGCAATAAGAGAAGAAAAAGAAATTGAAGGAATAAGAATAGGCAAAGAAAAAAACTAAGTTATCACTCTTTGCAGATGATACACTTAGAGAATCCCAGAGAATCAAGTATAAAAGTACTTTAAATAATAAACAACTTTGGTAAAGTTGCAGGTTACAAAATAAACTCACATAAATCATCTGCATTTCTTTACATTACTAACAAAACCCCACAGGAAGAGACAGAAAGAGTAATCCCATTTAATCCCATTTAAAGCTAGGGTAGACACTATAAAACGTTTGGGAGTCTACCTGCCGAAACAAACCCAGCGACTATATGAACAAAATTACAAAACACTTCTCACGCAAATAAAGTCAGACCTAAGTAGAAAAACACCAGTTATTCATGAGTAGGCCGAGCTAATATAATAAAAATGACAATCCTACCTAAATTAATTTGCCTATTCAGTGCCATACCAATGAAACTACCAGACAATTATTTTCTAGAGCTAGAAAAAATAGTATCAAAATTCCTCTGGAAGAACAAAAGATCTAGAATAGCAAGGGAACTAATGAAAAGAAATGGTAGGGAAGGTGGCCTAGTCCTACCAGACCTCAAATTGTATTATAAAGCAGCAATCATCAAAACCACTTGGTACTGGATAAGAAATGGAAGGGTAGACCAGTGGAATAAGTTAAGTACTCAAGACACAGTAGTCAATGAATATAGCAATCTACTGTTTGATAAACCCAAGGACCCCAGCTTCTGGAATAAGAACTCACTGTTTGACAAAAATTGCTGGGAAAACTGGATAACAGTGTGGCGGAAACTAGGCATAGACCAATGCCTAACACTGCACACAAGAATAAAGTCCAATTGGGTACATGATCTAGGTATAAAGAGTGATACTATAAACAAATTAGGGGAGCAAGGATTAGTGTATATATCAGATTTATGGAGAAAGGAAAAATTTTTGACTGAACAAGAGATAGAGAACATTATGAAGTGCAAAATGGGCAATTTTGATTACATTAAATTGAAAAGTTATTGTAGAAACAAACCCAATGCAACCAAGATTTGGAAGAGAGCACAAAACTGGGAAAGAATTTTTGTAACTAGTATCTGTGATAAAGGTCTCATTTATAGAAAACTGAGTCAAATGTACAAGAATACAAAACACTCCCCAATTGATAAATGGTCAAAGGATATGAACAGGCAGTTTTTAGAAGAAATTAAAGCTATCTATAGTCATATGAAAAAATACTCTAGATCACTATTGATTAGAGAGATGCGAATCAAAACAACTCTGAGGTACCACATCACATCCATCAGATTGGGTAACATGACAAAACAGGAAGATGATAAATGCTGGAGATGTGGGAGAGTTGGAACACTAATTCATTGTTGGTGGAGCTTTAGGTTGATCCAACCATTCTGGAGAGCAATTTGGAACTATGCCCAAAGGGCTACAAAAATGTGCATACCCTTTGACCCAGAAATACTGCTTCTAGGACTGTATCCCCAAGAGATCATAAAAATAGGAAAGGGTCACACATATACAAAAATATTTACAGCAGCATTCTTTGTGGTGGCCAAAACCTGGAAACCAAGGGAATGCCCATCAATTGGGGAATGACTGTGGTTGTGATATATGAATGTAATGGAATACTATTGTGCTGTAAGAAATGCTGAACAGGAGGACTTCAGAGAGGCCTGGAAAGACATGACCTGATGTTGAGTGAAAGTAGCAGAACCAGGAGAACTTTGTACACAGCAACAACCACAGTGTGCAAGGAATTTTTCTGTTAGAGTTAGTCCTTCACAGCAATGCAAGGACCTAAAACATTCCCAATGGACTCGAGACAAAAAGGCATCCACATCCAGAGAAAGAACCATGGAGTTGGATCACAGAATGAAGCAGACCATTTTCTCTTATATTATGTTTTGTTTTGCTTTCATGGTTTCTCCCATTCATTTTAATTCTTCTGTGCAACATGACTAAGGTGAAAATGTATTTAATAGTAATGTGTTTGTAGAACCTATATAAGATTGCACGCTGTCTCAGGGAGAGAGAGGGGAGGGAGAAAAATCTAAGATATATGGAAGTGATTGTGGAAAACTGAAAACAAATAAATTAATTAATTTTTTTTTTTAAAAAAAGACTTACTTGCTCCAGGGGCAAAAGGGCCAAATTGTTACTGTAGCTTCCTGATCAACCAAATACAAAATTCCACTTACTGAAGAGACAGGAACTCCTCAAGACTGACACCACTAAAAAGGAGGATAACCATGGCAAATGCCTAGAAGCTAGAGAGATGTGCCCAAATAATGTATCCTTGCTAATTATCTTTTCCCTGCTATTGTTAAGGAAATGTCCTTTCATTCATTTTTTTAACTTCATGTAAAGTGTTGCCACTTAACTACTCATGCAGGCTGTTTTGAATAAATCAATTCAACAAACACACTCCTGCATAGTGTTTATCATGTGTGAGACACTGGAGTGGGGTGGATACAAAGATGAATATGACAATGTCTTTGTCCTATAAAGGTCAAAGGAGAGAACAGCTATTTACTCAAATACCTGATAAGAATAAAAATGTTATAAAGGAGGTGCATACATTCTATCTAAGGCTGAAAAAGGAATGACATTTGGTGTGAGTCAGGGAAGCTAATAGAGAAGGAGGTGTTTGAGTTGAGCCTTGTGTCAAAAAATGAAAAAACAGGTGTTTCTCCAGGAAAACGTATCAGTCCCTAAAATGATCCAGGATCCCAGAGGAGCTTTTACGTCGTGAAGAGATGAGGTGTCCTAATTTTTCAAAACTACTACTTCAACCTTCTTCATGATGCTATTGTCATATTAGCCTTTTCTTTCTCTAAGCTCACAAAGACTGGTCATTATATATATTGGCTGCTACCCACATTTATTAAGATCTCCTGGAAAATGAAGTATCACTAGCATAGGAATTGATGGATTCATTTTTTTTATTCAAAATAATGATAATTGTTGATTTTAAAATACTTAACTCTTTTGAACCTTGTTGTAAGCTGTGATTTTTATGGGTAACCCAAACTTTATCATCAGAGTCTAAGTTCTGTTTTGAACCCTTCTGGCTCCCCACTAGTCACATGGACTGATGTGGCATGATGAGGGTCATAGATGTGCCATTTTACCACAATCCAGTAAAGGGAAAATGGGATACTCTTAAAAGTGGCAGATACTAAAAAAGTCTATTTTTACGTAGTCTTCAGCTTCAAATCCTGTCAGAGATCTTAACAGGAAGTGAACAGTTACCAATGATACTTATAGTTGTGCCCATGAAGAAATATTCTAGGCAACAAGAAATATTAATCAATAGTGGGGTGTTCATTCATGTATCTGCATATTGTGTTCATATAGTGATACTTAAGACATTAGCTGATGGAGGAAACGTTCTCAGGGTTTAAAGGGAAGGAGTGTTAAGAGCAAAGTGCAATTTCTTGGGAGGCTTTCTTCAAAACAACCCCTCAAATGATCATTTGATCCATTTCCTGCTCCCACTTTTGTTATTCCTCCCCCTTGATGGGGAGGCTTGTTCTCTGTCTACAACTTCATGGCTTCCTCCACATTTTGGACATGTCATCTTCCTCTGAGTTATGGATGCACTGGCCTTTACGACATGAAAGCTTCCACTCATGCCATCTGGTGGCACCATTATTGACTTATTGCTATCTGACTCTTGTGAAGCACATGACTGACCATGCATGGAGGAGTGACAAGTAAAATAAGTAGCCACTTGAGAATCACGTGCTTTCTTTAAGTCAGGAAAATGGATGTAAGCTTTTGACTGTTGAAATTTTTTGCAATTCTCTCATGGGCCGTCTTTTTAAAGGAATAGAAACCTCCTTCTCTTCTACCCCACTGCTATAAAAAAAAATTAATTATTTACATTTAATTTTATTTGTGGAATTTTGTATTTAAAACCTTCAAATAAATTTATTCCTGGGAGTTTATGGTGGTTACAAAATTGGAGGGGAAAACCACACAGAGGGTTTAAATTTTTAAAAAAGGCATTTTAGGGCATTTATAAATGATGGGTTAATATAACTTTCTATCCACTAGAATAAAGAGCCAGCCTTGGAATAAAGCAAACCAGGGTTTGAGTCCTGCTTCTGACACTTGCTGACTGTTACTCTGGCCAGTCTCTGCTTCCCAGCGTATGAGACAACTTTCTAAGATGATGAATTGCAATAAATAGATTGGTAAGGAAACTCCTGATGAGAAAACACTATAAAGATGAAATCCTAGCTCTAGTATTAAAAACAGACCAACAAAAACCAGCCCCCAATTATATTTAACATGAGTAATTCAGCAAAAATTGGATGTGCTTGAATCCCATTCTATGTGTACAGTGAAAAGAGTGTGAATTTGGAGTCAGAAGACATTCTTTTGCCATTTTTTATCCAAGTGACACTGTGCAAATTGCTTAACCATTCTGGGCATCACTTTAATTACCTATAAAATGAATAGGCGGGCTAGATCAATGGTGTCAAATTCAAATAGAAATTTGCTGTTGTTAAGTTCTTTTCGGTCCTGACGCTATTTGGGGTTTCCTTAGCAAAGATACTAAAATGGGTTGGCTTTCCTCCTCCAGCTCATTTTACACATGGGGTCAGAGACTTTGCACAGCCCTCCCTCACTGAAATCCAATTCACTTGCAAGTCATGGTATCACCTTGATGCCTTGGTCCTCTTCAAGAACAAAAAACAAGCAACAACTTGCAGATGAAGATAGAGGCCAACAGTTAACAATGACTTAACAGCAAGGACCTGGCACACCCAGGAGGGCCTGCTGTCCAGGTTCTTAGATCTACTTTTCTAAAAGGAAAGCTGCTTTTGAGGGGTCAACAATCTGCTTTAATCAAGCACATATATCATTCTCTTAGTTCAGGGGGAAAAGTCAGCATCTTGAACTTCAGAGAAAATACTAACAAGCAGAAATTACAAACAAAGACCAGCAGATAGGGCTTCCAACTGTCAGACCATAGACAATACGTACATCATTACCAGAGAGAGAAGCACCAGCATCTAGGTTTTCAAAATCAGGGGGCTCCTTAATGGCTTCCCAGAGTCTCATCTGACACATGAATCTTCTTCCACACATTAAGCCCCAAAGCAAAACCTCACCTCAGAATATATATATACACTTTTTTTCAGGGCTGGAGGGCATGACCCAGTGCCTCATTAGAAATTAACAAAAGGTATCTGAATCCTATTAATGAATAGGGAATATCTAACTCTTCTCCCTAATTCACCATTAACCTTACATTAACATTACAGTGACTTGCCCAGAGTCACACAACTAGTAAGTGTCTGAGGCCAGATTTTAATTTGGGAAAAGGAGTCTTCTTGACTCCAGGTCTGGCACTCTGTGCACTGCACTACCTAGCTGCCCTAAAGTAGAAATAAGGGCCACCAAACTGTACATAAGAATCCCTGAGGATTGCATATAGACAGTTTCAAAATGTAGTGTTATCTATGTTTATGTTTTCATTTATTGTATTAGACATCTCCCAATTACATTTAAATCTGGTTCAAGTATCACTTGGGAGTATTGCAAGTCAAGTGTTTCACACCTCTGCACTACATGATTTCTAAGATCTGTCTTGTTCTAATCTATAATTATCTTACTGACCAATAAGAGTCCAGTCCTTGGAGCATGAGAAGTATATTAATAGATCCTTAGTGAAACTGCTTCCTGGAATGGAGGAATGCCCTGCCCCTGATTCAGAGCATGGACTAGTATTCCCATTGGCATAATGTGTAGTGATGAAAGCTTTTTACTAGACTACTGAGATACACACACACACACACACACACACACACACACACACACACCAAAACAAAAATTCTTACAGAAGAATTTGTCCTGTCTCCCTGGCATCTTCGAAGTGAAGATCCTATGCTATAAGCATAGGATGGGAGGAATCCCTCTTCACTCTAGTCAACGTGTAATTTCAATGTACTAAAACTCTTAAACTTAGCTATGACACTCTTGGGAACTTTTATCTTGCATTTTCTTTCAGGAAGTGACCAATGGATTCTGTCTTGGATGCTACATTAATCCACTTCTGGGCTAGATGCCATGGGTTACTTATTTTTAAATTATGTTTATTTTTACAAATACTTATTATTTCTTCTTCCCCTGCAACTCCATAAATGAAGAAATAAAAGCCTCATAACAAATATGCATAGTTGTGCAAAAGAAATTCTCATTTTGGCTTTCTCCAATAATGTATGTTTCATACTCTGCATTTTAAGTATACCACCTTGTAGAGCAGCTAGGTGGTGCAGTAGATAGAGCACCAGTGCAGGAGTCAGGAGGACCTGAGTTCAAATCTCACCTCAGACACTTGACACTCACTAGCTGTGTGACCTTGGGCAAGTCACTTCACCCCAGTTGCCTCATCCTGGGTCTCCTCCGGTCATCCTGATGAATATCTGGTCACCGGATTCAGATGGCTCTGGAGGAGAAGTGAGGCTGGTGACCTTGCACAGCTCTCCCTCAAAGCGCCTTACCCAGTGCAAGTCATGTCATCTTTTCCCTGATGGCATCATCATTTCTCCGATGGCACGGTGTTCTTTGGCAATGAAAGATGAACACACACACACCACCGTGCGGGCTGGAGTTGGGTTGAATTTCCTCTTTCGTCTTCTGGAATCATAGTTGATTGAACTGGTCAGAGTTCTGTCTTTCCAAGCAATTTTTTCTTTATACTGTTGTCATTGCATAAGTTGTTTTCCTAATTCTGCTCACTTATTTCCTCGGAATCATTTCCTAGGATGTCTTCCTGGATTCCTCTGAAATCGTTCATTTTGTCATTTTTTTATGTCAAAATAACATTCCACTATATTCATATCCAGCTATTTTTTCACATACAGGACCTCTTCCTTTTTCTTTGATCTCTTTGGGATCAATGCCAGGTCAAAGTGTATGCAGAGTTTTACAGCTCTCTGGAAATGGTTCCAACTTTCCCTCCCGAATGGATGGATCAGTTTACAATTCCACCAATAGCACATTAGTGTCCCAATTTTTCCACATCCTCCTCCTTAACCCCCAGCATTTGTCATTTTCCTTTTCTGTCGATAGGTATTCATAGCTGTTCTAATTTGCATTTCTCTAATCAATAGTGATTTAGAACATTGTTTTCATGACCATCAGCAATTTTGATTTCTTCTTCTGATAGATGCCTGTTCATATCCTTTGGCTATTTATCAACATTTTCTGTGCTCCCTTAATTTACTTATATATCACCCTTTATGTCAAAATCACAAACTCTTTTTGACCTTATCTTGGTATATGGTGTGAGATGGTTGTCTATGCCTAGTTGCAGCCAAATTACTTTTCAGTTTTGTCATCAATTTTTGTCAAATGTTGAGTTTGTACTACCAAAACTTGGGCCTTTGGGTTTATCAAACACCAGATTACAATGGCCATTTAGCAGCTAGGTGATGCAATGGATAGAGTGCTGGGCCAGGAGTCAGGAAGATCTGAGTTCAAATGCAGCCTCGGATACTTGCTATCTCTATGGCCCTGCACACATCATTTAACCCTGTTTGTATCAGCTTCTTTATCTGTAAAATAAGCTGGAAAAGGAAATGGCAAACCACTCCAGTATATTTGCTTAGAAAACCCCAAATGGGGTCACAAAGAATTGTACGCGAATGAAACCACTGAACAACAAATGTGTAGCTAACCTATTCCACTGATCCACCACTCTATTTCTTAGCAGGTACCAACTAGACTGTTTTGATGATTACTGATTTGTAATACAGCTTGAAATCTGGAACTACTAAGCTGCCTTCCTTTACTTTTCTTTCATTTATCCTCTTGATATTCTGGACCTTTTGTTCTTCCAGTTCTTTTGTTACTTTTTTTCTAGCTCTATACAATAATTATTTGGTAGTTTCACTGGTATGGCACTGAATAAGTAAATTTACTTAGGTGGAATTGTCATTTCTATCATATTGGTTCAGCCTACTCCCAAGCAATTAATATTTCTCCAGTTGTTTAGATCTGTATTTGTGTGAGAAGTGTTTTGTAACTGTGTTCATATAATTCCTGGGTTTGTCTTGGTAGGGAGACTCCAAAGAATTTTATATTGTCTGTAGTTGTTTTAAATGGAATTTTTCTTTCCATCTCTTCCCACTATGTTTTGTTGGTAGTAACGCAGAAATGCTGGTGATTTCTGTGGGTTTGTTTTATTTCCTAAGACTTTGCTGGGCATGTACGTTGTTTCAACTAGTTTTTTTATTTGTTTCTCTAGGGTCCTCTAAGTATACCATCATATCATCTGAAAATATATTAGTTTTGTGTCCTTCTTACCTATTTTTATTCCTTCAATTTATTTTTCTTGTCTTATTGCTTTTGTTAGCATTTCTAGTACAAGACTGAAAGTAGTGGTGAAAATGGACATCCTTATTTCATGCCTGATCTTAGTGGAAAGACTTTAAATTTATCCCCACTATAGATAATGCTTGCTCTTGGTTTTAGATAGATACTACTTATCATTTTAAGAAAGATTTTATTGATTCCTTTGCTTACTGGTGTTTTTAATGTGAATGGGTGTTATATTTTTATCATAGTTTCTCTCTCTCTCTCTCTCTCTCTCTCTCTCTCTCTCTCTCTCTCTCTCTCTCTCTCTCTCTCTCTCTCTCTTTGCCTCTGTCTCTTTCTTTCTCTTTCCCCTCAAAATTCTGTTTTCTTCTGACCACTGCCTCCCTTAATCCATTCTCCTTTTTATCAACCCCTCTTCCCCTTTTCTTATCCCCTTTCCCTACTTCCCTGTACAGTAAGATAGATTTCTATATCCAACTGAATATGTATATTTTTCCCTCTTTGAACCAATTCTAATGACAGTAAGGTTCAAAGTGTTGCCTGCCACCACCACCCAATTTTCCCTCCACTGTCAAAGTTCTTCTTTTATGTGAGGTAATTTTCCACTATTATTCTTGTCCCTTTCTCATTCTCCCAGCACATCCCTCTTTCTCAATCCTTCATTTTTTTAGATCATTTCATTATAGTCAACTCACACCCATGCTCTCTATCTATGTATACTCCTTCTAACTTCTCTATTAATGATAAAGTTCTTAGGAATTACATGTGTCATCTTCTCCTAGAGGAATGTAATCATTTTAACCATACTGAACCCCTTATGATTTCTCTTTCATGTTTACTTTTTACACTTCTCTTGAGTCATATTTGAAAGTCAAATTTTCTATTCAGCTCTGATCTTTTCATCAAGAATGCTTGAAAATTCTCTATTCCATTAAATGTACATTTTTCCTCAGAAGAATTATACTAAATTTTGCTGGGTAGGTTATTTTTTGGTTGTAATCAGTTTCTCCTTTCAGAATATCATATTCCAAACCCTCTGCTTTTTTTTAATGTGAAAGCTACTAGATCATGTGTGATCCTCTACAATATTTAAATTGTTTCCCACTGCTTAAAGTATTTTCTCTTAGACATGGGTGTTCTGGAATTTGGCAATGATATTCCTGGGAGTTTTCATTTTGGGGTCTCTTTCAGGAGGTGGCCAGTAGATTGTTTCCATTTCAATTTTACCTTTTGATTCTAGGATATCAGGGCAGTTTTCCTTGGTGGTTTCTTGAAATATGACATTTTTTTTTGTAACTATGAATTTCAGGTAGTCCAATAATTCTTAAATTGTCTTTCCTCAGTCTATTTTCCAGGCTGTCATTTTTCCAATGAGATTTCTATTTTGACTTTTAACTTCATTTTATTGTTTCTTGATGTCTTATGGGGTCATTAGTTTCTACTTTGCCTGTTCTTATTTTTTTAAGAAATTATTTTCTTCAGTACCTCTTTTTCCACTTGGTCAGTTTTGCTTTTTAAGGAATTTTTCTCATCAGTAAATACTTTTTCCTCTTTTATAATTTGGTCAATTCTGTTTCTTACAGTGTTATTTTCTTCAGTTTTTTTTTTGTGCCTCTTTCACCAGATTAATTCCTTTTTCATAATTTTCTTGTACTACTCTCATTTCTTTCTCCATTTTTTCCTCTACTTCTTTTATTTGTTTTTGTATCTTTTTTGAACTCTTCCAGGAATTCTTCTTTGGCTTAAGTCCAGTTCACTTTTTTTCTGTGAGGCTTTGCTTTTAGCTGTTTGGACATTGCTGTCTTCTGAGTTTGTATCTTGCTTTTATCTGTCATCATAATAGATTTTTCTTGTCAGGTTCATTTTGTGTTTGTTGTTGTTACTTGGTCATTTGTCCTTTTATTTCTTGAACTTTAATTTCATGTTTTAAGTTGGGTTTTTCTCCCAAAGTGAAAAGGGATAATGTTCCCAAACTTCAGGTTCTTCATGCTGCTATTTTCATAGCTACTTCTGGGAGTCTGTAAGTTTTCAGTGTTTCCAAGGTGGTATGATCCAAGGAAGCATGTGGTCACCAGGCTCTTGCCTGTGCTCTGGTCTTTACCCAGGAAGTGATCTTGTTCCCTTACAGCCACAACTGCTAGCATCCTTCTGCTTTGGAACTGACAGCAGGGCTCCTATTACCTTGTGCATGACCATAAGCACTCTTCTTTTGTCTAGAATTATCAGCAGTGCCCCTACTTCCCTGTGGCTATAAGCATCAGTGCTCTTCTTTGCCCTAGAACTGCAACCCCAAACCACATATAGGCAATTTCAACAGGATCCTGAACCCAATGCCACAAAGGATCCCCTATAATCTCTTTCTGATTGGTTGTCTGATCCCCTTACCATTCCTGGACTAAGAGCTCCCCACACTGCTGCTGTCACTGTTGTAGCTACTTCCAAAGCCTACTGCTGGTATTGCCAGAGTGCACTGGGCTCTGTGCCAACCACCACCCTAGTGTCACAGACCACTTCTGCCAACTCCTAAATAGTGTTGGGTTAGAAAATGCTTCACCCTGATCTTTTGTTGGTCCTGTCTCTCCAGAATTCTATTTGAGATATTATTTAAAAGTCATTTGGAGGGAATGTTGGGAGAGTTCAGCTGATGTGCTGCCTGTACTTCACAATCTTGGCTCCAGCCCCTCCAAATGGCTTTTTCTAACTTTATAAAATAATCCTTTAGTAGCTTAATTTGTTCAGCACTGAATAAACAGATTAATTTAGGCATTATTGTTAGTTTTGTTATACGGAATCAATCTATCCATGGGCAATTGATATTTCTTCAATTACTAATTTCTGCAAAGTGTCTTATAGTTGGGTTCATAATTTCTGGGGGTGTATTGGTAGATAAACTCCTAAATATTTTATGCCTTCTGTTGTTCTTTAAACAGAATTTCTCTAACTCTTCTTGCTAGATTTTTTTCATAATATACAGGAATGCTAATGATTTATGTGGCTTTATTTTATATCCTGCAACTTTTATGAATTCATTATTTGTTTCAATTAATTTTTTGGTTCACTCTTTTAGGAAAAGATTATATCATCTGCAAAAAGCAATAATTGTTTTCTCTTTACCTATGCTTATTCTTTTGATTTCTTTTTCTTTTATCATTGCTGTAATTAGCATTTCTAGGACTATGTTAAATAAAAGTGGTGAAAATGGCCATCCTTGCTTTACCTGAAAGAACCTCTAAGTTTTCTATGTCACATATAATGTTTGTTCCTGGGTTTAGGTAGATATTTACTATACAAAGGAATTATTCTCATGCTCTCTAGTATTTCTAGTAGAAACAGATTTTGGATTTTGCCAAAAGCCTCCTCAGCATCTATTGATATAGTCACGTGATTTTTATTAGCAACATGATTTATTATATAGTCTTATGCGTAACCAACCCTATCACTGGTATAACTCCAACTTGTCATAGTACACAATATTTTTACCTTTTTTAAAAGTTCATTTCCTGTTATTTTCTTTAAAATTTTTACATCAGTGTTAGGGAACTTGACCTATAGGTTTTGTCCTCTGTCTCTCTATTTTTTAGATCATTTTATTATGTTTATGTAGTATTATGAATTTTTCTTGAAATATTTGATTGAATTTGCTTATAAATTCATCTGGTTCTGGAGTTTTTTCTTTTATTTACGTTTTATTCAATTTCATTTTGTTATATTGGGTTATTTGAGCAATCTAATTTTTCTTTTGATAATCTGAGTATTTTATATTGTATTTATTCATTTCCTTTGTTATCAATTTTATCATATAATTGAATAAAATTTCTGATTTCATTTGTTTCTTCCATTGAGAATATTTCTTTTTCATTTTTGATATGAACAATTATGTTTTCCTATCTTTTTAATTATTTAGTTTACATTGTGTCTTTTATTCTATCCTAATAATACTACGAGTTAAAATAGCTCCTAGTTTTGTCATTTCTATTTTTTTTTGCAGCTAATTTTATTCTCATCTTTAATTTTCAAAATTTCTGCTTTGTTGCTTAGTTGGGGGGTTTCTGATTTAGTGCTGTTTGGGGTGTTTTTTTTTTAGTTTGATATCTAATTCATTTATCTTTCTTTTGTTAATGAAAGCTTTTAAAGATAAAAATTTTCCCTTTAGAATTGCTTTAGTTGCATCCCATGAGTTTTTACATATTGTCTCATTGCCATTTTCCTTAATGAAAGTCTCTATTTTAAAAAAAAATAATTTGCTCTCTGACCAATGTTTCTTAGGATTTTTTATTTAGTCTCCAAATATTTTTAAATATTTTTTCAAGGACTTATTAGTATATGTAATTTTATGGCAATGAGATCAGCAAAAAATGTTTAGTTCTACTTTTCTACTTTTTGTGAGGTCTTTTTGCCCATCAGATTTTATAACGATGCTATCTACAGCAGAGTACATAAATTACTATTTTCATTCAGAGCTACTAGAGAGCTACTATCTCTAATTTCCCTAAAGCTCTATTCAGGTCCTTAATGTTTTTCTTATTTTTGGTTACATTTGTCAAGATCTGAAAGGGGTATACTGCGTTCTCTCATTGTTATAATTTTACTATCAATTTCTTCCTCTAATTCAAAGGACTTTTCCTTTAAGTTTTTAGATACTATCCTATGTGGTGCATACATGTTAAGTACTGATATTGATTTATTATCTCTTGTAACATTTATATTTATTATCTCATATGAAATGATTTCTACCTGTTTTTTTTTATATTATTTAGTTGAAGTATAATAGATTTTGCTCCAGTTTCTCATTTTAATTCCATGTGAATCTTTAGTTTGGGGGTGGGGTGGGAATGTTTTTCCTCTGTTGTTATTGTTTGACTGTGTTTACCAATTCCTTCTGCTGTTGTCTTCTGTTTTATGGAGTTTGTGTCATTCATGTTCATAGTTATGACTGTTACTTGTGCATTTTCCTCCATCCTGTCCACTTGTACTTTTTCTTCTCTTTGCTCTCACCCTTTTTACTAATAAAAAGGTGATAAAAGACAGGGAGTTTGCAATCTATAGAGGAAACAACATAGTTTCATTCTGCCATAGTCCTCTTCACATTTCTCTATCCCAGATCCCAGGTTTGTGTTATTTTATCTTTGTGTTATTTTAATCACCCATGAAAGTTTTTTCCTTCAACATTCAAGTTCGTTTTGTTTGCCTATCCTTTACTCCCTCTTAAAATCTTCTCTCCTCTTCTCTTTTCCATTCCCTCTTGCTTTCCTTTTGAATTTAATGTATTTCTAATACCAGGAGCTGTGATCTATGTATGTGGGTATGTAATTATGTTTCACCTTACTTTGATGAGTTAGGATGAAAGCAGGCATCATAGAGATGCTCATTCCTCCTATCCCTTCCTCTATAATTAAACATTCTTCTTCTTAGGAACTTCTGTTATGGGATAGTAGTTTTCCTCTCTCTTTTTTGTTTCTTCCCATGTTTTTCTTTTCCATAGACCATCAAAACACAACAAAACCACATAGGCCATCTATCATAGTATCTTTCTCTGTTCTCCCTTAAAGAAATCAGAATTCTAAGAACACACTTGTTTCCTTACCACCTTTTAGCATGAAATGAACTCATCTCCACATATCCTCTTCAGGTTACAATGAAAATGTGTACGTTCTATGTCTCCCTTGGTTCCCACATTTCCGTTCCCAAATGTTATTCAATTCTGGCCTTTTATCAGGAATGCTTAGAAATTCTCCATTCCATCAAAGATCATCTTATTTTTGTTTGGTGAGTCTTCATTTTAAGCTTTATCTTTTGCAATATTGTATTCCGAATTCTCTCCTTTAAAGTGGCAGGTGCTTTATTATGTCTGCTTAGATGCTGCACTCTTTGGCTATTTACAGATTTACTTTCCTTTAACTGCAAAAATCCAGATTTTGGCTGTGACATTTCTAGACATTTTTATTTGTAATTTCTTTCAGAAGGTAACCAGTGGACTCTTTCTATATTCACTTTGTGTTCTGGTTCTAAGAGCTTCAGACAGTTTTAATGTATCATTTCTTGAAATATAGTGTCAAACTCAGATGACCTTTCTCCATTTCCAGACCCACGAATTTCCTGAGGCTGACCCGACATTATCACTCCCAACCTCTGTCTGTTTCATAAAATGTCCCAAATTCTCCCCTCCAGAGATTCCCAAACTTTCTCTATGGACATGCCCTTGTGCAAAACAATTTACCTCCCACCTGCAGCTCAGCCATTACTTCTGCCTTAGTACCTTGCATAGACCCTATTCCCAGCCCCACTCAGGTACCACAGTACTTGCTGTGCGGCACCCTGATCTGGAACTCAATAGCCCTGATGAAAGTACTTCAATTTTGCTATGTTGGCTGTTTGTTTTCTCTTTTTATCATGTTTTTATGTATTCTTAGATTTTTCTGATGTGTTTTCCAAGTCAGTTAGTTGTTTTCATGTTACATTTCTTAGATTTTCTTCTGTATTTTTCAATGTTTTTATTTTTTTAAAAAAATTTGTTTCAGTAAGTTCTTTTCTATTTTGCCCATTCTAATTTTTAAGGACAATTTACTCTTTCCTGAGACTTTATTCTTATTGGGGGTCTCTCTTCCTTGGGATTTACCCCCTGCCCATTTCTCAATCTAAGGTTATTTCTTCATAACAGTAAGTCTTTTCCTTGTTTTTCTTTCATCTCAGCAGCCTCCATGTCCAGTTCTTTGCTTGGACAAATTCCACCACTCCATTCCTGAAAGTATGAGCAGGCCCTGACTGGTCCAGAATGTGGCGGCCATGCCACAGGGTTCCTGAGTTGCCCCCAGGCTAGATTTCTTGCACTGAGTTTCAGAGTTGGTCTTTCTCTAAGGTCTCTCTCCTGACAAGAGGCTCAGCCACCACCCTCTGGGTCCTGCTGGGCTTTGGGCTGTGCTGGTTTCTGCTCTGCTAATGCCTGGGAGGGAGCTGCTTTGTGCAGTGCTTTCTGCTGGTTTCTGCAGGATTACATTAGTCATTCTGTTCATCCTCTCACTGGATGGAGGAAACTACTGGTGATTCTCATGATTTCTTTTTTGACTGGTGCATTTTTAAGTTTTATTAGTGTGTTACTAAGGATCTGGTCTTTTAAAGGTCCTGGCACACAGCCGTTTTCTCCCATCACAATTCCCCAACCACTGGAGCTATTAGCAAACTGAAACAAACTCCAGTTCTTGGACCTTTGGTGGCTTTTTCAACCTTTCAAGGTTCGTAAGGTCATAATCTACTCCGTTCCATCTCCAACACTCCACCTAAGAGAAAGAAAGAATGAAGCACAACAGGGATGGAAAAGTCAACCATACTGTGCCCTCATAGACTTGTGTGTGGTAGGGTGGGGGAAAGAGGACACTGGTGCTACCTCTTTCTACTGTCAAACTCTGAAAATAAATGATCAAAGAGACAAAGAGGTTATACAACAACTGTTAACACTGAAAATACCAAAGAACTTACAGAGGTTTTACGTCAACTGCTAACTCTGAAAAATAAAATAAAATAAACAAAAGAGGCACAGAGATTATTACACCAACTGTCAATTTTGACCAAAGACCCACAAAGATTATAGCGAAAGTTTTATGTCAGCTGTCAACTCTGAAAAATGAAATAAAACAAAACCAAAGAGCTCAGAGAGATTATAAGCAAAAAGCTTTCTTTGTTCTGTTGGAGAAGGGAAACTAGAGACACGTGCCAGGGTCTCCTCTAGAAGAGTACAGAAAGAAAACATTGCCTCAAATCACGACCAGACAGAGACACGAAGTGGCCAGTTGGTGTCTTTTGCATGCACTTTCAGTTTTGGCAAACAAACAAATAAAATCTTTTCAACACCACAGTAAATGGGCAGGAAACAGCCAAAGAATACTTGGTTATACTCTGAGTGAAGGGCAGGGCTCCTCCATTCCAGATTATTAAATAATGCCAGAAGATTCATCAAACACTCATGAGTCCCCTGCTCATCCTCCCCAGACTAGACCTTAGTGGCCAGTGCCCTATTGTATTCATAAATTGCTTAATGCTATGAGGCTATACGATAATTAAGTTCTGGGATCCTGAAGCAAAAATTCAAAAAGAACAGATGTGCTCATTTTTTCTTGGACTCATGCCATGAGGAGTCCTTGGGAGTGTATCTGTACCTTTTCTTTGTCTTTTTTGACATGAATCTAAATCAAATTAATTTCAGTTGGGTCTCCTGTCATAGAATTCCATTATCTGTCCCAGAATTTCCATTGGATTGTGAGCTCCTTGAGGGCAGGAATGGCTTTTGTCTCTTTTTGTATCTAATAGCACATAGTGGGCACTTTACAAATGTTTATTGACTGATTGGAAGAAGCAAAAAAATGTTATAGCTGGAAAGAAACGTCTAGGCCAACTGACTTATTTTATAAATAAGAACACAAACCTTGAAGATCAAACAATCTTGTGCTTTGAAGTCTAATTTTAATTCGTTTTCTTCTTAAATGCATGTAGTTAGTGATGGACTAAAAAAAAATTCTCCTTTAAAGGGAAAACAAAAGAGGTTTCTAAGCTGTGTTTTTTTAGGCTTGCAATTCTAAGCTACCAGGAATAATTCTTTGATGAATAAAGATTTCAATTCTTTAAATAGTTACATTGCAATACTACACTGCACTGATAAGGTTAGTTCAGTCTGACTCTTTGATTCCATGGCTGAATGCAGAAGCTGCTAGGAATAGAAAGTTGGAGAAAACAAAGGGAAGTTGTGGCTTGATGCCTAACGTGCTGATGAACTTTGATGGTAAAAAGAGGGGAAAATAAAAACTTCCACTCATATTACTTTCTCCTATTGTCATATAAATTCTGTTACTTTCAAGGTAATTAGTAGTTTTAATGTGAGTTGAATGCTAATAGTTCAATTTTAATTGGGTAATTTAATTGGGCATAAAAATTTCTTAATTTAGTCAGTGAAACTAGTTTTTACAACAAAATATCCCTTTTCAATATATCTCTTAATACAGTTTCCCCCCTTAAATAAAGGAATACTTTAAGACAACTTATGCTGTATTTGAATGATAAATGCATATTAAAATAAGAAATACATAGAAATAATAATTCCCTAATCCAATCTGTAAATGAGTTGTAGGGAATTCTCCCTGAGGAAATTCCATCTGCCAATACAGCCTAACAACTATTCCACAATTTATATATAGTGTGAGAGACCTGCCTGGAACACAGAGAGGTTAAGTGACTTGCCTAGTGTCACACAGCCAGTATGTTTCGGAGGCAGAACTTGAAGTCAAGTTTTTACGACTCACGTCACACCACCTGCTCTTGGCCATGATTCCCATCTCCCCATTCTGAATCTTGGACTCTGCTCCTGAGGGACTGGGCTCTAATGTTGCCCTTCATTCTGGAAGAGGACCAAAATGACATCACTATGCTGGAGTCAAGTTTCAGTGGGTCCAACTGTGGCTGATCAGACCAATACAAATTAGGAATGTTCTACCACAGGTCAGGCACAAGTAGTCCATTGAGAAAAATCTGTAATCAAAATTATACATACTTTTTAACTTAAGAGTTACCATTCCCATGATTCTTCCAGGTGTTTATATAATTTTGTTTATTTACTTTAAAATGTTTATTATGAATTAATACACATTAATGCAACAAAGTAGTACAACTACGTAATTATGTGTCCATTGGTGAGTCACTTCTCAATTTCTTCATCTGTAAAATGAGACAGTTGGACTGGGTTATCTCTCATGTCTCTTCTAGTTTTAATAATATGTGAATAAAAATTGTGCATGCAGTCAAAAGCCTATAAAAGACTTTTTTTGCCTAGTGTCCCCTTCCAAGTTTTTCTTATTTGTATTTAGGAGATTGTGCTGATGTAGTTGCATGAATGTTCTAATTCTGATTGGTTTGTTTTTAAGTCTATATCTAACTTTATTTTCTGCATGTATGGCCCAAATATGCACAGCTCAAACGGCAGGGTTTGGATAATTCAACAGCTTCCAAATTCTAGTGAAACAGAAGTGATTCCCAGTCTCCTATTAATGAAATAATTTAAGTAATTATTAACTACTAATATTTCTATCTTTATTTTTTTTTTTTTTACAGAATCACCTGCTCAGCATTTCAGTATTAAAACCCTCAATATTGTTATACAGCCCAAAGCCTGGAAGGGGTCTGCAGAGGAACAGCTTTATTGCAAGTTACTCAACGCTGAATTCAGCATTCACCCAGTCAATTAGGAAGCATGTGACCCACTGTCCAAGAAACTGACTTCCATCTACTTTTGCAGAAAATTTGAACACTGGTGAGGATGAACAAAGTGGAGAAAGAGAGAGAGAGAGAGAGAGAGAGAGAGAGAGAAGAGAGAGAGAGAGAGAGAGAGAGAGAGAGAGAGAGAGAGAGAGAGAGAGAGAGAGAGAGGAAAAAAGAGAGAAAGAAAGAAAGAGAGGAATATAAAAAGGAGGGAAATAGGATAGAGGGAAATACACTGTTAATAATCATAACTGTGAATATTAATGGGATGAACTCACCCCCAGAATGAAAGCAGATAACAGAGTGGATTAAAAACTGGAATCCTACAATATGTTGTTTATAAGAAACACATTTGAAACAGATACACTGAATAAAGGTAAAAGGCTAGAGCAGAATATATTTTGCTTCAGCTGAAGTAAAAAAAATGAAAACAACAAAAAAAACCGGGATAGCAATCATAATCTCAGACAAAGCAAAAGCAAAAAATAGATCTAATTAAAAGAAACAAGGAAAGAAATTACATATTGCTAAAAATTACCATAAACAATGAGTTGCAGGAAGAAATAAACAGTAAAACTATACTAATGGGGGCTTTCAACCTTCCGCTTTCAGAACTAGATAAATCTAACCACAAAATAAACAAGAAGTTAAGGAGGTGAATAGAATTTTAGAAAAGTTCAATACGATAGACCTTTGGAGAAAAGTGAATGGTGATGAAAAGGAATATACTTTTTTTTCAGTGGTACATGGCATCTACACAAAAACTAACCATGTTAGGGCATAAAAACCTCACAATCAAATGCAGAAAGAAAGAAATATTAAATGCATTATTTTCAGGTCATGCTGCCATAAAAAATTAGATCTAATAAAGGGGCCATGGAAAGATAGATTAAAAATTAATTGAAAACTAAATAATCTAATCCTAAGAACGGGGGGGTCAAAAATAAATCATAGAAACAATCAATAATTTCATCAAAGAGAATGACATTAATGAGACAACATACCCAAATTTATGGGTAGTGGTATTGCTTATACCTCAGAGAGATCAAAGAAAGTAAGAAATGACCTATGTGTACAAAAATACTTACAGGAGTAATTTTTGTGTGGTAAGGAACAGGAGATAAAGTGGGTACCTATTCATTGGGGAATGGCTGAACAAACTGTGTAGTAACTGCTTTGCACATATTTGTATTTATCAACTTTATACTTATGCTGATATACTTTTATATGTTCTTGCCTCTCACATTTGAACGTAATAAGCACAGCAAGTAGGGATTGTTTCATTCTTGGTTTTTTTACTGACAGAATCTAATACATTGTCTGGCAACATAATAGGCAACGTAATAATAGAGAAAACCGGGAGGGCTTGCATGTACTGATATGCAATGAAATGAGCATAAACAGATCAATAATTTATAACTACAGAATTGTAAAAGAAAACAAATTTGATGGACATAACTTTGAGAAAGGTAATGATCAATTACAACTGCAGATTACTGATGGTGGAAAGGCAGGGCACAAGATATTTATTTTCAGACAGACAAATGTGGATTTGTTTTTGTTTGAATAAATTCATTTATTAGAAGGGGAGGACTTTTATTTTTTTATGGGGGTGATGGTAAGGAAGCTCTGTTCCTTATTTATATATAAATTAATTATTCCATATCATTCTGTTTTGTTAGCACTCTTACTCCATTTTTGAGGATGACTTCAAATTACTAAGATGAAATCTTGCCTTTCGCATGGCAACCAATTTTATTTCTAGTGACATCATAGGTCTTGAACTGTTGGGCAAATAGCCTGTTTTTTGTGTTTAAACTCTTTGATGATGGCAGTGGCAGATCATATTCATTCACTTTTTCTCATGTGATCTGCCCATCTTTACTAATTTCAATCATAATTTTTTTGACTTATTTGCTTGCTTTCTTAATGCCAGGAAAATATTCATTCATCATTGTCTACTGCAAGCTTTGCCTGTTGAAATCTTACTTATCTCATAGCCCCATCTCAGAATGAATATTCTATTTCATATTATTGTAATTTGTGTGGCAGTACTATTTTCACTTTTAGTTTGTAAACTTTTTAAGTACAGGGACCATGTCTTTTTTAAACTTCTTTTTTTTTTTTACTATGTCTTATTCATCTTCATATCGTCCAGCTTTTAGAACAGCACCTTATATGTAGGAATTGCAGAAACTCAGAACGTAAGAATTGGAAGGCTAGAAGTCTCATAGATTTTCTAACATACCTGAGCAAGAATTCCTTCCACAATATGCCTGATTTACGTCAGCTAGACTGTACTTGAAGAGTCTCCAGTAATGGTCAACTCGCTCCCTCCCAAAGCTTCACTATTGGTTCAAATTAGGAAATTTTTTTTTCCATCATATGCCAAACCAGCATTTCTTTGATTTCTGCTCTTGCTTCTGCCATCTGGGGACAAACTGAAAAAGAGTAATTCCTCTGACACGTGATTGCTACGTAGTGCTTGCATGATGCTATCATGTCTCTCCCAAATCTTTTCTTCTCATGCTATATATTCCTAATTCCAGTTTCTTCAACCAATCCATACTCTCTCTCTCTCTGTTTTTCTTTCTGGCTTTTTGACTTCCCTTTCCTTATATTTATATATAGTGGAGGAAGTGGGAGTGAGAGGAGGGGGTGACTAAAGACAAACTGAAATTTTCAACTTAAGGCTGGCCTTGTGTTTCTAAGAAAAGAAAAGGGAAAATCTTTTCTTTCTCTTTTTCCCTCTGCAACATGGTTTCTCTGTTCTCAGACCCAGGAACATGGCCAGTACTTTTAGTAAATGTAATGCAGCTGTATTATTGTGTATAATTGAATGCTGTGGGCCAGTCTAAGAATCTGAGTACAATTTACAAAAATTTTCTACGGAAAATGTGTTATGAGTTAACAAATGCCTTATAAGTGAATTTTTGAAACTAATCTTGTTTGTAATTGAGGAAATGCCTGTAAAGTATTTCTTCTCTAGAGGTTCAACACTCTACCCCAAATTTTAAAAACAACAACAGAATTTTAAAGATGAGAGATATAGAATTTTAAATTCTAATTTTAGCCTCATATCTCATTGTACAACCTACAAAAAAATCTCATAGATGAATTGTAACATACAGCCAAAAGTAGCCAAGGGCAATTCAATAATCACATTTACGTGATTAGGAATGTTATTCTGATTCCCCTACATATTTCAAATCTTGTTTGCAAAAAGTAGTACTGAGCTTCAGGCAAGATAGTAGAGGGATGAGCTGAGCTTAATCTAACTTCCATCCTTCCTGTTTAAAACAATAAATGTAGCAAAAAAAAAAAGGAATAACAGTTAAAAGGAAATACTTCCTCACAAGATAATGCCTACTAAAACCATGACAATGCAGCCTGAAATAAGAGTTACTGCTTCTTCCTATATTAAGCAAGCCTGGCTGCCCTTCCTTACTTCCTGTTCCCTTAGTTTCCTCTTTGCGTGAAAGAACCTTATTTCTCACTTTTTAAGGTGAAGGGGGGAAATTCTTTAATGGTGTTCTTTATTTTTTATTTTTTTCTATTTATTTATTTAATTTTAATGGTGTTCTTGATAAGAGAAAATGACAGGATGCACAATGAATCCACAAAAATGAGCAGCAGTGCTAACAAAAAATAGAGAGAAAAATTGCTGAGTAACTCCAAAATGCATGAAAATACTTACCAAGAAATACCCAAGAATCATCTCATTCCCTTATTCATTAAATTTGAGTTCCTAGTACCTCTGGAATAACATTTAAATTTTTGTGTGGCTTTTAAAGTCCTTCACAGCCTGGTCCTAAGCTCTCTTTCCAATCTTATTACATACTTTTCTTCCATTCATGAACATTATGGTTCAGACAGACATCTCCTTTTGCCCCTTGGAATCCTTAGTATTTTTCAAGGTTCAGTTTTATTAATTTTTTCCCAAGATGCCTCCTCTCCATTTCCTCCAGTGCTTCTGGTGCCTTTTCTCCAAAATTATCTTCTATCCATAGTGCTCCCACAGACTTACTCACTCAACCTACACTCAAGGGTTGGGTTCCCAGAAAGTCTCTGCTGCTGGCTTCTAGAGGTAGGAGAAGGCTGGGGGAAGCTCATACTGGCTTTTAAGAGTCAACTGTTCAGTCTTCTGTGTGATAATTTCTATCTGCCAAAAAGGATCACACTCCCTGAAGTGGCCTCCTCCGACCAATATCTGCCTTGTGGCAGGAGTCTTTGCTCCTGACTGGATGCATTGTTTCCTGCTGATGCAGTCTCTCTGATGACCTGGTTGCTAGAGAAGAAAGAGGAAGTCCACCTCCCTGCCTTGCTTCTCTTTGTTCAAACAACGGGGTCTCATTCTACGAAAGGCACACATGAACCTATAGTCCTAGATTTAACTAGTATTGTTGAACTGTCTCCTTGTGGGAAAGTAAATCTGCTCCTAGGTTTCCTCCCTCCCTCCCTCCCTCCCTCCCTTCCTTCCTTCCTTCCTTCCTTCCTTCCTTCCTTCCTTCCTTCCTTCCTTCCTTCCTTCCTTCCTTCCTTCCTTCCTTCCTCCCTTCCTCCCTCCCTCCCTCCCTCCCTCCAAAAGACCTAACCTTAAACCCATTTCACTCTGGAGCTCATATGTTGGACCACAATAGCTCCCTGTCCAAGAACCACTTGGCTATGTTTTGGGCCCTACTGGCTCACAGTGAATGTCAATAGTAACTGTTTCTCTTTTGACCAGTAACCCTGAGAATCTTCCCCTCCCACTTTGATCATTTTTTTTTTTTAATTAAAGGGCAATCCCTTCACTCACCTCTTTAGGAGACCTATGCATTGAATGGAAGTTAACTCTCTCAAAGTGAGAACCTGAAAAGGCCTTAGCCTAAAAGGGCCAAGGTCTTCCATTGCATCCTTGGCCATCTCCAGTCATCATAATGAGTATCTGGCCACTACAGTCAGATGACTCTGGAGGAGAAAGAGAGACTGGTGATGTTGCACTGCCCTTCCTCATTCAAATCAAAGTCAGCTACAGCACAGGTTATACTTCACCCTGGTTAATTAAAGTAACCTCAGGATATAAAACTAAAGGAGTTTATTAGCACTCTGAGGCATCAAGCAGTTACCACTAGCCCTAAAGGGATAGAATTAACCCTGACCCTCTTCCCCAGGTTGGTTAAGTAAATTTAACAAATAGAATCTCTTAGGCTGACTGACCCTGTGGCTGACTTCTTTAAGAATCAGGCTGTAACATCTACAAGTCTGGCCTGCTTTCCTCTCTTCAAGCCTTACCTTAAAGCCCCCAGGGGCAAAGATAATTTGTTTGCTAAGCCAATCACAGTGTTTCCTTTAATTCTCATAAAAAAAGGTATGTTCTTATAAAGAAATAATTTGGTATTAACACCTCATTACCTATGTTATCCATTTTTTTTTGTTCTGACTTCAGTAATTGAGGTTGAGAGGGGTAACTCCCCCTATTCCCAAATATTTATAGGGAGAGGAAACAGATGCTAGAGGAAGCCTTGATCTTGGAATCACCGATCAAGCGAGTTCTCTAATCAACTTAATGGAGAAACAGGCTAGGCAGCCAAAGGCCTTTTCAGATTTCAGTGGCTCTGTTTTTAGGGTGTGAGGAGCAAGAAACAGAGAAAATGATATTTAAGGGGGTGTCTCTTTCCACTTTTGGGTACTCACATATGAAAAAGGCTAAGTCAAAGAATATTTATCAGGCACATACACTGCTTGGCACTGTGCTAAACACAGATACCGCCCTCAAGAAGCTCATATTTTAATAAGAAACAAACTTCAAACTACATACAAGCAAGATATGTCCTGGACAATGAGATAATTTCTGAGGGAAGCAGCTGTCAGACACAATGGACTTGCCACTTAAGAACTGCCTCCATTCTTTTGCTCTATCTACTCAATTACACAGGTAACTGGGAGAGATTAAGACTTTACAAACAAGGAAACCAACCCTGGCTATGTTGGTCAAGAAGACTCTCAGCCCTTGAGGGCTTAGCATTGTCCCTCTTGTGGAGTTAAGCAAGGGACAGGAGATTTCTGTCTTCTTGCTCCCATCATCAATGGTGCCTTGAAGCAGAAGCACATATCCATATGAAACATATACTCATGTGTAGAACGACATTGCTTCCTAACTGTGAACGCTTCCATCAAATGGTTTAAAGACAGAACTTCATTGATATGAAGATATTACTGCTTAGGAGATGGCTGATGTACCACCAAGTCAAGACTGGAGGGAGTGGTACTGGGACACTTCCTGCTATTTTTAGAATAAGAAAAGCTGAAGGCTTTGAGGATTATGATCAACCACTAAAGCAATGTGCCTGAAAGAGTTGGCCCAATGAACCCAGCTTAGCAACAGTCCCAGAGAAGGCCCAATGGGCCTGATAAATATATAGATCAGCAAGGACTAGTGGAAAGACAACATCACAAGACACAAGAGGACAGCAGCATTCAGAACTGGAAGTGTGCTGCCCATCCTTCCACATGTGTGGGACCTTCATGCATGGTTTGTTATCTTGCTCATTGTCTCCACTGATGATGTGTTTATTTTTGGGAATTTGTCCTAAGTTTACTGGCAGGGATGACAGTGAGAATGTTTTGTTGTATATTTTATCATGCTACTTCAGTAAATGCCTTTGCTTTGAGGTAACTGTGTGCTGCAAACATCTAGATGGCAGGGCTGGGGGTGGAATCAATAAGACCTAAGGTTAAGTCTGGCATTAGACATTAATTGTATGACCCCTGGCAAGTCACTTATTTCCTCAAGTGTAAAATGGAGATAATGATGGCATCGACTTTGCAAAGTTGCTTTGAGGATCAAAGAAGAGAATATTCGTAAGGCATTTAGCACCATGCCTAGCATACTGTGAGCATTATAAAAATGCCCTTGCCCTGTGACTGACTACTGAAAGAGAAATACATCAACTGGAGCTTGTGAGTTATGCTTTTAGGACTGAGCAACCAAAGGACTGAGTCTGAGATAGCTATTCTCTAGGAAACCCAACCTAGGAGTCTGTGTTAGGGCTGGTAGTCCAATAGTACACCTCCCCACCCCATGGACTGGGTGTATCTTTGTATGCCCAGTACGTCAAACAGTGTCTGGCACAAAGGAAGTAATTAATAAATGTATAGTGATTGATTGATTGATGTTAAACACCACTGCTACACAGTCTGAAGTTGTAAATTGTAAAGCTTTGTCAAAATAATACAAATAATCAACTACATTAATTTGCAGATTGAATTCTATAAAAATCAAACTTCTGCAGGTTATTTAAAAACATTAAACAAAATAACAAATCATTGTACTGGTCAAAAGAATAAAAAAAAAAACAACCTGAAACAGTGCAACAGGTTGGAAGATCAGACTGAGAAACAAGGAAGTACAGTTTTCCAATGGTTGAGAGAAAAAAACCCACAGAACATCTAGAGGTAAGTTCTTCTTTGTACTTTTTGATAATAGCTGTTGAGAAAGCTTGAAAGCAGTCTGGCAGAAAATAGGTCTGCTCCAGCAGATTGCACCACAATAAATTCCAAGCAGATAACCAATCTAATGTAAAATCTTATACTATTAAAAATATAGAGGAAAATGAAAGGAAATCTATTCTGTTAGGAAGAAAATTTATAATCAAAGGTTGGAAGAAATCACAAAATAAGTCATTTTGATTCTTTAAAACTAAAAGCCTTCTGCATCAACAAAATCAGGGCAAAATGAAAAAAGGTATAAAAGGGAAACAAATCTTTGTATAAAACTCAAATAGATTTCTGATCTTATTGATTTGGATGTTTTCTTCAAGGAACAACATTCTCATCTGCTCATCCCACAAGACTATTTTCCATATCTTCTCTTAAATTCATCAAAGGTAATCAAACAAACACAGCAAAGAGGAAAAGCTCTTTAAAATAAGCCTAGTGAGAACCCAAAAAAGCAAAATCATCCTGAAGGCATTTAAGGATGAAAATGGGAAGAAAACTATACGAAGGAAAAATAGAAAAGGTATACAAAGATTATGAAGGTGTTGAGAAATTTCTTTACAAGGTATGTGAAGAAGAGAAATTACCACAGGTATGTATACAATCTTGGGCTTTATTAAAATAAAAAAAGTGACCCAGGAAATATTAATAACTAACACATTATACGTCTACTTGACGATCTATGTAAAAGGTTCATGAGAATCATATACACAGGCATCAAGGGTATCATCTATAAGGATATTAGTAGTATACTGGCAATGCTTTTTGTAAGCAATATTTGATAGGCGACCACAAAATTGATTGAAAGATGGAGAAAATACAAGCTGCTATGCTCATTGTTAGTAGTTTATTTTTTTGAAAGCATTTGTTTTGGCAAGCAAGGAGAGGCAAGAAGCATGTGCTCGGCTCTGGCAATCTTTGGAGATAACAAATTCAGGCCAAAAAAGAAGAGTAGTACTTGCCCCTTAGGTATAAGGTAAGGGAAGACAAAAAGGGCTGTAAAGAGAGGTCTTGGAAGAGTTCCTTCTCCAGAGCCAGGTGTAAAAGTTCTGAGAGTCAAAAGCACAGTAGGGAGTGGAAATGAAACAACCAAGCTGGCTTTTACCCCAAAGTGAAGGTCCCATGATGAACCAATAGTAGAGGGAGCTGGAGAGGTGAAAATGGCACAGGCCAGGACTCAGTGAGGAATATCTGTAGAACAACATACCATTTTTAAGGCTTTCTTCAAGAAAGGTATATTCCATACATTTACTAAAAGTATGTTTTTCAAGATAATGAAAGGTAGTTTAATATGTCCAATCATAGTCTGACAGATTGACTGCCTTTCTGATTAAATAGTACTGTTGAGTTTCACCTATATCCATTTGTAATAGTTTACGTAGGACAATTTTCACACAAATAATTAAGATATAATTTGGTTTTTAATCAAATAAAAATATCCAGAATTTTTAGTGAATTCTCTTATAAATTTATCTGTTTCATCGTCTACAAATACTGAATGACAATAGCCATGCTCTGAGTAAGTTTCAAAGGCATTACAAAGTTCTCTGAGTTGCTTACATCTTTTCCAGTCTTTAACTCAACTGGTAATATCATTTACAATAATCATACTATCTGTGTAAAGGACTAGCTTGAGAGTCTTTGTTGTTTCAAATTGTTTTAGTTTGCATGTATTTCTGCTCCAAGTTTCTCTGTCACCCAGGAAGTCCATTATATGAATTCAGGGAATGACCTGACCTCCAGGGAATACAATGCCTGTTTTGTGCCCTCCTCATTTCATTACTGAAGCAGCAACTATCCAGCAAACAACTGCTGAATCTTTGGTATGTAAGAAAATGCTTTTGCTAACTTTTGAATATTGAGTCTGTATTTTGTTTTGCAAGCTTTGGGCAAAGCTCTTATTCTTCATCTGATTACTGACAGGGTCTCTTGTCTGGCTTCACTTTTGGGTCTTGTTTGTAATATTTCCTTTTCTAATCTGTTGAATAATGCTTAAAATATTTTGGATGAAAGTTCAAGCCTCATTCTCAGTGGCAAACTTCTTTTTTTAAAGGTATTTTATTTTTTCCAGTTACATATGAAGATAGTTTTTTAACATTCATTTTTTCATAAAATTTTGAGTTCCAAATTTTCTTCCTCCCTTTCTTCCTCTTCCTTCTCCCTAAGATGGTAAGCAATTTGATACAAGTTATATATGTACAATCATTTAAAACATATTTCCATATTAATCATGTTGTGAAAGAAGAAACAAAAAAGGAAAAAAAAACACGAGAAAAAGTGAAATGGTATGATTCTATCTGCATCCATACTCCATTGGGTCTTTCTCTGGACATGGACGGAATTTTCCATCATGAGTCGTTTGGAATTGTCTTGGATCACTGTATTGCTGAGAAGAGCTAAGTCTATCATAGTTGACTGTTGCACAATGTTGCTGTTACCATATATGATGTCCTGGTTCTACTTATTTCACTGTGTATCAGATTATCAGTCTTCCCAGGTTTTTCTGAAATTTGTGGCAAAGTTCTTGAACCTGGTCCCAGGAAATAGATCTACTTATGCTTCACATTGACTCCAAGTGAGGAAAACTTTAATTCTGTAGGCCCTTCTGCATATAAGGAGTAGCTAAGTGGAACAGTGGATAGAATTCTGAACGTGAGGATTTCAGCAGGGAAATGTATGGTGAAAAAGATGAGGTCATCTAGTGAGAGCAAAGATAACAGGTAGATAGATTGCCTGCTCTACTGAAATTCTTGTTTTTTTCCTGGGTCCTCTTCTTTTATCCCTCTGTCTATACTACATCACTTGGTGATCTTGTCATGCTATGCTGATGATTCTAAAATCTACCTTTTCTACCCCAATCTCTCTGCTGATCTCCAATCTCACATCAAACTGCCTTTGAGACATCGCAAACTGGATATTCAGTAGACATCTTAAACTTAATGTATCTTTCCCCCAACACCTTTCCCACCCCGTCTATATTCCCTAGTATGTTAGAGGGCAACTCTTTCTAGTTCCTTAATCTCACTACCTAGGAGTTTTCCTTCATTCCTCACTATCTCTTATCCCCCATATTCAACAATGTTGCCAAGGTCTGTCAATTTCACCGTTGCAAACAATGCACTGGAACTAAGACTAAATACAATAACTAATCTTGGTTACAGACGGATGATGAAATACATTTCCTTCTGTCTGTAGAGAGATGGGAAACTGTGTTCTCATACAAGGTCCTTGAATCAGATGGTTTTGCATAACTGGTTTCCCTTGTTTCAAGGAAGGGCTATATTATACATGTGAAGACTCATCATCGGGGTGGGGTGGGGATATAGTGGATACCTTGGTTTAGGGAAAAGACCTGTCATTTCACTGGGAAGTTATCCACGAGGAAATTTCTTCCAAGAAAGGTCAGCCAGCATCTTTTCTGTAACTCATGGTCTGAGAAAAACCATTTGGAGGACTGAGAGGTCAAGGTTATTTCCTGACTCGTACAAGGTCACACAGCATGCTGTATCTAAGGTTTCCGCCTTTAAGGCCAGTTCTGTTTGCTGTATTAGATCGCTGTATTCTTTCTTAGGAATTACAAAAGACATTAAAGCGCAGTACTTGTACAAAATCTGATGGGAGGATGTTTAAATTCATTCCGACGGCTACGAGCTGGAATATGGACCAAAAAAATCTCTAGATTGTCTTGAAGGTTCAGGCAAAAATGATACACGCTCTAGACACAAACAGGAAGATTTATCTATACGAAACTTTGAAGAAATGTTTGGGACACGTGTGTGTGTGTGTTTTGTGTGCGCGCCCGGGCGCTGCAACGTCAGGTGTATCGGGTCCCACACTTATCTATCTAAACTCACCCACCCTTCACTTCTGGCCACCACGCCAGTCACCAGCCGTTCCGCAGTGACCCAGAAGCCTTACTGGCTCCGGGACCGCCGCGCTTGGCCAGCCCAGGCCCGGGCAGCTCCTTCGGCTTTAGAGGACACGCCTTTCCTGTTACGCCCAGCCCGGACCCCCGAGGGCTCAGGCCTCCCCGGCCTCCCCTCGGGACACAGCCGGGTCACGTGGAGGCGTCGCGTCCTCACATGACGGGATTGCAGTTTGACCCCCGGGCTCGGTCGCCTGGGGGCGGGGCCTCGAGGCGGGGGGGCGGGAGGAGGCGAGGCGGCCCCGCCCTCGTCCCCGCCCTCACCCCGCCCCTCCCGCGCCTCGTTCTGAATGAAGCCTCAGCCTTCCTCCTCCTCCTCCCACCCCCGGGGGCGGAGCCGGCCATGGTGGGGCGGAGGCAGGAGGAAGAGGAGGGGGGTTGGCCCTCAGCCCGCCCGGCCCAGCCCGGCCAGGCCATGGAGGTCTACATTCCGTCTTTTCGTTACGAAGAGAGCGAGCTGGAGAGAGGCTACACGGTAGGGCGCGAGTCCGGGTCCGGAGGGGGCCGGCCGGCTGTTGGGGAGGGGACAGTGAGAGGAATCTCGAGGGGGAGGCCCCCCTCCCCGCTCCCGAGCCCGGCTCCCCGGGACGGGCTCCCACCCCTGCTCCTCTCCCCGCGGGGAGAAAGGGCGGGGTCCCGCGAGCTTGGAGGCGCGTCGTCCTGGAGACCGCCGCCTCCCCTCCCCCGCTGCCCCTCCCCCGCCTCTCCCTCCAGCCCCCATCCCCCATCCTTTCACCTCCCGCTTCGGACGCACCCCGGGGGGCGTCGCCCGGCTCCTGGCCCGAGTCCTGATCCCGGAGTGCCGAGGACTGTGTGGTGTGCCCAGCTCAGCGCCGAGCAGACCCTCTGCGCCCCAGCCTGCGGGCTTGGCTTTCCGAGCCCCCTCCCAGGGGCTGCTTCGTCCGCCCTGCCCCCCCAGACACCCCAAATAAAGCAGAACACCAGCCAGAATGAGAAAGCCTTGGGTGGTGGGGTGAGAATGCCCCCCACCCCGGACCTACAGTCCCTAACCTTTTTTCCTCCCCTGCCCCAAATCAAAGAGTCTCTTGAAATGACAGGTTTCCGGAGCTGACTCTGGCGTTTGGGAACACAGCTTGCTCACCATCTACTTTTAGTGTTAGTATGTTGTTGCTTTTGAGCCGCTTCCACTCTGCCTTTAAAGTTGCTGTCTTTTATAGCGAAAGTCGTTTATAAGAAGTTTGCAAAATTCTCTGGCTTGTATTATTTAAAAAGCATGGATTAAAATTCCCAGTTTCAAATAATTTCCAACGTCCCTTCCTCCGTGAAAACTTTGTGGTTTAAATCAGATTGAATTCCTATAAGAGGCGGCATGCTAGACTTATTAGTAGAAGGGACTTCTGACATAATCTAGTCAGTAGGTGATCCATTCCTCTTGTTTTATAGGTTAGGAAACTGAGTCACTCCAAGGTCAAGTAACTTGCCTTACATGATACAGGTAATAAGGGTTATGTCTCCAGAGCAAGTTTTGGATGCCAGAGCAGGGTGTTTCCTGCTTTTGAGGGGCTTATGGTTTATCTAGTAGTGGAGAGCACAGATTGTAAAAGATTTAAGCACTGATTCAGAAAACGCCACAGATAGTACACAATTAACTCTCTAGCCAAGCTGGATTTTTCCTCACATATGACAGACACTCCAACTCCCATCTCTGTGCTCATACTGTCTTCCCCTGGACTTGGAATGCTCACCTCTGCCTCTTAGAATCTTTTGTTAAGATTTAGCCATTTTCTATGAGAAATGGAATACAAAAGCATTAAGTACTTTTCAGTGCCAACTACTGTAACAGAAAATATTACCTATAGAAAATGGAGACAGTCCTTGTTCTCCAAGAGTTCACATGTGTATTTGGAGAAGACAACATATGAAAAAGTTTAGCTGCAGGTCCAAGGGTCTTTAATTTGCAGTATTGTGAAGGGGAGATCCTTGAAGGGACCCTGATACCCTCAGTTTGTAGTGCTTTCCCTCAAAGGATTTGGAGTCAAGGACTTGTATTCAAATCCTAAGTCTGTTATTTACTGCCACTGTCACCTTCAGGAAATTACTTAACGTCTCTGGGTGTCAGTTTCCTCTATAAAATGAGAGAGTTGGACTGTTTGAACTTTGAGTTCTCTTCTAGCTCTAAATCTGTCATTTTATTTACACATCTCTTCTGATATAAACTTGAGAACAGAAGCTTTAAGTAATTAGTACGTTGTAGGTGCTTGTTGATTGATAAATGAATGATACAGACAAGTGCTAATGAAGTTCACTGGACAAATGAACTTTGAAGGAAAGGGTGGTCAAGGACCACCTTACTAGCAGGAGATGTAAGCAATGTTGATGCATTCCAGGTAAGAACTTCCTGGTATTAGAGAGCTATTGAAGATTTTGAACAGGAGAATAATATGATTAAGCCTGTGTTTTAGGAAGATTAATCTAGTAGTCCAAGAGGCATTCATCATGCCATAGTGGAAAGAGATCTCAAAGCCAGTAAGACTTGGTTTCAAGTCCCACCTCCTGACACATACTGGTTGTGTGATCCTGGGAGAGGCCCAACCTGTCAGTTTTCTGTCTAGGCAACTCTGAGACTACAAGTTTCCGAGAAAGAAAAAACCTACATTGGTAGAGGGAGGTCCAGTATCAATCTCTAATTTAATGGGTCATGTATCAAGAGTGAGAGATAAATGGTAGCAGGAGTGAAGACTGCTATCCTTAAATATTAAAAGAAATGAAAGAAGACCTCTAGTGCATTGTATAAATCTTTCCTTTAAGGAGAGGACAAGAAATCCCACAAGGAAAGAATGTATGGAAGAGTTGTTGAATATACTGGTGGAAGAGGTACCAATATCAATGAGATCATGGATCCTTCTAAATGGTGATGTGCAGAAGTTTTGGATCAGGAGAGATTAGTCAGTTACCATGCATTTATTAATCTCAGTGGCAATTACTATGCTAAGCAGTGGGGATTCAAAGAAAGGTCAAGACAATATCCCTTTCCTCTGGGAACTCGCCTTCTGATGGGGAGACAACATACAAATAACCATGTATGTAAAAGATATGTACAGAATAAGTTGAAGGTCCCCTTAAAGGCCAGGGACTGGGTGGGGGGAGGGAGGAAAAGTGGGGAACCATTGGCAAAAGGTGGGATTTTATTTATCCTTTTTATAAGTCACTAGAATTTCTTCCAGTACCCTTTCTCAGAAAGCCATTCCATATAACCATTTTTAAGAGAATGAAAAGAAAGCAAAACTGATCAATATATTGCAAAACTCTGAAAATCTATATAATGAACCACATTCTGGACTCTGGGGAGGGAGTGTCTTATATCTCTTCTTTGGAACCATGCTTTTTTTTTTTTTTTTTTTGTAATTTTGCACTTTTGTAATTTTCGCTTTCGATTTTTTTTGTGGTTCTTTCTTTTTACCTTGGGGTAGTTGTATATATTGACTTTTTGATTTGCTTATTTCATATAGTTCATATAGATCTTTCTGTGCTTTATTTCATGTATCATATTTGTTATTTCTTAAAGTACAATTTGTTTAGTCTGTCTATGGGTATATGCTTTATTGTCAGTTCTTTGCTACCAATCTAGTGTAGGCCCTCAACACTAAACACCTGGATTATTTCAGTAGCCTGCTGGTGGATCTACCTGCCTCAAGTCACTCTAATCTCTTCTCCACTAAAGTAATTTTCCCAAAGCGCAGGTCTGATCAGTAAACTCCAGTGACTTCCTATTGCCTTCAGGATCAAATACAAAATACTGTGTTTGGCATTCAAAGTCCTTCATTTAACCTACCCCCATCTACTTTTTCGGTCTTCTTATGCTTTACTCTCTGGACTCTGTGACATTGGGCTTGCTGACTTTTCCAGGAACAAGACAATCCCATCTCTCACTCCAGGCATTTTTTCTGGCTGTCCCCCATGCCTGGAATCTCTCCCTCCTTTGCTCCAACTGCTAAACTCTCTGGCTTACTGTCAGTCCCAACTATAAAATACCACCTTCTACAGGAAACCTTTCCCAGTTCCTTTTAATTCGAGGGCCTTCCCTCTTTTAATGATTCCCTGTTTGTCCTGTGTGTACATTTATTTGCATGTTGTCTCCCCCATCAGATCGTAAGCTTCTTGAGGGCAGGATCTGACTTTGCCCCTTTTTGTACGTTTTCTCGATTAGCGCTGTGCCTGACACGTAAGGGTAGTTTAATAAATGTTATATTAATTGATTGATTGACAGGGGACCTTCTCCTGGTTAATGGCCCTTCTGGGGCGTGGGGGAATTTCTGTGGAAAAGGATGTGGAATTTTTGTCATTTTGTTTGTGCAGTTCCAAAACGATCGTGCTGATTCACGACTTTACATCTTCCTACAACCCGTCCAACCCTGACCATTCCCATCTTTTTTCATTTTTGCCAGATTTTTAAGGTGTGTGGTTAAACCTCAGTGTTACTTTGATTTTCCTTTTCCTTATTATTAGTAATTTGGAATATTTTTTCACATGGTTATTAATAGTTTGCAATTCTTTTAAGTTTTCTTTTCTTCGTATCCTTTGACCACTTAGGTATTCGAGTAGTTTTTTTGGTTTTGTTTTTGTTTTTGTTTTTTCTTTTTTGTTTTTTTACTGTTTATCTGTTAATTTATGTATCTGGGATAACAAATCTTTATCAGAGAGATTTTGATGGAAAGTTATTTTCCATTTGATTGTTTCCCTTTTTAACTTAGATGTATGATTTTGTGTGTGTAGAAGCTTCTCAGAAAGTTTCATCAGTTTTTTTTCTACTTTATCTATTTAATTTTATCTCTTTTTTATTCTCTGTTTAATCAGTTTTAACCTTTGTAATTGCCTCTATGCGTTGTTGGGTTAAGAATACATCACCTACTCATAGCTGTGAAAGTTATATTATGTTTCTCTCTTTTTTATAATATTATCTTTAATATTAAGGTCATTTGTCTTGTTAAAATATATTGTGTATTACTTCTGCCAGACTGCTTTCCAAGTTTGCCAGAAGTTTTTAATCAGGTAGGGGGTTCTTTGTTAAGTAGTTGTTTCCTACCTCCCTCCCCCATTATCAAACACTAGATTACTGAGTTCCATTGTTTCTAATTCTCCCTTGTTTAGTCTTTTCCGTTGATCAGCCTCTGTTTTTTAACCAATAGAAAATCGTTTTGATGATGGCTACTTTACAGGATAGTTTGAGGTCTGGACTTGCTATTCTTCCCTAGTTGTTTTCATTATTTTTCTTGATATTCTAAATGCTTTATTTCTCCAAATGAATTTTGTAGGTTTTAGAGATTGTGAAGACAGAAGAAAGTACCTACTTCTTATTGATAACAAGATCTAGAAGCTAAATCTTGAAGGAAGCGGATAAGATCTTAATACATTGCTGCAGCTCTTTGCTCATATTTTAGTTAATATTTCCACATTGATATTCATTAAGTATATTGGTCTGTCAGTTTGGTCTAGATATATTAGTCTGTCATTTCCTTCTGTTTCATCTTTACTTTAGGTATCAAGACCAAAGGTATTTAGTAAGATCCCTTCAGTTTCTATTTTTGGAAACAGTTTATTTCATATTGAAACTAATTTTTTTCTTTGAATGTTTTATAGAATTAGCTAGTAAATCCTTCTAGTCTTGATGTTATATTCTTTGGGAATTTATGGCATGTTCAAATTTCTTTTTCTAAGATTGAGTTATTTAAATTTTCTTGCTATTTTATATTTTTGGAAATGCTCTTGCATTTCATATCAACTTTGTTAATATGTAATTGGGTAAAATATTGTCTAATAGTTTCCTTTTTTTCCCTCTTTACTCAGTTTTCCTCTTTAAAAATCAGGTTTGCTAATATATTTTATGAAGATTTTTTAAAATAAAGTTCTTTTTATTTATAATGGTTATTTTGCTGTAATTTTTATCTTTCCCCTGATTTTCTAAAAGTTCTCTTTTGTCTTTGGAGTTTTTAGATTTGTTATTTTTCTAGCTTTTAAAAATTTGTCTAATCATTTACCTGTTCTTTCTCTACTTCAAAATTTTTTTCATTTTTTCAATTAACGAGCATTATTTTTTCTCTTTCTTCTTCTTACTCCTCCCTTTGAAAAATGTAAAAAGAAAAGCAAAAACTTTGAACAATTGTGCATAGTCAAGCAAAACAAATTCCCACTCAGTGTCCAGACCTTTATGTCTTACTCTGCACCTCGAGTCCATCCCCTCCTTCTGGAGGTGTTAGCATGTTTATTACCAGCCCTCTGAAATTGTTTGGACACTGCATTGACCAGAACACTGAAGTCTTCAGAGCTGTCTTTGCCGTGTTGTTGCTGTCGTATAAGTCATTCCTTTGTTTCTCTTGGCTTCATGCAGCATCACTTCATTTCGTATGATGGCACACTGTGTTCAGGCGTTCCCCAGTTGATGCCACCTCCTTAGTTTTCAGTTCTTTGCCATCACAAAAAAATCCTTTATAAATATTGGATCCTTTTCCACTTTTTAAAATAACTTCAGGATGTAAGCCCTCTTGTGACATCACTCGATCAAAAGTTGACTGGGCCACTTCACAGCTCTGCTGTATTAATCGACCTGTTTTCTTCTCCAATATTTGTCCTTTTCTATTTTTGTCAATTTTGCTGATCTGATCTGTGTGAGATGGAACTTCAGAATTGTTTTAGTTGCATTTCTTTTTTTTTTTTCAGATATGCAAGTAGAAATTTTATTTAACTTCACCAGATTTTTCCCTCAGTTTACATATACACCCATTCCCCAGTGACAATCCAAATGTGTATCTCCGCTTCTTAATTGTTAATTGTTATGTTAAATCTGATTTTCACCAGAAAAGAGGAACACTAGAACATGAATACCTAACTTCTTTCAAGTTTCAGTTCAAGTGCTGAAAGTTCTCTTAAGAGACCTTTTCTGATACCATCAGTTGCTAGTGCCACTTCCTACCCCAATTATTTTTTATATGACTTGGTATATAAATTCCTTCAAGGCAGGGCTTTTGTGACCCTAGTACCTCGCACAGTGTCTGGTGTAGTATAAGGACTTAATAAATGTTTGTGGATTTAAATCTAAATCTAATTTAGTGGATTCAAGTCCACTAAATGAGTGGGTTTAGAACTTGTTCTGTGCCTAGAGTCAAAGAGAAGTTGCCATTTTTTATCGGCTTGGAAGGAGGTTAAGTTGTAGTGCGGTGGGTCTCTCTCCTTTTCTCTCTGCTATTTAACATTTTTATCAATGCTTTCAAACACATCCTTATCAGATTTTCCACTGATAGTCCTCATTGCTGCAGCTCCAGTGTGTCAGCTCTCTAATATAATATAATATATATTAATAATATATAATACTAATTATAACTAATATAATAATCACTACTAAAAGTCCCAGAGACATTTCTGATGTCCCATAGACATCTCAATAAACCCGAAACAAAACTCATTGTATTTTACACTAGCTCATCTGTCCTTCAGAGTTCCCTGTACCTTTTGATGGTATCGCCATCATTCCATTTACTGAGATTCATAACATTGGATTGATTTTTCATGATGATAGGATGAAACATAATTTTTCCAAGCTTAAAATAGTTTTTGAGGATAGGCATATAATAAGCCCCAAGATAACATCATCAAAGCCTTCAGAGGTTCCAATTATGTTCAGGTCACCAAATAGTTCCTTCTTGTTATAATTTAGTCCAGAGAAGCAGTTACCCTTGTTAATCTGTTCAACTTCTAAAGATAACCTTGTCTGGAAATCAAATAAAAATGTAACATAGGCTCTATTTTTAGTTGAATGTTATCCACAGAATTCAGTCTTGGAAGTGGAAAAAACAACTTAGACTACAACTAATTCATCACATACATGATCCAACCAATGCCCTGTGTCCATGTATAACCTTTGTGTGACAATCGTCTGTAAAAGATACCCCATTACCTCCCTAAAACACTACCTTCCACTTTCAGAAAGTTCAGTTTCTTGAAAGTTCTTCCTTACATGAAGTATAATTCTTTTTCTCTAAACTTTTAAAAAAAATTAATTTATTTTGAGTTTTCAACCTTCATTTCCATAAGCTTTTGAGTTTTAAATTTTCTCTTGACTCCCTTCTCTTCCCCCTCCCCAAGATGGTGTGCAGTCTGATATAGGTGCTACATATGCATTCATATTAAACATTGTCAGATTAGTCATTGTAAACAAGAATGAGGACCAATGGGAGGAATCACGAGAAAGAAGACATGAAATAAAACAACAACAAAAAAGAGCCAGTAGCGTGTGTCCCTGCGCAGGTAGACTCAGCCCTTTCTCTGGAGGTGGCAGCATTTTTCCGTCATGAGTCATTTGGAATTGTCTCAGATCCTTGCATTGCTGAGAAGAGCCAAGACTGTGAAAGTTGCTCTCACTGGGTACAAGGTGATAGTTATGTGAGTTGACAGTTCACATATGTCTTTCCAGGTTTTTCTGAAGTCCCAAAAGCATTCCATTCCATTTACATATCACACCTGGTTCGGTGGGGGCCCCCCCTCAATTTCTAGTTCTTTGCTACCACAGAAAGAGCTGCTATTAATATTTTTGTACACGTGAGTTCTTTTTCCATTTTTATGATCTCTGGGATATGGACCTAGAAGTGGTATTGCTGGGTCAGAGGTTATGCACAGTTTTGTAACCCTTTGGTCAGAGGTCCAGATTGCTCTCCAGAGTGGTTGGATCAGTTCACAACTCCACCAACAGTGCATTAGTGTTCCAGTTTTCCTGCATGTTCTCCAACATTTATCATTTTCCTGTTTTGTCATGTGAGCCTATCTGATAGTTGTGATGTGGTACCTCAGAATTGTTTTAATTTGCATTTCTCTAATTTACTTTGTATTTCTCTAATTAGTTGTTTGTAGCATTTTTTTTTTTGATATGGCTACTGATAATATTTCATCCTTAGAAGAAGGAAATTTGTATTTCTTCCTTTGCCCTTTCATATTCTTTGACTATTTGGTTTGGGATTTTTTTCTTTTTGCCTTGAGGAAGATATTTAGTTACATAAATAACTCCTTAAAAGCTGTTTGTATAACATCATACAAATTTTGATATGCTGTCTTATTGTTGTCATTTTCTTTGATGAAATTATCTTTCTTTGATCTGTTCTTTGAGCCTCTGATTCTCTAGGAATAAATTCTTTAGTCTCTACTTAACTTTTCAATCCTTTCTTTAATGTCTCATTACTTAATGGTTATAATTTTTATTGCATATTCCCAATAAAGAGCATCCTCAATATTTGTACTTTTTTGCCATTTTATGAGGTTTTACAATCTTAGTACATGGTCATTTTGTAAAGATTTGACACACAACTGATAATATGTATACGACTTTCTATTCCCATCTAGTAATCGATAGAAATCTCTCTGATCTAACTTTTCTAAAAGCTCTAATTCAAGTCCCTAACTTCTTTTTTGTTTATATTTTTGTTTGTTTTTTCTTGATCTTAGAGAAAATATGATAATTATAAGTCAGCTGGCTATTTCTCCATGTAATTCAATTAACTTTTCCTTTACATACTTAGATACTATGCCATTTGGAGCATAAATATTATGTATTGATATTCTTTCCTTGTCTGCAGTGACTTCATAAGCATAATATAGTTTCCATTTGTAACAATTTCTGTTTTTACTGTTGCTCTGAGATCATGTTTTCAGAAATGCCCATGCTTTTTGAGTTCACCTGAAGTATAATATATCGTTTAGTGTCAAAGCTTAAAACTGTACTACAATTTTTGGGACACCCTGTATTTTGCTCCTTATCATAACTTGGTGCAAGTATTTATCTTTTCAATATGTTTCTTCTTTTTGGAGCACACCTGTCCTAGGACAGTCAGGTGATTCAGTCTCTGGGTTTAGAATGCAGTTAGCCACTAGTGCACCATGAAATGGTGTTATAGATTGCACTTAGTCTTTCAAGATAAGTTATTCTTGGTTGTAAACCTTTAGTTTTTGCCTTTTGGAATATTACATTCTTAGACTTTTTTCTTTTTTTAATAGTGATTGCTGTCAAGTCCTGAATGTGTTTTCTTGTTACTTGAAGTCTTGTCTTCTGACTGCTTACATTGTATTTCCTTTGCCCTGGAAGTTCTGGATTTTGGATATGGTCTTCCTTGGAGTTTGCATTTGGGCCTTTTTTAAGGAAGTGACCAGTCACTTTTTTAGATTTTGGCACTCCTAGGAGTCTTTCTTTTGAATCGTTGAATCTTTTTAGGATTTGGATCTTTCTTTCAGACGCTGACCAGACAGTTTTTTTCTATTTTCACTTTGCCTTTCAGTTCTGATGCATGTGAGCAGTTTTCTTTTATGATTACTTGAAATATATCAGTCTAAGGTTTTTATTTTTTTAAATTTGTCTTGGTTTTCAGGGAGTTTGTTGATTCTTAAATAATTTCTCCTCAATCTGTTTTCTAGGTTGTTTTCAGTAGCAGCTACCTTGCATTTTCTTCCGTTATTTCTATATTCTGACTTTGTACTAATGTTTTTGTTCATCTTACAGACTCTTTTCGGTTGGGTTTGCTATGGTCTGTTTTTCAGGTAGTCTGTTACTTGGGCTAAGTTTTCAATCTTCAGTTTTAAGCTATTTTTTCATCTTTCAGTTACCCTCCCCCAAATTCTCATCTCGTTTCCTTTGTTTTACTCACTCTTGCAGTCTTTCTAGGTTATTCCCTTTCCTGGGATTTCCTCCAGGTTTTCTGTTAAACCATACTCTTTTTCCATTGTGTTTGCTTTTTTTCCCTGTTTTGTTGTTCAGTTATGTCCAGCTGTTAGCTGTGGTGGTGATTATGTGGAGAATGTTTTGTTATTGAATTGTTTGAGTTGTGTCCGACTCTTCATGACCCCATTTGTGGTTCTCTGGAGTGGTTTGCTCTTTCCTTCTCCACCTCATTTTACAGTTGAGGAAACTGAGACAAACAGGGTTATATAATTTGCTGAGGTCACACAGCTAGTGAGTGTCTGAGACTGGATTTGAACTGAGGAAGATGAGCATTCCTGATTCCAAACCCAGTGCTCTGTCTACTGTACCATCTGGCTGCCCCTCTTTTTTTCTGTTCGCTCCTATTTTTAGCGTCAGTTCTTGGTTTGGGATTCTGTGCTTGTGTCGTTCCCATATAGCACGCTTCCATGCATCGGTCGGTCTTGTTTGGTGCCTCTGCACTGGCCTTGTTGGGACTCACACAGGACACTCCATCTCTGACTCCTGCCTTTTAGCTATCTGTCTCTCATGCCTGAAGATGCTCTGTCTTTTTACCTCTACCGCCTGGCTTCCTGCCTTCCTCCAAGATATCCATTCGACTTTCTGCTAGTGCCTTCCCTCTACGATTACCTCTAGTTTCTTCTGTGCATATTTATTATATATTTAGTTGTTTGCGTATCGTCTCACTGTTAGAGTTTGGACTCTCAGTTCAAGGAGGGACCGTTTTTGTGCCTGGTGGTTTGTCCACACAATAAGCACTTTAATAACTGCTTTTTGACTTGCCTCGCCTTGTCTCCTCTCTTTTCTGGATGCCATGGCCCCAGTGATTTGGATTCAGTATTTGATATTAGACCTTATCTTCCTTAATCCGTGCGTTCTTTCTTAGGCTGCTTATTGCTCACTAATAGTCATAGTTTGGGGAGAGGGAACACTTGCTGTTCTTGAAAGTAGAGGAACAGATCTGGGGCTCCAACTATGCTGCTCATTAATGAGTCAAGTACCCCAGTCTTAGATATGTTCTGTAAGGGCAGTTTCCTCAAAACTCTGCACAAGTGTCTCTGCCGTCAGTGATATTACACCCTTATGCCTGTGTCTTCCTTGTAAAAATATTTGCAAAATTTCTTCTTTATTTCTTGCCATTCAGAAACACTCATCTAATGGGGGAAAACCACACAAAAGGAAGCTGAAAAGCAGAGAGAGGAGGCACCAGCAAGCACCTGGAGGGGAAGTCACAGAGCTATTGGTGAAAAGAGAAGAGTTACTTGCAGAGTTCTAACTCATCTATGAAGGAGGCTTTGGGAAGAGTTTATGGCTCTAACTTCCAGCCCTCCAGGCACAGGCGAGAGGCAACTAAAGGAGTTGATAAAATGTTGTATATCAGTAGCTGAGGCAGTCTACATGGTGATGATATTTCAAGTGATCAACATATACTGGAGGAGGCATGATGTTCCCTGGAGTGGAAACCAGAGCTGCTAGTGGAAATTGGCTAGATATATACTAACTTTGCAATAACTATAACTAGTGTATTCCACCTGTCAACTTCTTTGGCACTGAATCCCCTTGGTAGCTGCCCATATTGGTTTTTCATTTTAGGGTGACTGGTTTGGCATTTTAGGCAATGAGTGCTACACTTGGCGGATCCTTTTTAAAAGGTGAAAAAGGAATGGTGTTGTAGGACTCTACATCATATCCTACGGTTCTGACCAGAGTACATCTAGTCTATCAATACCATCAGTTCAGTTTCCTAAAAAAACACCCACTCATTCCTATAAACATGAGAAAATTTATTTACTTAGTCTTTTCTCAAAAACTGTACTTACTTACTTTTCTACTGTTCCTTTTGTTAGAAGTGTAAATCAAATATTTCTCCCATCTTTTTTTTTAAGTCAATCTTTTTTCATTGATGATTAGGCTAGTTTTGTAGGATTTATTATTTTGGGATTTCTTCTTAAGCCCCTTTGCTTTTTGGACTATCATAGTCTATCATGATATCCTTAATTATTTGAGGTAGTATCATTTTTGAAAATTTTTCTCCTGCTTCTTTAGAAAATATTTTGTTTATTGTTGAAATGATTAATTATATGTAGGAGCAACTAGGTGATACAGTAGCTAGGTTCTGAACCTGGAGTCAGGAAAATCCAAACTCTAGTCAGACCAGTCATTTATTAGCTGTGTGACCCTGGTCAAATTACTTAACCTCTGTCTCCTTCTCATGATTGTTTAAAGGCTCAAAGGAGTTAATATTTGGAAAGCTCTCAGTACAGTGATTATTTCTTTCCTTACATGCCCATGAGATTTTGATCTTGGGACTTTTCTTTGGTGGTATTTTGTCAATTAGGTTGACTAATATTTTACTATTAATATTAGAAAATTTTCTGTATTTTTCCTGCAGTATGGTATTAAAGAGTTTTTTGGTGTTTTTTTTAAACTTGTAATATTCTTCTGGGAAACTCATAATTCTTAAGTTTTTTCTTTGCATCCTATCCTCAAGTCATTTGCTTACACTTCTATAGAATGCATATATATTTTTAAAAGTGTTCTTTTAAAGCCTTTTGCTTTTGACAGATTTTCTTCCACTTTGGTATTTTTGCCCTTCAATTCTATTATTCCCTCTTAGAGCCTTTCCTTATTGTTTTTTTTTAACCTTTTTGTGTCATTGGCCACTTTGGCTGGTGAAGCCTTGGACCTCTACTCAGAATAATGATTTTAAATGCACAGAATACAAAGGATTACCAAGAAAACTAATTATATTGAGATGCAGCTATCAGAATTCTTTCTTAAAAAGTTCATAGACCCTGGGTTAAGAATCTTCTACCACTTTGGAAAGATTTTCCGTTGTGTCATCGCGATTATGTGCTGCTTTTTTTTTTTTTTTAAAGAGTTCTGATTTAAGATCAAATTTCATCATTAATACCTTTTTTTAGAAGTTTTATTTGTCTTTGGAACTTTTCTAGAGTTTCTTGCTTTTATTTCATGGTTTCTGGGAAATCTACAAAATTCTCTTTTTACTGTTGGTTCATATTCCTTAACAGTGTAACAATTGCTTTGACATTTATTTGGGTTTCCTTTCATTCTTCTGTTTTTATGGTTCTCCTTGCTGGTTTATCTGCTTGTGAGCTACATTTGTACTAAGGTTTTCTCGCTTGACTTTTTGGCCTTAGAACTTCCGGTTACTTAGGCTTGTTCCCTTCACCTTTCACTACTTTGCAGATGACCCCCTCACTTCTCCTCTAGGCTGTGGTGGCCTGGCCTTTGTCTTTGTTCAGTTAAATGTGGGTTCAGTTAAATGACCCCAGTTGGATTTCCAGTTAATTTTCCCTTAGATGGAAATTCTTTCCCTTCCAATTTCTCTGTAGTACCTGTGTTTTTGTTTCCCTTCTCCTTTCCCTGCCTTAGTTTCTCTTGCTTTCCTTTGTGTAGCTCGGCAGAATTGGTTGCTAATTAGCTGCCTTTTGTGGGATGTGGGGAGTTTATGCTGTGTGTTGCCTTGAGGTGCCACTGCTAGACTTGGTAGCTCACAAATCCTTGTACGGAGTAGGTTGGGAGGGAGAGAAGCTCAGTGTGAGCTCTGAGTATTTAAATTCTTTGTAGTATTTGATTTTTAAAAACCTCTTCCTGTGTTACTGTCTCATCTTGTGGATTTGTTTTAGTGACTGTATATCTGGTGCAAAATTTGTTTTTCTTAGGTTTCCATATTGGAAGTTTGAGGAAAAGAGCTGCTCTGCTATCTTTGCTGATGAAATTGTTGAGATGGGACTTTAAAACATATTTTCTCTCATAAATACATTTGAATAAAGTTTCTATCTCCACTTTGCAAAGTGATTTTTCTATTATGCCTTAGTAAATTAAATTATGGAGTAGAGAGCAGAAGTTTATACAAAGGTCTGTTTTCCTTGTTTAATTCCAGTGAACAATTAGACTCTATTGTCAGTTTAAACTGATGACTATAGCTTACAAACTATTGAGCCTGTGCTAATAAATGCAACAGTTGTTCATAATTTGGTGTTAAATGACCTTTAAATGTAGAAGCTTACTGAGGATATCCTTGGGGAACAATTTAACTTCCAAATGACACCCATGAGTACTTGTTATCATTTAAATATGCTTCCTTTTGTCAATAACGGAATAACAAGTACTAGTTATATTTCTAATGTTGATTCAGATACTGGGAACCTGCTGAATAAATTAGTGTACATTTGATTTATATTGACCAAAAAATTTTACATTTGTGTGTTACATGTCAAGGTGACATGCATTTAAATGCACTTTAGAGCAGAGGTCATGTTTGACTGACACATCTGCTTACACTACTTTTAATTAACTTTTCAACATTATCCCAAAATTCCTTTTGAAGTACTAATTATGTCGGAACAGGATGGAAATCAACTTAAGAAGACAATAGTCTTTGAACTTTGCAAGAGAATACTAGATGAGCAAATAATTTTTTCAGATAAATTTTAAAAAGTAAAAGTTGCATATAACATTATAGAATATTAATTAAATATCTTTGATTTTTCTGCTGATAGCTTGGGTCAAAAATATTGAAATGACAGTAAAAGAGATAATATTATAAAGTTTTATTTTGATGATAGAAAAATTGTGGGAAACTTATTTTCTTAGTGTATTTATTAAGTGTCATTTTTTAAGGCAGTGACTCTACCAGTTAAGAAATTCATTAATACAGAATGCCCCAATAGTTTGGAAACAGCCATATTTATTTACTTATAATGCAAATGGGATTGTATTAAAAATTTAGGACAGTTTTAATCATCAACTCTCCCTGTAAGGGTAATATATTCTGTTACAACATGACTAGTTGTGTTTTTAGTTCATTGAGAAGTTTCTTGTGAACTTTGTTGAGAAGATGGCATACCTAAAAGATGAAATGTGTTCCAGCTGGGATGTAAAAGGCTTTATTTTTTCAAACTACGAAAATATTGTAGTGACAATAATACATTGGAATTTATTATGACTTTCTAAGGTATCCCTGCATATTAAAAAATTGTTTTTAGCTGAGGTTTTTGTAGAACTAGATGGATGTTAATAGAGAATATAGGGCATATATTTCTTCTTTTTGATGTGGTTTGAAACCCAAAGATTAAAATGAAGGAATTCTTTCATATTAGAGAATATCTTCTAAAACCTCTCAGTCATCTGGTATATAACAAATTAAGAATGTTGATTATGTGGTTGAACAATCACTTGGTTACAATAAGTATTGATTTTAGAGAACTGTTTTATAGGAAATGTTTACATCATTTCAGCTGACTTGCTTTACTTTAGGGTGTTGTTTATGGAAAATAACGTTTGTATCCTTACTTTCTAGTGTATAAAGAGGTATGCCTTGTTTCTTTAAAAAGAGTATTAATGAATCAACTTAAGCAATTTTACATGTAACCAGAACAGCACAGCGGAAGGCTCGTGCTCCAGATCTTTTAATGACTGTCCCTGTTTTCAGCATTTTGTTTTAGCTTGACCTCTGAGTCGTCACTTACAACTCAATTCATTCAGCTACAAGAAAACATACAGTTTTACTATACCATAATATACCATTTAAATATAACTTAATATTAAATGTAATTTAAGTATACCGTTTAATAAACCACTTAAAATAAGGTTCTTTTGACCAGTCATTCAGTGGATCATGGTTAAAAGCTTTTTCCTTATTCATTACATTACTGTCATATTAAAAATCAATATAGGAGGGATTTCTATGGAACAGATACATTTACTTTATCTATTCCCTTACAGTAGTTGATGGATATAATGAATTTTTCTTATTGTTTGGTGTTTTTTTCTCCTCTAAATATATTTGTATGTTCCATTCTGGGGTGGGGGTGGGGGAAGGTTGTAGAGGACAGGACATTGTTAGTGAGACCCAGAGAGTTAACCAAGCCGTATAAAAACAGGAAGAAGCTGAGAAAAGTTAGGACATGGGACAACATAGGAATGAAATGGTCTTCCTTTCATAGTTCTGATACCAACTGAGTCGTAGGATCTTAAAGGTCAACTAGTTCAGTGACTAGTCCTACCCTCTTCCCTCCTTTGCTAGCTGATACTCCTAGAAAAAAAGTCTGTATTAAAATGAGATATAGAAAAAAACTATAAAGTGTTATAAAATTATTATTATTAAGATGTTAAAAAACGATCTGTACCACTGCCCTTCGACAAGTTGTTTATCTCACATTCCAAGGTAAATGTTTTTCTGTAAGGATTTTAAAAATGAAACAAATAACTAAAGCTTACAAGTGAGGATTTATTTAAAGAAGAAAATAGTTGATCACTATAGAAATTCTCTTGGAACATCTTAAGACATTTGGTGAAATCATGATCAGTCAATTAACATCACTTTCTATGATTAAGTTTTTTCAAAGAAGTATTAAAAATGATATTTCAACGAATTTTTAAAAAATGTAATATAGCTTTTACAATCAGGACGTAGTTTCAGCTTATGCTATTAAAATACTTGTGACTGGTATTATCAAGGATTTATTTTTACTTGTTAAAAGTGAATGGAAACTTCTCAGTTGATGTTCTTAAGTCTTTGGAAGGTACTTTAAAGAGAACAGTTGTTGATAAGAAGCTTAGAGTGAAGTTATTTCATGGTTGCCAAGGTCGTCAGTTATGTAATATCTTAGTGTAACCCTATTGCATCAAAACGTTCCCTTGAACCTTGTTTAACTGTGGAAGAAAAGGAAAAATCGCTCCTGGACATTTGTTGGGATAAACTGTGGATGTCCAACAACTTGGATAGCAAGGAAAATGCTGAGCATGGGATTAGTGCTTTTGAAATTTGTGCTCCACTTGTAATGAGCAAGGAGAGATTTAAATATTAACTATGCCTGTGAATTCAGAATGTATTTTAAAATGAACCTCATTAGGACATTTCTTATGTTTGCACATATCACAAGAAATAAAGTCTTTGATTATACTACCAGACTTGCCCTGTCTTTTTTTTTTAGTTTCATACAACTTTTATATTGGAGATGTATATATGTGAAGATCCTAATGACTTAGTACTTTTGGTGGAAATAGGCAATTCATGTTATAGCAAAATTAACTGGATGTACAAATTATACATGATTGATGTGGGTAGCAGTGTGACCTAGTACAACGAACATTGGTCTGGAATTGAGTCAGGAGACCTGTGTAGCTTGGTTTTAACCGGAATGACCTTGAACCAGTCATTTAGCTTTTGGAACTTCCTTTTCTCATGGCTCCCTACCTTTGCAGGCAGATGATCCTGCTTGGCCGCTGAACCAGAGAGAGTTGGAGGGGCTGAAGGATCGTTCATTTGTGTAGCTTCAGCTTTCAGGATTGGTGTCCTAGAGGGTAGAGGAACGAGAGGGCATCCAGAAATAAAACCCTCATGGGCTGAAGATGAGTGCCAAGTGTGGCATGCTGGAGGTGGAAGGGGGAGAGGTCCACACTGGCCTGAGCTGGGGGTGCCTTTTCTCCCCCAGCTCTTCATTGCCTGTTGGGAGCTGCAGGTGGATGTGTGCGATGACCACCAAGGGGCAGTGGGAAGCCCGCTTTGTTCTTCTGGTCCCATTGGGAAGGTGGTTGGTATTAACCAATGTCTGAGTCTTATTTCCCATCTGGCCACTTCTCTTTGAGCGATGCTGTGAGGAAGGAGGCACTTTGTATCATCAGTCATCAGGAACCGTGATTGGTCATGAATCTGAATTCTTAGGCCTTTATTGTATGTGATATATATGATATAATTTTTTAAATGATGGTTTTACCTAACTAATCTATGTAATGTCACCCCAATTAAATTACAAATATGTCAATATATATACGTATCACACATATCATATCTAAGCCAGGGGAGTTTAAGAGGATTCATATGCCCTCCCATTGGTTGTGTTGAGAGAGTTGTCATTTGAAAGCCTTCCTTTTTAAATGCTGTTTTTAAAAAACATAAGGAAAATATATTTGCTTGCTTTGTTTTCAGGTTTATGAATTCAGGGAGACTGAGAGGTGGATAAAGCTAGAAAACTCCTTAAAAGGGCAGGAAATAGTTTTTTGCCCTTAATACAAGCTGGGGCTGGGAACCAGAGTAGAGAGAGAGCAAGTCTAGTATCTTCATAAGCTTTTAAAAGAATCCTATTCCTACCCTAGACTTAATAAATACAGACCAGCTGAGGAAAAGTCTAAGCCCAAACTGGTGGAGGAAATTGGTCCTTTTGCTGCTGAGGATAACGAGGAAGACTGAACAGCTAAAGCTGCTATAGCTGCTATTAGCCTTGGTTGGATTAGAATATATACCTGACTGATTACTTTTTTTCTCTTGGCCTCATTCTTACCCCCTTAGTACTTGTAAAGTAATGAAAGTAAAGTCTGAAGTAGATAATTTGTCCCCACGTATATTTTTATTTTTTCCCACTGAACATTTCTCAGTTACATGAAAAAAATCATTTTTTTGAGTTACATATTTTCTTTTTCCTCCCTTCTCCTTGAGAAGGCAAGCAGTTTGATATAGATTATACATGTGAAGTCATACAAACATTTCCATATTAGCCTTGTTGCAAAAGAAGACACAGACCCCTCCTCCCAAAGCCCCCCCAAAACATTTAAAAAAGTATATTTGAACTGTATTTGGCAGTTCTTCCTCTGGCAGTGGATATTTTTCATCATAAGTCCTTTGGAATTGTCTTGGGTCATTGTGTTGATCTGAATAGCTTAACCATTCGTAGTTGATCATTGTATATAGTATTGCTTTTACTGCGTACAGTGTACTGGTTCTGCTCATTTCTCTTTGCAGCACTTCATTTACATCTTGCCAGGTTTTTCTGAAACCATCCTGCTCATCATTTTTTATAGCACAATAGTACTCCATCCCAACTCATTCAGACAGATGGGCATCCTTTCAATTTCCAATTCTTTGCCACCACTAAAAGAACTGCTATAAATATTTTTTACATATAAGTCCTTTTCCTTTTTCTTTGATCTCTTTGGGATACAGGCATAGTAGTGGTATTGCAGGGTCAAAGGGCATACACAGTTTTATATCTCTTGGGGTGCTGATATATGGGGGCAGGACACAGACACAGACAGGAGAGGAAGGGTAACATGGGGATTGGGTATAAATACATGATATCTAAGTACTGATGGATGAAAGACAGAAAGGAGAACCAACTTTAAAGGGAGAGTGGGCAGAGTAGGGCAAAGGTCTGCTCTCTCAAGCCAAGCCCGATCTAGCTGTGGCAGCAGTCCTTTCTTCTTATTTGGAGGCTTTTGTTTGTTTTTTCTAAGGAGGTGAGGTTTAGATTTCTCATCATGGAGTGGGAGGTTGTGGAGTGCTGAGCAGAGGGACAGGAGCAGAGAGAGAGAATACAGCACTCTACAGTAAATTTAACATAGGTGCTTATTTGGAATGTTGATTTCTTTCAGAATTCTTTACTGAAAGTTGAATTTGTGTAATACAAATTTAGGTAAAATGAGAGAAATCTGTATTTAGTTTTGTTGGGTAATATTCCTGGGAATGAGTTTTCATTTTTGGGATCTCTTTAAGGAGGAGAGAGGTGGATTATTTTAATTTCTATTTACCCTTTTCTCGGGTGTCAGGGCAGTTTTCCTTAATAATTTTTTGAAATTTTGAATAATAATAATTTTTGAAATGAAGCATTCTTCTTTTGATCATGGATTTCAGGTACTCCGATAATTTTAAAATTATCTTTCCTTGATACGTTTTCCAGGTGAATGGTTTTTCCAGGGAGATATTTTACATTTTCATCTATTTTTTTCATTCTTTTATTTTTGTTTTATTGTTTCATGATGTCTTGTGAACGTTAGCTTCCACATGCCCAATTCTGATTTTTAAGGAATTATTTCCTTCAGCGAGCTTTTGTGTCTCTTTTTCCATTTGGCCAGCTCTACTTCTTTCCCCAAATCTGTTTATTTGTTTTCAATTTTCAACAATCACTTCCATGAGTTTTAAATTTTCTTTCCTCCCTCTCCTCTCCCTCCCAAAATGGCGTACAATCTTATGTGGTCTCTACATATACGTTCTTATTAAACACATTTTCATTAAAACGTGTGGGGGAAAGCATGAGAAAAACTAGACAAAACCAAACATACCAAAAGAGAAAATAATCTGCTTCATTCTGTGTTCTGACTCCATATCATTTCCACATTTTTAAGGAGTACTTTTCTTCATTGAATTTTTATAGCTTTTGCCAAACTGTTGACTCTTGTTTTCACAGTTTTCTTGCATTACTTCTCATTTCCTTTCCCAGTTTTTTCTCTATCCCTTTTATTTGGTTTTAACATCCTTTTTGAACTCTCCTAGGAATTCTTTTTTTTAAAATTAATTTTATTTATTTTCAGTGTTCTGTAATCACTACCATATAACTTAGATTATTATTTTTCCCTCCCTCCCCCCTACCTCCCTGAGATGGCATACAATTTTATATAGGTTCTACACATACATTCCTATTAAATACATTTTCACTACAGTCAAGCTATGTAGAAGAGTTAAAATGAATGGGAGAAATCATATAACAAACCAAAATATAATACACACAAAAAATGATCTGCTATATTCTGTGATTGAATTCCATAGTTTTCTTTCTGGTTGTAGAAGGCATTTTGCCTTAAAAGACCGTTGGGAATTTTTTTAAGTCCTTGCATCGCAATGAAGTTCTAAGTCTACCAGAAAAACTCTCGCACACTGTGGTTGTTGCTGTGTACAAAGTTCTCCAGGTTCTGCTCCTTTTGCTCAGCATCAGATCATATAAATCTTTCCAGGCCTCTCTGAAGTCTTCTTGTGTTCATCATTTCTTATAGTGCGGTAGTATTCCATTACATTCATGCGCCATAATTTATTCAGCCTCTCCTAGGAATTCTTGTTGAACTTATGTTCAGTTCACATTTTTCTTTGAGGATTTGCTGGTTTTGACATTGTTGTCTTCTGCATTTGTGTCTTGATCTTCCCTGTCACCATAGTAACTTTCTGTGGTCATGTTCTTTTTTGTTGTTTGCTCCCTTTTCCTGCCTTTCTTGACTTTAAACTTTATGTTAACGTTGGGCAGGCAGGTGGCACATTGGATAGAGGGCCAGGCCAGGAGTCAGGAAGACCTGAGTTCAAATCTGTCCTGAGGCATTTACTGTCTGTGTGATCCTAGGCAAGTCACTTAATCCTGTTTGCCTCAGTTTCCTTATCTATAAAATGAGCTGGAGAAGAAAATAGCAAACTACTCCAGTATGTCTGCCAAGAAAATTCAAAAAGAGTAGACACAAGTGAGATGACTGAACAGCAGCAGAGTTGGACTCCTTTCCTGGGGTGGAGGGGGTACTGTCCCAGCTTGAGGTTGTTCATGCTGCTGTTTTAACAGCTGGTTCTGGGCGTGTCTGAGTTTTTGGTGCTCACATGGTGGTATGATCTGAGAAGCATGGAACAGGAACAGACTTATTTCCCCAGAAGCTGTAAGTGCTAGTGTTCCTCTTGGTCCTAGAACCAGGGCTCCTCTCCCTCTGTTCAGCAAACTCCAGTGGCTTCCTGTTATATTCAGGATCAAACATTCAGCTTTTTTGTTTGACTTCTAAAACCTTTTATAATTTACCCTTTTCAACTTTTCCAGTCTTGTTATATAGTTTACTCCCACATTTCCCTGTTGTCACTGTGATTCAGCCTTGTTTTTCCTCAAATAAAGATTTCTATCTCCAGATTTCATGTGTGCGCTGTCTGTCTCTCTCCATCTCTACTTCCTGCTTCCTTCAAGATTCAGCAATAACCTCATCTTCTGAAAGAAGCTTTTCTCAGTTCTCCTTAACCTTAATGCCTTTCCTCTGAGGTTATCTCCAGTTTATCCTGCACATATCTTGTTTGTTCATAGTTGTTTTCATATTGCCTGTACATCAGACTGTGACCTCTTTTAGAAAAGGAACTGTCTTGCATTTCTTTATATAGCACAGTGTCTGTCAGTGGGATATCTAAGTTGCACAGTAAATAGATTACCAGGCTAGGAGGTAGGAAGACCCGAGTTCAAATTCACCCCAAGATACTTACTAACTGTGTGGCCCTGGTCAAAGTGCCTCAGTTTTCTTCTCTGTAAAATGGGAACAGTAATGACACCTGCCTCGCAGGGCTGTGGCTAGGACCAGCTAAGGTAGTTGTACAGCACTTGGCACAGTGCCTGGCACACGGTAAGCTCACCGTGACTGTTTGTTGTTATTGATACTATTGTTACCATCAGAATAATAATGAATGTTTGTGATTGACTCTCCAAACAGAATATTTATGGTGTAACACATAAGTGAAATTATGATACTGTGGAGAAAGACTGCCTAGAACCCTGCTCCGGAGTCTTTTAGCAATTTTAAAAATTACATTCTTCTTTCCCATACATTTGCAAGTTACTAGAAGGACAATTTCTTTATTTTATGAGGCATTGCTATATTTAAAGGAAATGTAGTTAATACAGTATTTGAAGTGGGTTCTAGAAGTATAGCATGGTGTTTGAACTTTCATCTCTTTTTATTGCAAAAAGTGAGTGAAAATTCCTTTCTGTACTATCACCATCACTAAGAATGCAGGCATCCATTCTGCCTAAAGCTCTCTCTCCTTTGGATCGGATGAATCTTCATTTTGGTATTTCTTGACTCAAGGCTTCATCTTCATTGCAGTCTGCTATAGTCACTTGATGTATTCGTTGGATTAGAGCGTGCCTGCATCTCGTTGGGCAGGGCTGCAGGTACCTTTAACAGTTGCATGTAATTTCAACAAGACAGGCAGAGTAGGTGTGATAAAAAATAGTACTTAACCTTTTACATTCTAGAGATTATGCGCTCCTTCAAGAGGGGAGAAGGTGGATTCTTTTTGCCCTACTATATTAGAACTTTGTTCTCATCAGTCCCTCTCTTAGCTGTGCTATATTTGATATTGGTTGCCTTATGTCAGAGAACCTTAGTGTACCTACTGATAGTAGGGGATTGATACTTAGAAGAGTAGTGATAGTGTGGAAAGGGATGTCAGTTCATTAAATAGGGAGAATAAGTTACTCCATCGTGGACTCATCCTGTTAAAAAGTAATAGGATGACTTCTGCCTCTCCAAGACGTGCGATTTGGCCTCATTCCACTCAGTGTCTTACCTAGTCCATATATGTGTATTCATGAATATTTTTCATAGTTCATTAATGGATAGTGGCACTTGGAATACAAAAGAAATTTTTTAAAGATCGAATATGAAGTGTATGTGGATGATATTGGAAGACCAACCAGACAACAAAAATCTACATTTCTATGTAATTTAAATGTTTATTTTTAATTTTAAAATTTATTTATTGTTAGTTTTTAACAGTCACTTTTATAAGATTTTGAGTTCCAAATTTTTTTTCCTCCTCCCTCCCCAAGATGGCATAAAATCTGATACAGACCATACATGTATTATCATATCAAACATATTTCCACATCAGTCATGTTGTGGAAGAAGAATCAGAACAAATGGGAAAAACCATGAGAAAGAAAAAAAGAGAGAAAATAGTATACTTTGATCTACATTCATACTCCCCGCATGTGGATAGCATTTTCCACCATGAGTCTTTTGGAGCTGGCTTAGATGGTTGCATTGTTGAGAAGAGCTGAACCTATCTGTTAGATATCCAGCAGTGTCGTTATGTCCCCCTGCTTCTGCTCACCTCACTCAGCATCACTTCATGTAGGAAGCCTTTCCAGGTTTTTCTGAAGTCTGCCTACTCGTCATTCCTATAAGAATACAAGCGTCCCATTCCATTCATATGCCACGGCTTGTTCAGCCGTTTCCCAAGTGATGGACATCCCCTCAGTGTCCGCTTCTTGGCCACCTCATCGGTTACTGTCTTTAGATGGTCCGCTGAGCATCGCACTGGAGACAGCTCTGATTCATTTCCTGAGTTTCCTGAGTTATGGTCTCAGATACTTGCTGTGTGACCCTGGGCAAGTCCCTGTTTGCCCCAGTGTCCTCATCTGTAAAATGATCTGGAGAAGGAAGATAAGAAACATTAATCAGCACAGTAACTGCCTGCTGTCTCGCCCCCTCTGCTGTGAGGAAGGAGGTACATTTCATCAGTCCTCTGGAACCATGATTGGTCATGAATCTGAATTCTTAGGTCTTTTAGTATTGTTTTCTTTTCATCTATTATTGTACTCATTGTGCATATTCTCTTCTCCTGACTCTGTCTCTTTCATTCTGTATTCTGTAAATTCGTCATTTCTTTTTTTACAATAATATTCAGTACATTCATATAACACAATTTGTTCAGCCAGTCCTCCTTTCATAGGCACTTCGTTCTAAGTTCTTTGCCACAACATTAAGGGTTTCTATGAGTATTTTGTTTTATATGGAGCTTTTCTTTCTGTCTTTGTTCTCCTTGCATTGTAGTTCATTCAGGAGAAAACAGTAAGATGCTTGGGTCAAAGGGCGTGAAGAGTTTAATGACTTTTCTTGCATATTCTAAATTAATTTCCAGAATAGTTTTGAATCAATTCATAGCTTTGTCAAAAGCATATTAATGTAGCTCTCATGTTGTAACTCCTTTAACACTGATTATTTTGTTTTTTTTGTCATCTTTGCCAATTTGATAGGTGTGAAATGAAAGCTTACAAGTATTTTGATTTGCTGTAATATGATTAATTATTTGGAGCATGGTTTCATGTGTTATCTCAGTTTGCATTTTTTGAAAACTATTCATATCTTTTCACTACCTGTTAAATTGCTCCTTATAAGAAATAGATTTTGTACATATATACATGCATATGTACATATGCATGTGCATATATACATGTGCATGGACATATACACATATACATATGCATGTACATATACATATGCATGTATATATATGTGTTCATCCTTCACTGCCGAAGAAGACCATGCCATTGGAGAAACAATGACATGACTTGCACTTGACTTTGTTTTTTTTGAGTGAGGGGGAGGGCTGTGCAGGTCACCAGCCTCACTTCTCCTCCAGAGCCATCTGAATCCAGTGATGACCCAGGATGAGGCAATTAGGGTTAAGTGACTTGCTAGTGAGTGTCAAGTGTCTGAGATGAGATTTTTACTTAGGTCCTCCTGACTTCTGCACTGGTGCTCTATCCACTGCACCACCTAGCTGCCCGAAAAGTATCCTGAGGGCAGATTTGAATTCAGGTCTTCCTGACTCCAGGCACAGCACTCTATCCACTGCACCACCTAGCTGCCCCTATGTATATATGTACATATGTATTATATGTATATGTTCATATATCATAAAACAGCTCAGTGTTTGATAAATATGAACTACTGAGCGAAGAATTCTCTATTCAATAAGAATTACTGGAAAAACTTCAAAATTTTGAATATCATCTTGTGACGTGATAAGCTCCAAAATAGATTAGTAACCAAAATGTAAGAAGTCACATCATAAAAAATATTAGAAATGAGTAGAAGGGAGACCTTTTCACACCTGTGGGAAGAAGTTATGACCGAAAAAGGCTAGAGATGATTGATCACCAAAGACATAAATCATTTATTTTTATTTATTTTAAATTTTTTAATTATTTTAATTATTTAAAATTTTGAAGTTTTGCACAAAATATCTGTGTTGCTTATATAAGAAGACAAAGTGTTGAGTTGAAAAACTTTATATCAAATGTTTCTCATGAAAGTGTGTTATCCAAGACTTATAGAAACTTATCTTAGACATATAGAAATTTAACACATACAAATGATTTTTGATAATGACATTCCATATTTACTATCTTACCTCTCTCCTGAGAGGGAGGAAATGTGTTTTTTATAGTTAATTTTCATGTCTATGCAGCTAATATAAATCCACATTTTCTACACAAAATATATATATAATATATAATAATAACATATATAATATATATGTGTGTGTATGTATGTTAATTCTCTATTTTGAAATCAGGCTTTTATAAGAGGTGCTTGATGTGGTCTCCCTTTCTTCCCCCCGCTGCCCACTTTATAATTTCTCTTCTTATACTAACTTTATCCTATTTAGTAAACTCCAGTGACACGCTGTTAGCTCAGTTTCCTTATACTCTGCTCCCTTCCATTTGCTCTGCAGTTCAGCTACACTGACCTGCTTGCTACTCCTGACATAGAGTATTCTATCTTCTGTCTCACGGCCTTTGCATTGGATGCTTTCGATGTTTGAAATGCTTTCCCTCTTCACTTCATCTCCACCCATTCTCTTCTCTGACTTCCTTCCCGACTTAGCTTAAATCACACCTTCTGTAGACCTTTCCTAATTCCCTGTGACTCCTCTCCTACTCCACACTGCTAGTCCCTTCTCCTGTGTGATTAATTTTCATCTACTTTGTATACATTTGTAGGTACCCAGTTATTTACATATTTTCTTCCCTATTAGAATGTGAGCTTCTCAAGGGATTGTCGTTACCTTTTTTTATATGCCCTATCACTTGTTCTAGTCTCTGGCACATAACAGGCACTCAATAAATATTTTTTTGATTGATTAGTTATATGGAACTTATTGTATTATATGATAAAAATTCATATACATATACACATATATAGTTTGTGGATCAATTGTGTGATTTTATTGGCATTAGAAGTTCCCAGTGAGAAACTTCCTTTATCAGTTTGGATTAGTGCCTTATTTGCAACCAGAATTGCCTATGAGCACATACTCAGCGTATGCCTGGGGCCACACAACCATTTTATATCAGAGGCATGACTTAAATCTAGGTCTCAGTGACTTTAAAGTCACTCCCCATTCCAGTATGCCACATGGGGTAAGATGCTAGTCTAAATTTATTTTTTGTTAAATTACGTGGCAGTTTTTTCTGCTATTTTTGAAGAGAGATTGTTTTACTCGGTATTTTGTGTTCCTGAGTTTGTAAAATATTTTGTTGTGTTCGTTTGTTTCTGTGTATCCTTTGCCTGGTTCAGGCCATCCATCTATTTAAAACACAGACATATGTACACACGTATATGTTTTAAAGCTTTACTGACTTTTGTATGATCTAAATTCTCCACTGTATCTCTCCTCTCTTCTCCTCCTAGAGAGCCTCTCTTATAATCAGGAATAAGAGAGAAGGGATGAAGATCCCCCTCAGCAGAGCTCACCTGTACTCTGTAGCTGCAGTCCTCTGCCTTAGCAGAGAAGAAAGGTGGACCTGTTTTCATGTTTCTTCTTGAGGGCTGAACTTGGTCATTCCTATTTCATAGTACTGAGCTTTGGTTGCCTTTGTTTTTCCTTCTTTGTTCTTTCTTTTACTTTGCTGTAATTGTTACTACATTGTTTTCTGGCTCTGCTTATGTCACTTCACCTCGGTGCATATAGCTTTTCCTACGCTTCTCTTCGCCATATACATTGTTTCTTACAATACAGTGATGTTCTGTTAGGCTAATTTACCACAGTGTGTTTATCCATTTATCCATATCCATATCTCCTGTCTTGGGGAATTTTATTTGTTTCCAGTTCTTTGGTGATTGCTGAAAATATTACTTTGGTGCTGCTCTAAATATTTTGGCATATATTGTACCTTTTTTTTTTAGTTTTAATATTTATTTTAAACTTAAAATAAGAAAAGAAAAAATGTCATGTATACAGCAGAACATGAGAGGATTTAATATAAAGCAATAAATGTCCATTTCAAGAAAGCCTATATAATGAATGCTGCACATTATTTTCAAAGCTATCCTTTTCTTTGCTTCCTTTTATGTTTTCTTTTGTCCTGTGCTGTGCCTTTTTCACTTTGTTTGCTCCCTCCCCCCCAGAAAGCTACAATTAAGTGTGGATGTTATATATACTTACATATATATATATATATATATGTCTGTGTGTGTATACATGTATATCTATATTATATATAGATATAGAAAGATAGTTATCCATAAACATACACATATATTCACATATATACATAATACTGTATTATTCTTATTTCTTCTTGTCATCTGTTTCTTTAAAGGTGGATAGCATCGTCCTTCATATGTCCAAGTCTTTCCATATTTTTCTAAATCTGCCATGTCGTTTCCTGTACTACAACAGTATTCTGACCCAGTCCCATTCTATCTGGGAGATTGACTATGACAGTTTCCCCCTAATTTTCTGCCTTCCCTGTATCGGCTGTATAGGTTGTACTTATACAGGAAAATTTTGAAATAATCAGAATTATCCATTTTGCACTTCAGCACTGCTTTCACCTTATAATATGTTTTAATGTCTGATACTACTGAATCTAGTTCCTTCACATCTTTTTCCCTTGGTTTCCTTGAAGTTCCTGACCCTCTGCTCTTCCAAATGAACCCTGTTATTATTTTTTCTGACTCAGTAAGATTTTGTTTTGTAATTTAATTAGGATGGCATTACGTAAATAGATTAGGTAAAATTGCCATTTAAAAAAATTATATCAGCTTTCCCTACTCATAAACACTAAATGTTACTTCAGTTATTTAGAAAAGTGTTTTGTGTTTATATTAGTATAGTTTCTTTGTCTGTTTTGGCAGGTATATTCTTATATACATACTTTTTGTACTGGATCATTATTTTCTACTGTTGATTAATGTAGCTGACAGTTTGGACTGGTTTTTTTTTTTTAATATTGACCTCCTTGGAAGTACATATTCTTGTCAAAGAACATGGACATTTGAGTCACTTCTTTTTCCCCCAGGAGGTTGCATTCTATAGTTAGCCGTCATTTCTATAAATTTGAAAACATTTTTATTATCCTGTTTTACAAATAAGGAAATTAAGGCAGGCAGAGGTTAAGTGACTTGCCCAGGGTTCCCCTGTTACTAAGTGTTGAGTCATTTTTTAAAAAAACAAATTGCTTTTCAAAATGGTTGTGCTAATTCATTGTTTTATCAACAGTGTGTAATATAGCTGTCTTTCTAAAACCTCTGCATTGCCCCAGAACTTCATCTTTGCCAGTTTTCTGTATATGTAAAGCAAAACCTCAGAGTTGCTTTGAATTGAGAAAGCTCAGTAGCAAAGTGGACAACGAACTGCTTTCAAGAGTAAGGAAAGCCTGATTTTGACTGTGACCTCAGACGTCTACTCGCTGTGTGATGCTCGACAGGTCATCTAACTTCATCTGATGTATCCTTATCTGTAAAATGGGAACAGTAATGGCATCCCACCTCTCAGGATTGTTGTGAAGGTAAAAGTGAGATGATATTTGTAAGATGCTTTACAAACCTTAAAGTGCTAACTGTAAAGTAATTAAATTTATTAATAATACTTTAACATGTTATCAGTAATAATATTATAATGAGTGACTTGGAGCAGTCTTTCAAGTATTTATTAATGATTTAAAATGCATTTCAGAACTTTAATGAAAATATCCTTTGACCACGTATTCATTGGAGAATGCCTTTTGGTCTTATATTTGTGTTATTTTTCTGTCTTAGGTATGACACCCTTGTCAGAAATATTTGATACAAGTATTTTTTCTGAGTTGACTACTTTCCTTACTACCCTAGCTGTATTGATTGTTTGAACAAAAGCCTTTCATTTTCTTGGAATCTTTTAACGTTTTTATCTTTTATGATCACCTCTAACCCTTGTTTGTTTAATAATTCACTCTTTGCTATGGCTATGAAAGCTTCCAATTTTATTTTCAAGTTGTCACTTTTTAATAGTATGATCTTTAAAGTTACATGTTTGTTTTGAGCTTACTGTTGTGTATGGTACGTGCTATTGGTCTAAACCTAATTTCTGCTAAACTGCTTTTCAGTTTTCCTTAGAGTTCTTGATGAATGAGTTCTTTTCCAAAGTGATTGGTATTCTGTGGTTTATCAAACACTGAGTTACTGAGTTTAGCTATTCTTATTCTCCCTTAGTTAGTGTGCTTTATTGAACTCCTTTTTTGTTTTCTAGTCAGTTTCAAATAGTTTTCGTGATTACTGCTGTACAGTAAAATTCGAGGTCCGAAAGTACTGCATCACTACTTTTTTGTCCATTATTTCCTTTGAGATGCTGTATCTTGTACGCTTCCAAATGAATTTTGTTGTTATTATCTAGTTCTACAAAGCATCCCCTTGGTAGTTACACAGCACTAAATCTATAAACTAATTTGAGTATATCCTAATTTTGTGATAATACCATGATCAACTATGAGCATCAAATAGCTTTCTAAATTTTGAAGTAATTCTTTATTTTTTTTAATGAGCATTTTGCCATTACATAGTTATCCGAGTTTTGACTTTGCCTTGAGAGACTGACTCTTAGATACTCTATATTTTGAATGAATTATTCATTTCTATTATTGCCTGCTGGATTTTATTGGTATTAGATATAGATAGATATACTGTTCATTTTTGTGAATTTATTTTTTTATACTGATAATTCCTCTCTGGTATTGTCTCTGATGATCCTTAGGATTCACTAAGTAAATCATAATGTTATCAACAAATAAGGACAATTTTGTATCCTTTTTACCTGTGTTTATGCCTTTAATTTATTTCTGCGGTCTTGTTACTGTTGCTAACAATTCTACAATCATGTCAAATAAAAGTGAAGGAAATGGGACATCCTTACTTTACTTTTATATTTATTGGGAAATCTTCTAGTGTTACTTTGTTATGTATAATTTTAACTTTTGGTTTGATATAGATACTTACATTTTTAAAGAAGATTCTTCTATGCTTACACTTTGTAGGGTTTTTAGTATACACATATATTTTATTTTGTCCAGATTGCTTCTTGAACTATCCTTACATGTAATTGGAAAAAATAAAACACTATTAAGTGGGGGAAAAGAAACAGAAAGAGACAAAGCGAGACAGAGCTAAGAAAGAGACAGAGACATCTTAAGTGGGAAAGTGGAGATGGCGAGCGTTGCACACCCGGCATCATTTTGTTTTCTTAAGTAATTTGAACGTGTTTGAATGTATAGTTCAATTCATTAAACGCTGAAGGGCCTCATTGAAGTCTTCTCTACTAGACAATGTTACTTGGCTTTGCTTAACTGTTTTTCTTTGTTATAAGGGACCTTACATACCAGAGTTAACTTGGGGACGGTGTAATCATATCAGGAAATGTGTAGGGTGAAAAGGCATCAACTTTCAAAATAAAATTAAAGTTAAATAAAGTGAAGGTGTTTTCCACATCAGGCTTCAGGACCCCTATCACAGAGGGATTTCTGTATGAGTAATGGTGGATTTCTGAGTAACTTGTGTGTTTCCAGGACAATTGCAAAGAATGATTGGATCAAGACCTATGAATACTTTTGAATTTTCAGGTTATGGGAAAGTGGCTTCTAGTAAATGGCCAAATTTATGATGTGATTAAATTGATGAAATTGAGGTTGATGGTATTATCTCCTTCATATTCCCAAACATTAATTAGAGGAGGGAACTATATCCTGGTAATAAAATCACTCTTGCAAAAAAAAATGCTCCCTGCATATGTTGATATAACTGTTTTGGTTGTTTTTATTTTTAATATTTTTTATTTTAATAGTTTTTCTAGAATTGGACTATTTTTGTAAACCTGGCATAAATCTAACTTGTGAGCAACTAATTTTTTTTTTAATATATTGCTATAATTTTTTGAGGGAGAGGGTGAGAAAGCAGGATTTTATTTTAAAGTTTAAACTTGAGCTTCTTTGCTTTATTCTCTCTTGGTTTAAATACTTATGTATCTCAAAAAAGAAATTAGAAAAAGTATTTCCTTTTTCATTTTTTGAGAATTAGAATTAGAGATTTTGGTATAGAGATTTCTTCCTTTGTTTTGTCATAGAATTAGGTCAGATCCTTTCTTTCCTATTTTTGCAGTTAGTTTATGTAATATTGGAATTGCAATCAGTGCAGTTTCTTTGGGTGTTTTTTTAGAATTTACTTTTAAATCCAGCTGATACTGGTCTGCCCTCCTTCTTTGGCTCCTTTGTATTTTTCCCTATTATTTATTTTTTCATTAATTTTAATGTATTACTACACCAAATTTTGTGTCTCTGTGTGTATATACATGAGAAGAATCCTTTTTCATATGGTTCATAGATGATTGAAATTTATTTGGTACCTGTTCTCCCTGTTCCATTCTCTGTTTTTTTATACTCATGTGCACGAATTGTGAGAAATATTAAGTTCTTTCCTTTCTTCCTTAATTTTTCCTTTCTGTGTTCCTTTTTATTTTCTCTCTTAAGGTCATCAGAATGGGACAAAATTCCCAGGCCTTTGTCTGTCTTTCTTCCTTCCTTCCTTCCCTTCTTCCTTCCTTCCTTCCTTCCTTCCTTCCTTCCTTCCTTCCTTCCTTCCTTCCTTCCTTCCTTCCTTCCTTCCTTCCTTCCTCCTTCCTTCCTTCCTTCCTTCCTTCCTTTCTTTTTTTTATGGTGCCAATTTTAAATAGTTTTTATTCTCCAGGACAAGACTTGTATTTCCACTTGTTTGTGTTTGTCCTTCGCTGCCAAAGACCATGCCATCAGAGAAATAATGACATGACTTGCACTTGACTTTGTTTTGAGTGAGGGAGGGCTGTGCAGGTCACCAGCCTCACTTCTCCAGAGCCATCTGAATCCAGTGACCAGATATTCATCAGGATGACTAGAGAAGACCCAGGATGAGGCAACTGGGGTGAAGTGACTTGCCCAAGGTCACACAGCTAGTGAATGTCAAGTGTCTGAGGGGAGATTTGAACTCAGGTCCTCCTGACTCCTGCACTGGTGCTGTATCCATTGTACCACCTAGCTGCCCTCCACTTGTTTACCGTACTGATAAAAGGCGATGTTGTTCACTTCTCTCCCTCTGCACACACTCAAGTATTCAGAATGCCCAGATTTCACAATAGCTGAAATGTTACTTTTAAACTGCTTCTGCCTTGGTGACAGATTTTGAGTCCTTCAGCTTTTGAAAAGCTGTGTGGAATGCTCTTTCTTCTGTTGTTTAGTCCACTCTTCAATGGTGGGTCCAGAAGGAGTACCTCCAGATGGGGCTGCTCCACCCCCTGGGAACCCTCCCTGAGGCGTATCTCCTGGCATGCCCCCTGCACTCTGGTACAGCTTGGTAATGATGGGGTTGCAGACCTTCTCCAACTCTTTCTGCTGATGCTCAAATTCTTCCTTCTCAGCAGTCTGGTTCTTATCCAACCAGTTGATTATTTCATTACATTTATCAAGGATCTTCTGTTTGTCTTCATCACCAATTCTGCCTTGCAGTTTTTCATCCTCCACAGTAGCCTTCACATTGAAAGCATAAGATTCCAGAGAATTCTTGGAAGACACCTTGCCTCTCTGCTTCTCATCCTCAGCCTCCTGGACCATACGCTCAATGTCTTCCTTGCTCAGATGTCCTTTATCATTGGTGATGGTGATATTGTTCTCCTTGCCTGTGCTCTTATTCACAGCAGAAATTGAGAATGCCATTTGCATCAATGTCAATCTGAGGAACACCTCTGGATGCTAGGGGGATTCCTATGAGCTCAGATTTGACAAGCAGGTTGTTATCCTTTGTCATTGCTCTCTCACCTTTATAAACCTGAATAAGCACACCAGGCTGGTTGTCCGAATAGGTAGTAAAGGTCTGTGTCTGCTTGGTGGGGATGGTGGTATTATGTTTGATCAGAACAGTCATAAATCCACCAACAGTTTCAATTCCAAGGGAAAGAGGAGTGATATCCAACAGCAACAAGGCCTGCACATTCTCAGATTCATCTCCAGACAAAATGGCAGCCTGGATAGCTGCACCATAAGCAACAGCCTCACCAGGATTGATACTCTTGTTGAGCTCCTTGCCATTGAAGAAGTCTTGCAGAAGCTTCTGGATTTTGGGAATTCGAGTGGAACCACCCGCCAGGACGATGTCATGAATCTGTAATTTATCTAGCTTTGCATCTCTTAAGGCCTTTTCCACAGGCTCCAATCAGCATTCAGCTCTTTGAAATGGGCCCAAGTGATTGATGTATAGAAGTCAATACCTTCATAAAGGGTGCCATTTCAATAATGGCCTGGGTATTAGAAGAGAGTTTTGCACGTTCACAAGTGGTGCAAAGATGGTGAACAGCCCTCTTGTTCTCATTGATGACCTTCTTATGCTTTCACTTGAACTCAACACTGAAATGGTTGACCATTTGATTGTCAAAGTCCTCCCCAACCAAGTTTGTGTCCCCAGCTGTGGACTTGACCTCAAAGATGCCATCTTCAGTGGTAAGAATGGAGACATCAAAAGTATCAAATCCAAGGTCAAAGATCACCGCATTTCTCTCAGCGCCAGCCTTTTTGTCCAAGCCATAAGCAAAAGCAGCAGCAGTTGGCTCATTGATGATTCAGAGCATATTGAGACCAGCAGTGGTTCCAGCATCTTTAGTGGCTTGACATTGGGAATCGTTGAAATAGGATGGTACTGTGACTACGGCATTTGTGACAGTCTTCCCAAGGTAAGCTTCAGCAAATTCTTTCATCTTGGTCAATACCATAGAAGATACTCCTTCTGAATAGAAACTTTTGGTCTCCCCTTTGTGTTCCACTTGGACCTTAGGCCTGCCTGCATCATTCACCACCATAAAAGGCCAGTGCTTCATGTCTGGCTGTACAATTGCATCATCAAGTCTGCGACCAATCAGATGTTTGGCATCAAAAACTGTGGTCGTGGGGTTCATTGCAACTTGATTCTTTGCAGCATTGCCAATTAAACGTTCTGTGTTAGTGAAGGCAATGTAGCTGGGGGTCCTGTTTCCTTGGTCATTAGCAGTGATGTCCACTTTCCCATGTTGCTAGACTCCCAAACAGGAATAAGTGGTGCCAAGATCAATGCCAACTGCAGATCCCTTTGACAGGGTTACTAGGGAGTTGGAGGTCATAGCTGACCACTGTGGAGAAAGAAGGGCTGCTGCTGCACTGAGTTGTCTTTCTGAAGAGACTTTTGTCTCTTCTCCCATTATTAAAATGTAAGCCCTCCATCATTCCAGTTTCTCAAATGTGTTTACCTTTGACTTCTCTTGCCTTTGTGTTTACATTTGAAAATTTCTACTCAGCTGGAGTCTTTTCTTCAATACCTGAATGCCCTCTATTTCATTAATGAGCATTTTTTACTGTGTAGGATTGTACATAGGCTTCAGAGTAAGAGTTATTCTTGGTTTCAGGCCTTTTGCCTCTAGGAATATCATATTCTGGGATTTTTCCTTCTTTGTGGTAATAGTTGCTGTATCTTGTGTGGTTTTGACCTGCAGTGTGTTGGTATTTGAGCTCTTCTTATCAGTCTACTTGCAGTATTTTTAAGGGGTGGAGTGGGGGAGAAATGTTTTCAGAGAAAGGACAGGTTCTGTTCATGATTTTCAGGGAGTCTGGTGATTCTTTAATTATCTGTCCTTGACCTATTTTCCAGGTGAATTGTTTATTTTTTTATTTTTTAAATATATAATTTTTTCCTTTTCAGTTCTCAACATTCACTTCCATAAGAATCTGAATTCAAAATTTTCTCCCCATCTGTCCCCCACCCCACCCCAGGACTGCATGCACCCCATCCTCCCTTCTTACCCTTCTTTCTTCCATCCTCCTCCCCTGTTTTTCTGTAGGGCAAAATAGATTTCTATACCCCATTGCCTGTATATCTTATTTTCCAGTTGCATGCTAAAACAATTTTTAACATTCATTATTAAAGCTTTAAGTTCCATATTCTCTCCCTTCCTCCTTCCCCACCCACCTTCATCGAGAAGACAAGCAATTCGGTATAGGTTATACATGTGTAACAATGAAAAACTCTTCCATAATAGTTATGTTGTGAAAGACTAACCACATTTCCCTCTGTCCTGTCCTGCCCTTCATTTATTCCATTCTTTCCTTTGACCTATCCTCCCACAATAGTGTTTGCTTCTGATTATCCCTTTCCCCAATTTGCTGTCCCTTCTATTATCTTCCCTCTCCTATCCCCTTTCCCCTTGCCTTCCTGCAGGGTAAAATATATTTCCATACCCAATTGAGTGGATGTTATTCGCTCCTTAAGCCAAATCCCATGAGAGTAAGGCTCACTTATTTTCTTTCACCTCCCCCTCTTCCACTCTGTTGTAAAAGCTCTTTCTTGCCTCTTTTATGTGAGATGATTTGATACATTCTATTTCTCCCTTTCTCTCACTCCTAGTACATTCCACTCAACAGTAAATTTTATTTTTTAGGTATTCTCCCTTAATATTCAGCTCACCCTGTGCCCTGTGTCTATACACACACACACACACGTGCATATGTGTATACATACATACATACATTTATATAGACAGAGGGCACAGGGCACATATATATGTATTATAATACATACATGTACACCCATGTACATATGCATACCTACACATATATAATATACACATAATAGCCATGCATACCTACTGTACACACACACACACACACACACACACACACACACACACATGCACACATATTCTAATTACCCTAATACTGAAAAAGGCTTCATGAGTTACAAATAATATCTTTCAATGTAGTAATGTTTTAAACAGTACAACTTTAATGAATTCCTTATGGTTTCTCTTTCCTGTTTTTCTTTTTATGGTTCTCTTGATTCTTGTATTTGAAAGTCATATCTTCTACTCAGCTCTGATTTTTTTCAACAAGAATGCTTGAAAGTCCTCTATTTCATTGAAATTCCATTTTCCCCCTGAAGTATTATAGTCAGTTTTGCTGGGTAGGTGGGTGATTCTTGGTTTTAATCCTATCTCCTTTGACCTCTGGAATATCACATTCCAATCCCTTTGGTCCCTTAGTGTAGAAGCTGCTAAATCTTGTGTTATCCTGATTGTATTTCCACAATATTTGTATTGTTTATTTCTGGCTGCTTGTAATATTTTCTCCTTGACCTGGGAACTCTGGAATTTGACTACATTATTCCTTGGAGTTTTCCTTTTGGAATCTCTTTCAGAGGTGATTGGTGAATTCTTTCTGTTTCTATTTTACCCTCTAGTTCTAGAATATCAGGGTAGTTTTCCTTGATAATTTCTTGGAAGATGATGTTGATCATGTTTTTCAGGTCAACCAATAATTTTTAAATTATCTTTCTTGGATCTATTTTCCAGGTTAGTTCTTTTTCTAATGAGATATTTTGCATTGTCTTCTATTTTTTCATTTTTTCATTTTGTTTTATAATTTCTTGATTTCTCATAAAGTCATTAGCCTCCATCTGCTCCATTCTAATTTTCAAGAACTATTTTCTTCAGTGAGCTTTTGAACCTCTTTTTCCATTTGGCCAGTTCTGCTTTTTAAAGCATTCTTCTCCTCATTGGCTTTTTGAACCTCTTTTGCCATTTGGGTTTAGTCTATTTTTAAAAGTGTTATTTTCTTCAAAACTTTTTTGTGTCTCTTTTAGCAAGCTGTTGACCAGTTTTTTGCATTGCTCTCATTTCTCTTCCCAATTTTTCCCTCCACCCCTCTTACTTGATTTTTAAAATCCTTTTTGAGCTCTTCCATGGCCTTGAGACCATTGCATATTTTTTTTGGAGGCTTTGTATGTAGAAGCCTTGACCTTGCTGTCTTCCTTTGATGGTATACTTTGCTCTTCCTTACTGAAAGGATGGAAGTAAAAACTTTTCACCAAGAAAGTAACCTTTTATAGAGTTATTTTTCCCCCCTTTTTGGGCATTTTCCCAGCCGATTACTTGACTTTTGAATGCTTTGTCAAGTGAAGGGTATATTAGCCTATGCTTCAGAGGTTTTGTGCAGCTATTCTCTGAGATATCTCTAGGGACCTGTAAGTTCTCAGTTTCTCCAAGGTGGCACAATCAAGGGAGAGAAGTTTATTCCTCTCCTGGCCTGTACTCTGGTATGTAAGCAACCAAAAGCACACTTTTCTGCTCTGGAATTGGAAGAACGGTTCCCTTTCCACACCTACCACCACTACCATTCACACCAGGACTGCCTCTCAGGACTGAGACCCAGATCAGCTGCTCTATTCCACCAAGGTCTTTAGCCGAGGTCTCCAAAAGTGGACGCTGCTGCCACAGTGGCTGCTGCCACCTTGGACAAGTGCTGGGGCCAGACTATGCTCCCCTCTCACCCAGGTGAAATAGCTTTCTCCCTGACCTTTGAAGCTGTTCTTGGGAAATCTGCCATCTGCAGCAGCTGCCCATGATTCCACACCCTGAAGCCTGTTCCAGTCCTGTAGGTGCTGTGGGCTGCACTCCCAGCTACAAGGCCAGTGTGATAGACCTTTCCTGTCCTCCTTCTAGGCTTTCTTGGGCTAGAAATCTATTTCACTCTGTTATTTTGTGGCTTCTGCTGCTCTGTAATTTGTTTAGTCATTTTTTTACAAGTGTTTTATGGGCTCTGGGGGAAAGCTAGGACAGGTTTGTCCTTCTACTCCTCCATTTTGTCTCCACCCCACACCCATCGAATTGTTTTTAATAGTAGATACGTTTCTTTATATTTTTTTCAATCTTGTGATTTTTGTTTTCACATACTAATGTAATTTACATTGCAAATATTTGTCTCGTGGAATTATTTAGTTCTGTCTGCTTCATATAATAATTTTCAGGTAGTCTGCTCCTTGGATGAGGTTTTCCACCTTTTGTTCTAAGTTGTTCTTCTTCCAGTCTCCTCTAAACTTTTTATTTCACTTATGTAAAAAGTATCTTTTGCTTCATTTGCTTCTGATACTCTTGTAGTCCTTGAGACTAATCCATGTATGTCTTTTTTGCTCTGAGGCTCCTCTACCTGTATTATAGTTATTTTCTCTTTTTAGTGGTTTTCCTGATCGACAACTCATGATGCATACGTAATATTTCTTCATAGTGTTTAATGTGTTCTGTTACTCATATCTTCAGCCCCAGGTCTTCATTTTATTTTTACCATCTGTTTCTCCCTCCCCTCTTCCCTAAATTCTTCAATGGTATGGTCAGGCTCTCTTTGGACCTGATCTTGTTTTCCTGGTTTCCTCGTATTGGCCTGCATCTCCCCTGATGTATAGGTGCTCAGCGCACTGACAGGCTTCAGAATCATCCTCCAGTTTATTGTAGTAGTGTTATGTGCCCGCTGGGTCTTCTTCCTTGGGGGTGTTGCTGTCTTCTTTCTCCTTACTGCTAATCCATTCAGGGCTTCCCCAGTAGCCATTTCCATCCCCTCCACTCCCCTAATTGTGTGGTATTCCTAGATCAGGAAAGTGCAATGGGTTTCTAGCCTGTACTCATCCTAACTTCTCTGACAAATCCTTCTTTCCAGTTTCCTTAGTTTCAAACTATCTCTTTGTACTATCGTCTGCTGAGTGAGGAGGCTATAAAGTTTGTTTCTCTTTATATTTCTTGATCATAGTTCAATTTGGTGCTCTTTTTAGATTACTGCTTATCTAAATGGGTTTAGCTCCTCTATGGCCTTTCATGTGGCTATCTTAACCTGAAGCTCATCTGTCTCTTAGGGCTTGCAAGCAAAATATGGTAGTTCCAAGGGACCTCTGGAAGCTTGGTTGGAAGTCAGGAGATGCTGTGTGCTGAGTTCTGCCTTCAAAGAATAGAAAGTAATGTGTGAATGGCCCAAGTTATGTATTGGTAGCCATGAAATCGAATAGGTACTTTTTTGCAATTATAACCTCTGTGCCTATGTTTTTTTTGTAAAAATGAGTGGTTTAGATGAGACAATTTCTGAGGGCCCTTCCAGCCCTCACTATGATTTCATTATTAAATTTTAACCATCCTCCTGACTGAAACAGATTCTATGAATATATATATATATCAGTCACTTGGAAGAATGTTTCAAAAGAAATTTTTTCCAAATGGCAACATCAAGACCAACTCAGATTTTCAATGAAAATCCCAATTTGCCTTAAATATTCTACGTGGCATTTGAAAAACCAGTCAGGGTAATTGTTAATAAGAGAAAAAGAGTAGGATCACATCACTGGACAAAGTTCAGTAATGCATATATTTTACTGGAAAAGGTGATACCTTTCTACATATCCATGATAGCTAAAAATTCCAAACTGGACAAATCACATGTCTGAATACTATTTAAATACATCTTTCCAAAAATTATATTTAAGACCATCATTATCATCATCATTAAGTATTCTATAACATAACATAAATAATAAATATAATAATATAAAACTCAGTGAACTGAGTTTTTTTATTGCATTGCCTTTCTTTGTGTTCTTGATATGTGGAAAGGATTATTCTCACATTCCATAATGACACTGATAATATTAACAACGGCAGTAATAATGATAGGTGACATATTGCCAGGCCCCTTAGCCAGCAAGATTGGGGAATGGCCACTTTTCTCAAACCTCTCGACAGTCCTTCTAGCCCTCGAGAAAAGGAATTACGCACTAGTTGAAGAGTAATTACAACTAAATCCAAAGAAGACAGAAGCTCTGATAAGGTAAAATCCTTTATGAATTAACACAGAACTCTGATACTTAGAGTGCTCAGTCAATGTCTTTCCCCTACCAGTGCAGAAGCAGATAAATCGACAGAATATCCTAAAACCAGAAGGAGGAATGAGTAAAAACTCTGTGGAAGATCAACCAAACCAGTATTGCCAAATGAAGAGAATCCTTTGGACTCCTTAGACATAATGGGATCACGACAAGAAAATCCGAGACAATTTATAAGAGAAATGAAAATCCATAAAACAAGAATTTAGGAATCAGAGGTCAGAGATGAAAGCATTTAAGAGTTAAATAGAATATGCAGTTAGTACATGTAAAAAATTAAATCTATCGTGGGCAATGTCTCTAAAGAAGTGAAATGGCTATTAACAGTTACTGAATGCAAAAATACTTAAGTGGAAGGAAATTTGACATAAAAAAAGCAAAAGGCAACAAGATTCAAAGAACCTATAGGTTCTATATAAGGCGAAACTGATACTGATAGCAGGATACCTAGCAGTGACTTAAGGATCATAGCTCTCCTAGAACAACATTATCAAAGACCTGTTAATATAATTCAGGAAATAATACAAGAAAGTTGTTCTTAATTTCTCATTACTGACAACTAATCACTCACTGATCATACTGGAAAGTGGTAACAACAAAATGATTCTTCAGGTTGTAAGATACAGAGTAGTTAAATAGAACATTTTTAATGACAAAAAACTTATTTAATATAGCCTACCATCCCCATGACTATAATCCTGTATCCCTTCATTTTTTCTCAGCTAAATTCTTTGAAAAAGCTATGTTCTGTGTCTCCAGTTCCTGTTTTCTGAATAGCTTCTAAACCCTCTGTAATCTCTGGTTCGCAGCATCGTCATACAAATGAAACTGGCCTCTACAGCATTACCAGTGATCTCGATTGCCAAATCTAGTGGCTTCCCCTTAGTCCTTGTTTTTCTTTACCAGTTTGTAACATTTGACACTGTTGACTACTGTTTCCTCTTGAATAACTTACCTTCTCTAGTTTTTAATAACATTGCATTTTGTTGTCTTTTTCCTGTCTGTCTACGACATCCCAATTTCCTTTGGTAGATCTTCATCCTTGTCATGCACATTAACTGCATGTAACTCCCAAGAGTCTGTACTGGTCCTTCTCTTTTTTCAGCTGAATTTTGGACATCTCAGAAGAAGCCTGGTAGATTTCTTTTCAAAACAGAAGTCTCTCATTTCTTCATACATGCACCTTATCAGAACATATTACTGTCAAGGGCAGCAAGAGGTTTTCTAAAGAGTAGAGCTGACCATAATACGATAGGCCAGTATTTCCCTATCCTTCTCGTAAAGATAAGTTAGGCTAATTCTTTTCCTAAAAAGTCAAGCAAGCTGTGTCTATGACTTGTTTGACCTAAAGAGTTAAAGCTTAAGCCCTCAGGCTGTTGATACAGCTTCCTAATGGCTTCAGGTCAGATCGACACAACTTCCTGGTTACCTGAGGGCGTTAAAGTTTACTGAAGTGGAGTCTAGACCCTTTGGACTTGATAAGATGTTTCTGTCCTAAAGTTGCATGAGTTAACATGCTTTTGAATGACACATAAATAAATGAATATATGAACATGATCTGTGTGATCTGAGTTGTTAAGTATCCATTCTATACTGTTGCTAAGTAAACCTTTTGTTTCCTGTTAAATGATCTGTGAGTGTCTCATTTCATTCTAACATCATTCCTAAATTACCAGGATGCCAGTCTGATACAGGTAGTCAGTAAACTCCAGTTGTTTTCAGTTACCTCCAGCACCAAACATTGAATCCTTAAGTATGTATTTAAAACTTTTAACAGTATGTCTCTTTGCTACTTTTCCAATCTTATGATCTAGTAACCCTTTTCAGATGCTGGTCAAATCATTCTGTTTCTCACACACAATGTTGAATCTCCCATCTCTATGATGTTGTGTGGACTTGTGTTCATTTTCTCATTCTCTCTGTCTCTCTCTCTCTCTCCTTCCCTATTGTTCCCTTCCCCACTCTCTAATTTCTTTTACTTAGAATCCTTGGCTTTCTTCAAGACTAAATTCAAGCACTGCCCTCTGCATGCATCTTTTCTTTGTACCCCAGCTGCCAGTGCTTTCCCTTCCAAAGTTGCCTTCCATCTATTTGTTTTGTTTTGTTCTTTAAACTTATATACACACATATATGTTTATACTTGTGTCTCTTCCTTTAGAATGTAAGCTTTTTAAAGGGAAGATTTTTTTCTTTTCATATTCCTACCTCACTACCTGTCACATAGCATGTGATTAATAAGTGTCTGTTGACCAATTGCTGCTTGATGTACTCTCCTCCAATACTAAATGGTTTTCATGGATGCTTTTAAAATGTTCTTATTTCTAGGCCACCTAGGGAAATGTAGTGTATCTTTTAATTGCCTTTTGTTTCATTTGCAACTTAAATTCTTCAAAGATGATGGTGTTCCCATATTGGAAGTCATACATCATTATATTGGTGTTAAAAAAATAGGGAAATGCTTGTGTTCCTATGTTGTGTCAGAGCAGCTTAGTATTGTTAAAAGAGTTTGCTACTTCCTAAATGTAATCAGGGCTGCTTTCTTCCTCCAGTTCCTTGTCCAGTTCATTGCCTACTTGTGGTTCCTTGCTAGCTCAGTGGACTAGGCATCCAACCTCCTGTCCTAATCTAGATGGTAGGTTTGGTTTTGTTTTTTTTTCTGTAAAGATTTTATACCTGGTCAATCTCTTTTGAGTAATCTTCAACCATATAATGTGTTGAAGCTTGTTCTAGGTAGCACAGTATAATCTGTGAACTAGAGTATTTCAAGGACCTCACTGTCTGCAGAGAATCTCTTTTCCATTTGGATTATGCACGAAGCATCCTCTGTTTGATGAGTACACATCTCCCTGTTTTATGCTTCATTTAATATTACTAATATGAAAATTGTTAAATAGGGTTATTGAGGTGGTTATATTTATTAATAAATCTTACAGAGTCTTTGCACATGCATAAAGGATTCCTCATAGAGAGATTAAAGACTGTGTATTATCTTATTGTGCCATATTTTTTGTCAATTCTGTGATTAGAGAAGCCATGTCATTGAGTCTGTTATTTCTTTCAATGTTGACTCAGCCATTTCATCTTTTTAATACTCTACAGGGAGTCTGCCTAGTGGCTAGGAGCTGACTTCTAGATCTCCCAACATTACTTATGATGTTACAGTGAATCAGATGTACTACCAATAAATTATCCTTTGTTCTCTTTATATGACCTCCTCACCTTTCTTTTCTACACACATCTTTCTAATGATATCTTTTATGCCATTTCTATGTGATTCTTTCTTGGTGATGTATAGATATGTAGCTTTTAAAGCTTTGAACTTCACTAGGACTTTTAAATTAAAAAAACATGTATATGTATATGTATGTGTATATATGTACACATACACACATGTATGTATGTTACATGTGTGTGTCTTCTATTTATCTATCTTAGCTTGCTCACACCGATTGTGTGCCTCTTCCATAGTCCTTTGTATGACTCTCTACCAACATGTATAGCTGCTTGCATGTGACTTAGATAAGGAATGGGGAACCTGTGGCCTTGAGGCCACATGTGGCCATCTAGGTCCTCAAGTGCTGTCCTTTGAATCCAGACTTCACAGAACAAATCCCCTTAATAAAAGGATTTGTTCTGTAAAACTTGGACCCAGCCAAAAGGCGCACCCAAGGACCTAGAAGGCCACATGTGGTCTTGAGGCCTGTAGACTCCCTACCCCTGACTTAGATAATGTCCTTAGAATAAAAAGATTAAGTGACTTTTCCAGTATTTGAACCTAACATTAGAATTTTTAGAACTTCTGGCTTCATCCCCTAAATATGCTGTCTCTGTCATTCCCTAACATAATTATCATTTCTGTGATTTTTTTTATTGATGTACTAGAAGAATATGCCAAATATGTAAAGTATCTATGATTCAGAAATGTAGGGAATTTCCTTCTTCCACCATCATAGCAGCCTATGTCTTTCTTAGAGAGTTGCCTGAGCAATACTGAAATTAAATGCCTTGCTCAATATTTGAACCCAGAGTTAGTTTTTTCCTTTGGGGGATTCCTTTAGCTGCATCCTCCAAATTTTGGTATGTTACCACGTTGTCATTCTCTTGAACGTACTTATTGTTTCTATGATTTGTTATTTGAACAGCTCTTTGTTTGTGATGCCCATTACTTAGCCTCCATTTTGATCTGTCTTTTTTTTTAACGTTTCAAATGTTTGTAGCTGTTGCATTATAATTTATAATTGATCTGTTTAACATTTTTAACCTCTTACTTTTAATTTTTTTTGTACCATGGCATATATTTTTGCAAAGATGTGTGATGTGATATAAAAAAATTAATACCCTGTCATTCCCATAGAGATACCATTTTTGACTGCATTTTGCATAACTGTTTTTTTCCTTTTTACCTACCTGTGATATTTCTCCAGCTCATTCAGTTTGTATTTTACACACACACACACACACACACACACACATAGCCATATAGGTATATATATAAATATAAAATACAAATATATAAAGGTATAGTTTATTCAAAGGTATAGATGAGTCAGCTCTGGGAAGAATACTCATGGTAAATAAATAACAATTCCATCGAGTACCTACAATATGAAAATATAGGCTACCATTGTGTATTTATTGAGTACAAAGGATTTGGCACAGTAAAATAAAATACAGTCTCTAAATCTCTCTTCTTACAGTCACCTCCTCACCCAATTCTCTTTATTAAGGTATAATCTGTTTTTTTTTTTCCCCTTTTCCCCTTTGCTTTTTTTATATTCTAGGTAGGAAACAAAGAAACTGTTCTCCCTCCTTTTTCAATTCTAGACCAGGTAGGCATGTATTCCAGATTCCTCTTCTTTTTTCTTTCCTTCCCCCAAGTGGCTTCCCATTGTGTCCTCCACTCTTCTATATAGTTTCACTTACGATTCACTTATTTTAAAGCACAGGTTGGTTCATCTCTTTTTTCTTACTTTTTTAAACACTTTCAATCTTTCTTTTAAAAATAGCATTTTAATAGAAGTACTTTTTAATAGTAGGAAAAAAACATACAAATGTTGGTACCCATTGATTGGGAAATGATAGGAGAAGTTGAGGTATGTGGACGTAATGGTATTAACTCTGTAAGAAATGATGACTGTGAAGAATGCAGAGAAACAAAACCCTCTCTTCATTTTTCTTCATTCTCTGTCCCTTTGTCCCTCTCCTTGCCAAGGTCAGACCCTGAGCTTGTGCTCTTGTTAGGGCGGCATATCTCCTTGGTATGCATTAGACCCTTTGGATCTTAAGGCCCTTAGAATTTTTACACCTCAGCATTCTTTGTTTGACTCTTGAGTAGTGTAAACATTATTTAAAAACAAGAGCCCCAGCACCGAGAGTGACTAACACAGCCTCCTCTCTCCCAAGGCTTGGTCTTTATTACCTTGTTATTTGGCCTCAGCAAGAGGGACAACCCTGTTGGGGTATGAAGAGCGTGCTCTTAAACAGCAGTGGTCATGAGCGCAGAGCTATGTGGCATTTGAGGAATGCCGAGGAGAAGGAAATCCTCCCGGGGAGAGTGTGAACGGGTAGAATGTGAAGAAGAGGGGACGAACTGCTGGGGAGAGTCAAGAAAGGCCTTCTGTGTGGGATGGCACATGATTTGAACCATGAAGGAGGCAGAGGTGAGGAAGGTGGTTTCAACTAGTACAGAAATATGAAGGGTTACGTAGGAGTAGGAAGTAAGTTTGTATGATAATTGGTACTGTGGTACATCGAAGTTTATAGAATAGTTACCTGTGTTACCTCTTGATCATCATCTTGATCAGGAACCTTGTGAGATGGAGAATTCAAGTATCATCTCCTTTTTATCGAGTAGAGGAATGACGTGGTCAGACATGTGCTTAAACACAGTCACTTTGGTAGCTGTACTGTATGGATTAGAGTGGAGAGAGCCTTGAGGCATTGAGGCCGCTGCAATAGAGAGGAGAGGCTAGGAGACTAGAGAAGTGGCTGTATAGGAGATACTGTGGAGCTAGAAATGACAAGATGTGACAGCTCTGATGTAAGTTCTAAATGAGTGTGTAAGCAGGACAGTCAAACAACTCAGCTTGGCTATAAATTGGAGATCAAATGATAAGCTAGAGTAGGTAGCAGACACAAGAGTAAGTTTTTCTTTCAAATTATTAATTTGTACCCTTCTTCTAGTTAGCTGATCACACATCACACATTGAGCAGTTAATTCCAAAATCATTCCTGTTCTGTGCCCAGTTGTTTCCTGATTATTAAGATACTATCTGTTTCATTTTTATAATGTTTTTTGGAGCTTGCTATGACCATGTGAATATTAGCCCTAGAGATGAGGAGGAAGGCATCTTCCATTAGGGCATGTATTTCAAGATTATAAAATAGGAATACAGTTTCTTCAGGCGTAATCTTAAACACAGTTAAGAATAAAATCTCTTAAAATAACCAGAAAATTATCAGGATATAAAATAAAACCACATTAAAAGCATCTCTGTATATTACCAACAAAACCATTGGGACAACATAGAAAGAGTAATTTCATTCAAAATAACTACAAATAAATCTACCTACCAAGACATACATAGGCATACAACTACAAAACGCTGTATACAGAAATACCCAGAATTAAGTAATAGGAGAAATACTCATTGCTTGCGGTTAGGCCAGGACAAGGAAATAAAAATGACAATGATATTTAAATTAATTTACTAATTTATTCCATACCATATCAATCAAACTACTGAGAGATTATTTTTAAATTTAATTTTTTATTCTGAAGTTGACAGACACCTCCCCATGAATATTTCCATATATTTTGAAGAAGATTGTATATGCAGTTGTAAATCTATGTTACATAGAGATTATTTTTCTTTTTAAGTGTGTAATAAATTCAACATGTAACTTTAAACAAAAAGAGAATGGAATCTCTGTGTAGATCGATTTGACTTAATGAAAATGGACAGTCTACATTGATCATCATGGTATACAGGCTCTGCAGGTAAGGTAGGTGTCTTCCATAGGGAATAGTTGACTCTTAAATTTTCAAAACCTTACATTTGAATTGTTTTTCAGGATGTTGGATTATGTGACAATGATAGAAGACTAGCCCCAGAGCTGGGAAGACCTGGGTTCAAATGCCTCCCTTAATATATACTGACTTTAGGACCCTGGGCAAGTCACTTTACCTCTCAGTTGTCTAGGCAACTCTCTTGAGACTCAATTTTCAGAGAAAATGTTGACCTACATTCATTGGTAGAAGGAATTTCCTTATCTGGGAGTCCCCTGTACCAATGAAATTGTTGATTCAGTTCCTTTTTCTATAGTTTGTATTCAGAGCATTTACATTTTATCCCTCCCATTCCCTTACCCCACTGTGGAACTTTATGTGCTTCTTTCTAAAGCACTTGTAGCCTTCTGAGAGAGAAGTCTAAAGGTTAGTGAAATTAAATATTTTATAGTTTATCATTTTTTAAAAATCTTGATAAAAACTTACCTAAGTCAGAGTTTGGAAGTATATGATGGTAAAGTTGTTCCAATTTGCCTTTTTATTATAAGGGCCATTTTATTAGTGGAAGAAAATAGTCATTGAAGAGACAATTAGAGAGGCAGCTTATAATAGTGGATATTCTATAGGACTTGGAGTGTGGAAGACTAAGGATTCAAATTCTGCCTTTGACGTGATCAAGAGCATATTACTTTACCTTTCTGAGCCTCAAGATTCTCATCTGTAAAATGAGGATAATACTTGTACTTTCCTTGCGGGTTATTGTAAAGCTCAAATGATATAATATGTATAAAACTTGGCAAACTTGAGAGATTTCAGATTCCATTATTGAACTGGTTAAAGTTAGAAATAGACTTAGTAAAATAGAAAATGTCTTTTCCAGGTTTTTGTTTATAGTGTGACTTGAGGTAAATCACTTATATTTCTAGGTTAATTCCTTATTTTTTGTGTGTGTTCATATACATACATACATACATGTGTTTTCATAGATTTTTTTAGGTGTCTTAGGTACTGGAAACTTGTTTCCCTTTGCAGATCGGCAACTCATAATTTATAGGCTTAGAAAGTTGCCTTGGACACTGAATGATTAAATTTATGATTGCTGAGTCACTATGTATCAGAGGTAGAACTTGAACCTATGTCTTTTTGACCTGAAGGCCAGCTTGCTATTCACTATGCTGTCCAAGGGGTTATAACGTGTAGTAGTAGAGGGCTTTAAGTTGATAGTGAATTAGTGATATGCTTGAGTGGAGGCACTTTCCACATTAATAGTTTCCCAAATGGATGAAATCACAGGTCTAGGCCAAAGTCAAATATATAAGCATATTTTATTTATACAGATATATCAAGTGTCTGTAATTTATTTAGTATAGTTTGTTACTGATGCAGATTTCAGCCCATCTAAATTATAGATGTATGATACAGTCAAAGATTTAGAGTTGGAAGAGACCTCAGAGGCCACTGAGTCCAACCTAATAATTTTACAGAGAGGAAAACTGAGGCTTACAGAAGTTAAGTAATTTGATCAAGTTCACATAGCTAGTAAATGTCAGAGGTGAGATTTGGGCTCAGGTCCTTTGACTGCAGAGTCAATTTCCTTTCTTCTTTCCCATGGCTTCCTAGAGTTACAGAGACTTGAGAGTTTATCACCCTGCATCTTTCTAAGCTTCTCCAGACTGGTTTTATGGAATTTACTGGGCCTATTCTTTACATTTTTCTTGCTTTGTAGGACCTGCCATTATTTGTGTTCTGTGGGCATGTCCTTTGAGAGCCTGCTCTCCATGACATTATTGCTTTCATTTTCTAATTGGTCTTCTGGCTTCAGTTCTCACCCCACAGCAATTCATGAGCTTCAGAAGTGGTTATCCTAAAGTGAGGTTATATATAACAAGTCTACTTCTGCTAAGTAAGTTCCAGCCACTCTGTTTTACCTCCAGGATCAAATATAAGGTCCTATATTTTAGCATTTAAAGTTCTTCACAAGTACTCTCCTGCCTTTTTAGTCTTACAACTTTATTCTCCTCAACATACTTTGCATTCCAGTTACACTGTGTGACTTCGAACACAGTTCCCCACCTCCTGTCTCCATGTCTTTGCATTGGCTGTTCCCACTCCCTTCCCCCTCTTCAGCTCTACCTTTTAGTTTTTCTTCCTTCTGCTTGAAGTCATACATGAACGACACTTTTTCTGGTCACCCTGAATTCTCACTGAGATTATATGTCAGCTGAATTAGAATGTTAGCTCCTTGAGGGCAGGGACTATTTTTTTGTCTTTATTTGTATTTCCAGTGCTTTAGCAAAGTGCCTGACATATAATAAAGCACTTAATAAATATTCAATGAGTTACTGAAAAAATTTCAAAATAAGTGAGAGATTAAAATTTCAACTTTGTTAAAATATATAATGATAATATATTAGAGTTACTAGAATAGTTAATAGAGTTCCATTGATATGAAAGTTGTAGGTTTAAAAAAAAATAACCTTCCCAAATTGAATAGTCAGCTTGAATCTGAAGAATATAATGCTTTTGAAAAGAGTGTGATTGACAAAAGGAAGATTCCAAATTGTTTCCTTCTAATTGCATATCAACTTGGAACAACACTTTCACTTAAGATATCAAAATGAAGTTGTTATTTGTGTTGAGTTTAGGGGCTGCAGAAACAAGAAGAAACTGTCTAAAAGCAGCTGCCAAAAGTACTTTTATCTGTTAAATAATAAGTACTTAATGCTGTATTTCTCAAATGAGTTTTTACAACAACTAGATAGCTGTATCATGTCCTTAAGTGAAAAGCACATGAACTTGGCTGAATGGCTTTATCCTGTTCAACCCTTCTAACATGTGCCCAAAGTTGTTTTTGGTTATAAAAGTAGAAAATGGGCTTGATAAAAATGTTTAGTCTGCAGTGCCTTATTTTATTTATCATATCACAAAAGAACAATGTTTTGCTGTGTTGTGGTCAAAATAGAAGCCGACCTTGCTTGTTCACAAGAACTCAAAACCTCGAGATAAGGGGTGTGAAATAATAGAGTACAATGGAAAGAGTGCAGTGTAATTATTTGTAGCTTGTCAAGTGAAGCCCTTTCAAGCCCCAAGTGATTCAAATCTGGGAATGCTGCACAATCCTGTAAACTAACCATAACCAGCATCAGAGAAATCTCACCTCGCCCCTTCGACAGTACCGAAATTGCATCAGTTTGTCATGCACTGAGCATGCCAGCTCCACACAATATCATTTGCTTGCAAATAGACCTGCCCCCAAAGCCCTGGAACACATTCCTTGGTATCTGACTCTTGGCCTGTGATTTGTCATGTCTCTGTTGCTATCAGTGTATAGTAATGTTAATAGATTCTGATGGTTTGCTTGTAGAAGCAAAGAATACACTAGATTTGGATATAACATGGTAGGGACTAAAGCCTAGCAGGAAAGTGGAAAATTATTCTTTCCACATTAAAAGTTGATATTAAGCTGCAGTATTTTACATTTTGATAAGAGTGTTTTACTTTGCAACCTATCTATACAATTTTCTTTTGAACTTTTAAAATGTTAACTCAAAAATTATTTTTTCTCAATTATGTGGACTATAGCAGTAAAATAATTAGTAGGTAAATTATGTCTTTGCCTCTGGGTTTCATTTTCCTAATTTATAAAGTTAGAGAGGTTAGATTAGAAGCTCTCTAGAACCCTTTCCAGCTCTACCATTGTGCCAAATTACTCTAATTGAAGTAATCTTTTCACAAATAATGTCTCATCTACAAAGGTTCAGAGTTTCTTGGATAAACAGAACAAATAATGAGTGACTTTAGTTTTAAAAAAAGCCAAAAACTTGACCTTTTCCCTACAGCACTTTTCAGGCTTGATTTTTGTGTGGAATCCCCAGGAATAGGTACATCCCAACCAAATAAAAAGTACTTCGCTAACTGTGATAAACCACTTCTTGGCCCTATTCATTTCTTTATAAAGGGGCTGCAAATGGTATGCACTAGGTTCAGTTTTAGGAAACCTTATCTTTAGTGAAAGAGGATCTAGATTTCTTTTTTTTTTGCCCTCTTTCCCCAGACCTGCCTACCTCCAAGTGCTCCAGTGAAAATTGCTTTAAAATTAGGCTGTACTTAATGACTAAGGTCTCCGACTAAGGTCTCCGCATAAGGGGAGAGTAGAAAAGTTCTCAATGTGAATCGAGTATCAGGCAGGCATTTATTTTCTGCACACAAAGAAAAGCTCGAAGATCCACAGTGCACATGGGCAGAATGGCTTGAATGAGAATCCAGGAACTTAAGTTGGAACTGTTGTCACAGCGTCTTGGGAGGCATCTAACCATGGTTTCCAGAACTGCTCGTTAATCATTTTACACTTCACTGTGGTTCTGTAGTATTTGCTCAAAGTTCACTTGTTAAGCCGAGGCAAAGACTTGAGTTCGTCGTGTTGTCAGTTGTCTTCCTGAAGCTGAAGCTTCCCTTGCCTCCAGAAAGCTTAACTCATTGTACCTAGGACTGGGAAGTTAAAACACAAGTACACCTGGTGGAAAGTGTTCACCAAAGATTTGGAAATTGAGGGAATGTCCATCTAATGGGAATGGCCAGGCAAGTTGCCATGTGTGAATGTAATGGAGTCCTATTGTGCTACAAGAAATGACGAACAGGAGGATTTCAGGAAGACCTGGAATGACTTATGTGAAGAGAGCAGAACCAGGGAAGCATTGTACACAGTAACAGCAGCATTGTGAGATGATCAGCTATGACTTAGCTCTTCTCGGTAATACAAATCCAAATGCTATCCACATCCAGAGACAGAGGATGAATGCACATTGAAGCATGCTATTTTCACTCTTTTTTTTTGTATTTTTTCCTTTTGTTCTGTTTCTTCTTTTACAACATGACTAATACAGAAAGATGTTTTACATGATTGCACATATGTAACATGAAATTGCTTACCATCTTGGAGGGAGGAGAGTGAGGGAAAGAGAATTTGGAACTCAAAATTTTATAAAAAATGAATGTTAAAAATTATCTTTACATGTAATTGGAAAGCAGAAAATGCTATTTTTTTAAAAAGTTAAAAAGAAAACTCAAGAGTGCCCATATCCTTCTGGTGGCAGAGCCACTACATGTCTGGAAAGCTATTATTGTGCTGAGAGCGCTGAGGCCAGCATGGAAAGAAACTGAGCCAGCTCAGGAAAGAAAACTGAGCGTGTTTCATGGGATGGCCTTTGGAAAATTGGTGATACAAGTTATATAAAGAAGTAGAGAAACCATGTAGAATACTTCCCTTGGTTCTTCTCCTTGTAAGTCAGGTACTGAAGAATTTTTCAGCTTGCCTGGCTTTTGGCTCTCGATGCTTTGGCATACTGATAAAGTTCATGTTCTCTTGATATTCTACATCTTGAACAATTTGTAGTGTTTCAACTATTTAGGATTGTTTTTCTTAAGCATATTCCTTGAATCTTATAATCAGGAAGCTTTTTTTTTTTTCTGGTGAAGTATGCTTTCTATTCTCTCCATTCCTTATCTACTTTTAAATTTTACTGCAGTGTGCTGGTAAAGTACTTTAATTCTGCCCAGAGCTCACAGGAAAAAACATTAATAGTTACACTAAAAGAAAAAAAAAGAAAAATACCTGAATTTTTTTTTAAAGGGAGAGAAATGTAAATGCTAATTTACCGGTTTTTAAATTAAGAACTTAGGAGAAATATTTATTAAGTAAAACAAATAAGTGCTACATTTCCATATTTTAACTGAATAGGATTAAAGGTGATAAGGAGAAGGGGTTGTTTACTTACCTATCTAAATATTATAAAGAAATTGAATTTTTCTTCACAAATTTTACCTTAAATAATTAAAATTCTTTACTAGTATACTTAATTGAAATGCAGCATTAGATAAAGAGAATGGAAAGTATTTTAAGGCATAATTTTGTAGCTTATTTCAAGAGGTAGATAGATGAGGCTCTCAGTAGGCTTATCTTTTGAGAATGAAGGATTTGGGAGCTACATATGGTACTCCATATGTTGGTACTCCCCACTCCATATGTTGGTACTCCCCAAAAGGGAGAAGTACTAGGCTGAATGTTTTAGAAATGGGTGTCAAGCTTGAGGATTGTTTTTGCATATGAGTACATGTTATCCTGAGCAGTTACTTAATAAATGTTTATTGACCAATTGATTTTTATAAAGGAATATTTACTGAGAAGGTGTCGTAAGGATTGGTATGCCACAATTTTCCATATTGCGAAAAAATTCTACAATTGTTGTCCCTGGGAGAGGTTCAAAGGTAAAAATGATTGCTATAAAGCATCGTCCCCACTATGTTCACTTCTTGGTGTGCTTTTTTCTTTTTTTGATGTCTTTTGATTCATGCGTAAATTGGATTTAAGTAAGGCAGAGTTGCACTCTGTCCTCCTGAGGCATCATAGTCCAGTGGCAGGACAGAGTCAAGATGGCTGGCAGTGGCTTAGGCTGCAGTGGATTACCTTAATGTCTTCAGTGTCTAACCAAGCTCTAAGCACTCCACATCGCCTGCTTCAGCTTCATGGCCTTTGGAACAAATTATTCTCATCTGACCATTCCACCAGAGGAAGTTTTCACATGCTTGGGATAGACAGTCCCCCAACTCTCCAATGGGTTTGAGATCCCTTGGTTACCCTCAATCTGATTTGGCCCATCTGCTGAAATGGTTTACTGGGGTGTGGCTGCTGAGCATGCTAAAACTTCTTGGAGCCACAGGTGAGAGTTAGGTGGAATGGGTGGACACCAAAGGTGAAAAGAGCTCCTAAAAGGGCTCGACAGCCATCACACCAAAGGTACTGGTACAGGTACTGGTCCTTCCTGAACACATCCTACACCCTGGTGTGTATATTGAAGAAGTTGCTTTCTTGCTCACATGACATGACATTTTAGCTACTGGGTTTACTGCTCTACTGGTTCAAGCTGTTTATTCCTAAGGACTGGTTTCTCACTGGGCATGGCTACTGCTGCTAAACTGTGGTTACTGAAAGGCTCTTTCATGGCTTTTGTAACCCTTTGAAGCTCACAAATTCACAACCTGGTCCATTCCATTTCTAATGCTTATTCACCTATGATTAGAAAATAGTAAGAACATAGCTAAGACCAAAACAGTGGTGTCTTGCATTCATGGCCATAAGATGATTGGGTGGGGAGAGACAGCCACCATGACTGTTTATTTGCTCATCACCAAGAAGGATAATCGATTTTTAACTGTTCATGCATCTTACGAGTTTGTATAATCTTTTCCATCTCTGAAGCCAATTAAGGCTTTTCATCATCGTGAAGTAAGCCAGTAGGAAAGATAGGGTACTTGTTCTTAAATAGGGTGATAGAGGACCTTTCCATCATGCATTTTACAAAGTAGGTTTACCAAGAGTCCACATGGATATTATATATGCTATAAGGACTCAACCTTCGTTTTCTCTACATTATCTCTCTGATATGAATTTAGATTCAGATATACTTTGAAATAATCATGGGATTATTACTTTCTCTCTGGGAATCACTGGTCTCTTTACTGATGAATCAGTAAAAATGTATTTATGAAGCACTAACTGCTTGCAAAGTGTGGCACTAAATATTTGGGAATATAAATAGAAATGCAAAACAGCCCATTCCCAAGGAGCTAATATCAGGAGATATCTGAAGGACATCATAACATTTTATTCATTAACTGTTTTCTCTGAGAATTATAGTTCCTGTCTCCAAGTAGATTATCAGAGGGCTTTCTGTTATTTCCTTAAGGAGAGCCTCATGGCATTCATTCCTCTAGATGAATTTTTGATACGTGAGTTTTCTTATAAATGTGTGGAGCATATGTTTATCTAGGACTTGATGGTGAAGCTTGCCTTGGTAATTCAAAGAATATAATTGTAAAATATCTAGTTGGATGAATTTTAATTCCTTAAGTGCTGAAACTTATTTTTAACATTTTGGATAGGAATCTTAAATACTTTCATGTGTAAACACTGTTTCTTATACACAATAGTTGCTTAATAAATATATGTATTCAATTGAATATCTTAAGAAGACATTCCTAATTGAACATAAATTAAGGTTCCTGTCTTTTATCATTTCATATAAAAAGTTTAATATTTACTTAATTATTAATGCCAGTTGTCATAAAATTAAAATACTCATGGATCAATGAACTCATCAGTGTAGGTATTCCCATTAATAGTGTAGATCCATACCTTTTCATCCTAATTGATTCTTGGCCATATCCTCCCGTAAGTTCATCACAGGGAGTCCTTCTTGGAGTCCTTCCTCACTTTCTCACTGTACACTGAAAGTGTAGCAAGAAAGAACAGAGGTTTGGGTCTGTCCCGAAAGAGAGGCCCCCTACAGGAACTTGAAAGTTAAGGTCTCAATTGCAACCTGAAACAGATTAGAATGTAACTCATAACTATTTAACAAAACAAACAAAAATAAAGCATGGATAATGTCAGTTTGTACATTTCTAAGTCAATATTTGGTCAACCAGGATCCTTTTCTGTTTGAATTTGATGACACTACACTGGAGTAATTGTAAATTGGACAAAGCATAAATAAGGTCTCAGAGAGAGGGAAAAACCTCAGGTGAATTTAAAAGTTAATTCTAGGAAACATTTAAGGAAAAATTAATTCCAGTATTCCATTAATGGAAAGGGAAAGGTGCCTGCATGATGGCATAATGGTGAAGTTCCCAGGGGAATAGTGACAGATCCTTGAGTCTGAAATACAGTAGAGAAGGGAATAAAGCATGTACAATCTGATCCCATCCAGAAATGAAGGCCCTCTGCAAGGAACTCAGGAGAGTCAGGCAGCGTATGATGTTCCATGGCTGGATGACCCCAGGTACTCTGGAAAAGTTCCAGGTGACAAGGCTTCTGAGTCATGGTGGTGAATTCTGGGAGAGTCAGAAACTCAAGAAGGTCATGAAAGATGACTTACTTGGGTCTGTCCCAAAGGAGAGGTCCCCCAAAGGAACTTGAAAGTGGGAAAAGGAAACTGGTCTAGAGGACGGATGTTTCAGGAGAAGAAAGTCATATGCACTGAGGGAAACTTTTTTTTTTCTTATAGCAGAGAACTGGAAACAAAAGTGTCTGTCTAGTTGAACAATAAATAGTGATAGTGTCACCAAAGAAAAGTACTTGAAGAATGGAAAGTCATTGAAGCATTTGAAAAAAACAGAGGGAAATTTAGATGGACTGACAAAAAGGACAGTTTTGAAAGTAATTTATTATATACTTTGAAAAAAACTACATAATAAGGTCCTGGTTTCACATATAATCCTCTTTCTGTTCCTATTTTGTTTGTGGAAACATATACATACATATATGTATATATATGTACACACATGTATATATGCCTATACACATACATATATGTATATATGTGGATGCTAATTCATTCAGAATTTTTAAAAAATGGATCTTTGTTTCAAGAAATAGCTCAGGATCATTAAAATTTTGTAGTTTTTCAGAAGCAATTGAGGCTGCTCTTATCCTTTTCAATTGTGGATCTGACCATCCTTTAGCAGTATTTTTTTCCAGTACACACGTGTATCATACACACACACACACTACACACACACACACACACACACACACGGTTGTTGGTTATTGTCTTTCATTTTCAGAGGATGAAAATGACCTCACCATGATAAAGTGAAGTTTCAGTGTGTCCGACTGTGGCTGATCAGACTTATACAAGCTTGGAATGTACCACAGGGTGGGCACAGATAGTCCATGTGAGTATTTGAGTGGATACTCCAAATTTGCACATACTACGTTTACTTTGTGCTGTCTCAATCTACTTTGCTCATAGAGCACAGCACCCTTTCTGATGTGGGCACACCATGCTGAGCGTTCCTGTGCCAGTGTCTCCCATGTTGCACAGTCAAATCCAGAGTTCTTGAGAGAAACCTTGAGAGTGTCCTTGCATCGTTTCTTCTGGTCACCATGTGACCTCATATGAGTTCTCCATAAAGTAGTCAAGTGTACGTTTTGCATGCAAAATGTAAAAATGCAACATACATATGTGTATATAAACACATGTACACACATATGTATGTTATTTGTATACACATATGCTGTGCACATAATATACATATGTAGTGATTGACAGGTTCTATATTTTTTCCATCCAGTTACATATTCTTATCTTCATTTGCTTTATTTTCCCTTGGAGGGATTGTTAGGTCAAACGCTAGTCCCTTGTGGGCTATATTATTTATATTTATATTTAATATTATACAGTGACTTACTAATACTTTTTATTTGTTGGCTGGAAGAAAATTTGATTTGGTAGAACAAAGTCTCTGTAAACATTTCTTGAACGATAGAACAACAGAGGGAATCTCATTCTACAAGTATGATCCTTAATATCAGGTGAGGTATAACACAGGTAAGCATTGTATATCCTTACTAAATATATTCACTACTGTCATCAAGAAAATCTAGAGTAGACTCCAAGATGAAGAGGGATTCCCTAGAGATGATAAAATTCACCATATAAGTCTGGTTTTTGATGCCATTACATGGGTTCTATCAAGCCCTAGATCACTGCTAAGTCTCCTAGATGAAATCCATAACCAATTAAGAGAGCTTGACATATGTGTTATTATCACTGTATAGTATACCATGATGCCTGCAGTGATTTTTGCAATATATAGAGCTGCTTATCCTTTCACATTGCTATACTTTGTGGAGTCCTTGTGTCCTTGGCCTTTCTGTTTCTTTTAGCACTTTCTATGACTTGTCAATTCTGATGTCTTTTGTGTGCATGTTTCCAGCTGACTTTGTCACTATCATTTTGATTTGCTACTTTTAATCTTTCATTTATGGAAAGGCAGATAACTAAGCATTAAATTGTCTCAAAAAGAAAAATAAATAGAAAGAAAGGAAAGAGTATTGGAGAATATGGCAGATAAAGATAAAGACAAAGTAAGCATGTTGAACTAGTTCATCTATATTAAGTTACAGCTCAGTTTGAATCTTGCCTCTGTTATGACCCACATGACCTTTGGCAAGTTATTTAATCTGGATGAGCTTTTCATTTGTAAAAGGAGTGAGATTGCATGAGATGGTCCTTCTGAATTCTGTCCTGTAAGTTCAATGATTTGAATTTCAGTAATTTGACAGTTTAGTAGCATCAGGCTGACAGGATAGTAGCACCAGTTCTTGGCTACTTATGGACTTTTTCTTTAAACATTGAACAAAATACTGTGCATCGACAAGCAGTTTTTAAGCTACTCTACATCAGACACTGTACTAGATGCTTTTTATAACAAAACAGAAGTGCAGTGAACTTTGCTCTGTAGGAGTCTACACTGGATAAAATTGCAGAAGCACTGACAGATGATTACAAAATACATGAAAAGTAAATCCAGATGCTCTAGCAATCGAAGTCAGAATAGGTCTTGTTTAGGTGTAGTACTTGAGCTAATCCTTTGAAGGCATCAAGGTAGTTCAGCAGATAGAGTGTTAGATATAAAGTAGGAAAGAGTTTGAATCCTGCCTCAGATGCTTACAAGATACCTTTCTATTGTTTTTAATTAAGCTAGAAGAGTGCTTTTGAGATTATTTTGTATTACCTTAAATATACTTTGCGTTTTTATCTATCTACATCTTGCATCTCCTTAGTAGAATATAAACTCTTTGAGGGTAGAAATTGTTCTGTTTTTATCTTGGCATTCCTAACACCTAGCACAGTGCCTTGGACACTGTAATTAATGTATGTTTGTTCTTTTGAATTACTGAAAGAAAGTAGCATGTTTTTGGAATCCATATGTCTTGGACAGAATTTAATATGATGCCAGTTGATGTTGTACTGTACCGTACTGTCTGAAATAAAGATTTTAAAGGCTTTAGTTGATTTCTTTATGAAATTTAGTGACAGACTTAAAATAGTGAACACTGACTGAAATAAAAAGTTTGACATTTCAAAGAATGTAATTGGTAGTAGAAAAAGATAAAGTAAGCATATTGAACTAGTTCATATATATATATCTTGGACTGACATTACATTTGGACAGTGAGCTGGGCTTAAAATTCGATAGGAGGAAGAAAGCAGGCTGGATTACATTCAGGAAATTGTGCTGAACTTTGAATGATTCCAAGTTCTTGTGCCAAAGATTATCTTTTTAACACTAATATTCTTCTGTAATACTCTGAATAAGAATCATGACATCACTCAAAATCTTCAGATTTATTTGATATAATGGTGAATTGAAATGTATAATGCATTTGAAAAGACTGTAGTATATTTTCAACAATAGCTTATATATAAGAAGTGCCATAAAATTCAGTTCAATCATATATGGTCAGAAAAAAGTACCAAGAGACTTATTTATACTGTGTAGCACCAGTGGAATACCCACAGCTGTCACCATGCATATGCAGTCATATTTCCAGTGTAAGTCTGCAAATTATAAACTCTCTTCCTCAAAGATGAAACCAAAATATTTATTCAGATACCAGAAAGCCAATTCCACCGTGGTAACAACGAAATTTGTACACATTACCAATAGAGGGAAGACCACCATCCCCAAGCCTTAACATCCATCAGGCCTCCTCACAAATGAGTTCCCCTGGGCAAAATGCCCCTCTCTCACCCAGACTAGCTTCTCTGTTCTGCTCTGCTCTGCCTCCTCTCTCTCAGGTGCACCTCACTCTCTCTTCCTGCAAACTCCTCCTACCATTGGCTACATGTGACTCAGGCTGTGGTCTGGGCCAAAGCTCAAAGAAGGTCACATGGGCCTATTAAGGTTCAGGGAAGATCTTCAAATTACCTTAACATTATATTCTGCTATGCAGATAATGTTAAAAAGGCCCAAAACAAGGCATCAGTATGTCGAATAACTCCTACGTGGATAACTTATGTAAGTATAGCACATGCTCTGGGCTCCCAATACTGACTCACACTAATAGATCCCCAGAGCTTGGCTGCTGCTTCTTGCAGAGTTTTAGGAGAGTGGTTTTCTTGGTGTTAGGACTCATGAACCCCTATTAGTACTCTTCCTCCATGGAAGGTCAGTTGATTCCAATTAGTGAGCCAAATGTAATTAGTTTTTAGAAAGGGAATATTTGCTATTGGGGTACACTAAGAACAGTTGGTAGAAAACATGCCCACAAAAATCTGTGGTGCACTATCCCTCTGGTACATACAGAATCCAGTGGAAAGTAGTCTTAAGCTTAGAGATCATGTGTGACAAATGGATAACTTACAGCTACTGAAGTTACTCCTTTTACTGGAGTCCTTGAGGCCAGGAGACCAACCAGCAAGGTAGAGCAGTGGTTTAGGTGGCAGGTGAGGGCCTCCATTAGAGTAGTGGCATTGTCAGAGGAGAAAAGGGGGTGTATGTGAGAGATGTTATGTGATGGTAGAATTGACAGGACTTGGTAACAGATTGGATATGGGAGGAGTCAGAGGGTGACAAGCCCAGGTGACACGATGGTGATAAGTAATAGCGAAATTAGGAAGAGAGGAGGATTTTGTTTTGGACATGTTGAGTTTAAGGTATATATCTATAGGAGATATAGTTCAAAATGTTCCCCTTTGGTGTAGTTTTGTTCTCCTGGGCTCCTTGTAGAGCCTTGAATTTGTCTTTCCGTAGCACGTCTGGTCTATTATTGGCTCTTGCTGCGGATGCTGCAACCAGCTGCTGCCGTTCCGCTAATGATGTTAGGCATGCAGATGAAGGGTCCAAACCCTGCAACCTTCCAAAATTCATCAGGTCCTACTCTGGGCAGGTGGAGGAGGGGAGGAGATTGAGATCAAAGCTGAGGTCAGAGGCTTGATTAGAAGCTTCCACCAGTGAGTTGCTCGACACCCAAATCCCTGGGTTCTGAAGTGGTCTGCTGTTTATATAAAAGCAAGTCATAGATAGTTACCCAATTTCCTTAAGCATTCTGAACACACTTTCTCTTTAGTGTCACTTCAGGCTTTAAAGTATATCTAAATTGACAGAGCAATTTTTCCATGTTTATTCTAAAGAAGTATTCTTAAAATCTTTTTTATGTCAGTCTACGGCAGTCTGATGAAGCCTAGAGACCCCTTTGCAGAAGATTGTTTTTTGAATACATAAAATATATAGGATTACAAATTATATTAACATACAGTTATCAAAAATTAAAAAAAACCCATGAATCCCACTTTAAAAACTAGTGGTCTAAAGATTATAATAGATTTAATGCAACAGTACCCTCACTGGGACTTATTATCTTGTCATTTACTTTGAATGGGATTGGGTAATCTGTTAATTGATTGATTCAGTTTTACCCATCTTCACAGCAGAGTATGGAGAAGAATTGTGTAGAATGAAATGGGTTATTTTCACTGGTGAGAGTAGTACGGCAAGAGTGTACCTCCAACCTTTCCCCCCACCCCTTTCCTAGTTTCCCTATTACTATTTAAGGCACCACCATTCTGTCACTTAGGTTTGTAACCTGAGTCATCCTTGACTTGTCATACGCTCACACTCACCGAGATCATGTAAACTTTGAAATACTGTAATATTGATTTGATATCTTTTTCTTAATATATAAAGATATATATTTATTCTAAAAGCTAAAATAAAGTAATATATACCAATAAAAATAATGTAAAGCACAGCAAAACATCAAGTATAGGCTTGATTGTAGAATAGAATATAAAGATTTAACTTAGCTGGAAGTCAAGACTGTCTCATTTTCCTGCTGCCACATCTGCCTTTTCTGCTTTTCTCCCTGTTATCTATTTCTCCATTTCCCCCTCCCCTTTGGGTCCTCTTTCTGGGTTGTCTCTGCATTTCTTTTCTTTCCTCCCTCCTTACTGTACTTCTGAACTAATCTGAGAGAGTGAACAGTCTGGGGACCCAAGACGAATGAGGTGAGGAAAGTGACTGTCCCTGAGCAGGGAGAAGAGCGAAGGAAGAAGCGATGAAAGTGGGACCCCTGAAGCTTTGTTTCTTTGGATTGGCTACCCAGCTAATCAGAATGTTCCTCCTTTGATTTTGTGTTTTGACTCTTTTGGATGATGTTTTCTTTCATTAATTTTTTACTTACCCTTCTGGACTTGTTTTACCTGTTAGTTCCTAGAAGTTCTAGATTTCCAAGAGCCAAGTGACTAATGAGGAGCCACAAACCATTTTTCTGGCGATTGCTGCAGAATCTGGATAAGCTTTAGAAGTCATGTGGAATCTTTCAGAGCAAGTCAGTGAAAAAAGACCAGTGGCTATAACTAAAGTAAAAATAACCTAAAGTAACCCACACTAAGTAGGAAATGGTTCCTCTTTTAGTACATGGAACTCCCTGGGGGCAAAGTTTCAGAGCATATCTGAAAGAGTACTGGTCTGCAGACCAGTACTGATAAACTTTCTGTGACCTTGGGTAACTTATCTCCTGAGGTTTCTCATGTCCTCCTTTGTGAAATGAAAGGGTTCGACTAGATGATCTTGCAAGTTTTGTCCAGCTCTAAAATGCTGAGAAATAGCTGCTTTTGAAATTGCAGAAGTAACCCAGATTAATAATAATTACTGTTATTTTCCAGTAGTGAAACTCTTAGCTGAGATTCAGTTAGCTAATGCTGAGCTATGCAAGAGACTTCCTGAGGAAGCATTCCAAAAGTGCTCAGTATTGTCTCGTCATATCCGATTGATCTTTGTTTAGCACTTACCAGAATACGGTGTAATCACAAATCTAGCAAAGGGTGTCAGAGGCAGTTTTGATTGTTCTTTTCTGTACTGTCATTTTAAAAATTCTTACTGAATTCATTAATCATGAATAATTTTTATAAATGTTGAAACTTTAAATTGTTTCAAACATTTTACCTCTTGCTAATGAATTAATTATTGGCTATAGCACCCAATGAAATGAACAAACGATTCTAAATAACCCTTATACCAATGTATCAAGTGACAATGGTGGAAGAGATGTAGAAGCTGCTGAAAATCACTTTGTATTTAGGCATGTTTTAAAGCATGCCGTTGGTACTTTAAATGTGAGGTGCAAAATCCCATCATTTAAAGCTCTTTACAATTTTTATCCAGCCTCCCTTTCCATATTTATTCCTTTTCTCACACCGTAGTCCATCCAAATTGGCCTACTTAATTATTCCTCTCCAAAGCAACATTGCTTCATCCATCTCTGTTTGTTTTCACAGACTGTTCCCTCATCCCTACAATGTCTTCTGTGTTGCTTTCAAAGCCCTGCTCAAGTTTTTGCCTCCTCCATGAGGATATTCTGTATCTCTTTCCCCACCAAAATTGTAAATAGTTTACCTTTACTTATTTGTGTTTGTGTTGTTTCCCCTAATGTGATGTAGGTTCTTTGAGGGTAGAAACTGTTTGGGTTTTGTTTTTAAACAGGTAGTACAACATCTAGTAGAAATGAAATGTAACTAGAAGACAGAAGAAGGCTACAGTGAAGTAAAAGGTTGACCACTGACTCTTCTAGAAAGGGCAATAGAAGAGTTGGCAGAGTTGGCTTTACCATATACCTAAAGGGAAAAAGAAACATTTCATGGTGACATTTGGTCATTTTATGTTGTACAATTTATTGTTAAGTATATGCAAAAAGACCATAGTGAAAATAATTTTAGCTTGTGTGCTAGCATCCACTGCTAAGAGTGAAAAGATGGAGAAATTCTGTAACGAGAACATAGTAACTCCCAAATTAAATCAAATGATTCACCATCCATATATCAAGATCAATAGATTCCTTGGAGGGTATAGCAGTATAAATAACCTCATTCAATGATCATAAACATCATGAGAAATGTAAAACAGGGAATGTATGCTTGCAAAAGGTATTTGCCCCTGGAATTGGATCACGTTTTTTGTTTTTGTTTTTTTTTTTATATATATAAATTTATTTATTTAACTTTTTACATTCATTTTCACAAAATTTTGGGTTCCAAATTTTCTCCCCATTTGTCCCCTCCCTCCACCCCAATACACCAAGCATTCTAATTTTCCCTATCACCAATCTGCCCTCTCTTCTGTCATCTCTCCCTTCTCTTGTCCCCATCTTCTCTTTTGTCCTGTAGGGCAGATGACTTTCTATTCCCCATTAACTGTATTTCTTATTTCCTAGTAGCAAGAATAATACTCAACAGTTGTTCCTAAAACTTTGAGTTCCAAATTCTCCCCATCTCTCCCTCCCCACCCATTCCCTTTGGGAAGGCAGGCAGTTCAATATAGGCCATATCTGTGTAGTTTTGCAAATGACTTCGATAACAGTCGTGTTGTGTAAGACTAACTGTATTTCCCTCCATCCTATCCTGCCCCTCATTGTTTCTATTCTGTCTTTTGATCCTGTCCCTCCCCAAGAGTGTTGACCTCAAATTGCTCCCTTCTCCCATTGCCCTCCCTTCCATCACCCCTCCCTCCCTGCTTATCTCCTCCCCCACTTTCCTCTACTGTAAGATAGGTTTTCATACAAAAATTAGTGTGCATTTTACTCCTTCCTCTAGTTGAATGTGATGAGGGTAAACTTCATGGTTTTTTCTCAGCTCTCCTCTTTTTCCCTCCACTAAAAATTCTCCTGCTTGCCTCTTGAATGAGATATAATTTACCCCATGCCATTTCACCCTCTCTCCTCCCACTACATTTCTCTCTCACTGTTTACCTTAATTTCTTTTAAGATATGGTCCCATCCTATTCAATTCACTCTGTGCTCTCTGTCCCTGTGTGTACGTGCATGTGTGTATGTGTGTGCATGTACATGTGTGTGTGTGTGTATGTGTGTGTGTGGTCCCACCAACTACCCAGATACTGAAACGTTTTAAGAGTTACAAATATTGTCTTTCCATGTAGGAATGTAAACAGTTCACCTTTGGTAAGTCCCTTATGACTTCTCTTTGCTGTTTACTTTTTCATGTTTCTTCTCATTCTTGTGTTTGAAAGTCAAATTTTCTTTTCAGCTCTGGTCTTTTCATCAAGAGTGCTTGAAAGTCCTCGATTTCATTGAAAGACCATACTTTCCCCTGAAGTATTATACTCAGTTTTTCTGGGTAGGTGATTCTTGGTTTGAGTCCTAGTTCCTTTGACTTCTGGAATATCCAATATATTCCACGCCCTTCGATCCCTTAATGTAGAAGCTGCTAGATCTTGTGTTATCCTGATTGTATTTCCACAGTACTGAAATTGTTTCTTTCTAGCTGCTTGCAATAGTCTCTCCTTGACCTAGGAATTCTGGAATTTGGCCACAATGTGTCTAGGAGTTTCTTTTTTTGGATGTCTTTCAGGTGGTGGTCGATGGATTCCTTGAATACTTATTTTGCCCTCTGGTTCTAGAATCTCAGGGCAGTTTTCCTTGATAATTTCATGAAAGATGATGTTTAGGCTCTTTTTTTGATCATGGCTTTCCGGTAGTCCCATAATTTTTAAATTGTCTCTCCTGGATCTATTTTCCAGGTCAGTTGTTTTTCCAATGAGATATTTCACATTCTCTTCTATTTTTTGCATTCTTTTGGTTTTGTTTTATGATTTCTTGGTTTCTCAGAAAGTCATTAGCCTCCATCTGTTCCATTCTAATTTTGAGAGAACTAATATCTTCAGTGAGCTTTTGAGCCTCTTTTTCCATTTGGCTAATTCTGCTTCTGAAAGCATTCTTCTCCTCATTGGCTTTTTGAGTCTCTTTTGCCAATTGAGTGAGCCTATTTTTCAAGGTGTTATTTTCTTCAGCATTTTTTTTGGGTCTCCTTTAGCAAGGTATTGACCCATTTTTCATGCTTTTCTTGCATCTCTCTCATTTCTCTTCCCAGTTTTTCCTCCCCCTGTCTAACTTGATTTTCAAAATCCTTTTTGAGCTCTTCCATGGCCTGAGCCCACCAGTCATCCACCTTGGATATCTGGTATACAGAGGCCCCAACCTCCACGTCTTTCCCTGATGGCAAGCATTGTACTTCCTCATCAGAAATGAAAGGAGGAAGGAACATCTCTTCCCCAAGAAAATAGCTTTCTATGGTCTTATTTTTCTTCCCCTTTCTGGGCATTTTCCCAGCCAGTTACTTGACTTCTGAGATTCCTCTGCACCCCCGCCTAGATCTGCCTAGCTAGTGCTTGGGGTCTGAGATTCAAATGCTGCTCCCCAGCGTCAGGGCTTTCAGTGGCGGGGTTGGCTGCTATTCAATGTGAGCTTAAGTTCTGGTGCTCAGGTGGGGGCAAGGCCGCCTCCCAGGCTCAGTTCCCTCAGGGGCTTTATGCAGAGACCTTCAGTAATAGATCTGAGCTCCTGTCTGCTCCGGGAGTCCTGGGCCACTGCTGCCTCTGCCACTCCCTCTGCTGCTGCCTCCCAAGGGGGCCCGAGCCATGGAGACACCCTGCTCCCCCCTCGGCCAGCCCAGAAGTCTCTCTCACTGACCTGTAGTGCCTGTGGGTGGAGGGACCTTCGAGGCCACTGGAGATTCTGTCTTTGAAGCCTGCTCGGATCTGCTCCTCTGGGGCTGTGGGGCCAGGGCAGCGCAGGGGTGGGCTCCGTGTCCCGAGCGCGATGGACCCCAGGGGACAGCTTTCCAGGGCTCTCTGGAACGGAAATCTCTTCCACTGTGTTTCTGCGTGGCTTACAGTGCTCCAGAATTTGTGGAGAGTTCTTTTTACAGGAAATTTATGGGCTGTGGATTTGGAGCTAGCATATGTGAGTCTTTCTAGTCCACCATCTTGGCTCCTCCCCTTGGATCACGTTTTTACAATTTAATGAGATATGTAGAGAATATTAATCCCCACTGTCCTTATAGTTTGTTGATGATGAAAAAGCATTTGATTCTTTAGAGTAGTAAAATACTGCCCGACTTTTCAACTTCCACAAAGTATGTCACCAAAATCATTCAAGATTCCTTTGAAGATAAAACAGCGGAATCAATCACGTTCAGTGATTCTCTATTCACAAAGATCAGGTGAAGCGTAAAATAGGGAAGTGTTTGCTTGGCAAAAGTATTTGCCGAGAAAATCCAGCATGAAGAAGGAATCGTTGTGGATGGTGAGGTCCTCTAGATGTACTTGTTTTCAAATGACATGGTGCTAATTGTATCAAACCCAGTGGTGTGCTGGTAAATGTTTAACTATTGGCTTCCTGAAAAAAATGTGCTGAATGTATATTTTTAATGTTTGGTAAGATTAACATTTTCTTCATAGTTTTCTTAAGTCTATATCAGGGATTTGCAAACTACACAGAGGTTCAGATTCCACCCCTGCCTTGCTTTTGTACAGCCTAAGCTATTAATGGTTTGTATTTTAAATACAATAAAATGTATTTTAAAATGTAAAAATCAAATTAGCATGTTGGAAAAAATCTGGCATGCAGGTTGGATTTCACCCATGAACAGTAGTTTGCCAGTTCCTGGTTGAGACAATCAACAAAACGATAAATCAGCTCTGCTTTGTAGTGTTTGCTCATTTCTGAGGTGTAAATGCTCACATTGAAAGTTTAATGTTGGCTGATGAGATTTGAGTTGGCGACAGCATATTCATGCCTCCTGAAACAGAAGTATAATATTTCAAAGTTTAGCCTTTTGACTCACATAAGAAAGACCAAATGAATTGTTTGTTGTAGAGAGTTTAACATGCGTTTTTGTGGACACTTTATAGAGCCTGTCCAATAATATGAATTTTTTCTGTGTAGGTGGAGAGACCAAATGAATGGTCTGTTCTACTTTCAGCATACATTTTGGTGGGCATCAATAGGTCTTGTCCAACACTATATACACAGATCTTTCCTGACAAACTAAATTTCTTTTCTTTCTTGGTTTCTCTCACTCCATCTTTCATTTTCTCTCTTTGTAGAAGTCTTTAATTGTCTTCTGTTTTTACATCATCATAATTATCCCTGGTATCCTTCCCCCTCACTCTCCTAGAGAGCCATCCCATATAAGAAAGACAATATTTTTAAGGAAGAATTCTGAAAATACGTGCAACTGTGTAGCTTCCGTGGGTTTTCCATGTCCACAAAGGAATGAATTGGAACTCTCTCCTCAGTCTCTTCATTCAAAGCAAGCTTGATTGTTATAATTTTTTTACGTTCACTTTGGGTTTTTTGGCGGGTGCTAGTTCTGTCCATTTGTGTTGCTGTAGTTAGTGTTACTGTTTTCTTGGCTCTCCTCCACTTTGCATCAGTTCTTGTAGATCTTTCCATATTTTTCTGTTTTTATCACATATATCATTTCTTATAGCATAGTGACATTCCATTTCATTAATGCACCACAGTTTGTTTAGACATTCCGCAAGTATTTACTTTATTTCCATTTCTTTGCTGTCACAAAAGTGCTATTATAAATATTTTGCTGTATATGGGAACTTTCTTGATAACTTCCTTGGATTTTAAGCCCAGTAATGGAGTCTTTGGTTCAAAGGGTATAGAATATCTTAGTTATTCTATTTACACAATTCCAGATTGCTCTCTAAAATGTATTTAGGTGCCTGTCATTCCACATTCTAAAATTTAACATTGTCATGATTCTGGTCTTCCTTGCCGATTGGCTAGATATGAGGTAAAACCCCAGCCTTGTTTTGTTTTGCATTCTCTTGCTGACTTGTGATTGGGAGCGTTCTTTCATGTTTCTTTCGAAATTGTTTGACCATCTGTCAGAGAACGGATAGTGTGGACATAGACACACATATAAATGTGCATACACGTGTGTATATGTGTATAGATGTGGATGTATATTTCAGTTTTTTTTTCAGGCATAGCTGACTCTTCATGACCTCATTTGGGTTTTTCTTATCAAAGTATTGAAGTGGTTTGCTATTTCCTTCTTCATCTTGTTTTACAGATGAGCAAACTGAGGCAAAGAGTTAAGTGACTTGCCCAGGGCCACACCGCTAATAAGTGTCTGAGGCCAGATCTGAGCTCAGGAAGATGTCTTCTTGATTGCAGCCCAGCCCTCTCTATCCACTGAGCGCGCTTGAATGTGTGTGTGTGTGTGTGTGTGTGTGCGTGTCGGTTACGGTCCTTCGTTCTTGCAGCGGACCAAAATGGCATCACTGTGTTAGAATCAAGTTACACCGTGTTCTGCGGTGGCTGATCAGACTGGCACGAGCTCAGAAGGCTCCATGTGGAGCCACAGGTCAGGCACAGGTCAGTCCGTGTGAACATTGGGGGTGGATTCTCTAAATCTGAACATCTTGTGCTTCTTTTAAGTTCTTTCAGTTCTGCTTTGCTAATAGAGCACAGTATCTTCTTTGATGAGGGCCTGCCGTTCTGTGTGGGCCTGTGCCACTGCCTCTGATGTTATGCAGTCAGTTCCAAAGTTCTGCAGAGAACTTGAAAGTGTCCTTGTATTGCTTCTTCTGACCACAATATATGAGTTCTCCATAAAATAGTCTTTTAGGAAAGTGTACTTTTGGCATTTGAACATGGCCAGCCCATCAGAATTGTGCTATCTGCAGTAGAGTTTGAGTGCTTGGCAGTTTAGTTTGAGAAAGAACCTCAGTGTCTTGTATCTTATCCTGCCAGGTGATCTTTAGAATCTTCCTAAGACAATTTAAATGGAAACAATTCAGTTACTGGCATGACTGAAACCTGGTATGCTCTCCAGGTTTCATAGGCATACAACAGTGAGGTCAGCATAACAAGTCTAGACCTCACTTCGGTAGTCAGTCTAATACTTACTCGTCTCTCCCACACTTTCCTTTGGAGCCTCTTAAACACTGAGCTAGCTCTGGCAATGTGTGTGTTAACCTCATTATCAGTGTGTACATCCTTGGAAAGTATACTGCCATGGTAAATGAAATTATCCACAATATTCAAAACTTATCCATTTACTGTAACCAATGGTCTACATACGGATGGTGTGGTGATGTGTTTTCTTTATGTTAATTGTTAGGTCAAAATTAGTGTAAACAGTAGAGAATCGATCCATGCTTTGTTGCATCTCATCTTCAGATGCTGCATTAAGTGCACAATCACCTGCAGCCAAAAAATGCACCAAGACTCCCTCTACTTTAGTCTTGACTTGTTGTCTTTTCAAGTTGAGTAATTTACCATTGGTGTGGTAGCTGACCTTGATGCCCTATTTATCTTCATTGAAGGCATTTGACAGTGTGGCTGAAAACATCGTGCTAAAAAGCATGGGTGCAAGCACACATCCTTGTTTCACAAGTGTGGAAAGTGTGAGAGCGTTGTTTATTATACAGAACCCTGGGCAAGCATGCTGTCATTAAACTGACATACAATACTGATGAGCTTCTCCAGGCAACCACATTTTGGTATAATTTTCCATAAATTCTCTCATGACCAGCGCTATCGAAGATCATATGTCAGGTTGACATACGTTTGTATGCACACATGTATACACACATGCACACATGTACACACATACATATATTATGTTTTATATTATCTTGGACACCAGAGTCTTATCAGAGACATTTGATACAAAGATTTTTTCCAGTTCAACTACTCCTTTCTTATCATAGGTGCATTGATTTTGTCTGAGTAAAAAAGCTTTTCAGTTTCATGTAATCAACATCTGTTTTATCTTTTGCATTGCTTCCATCTCTTGTTTAGTTAAAAACACATGTCCTACCCATAGTTGTGAGAGGCATGTTATATGTCTTCTTCTAATTTTTTTGTAGTGTAATTTTTAAAGTCATGGATCTTTTTAGAAGTGGATAGCTAGGTAGTACAGTGGATAGAGTGCTGGTCCTGGAATCAGGAAGACTCATCTTCCTAAGTTCAGATATGGCCACAGATATTTACTTGCTGTATGACCTTGGGCAAGTCACTTAGCTCTGTATCCTTCCGTTTCCTCATCTGTAAAATAAGCTGGAGGAGAAAATGGCAAACCACTCCAGGGTCTTTGCCAAGAAGACCCCCAGATGGGGTCATGAAGAGTCAGACACTACTGAAACGACTACACAATAGCACCATCCATTTAGAGTGTAGTGTGAGTGGTCTAAGTTATTGCTCTAAATCTGATTTCTGCCAGATATTGACTTGAAAAGAATAGGTGTCTGATAGGACAAGGGATTCCAGGGTAGAAGACAGTAGGAAGGGAGGAAACAGAGCTCTGTATCCTGGTGGTGAGAAACTTCCTTATTGTTGAGTGGTTTCAGTCATGTCTGACTCTTTTTGACCCCATTTGATTTTTTTTTTTTGCAATCATTGGAGTGGTTTTCCATTTCCTTCTCCTGCTCATTTTACAGATGAGGAACTGAGGCAAACAAGGTTAAGTGACTTGCCCAGGGTCACACAGCTAGCAATTGTCTGAGATTGAATATGAATTCATGAAGGTGAGTCTGCGCCACCTAACTGTCCAGGAGTTAATGTATACTTCATGGTATTTGAAGAAGTTGATAAAATGAGAAGCCCAGGTGTTTCAGTGAATCTCATATACTCTGGAGTAGAGAGCCTCGCTAAATGAGGAAGAGTGGGACAGAGAATACAGAATGGTGACGAAGGCAAAAGCATTTTCCTCTAGGCAATTTATGATTTTTAAATCAAATAAAATTCGTTGTTTTGCTCAGGTGTTGTCCTCTCCCCATCTGCTCAGTTAGGCTTCTTACAGGTTCTCTTTTAACTTGCTTCCAGTTCTTACTTCCAAGCAGTTGTCATTATAAAAACATGGCACAATTAAAACACATTTGAAGACCAAGTTAAATGCAACAGTAGTAATTACAGAAAAAGGGATTGGTCCTAATAATTTTCCTTCAGTCCTCATTTTTCTCTGATCCTCTCAGTATTATAGCTAATATTTTTAAAGCCTAAGGAGACTGTGTGTGGTAATAAATTCCTGATGGAGAACAAACAGTATCAAGGTTGTAATTTTTTTTTCTGGTGAAAGAGCAATGTGGCTGTACTTTTATAATGACTGTTCACATGGTTGCACTTAATCATAATTTTCATATTTTTCATCTTTTGTATTTAGTATTTAGATTTTTAATACTGTTAATTATAATAGCTCAGGTATATGTAGCACTTTAAGATTTATAAAGGATTTTCCTTACAATAATCCACTATGAGAGGTAGTATTTTACAGGTGAATACCGAGGTGTGGGGAGCTTGGATGATTTGCAGTCACTGAACTAAAGCGTGTTGGGGCTGGAATTGAAACTCAATTTTTCCTATACAAAACCAATGGTTCTTGTATAATATGCCCATAAAACTATAGGAAGAAACTTTATAACTCTACCCAAATGTATTTTCTTTAGGGGGATGCTGAGGAAATACTACAGTTTAAAAAAAAGTTCCTGTACATTTAAATAATATAAATTTGATTTACATTGGCCACATATTAGTGATTTAAATTCTTGAAATTTTTTTTAACCAAAAATGGAGATGTATAAGTATGTTTTCCTTTTCCTCTCTGTTCTATAACACTTTTCAAATAATGAATCTCAAGTTTTACTCCTTTATTTTTTTGTGGGGAACTAAGTGGGCTATTTTTAAATGCAGGGATTTAAAGATGATTTATTCTAGTTAATATAGCTTTCAAGAGAGTTTGCAAGCGTAAAATCAAGTAATTAGAAACTTGGGCTCTAGTCAGCTTTTTATTTCAAATTTTAGAAAAGTATCTGTTTTTCTTTGAAGGTGGAATAGAAGGTCATACAAATTACATTGTTTTGGAGTACTTTATTTAACTTGGTTATTTTATAATTATTATTTGTTATTACTAATAATTGTTGTTTCAAAGCTATCCCATTTAATACATGCTTGAATTCAGAACACTTTATTGGTTGCATCAGCAGTGTGCCAGTAGATGTCACTATGTACATTGAGTGGAAGTTAAAGATATTAGTAAATGTATTTTAAAAATTTAACATTCAGAAGAGTTTTTAATAAAGACAATTTTTTTTGGATGAGCATGGAGAAAATTTTGAACTTCCTTAATTCCAAAAAGGCTAGTAAGGACTTAAAATGTTTTGTTTCATTTTTATAACTATTATTAGACGAAAGTAAATAAACTACATTAAGATGCATGTTTTTAGAATCAAGTAGTTGAAATCTGATCTTTTTGTTTTTATTTTTTCAATTTGTATATGTAATGTTGAACTTTGTTGTTTAAAACATATATCTCAAAGAAATTATCATTTATTCCTCTTGAAATTTCATCCATAAATAATGTCAACACCTGCAAAATACCTGTGGGTCATGAACATACATAGGAACTTCTGACTTACAGAATAATTTCATGACCTAGAACTGGAAAAGTGAATTATGCAAATATTATACAACCAAAAAAATTTTTTCCTAATATATTTTTGTTTCACAGAGTCATTAATATGACTGTTAACATGGTTTAGGCTAATCAGTATGAAGACTATTCCCCTGTATGTACAACCTGGCATTTACTTGTATGTGACATGGGGAAAAAATATTCTATTCCCTTTGTTGAATTCGCAAGTTTCACAAGGCAGTGAGAGAGTCACTAGATTCTACTTTAATTATTTGCCTTACTTTTTTGACTGGGAAATTTATTTCTAAAAAGAAAAATTGTACTTCTGTGTTTTTTCCCCAAAATTTCTTCTCTTTAAGTACTTGGTGGTAACATCTGTTAGGCAACAGCAGAATCACCCAAAGACCTGATCAAACACAGTGATTCTCCCTGTGTGACCTAGGAGAAGTCATTTATCCTCCCTCAGCTTCAGTTTCCTTATTTGTAAAATGAGAGGGTTTTGATTCTGGGCCTCAGAAGTAACTTGGAGCTTTGGGTCGATGATCCTAGGAATATTCTTCCCGGTGGGCCATCTCTAAAGATATTTAGAAATTTTTTTCTAGCTCTAAATCTTTAATCCTGTGTTTTTATATCTTTGTCATATCGTTGTTCATATTTTGAGTATGTTTTTGAATATGCAGTGTAAGGTAATGCTTAATTAGCTTAATTTGCTGTCTTATCTGTTATGAGATTTAGTCATGATATGTTTTGAAACTTTTCCTGTGGTATAATTTTCTTCTCCCCTTCTCCTTGAAAATTAAAATAACAAATTGAGCACTTGACTTTCATATTCTTATGGCTGTTTGTGAAAATGTTTAATTGTGTGTTTATTAAATTTTGATAATTAAAGGCAGCAAAGTGTCTGACTGTGCTGTTTCATATTAAAAAATTAAGATACATACTATTTGAAAATGTGATGCTTTTAGTATTCGTCATCCCTTGAGTACAGAATATTCTTACAGTTTGAAAGTATGTATAATTTTTTACACATGTTTAACTTGACATCACCTACATAAACCATGGTGGTAAATTTTATTTTATTGCATTTACTCTACTCTAAGAGTATATTTACTCTACTTTAAGAAATTTTAGGGAACTTTATTACTGACTTCACTATTGTGCTGCAAAGTCAACTGTAAAACAAGTTAGATTTGGTTTCTCCTGAACTTCATTCATTTGAGAGGGGTTTTACAGGAATTCATGGGAAAAACCAAATCCTAAAGCATAGTCAAAAATCACAATTAAGACTTCAGTACTTTTGAAAGTGTACAGTTAAAAGAAGATTGTACGTTTAGAATAAAATAATGATAATATATAGAACAGGTAAACAATACTAATTTTCTTGGACATTATATTTTGGGGAGTCTTATGCCTAGTTGTCTAGACATTTACATAATAGTATTTCTACAACTTCAACTTTCCTGTAATAGTTATGAATGTGAAATATGCTCCAAAATCTTTAAGCTTAATGAAATTAGGTATCACAAAATTCTCTATGATTTGTAGTTTATCTTGGAGAGAGATTCCTGACACCTCTAGATTCTTCTAGGTGGCACAGTGAGCAGAAAGCTTGACTTTGGATCAGGAGTTCAAATTTGGCTTCAGATATTTACTGACTTTGTGAGCCTGGGCAAGTCACTTAATCTCTGCCTCAGTTTCATCAGTTGTAAATGGTAATAATAATGATAGCATGTACTTCCAAAGGTTGTAAGAATAAAATGAGATAGTATATGTAAAGTTTGTAGTTCCTGCCACACAGTACCTACTAAATATTTGTTCTTTCCCTTCCTCCCTCCCTTCCTTACTTTCTTCTCTCTTCCTCTATTCATCCTTCCTTCCTTCTCTCTTTTTTCCCTTCTCCCTGTCCTTCAGTCTTGATTATTCAGAACCTCTATCAGGAGACCTGGTTCACATACATTTCACTTTTGAACGTATAGCTCATTGACTAAGATCGTTATTAACTTCTAATCTCTTGGTAATGTGTAAGCAGTAATATAGTAACACTGGCAAAGGTGAGAGTTGTAGTGCAGCAGAAATGCTTATTGTGGCTGGGGTTCGTGCAGGAAGCATAGAAATGGAAGGAGGACTGTGGCTGACAAGAGAAAGCTTAGAATAGGAAGGCTGACTGAGTGAATGAACGAATGAAAGAATGATAAAGCATTTATTTTGTGCTTACTATGTGCCAGGCACTGTGCTAAGCACTGGGGATGCTAATGAAAAGAGTTTATTAGTGGAACAAATTCGGCTCACATAATCCAAAAGCCACTGAACATAATAGTATAATGATGATAAACACGGTGACACCAGTGTCTTAGGTAGGGACTCATGTGACAAAAATAGTTGAGAAAACTAAAAAGCAGACTTGAGAGATACTAGGCTCAGACTGACGTCTCATAACAAATACTACTGTTCTCTCCAAATTAATACACAGTCTGGATTTAAAAGATCATATTGTTAAATAAATTAGAGGGATAGTGACAGAGATACCTTTTCAGCTATGGATAGAGAACAGTTCCTATATAAACAAGAACAGAGAGGCTCATAGAAGATAAAATGGAAAATTTTGGTAATGAAAAATTAAAATGATTTTGCACATAAGATCAATGAGGTTAGAAGAGAAACAGTTAACTGGAAAAAAACCCTTTGCATTATCTTCCCCAAACCCCCAATAAAGGTCTAATATCCAGTAGTGACAGAAATGATATAAACAAATTAGAAAAAGAATAATTTCCCAATAGATAATGGATATGAACTGGTCAAAGGTTAGGAACAAATACTTCTCAAAAGAAGAAATGAAAACTATCAATAATTGTGTAAAAAATGTTACGAATCAGTAATATTAAGAAATGCACAAATAAACAATTCTTAACTTACACTTCCCATCCATCAGGTTAGTAAAGAGGAAAAAGGGAAAAGGACACTTGTTTGAGGACCAAGGTAAGAGATTTGCACATTGATGCACTATTGGTGTCGCTGTGAATTGATCTAATAACTCAGGAAAATAATTTGTGACTACATCCCCAAAATTAGGAAACCCAGTTATGCTGTTACTAGACATACTTCTTAGGTTGTGCTTGTATGGCTTTTCCTTTGTTCTGGAAGAGGCTCATGACATCAGGGAGGTGATGACTTGACTTGCAGTTGACTTTGACTTGAGTGTGGGGGTGCTGTGCAGAGTCCTCAGCCTCCCTTTTTCCTCCAGAGCCTTCTGGGTTGAGTGGCCAGATTTTGATCAGGATAATGGGAGATGCCCAGAATGCAGCGGGAGACCTTGGTCTTTTTAAGCTAAGATCTTTGCAGGTTCTGGCTTTGAGTGAGGCAATGCCCATTGAGTGAGTGGGCTTCTTTATGAAGTGAGTCAAGGGATGGCCCCTTTAATAATCATAACAAAAAAGTCATACTGAAAGGGCAGAGCCTCAGGGCTGCTCACCAAAAGAGAAACACTTACTATTTACATTCACTCTGAGCCTGGAGGGCCCAAAAAATAACCAGTAAGTGATGCTTGGGAGGAGAGACCTACCGTTGTCTAATCCTGGAGATCCAGAATTTCTCTGAGAGATTAAACCAAGAGGATAAGGATTCATACGTACGAAAATATTTACAGCGGCACTTTTTGTTAGAGAAATAACTGGGAACAAAAGGGCTACCCAGTACTTGGATAATGGATGAATAAATTGTGATCTGTAATGAATGACTAAAATGAATTCTCAGAAACCATGGATGACTTGTAAGACTGGATGGTGGTGTAAATTGAGCAGAACCGAGAGATTGAGTTAAATATCTTGGGCAGTGTGGGGGGTGCCTTCAAAGGGTTTACCTGATATCCCCTATCTTGGCTCTGAGCTTCACAATCTTTACAGTCACATATTTTGTGCACTTTTTAATTCTACTTCTCTTTCCTTTCTCTCTGGTCATAAGGCCATCTTTGTAGTTTTAAGTTCCCCAACATCTGCCACCAGGACTATTGCAATAGCCTTTTTAAAAAATATTATTTTATTTTTTCCAGTTACATATAAAGAAAGTTTTCAACATTCACTTTTTTTAATTTAAATTTATTTATTTAACTTTTTTACATTCATTTTCACAAAATTTTGGGTTCCAAATTTTCTCCCCATTTGTCCCCTCTCTCCACCCCAAAATGCTGAGCATTCTAATTACCCCTATCACTAATCTTCCCTCCCTTCTAACATCCCTCCCTTTCCTTATCCCCATCTTCTCTTTTGTCCTGTAGGGCAAGATAACTTTCTATACCCCATTACCTGTATTTCTTATTTCCTAGTTGCAAGAACAATACTCAACAGTTGTTCCTAAAACTTTGAGTTCCAAATTCTCCCCATCCTTCCCTCCCCACCCATTCCCTTTGGAAAGGCAAGCAAGTCAATATAGGCCATATCTGTGTAGTTTTGCAAATGACTTCCATAATAGTCTTGTTGTGTAAGACTAACTATATTTCCCTCCATCCTATCCTGCCCTTCTGTTCTCTCTTTTGATCCTCTCCCTCCCAAAGAGTGTTGACTTCTAATTGCTCCCTCCTCCCATTGCCCTCCCTTCCATCATCCTCCCACCATGCTTATCCCCTTCTCCCCCACTTTCCTGTATTGTAAGATAGGTTTTCATACCAAAATGAGTGTGCATTTTATTCCTTCTTGTAGTCGAATGTGATGAGAGTAAACTTCATGTTTTTCTCTCACCTCCCCTCTTTTCCCCTCCACTAAAGAGTCTTTTGCTTGCCTCTTTTATGAGAGATAACTTGCCCCATTCCACCTGTCCCTCTCTCCTTTCAATATATTTCTCTCTCACCCTTTAATTTCATTTTTTTAAAGATATGATCCCATCCTATTCAATTCACTCTGTGCTCTCTGTCTCTCTCTGTGTGTGTGTGCGTGTGTGTGCATGTGCACACGTGTGTATGTGTGTGTGTAATCCCACCAACTACCCAGATACTGAAAAGTTTCAAGAGTTACAAATATTGTCTTTCCATGTAGGAATGTAAACAGTTCAACTTTAGTAAGTCCCTTATGATTTCTCTTTGCTGTTTACCTTTTCATGATTCTCTTCATTCTTGTGTTTGAAAGTCAAATTTTCTTTTCAGCTCTGGCCTTTTCATCAAGAATGCTTGAAAATCCTCTATTTCATTGAAAGACCATATTTTCCTCTGAAATATTATACTCAGTTTTGCTGGGTAGGTGATTCTTGGTTTTAATCCTAGTTCCTTTGATTCTGGAATATCATATTCCAAATCCTTCGATCCCTTAATGTAGAAGCTGCTTGATCTTGTGTTATCCTGATTGTATTTCCACAATATTGGAATTGTTTCTTTCTAGCTGCTTGCAATATTTTCTCCTTGACCTGGAAACTGACCACAATGTTTCTAGGAGTTTCTCTTTTTAGATCTCTTTCAGGTGGTGATCTGTGGATTCCTTCAGTATTTCTTTTGCCCTCTGGTTCCAGAATATCAGGGCAGTTTTCCTTGATAATTTCATGAAAAATGATGTCTAACCTCTTTTTTTTGATCAAGACTTTCAGGTAGTTCCATAATTTTAAATTGTCTCTCCTGGATCTATTTTCTAGGTCAGTTGTTTTTCCAATGAGATATTTCACATTCTCTTCCATTTTTTCATTCTTTTGGTTTTGTTTTATTATTCCTTGGATTCTCAGAAAGTCATTAGCCTCCATCTGTTCCATTCTCATTTTGAAAGAACTATTTTATTCAGTGAGCTTTTGAACCTCTTTTTCCATTTGGCTAATTCTGCTTTTTAAAGCATTCTTCTCCTTACTGGCTTTTAGAACCTCTTCTGCCAATTGAGTGAACCTATTTTTCTTTTTTTCTTTTTTATGAACATTTATTTATTTATTTATTTAACTTTTTACATTCGTTTTCACAAAATTTTGGGTTCCAAATTTTCTCCACTTTTATCCCCTCCCCCCACCCCAATACACCAAACAATCTAATTTTCCCTATCTCCAATCTGCCCTCTCTTCTGTCATCCCTCCCTTCTCTTGTCCCCATCTTGTCTTTTCTCCTGTAGGGCCAGATGACTTTCTATTCCTCATTAACTGTATGTCTTCTTTCCTAGTTGCAACAACAATACTAAACAGTTGTTTCTAAAACTTTGAGTTCCAAATTCTCCACATCCCTCCCTCCCCACCCATTCCCTTTGGGAAGGCAGGCAATTCAATATAGGCCATATCTGTGTAGTTTTGCAAATGACTTCCCTGATAGTCGTGTTGTGTAAGACTAACTGAATTACCCTCCATCCTATCCTGCCCCTCATTGTTTCTATTCTGTTTTTTGATCCTGTCCCTCCCTGAGTGTTGACTTCAATTGCTCCCTCCTCCCTTTGCCCTCCCTTCCATCATCCCCCACCCCTTGCTTATCTCCTTCTCCCCCACTTTCCTATACTGTAAGATAGGTTTTCATACCAAAATGAGTGTGCATTTTATTCCTTCCTTTAGTCAAATGTGATGAGGGTAAACTTCTTGTTTTTTTTTTTCTCAGCTCTCCTCTTTTTCCCTCCACTAAAAAAGTCTCCTACTTGCCTCTTAAATGACATATAATTACCCCATTCCATTTCACCCTCTTTCCTCCCACTTCATTTCTCTCTCACCTTTTACCTTAATTTCTTTTAAGATATGGTCCCATCCTATTCAGTTCACTCTGTGCTCTCTGTCTCTGTATGTGTGTGCATGTGTATATGTCTGTGTGCATGCATGTGTGTACATGTGTGTGTGTGGTCCCACCAACTACCCAGATACTGAAAAGTTTTAAGAGTTACAAATATTGTCTTTCCATGTAGGAATGTAAACAGTTCACTTATGGTAAGCCCCTTAAGACTTCTCTTTGCTGTTTACTTTTTCATGCTTCTTCTCATTCTTGTGTTTGAAAGTCAAATTTTCTTTTCATCAAGAATGTTTGAAAGTCCTCTGTTTCATTGAAAGACCATTTTTTCCCCTGAAGTATTATACTCAGTTTTGCTGGGTAGGTGATTCTTGGTTTGAGTCCTAGTTCCTTTGACTTCTGGAATATCCTATTCCACTCCCTTCGATCCCTTAATGTAGAAGATGCTAGATCTTGAGTTATCCTGATTGTATTTCCACAATACTGGAATTGTTTCTTTCTAGCTGCTTGCAAGATTTTCTCTTTGAGCTGGGAGTTCTGGAATTTGGCCACAATGTTCCTAAGAGTTTCTCTTCTTGGATCTCTTTCAGGTGGGGATCGATGGATTCTTTCAATACTTATTTTGCCCTCTGGTTGTAGAATGTCAGGGCAGTTTTCCTCAATAATTTCATGGAAGATGATATCTAGGCTCTTTTTTGATCATGACTTTCAGGTAGTCCCATAATTTTTAAATTGTCTCTCCTGGATCTATTTTCCAGGTCAGTTGTTTTTCCCATGAGATATTTCACATTCTCTTCCATTTTTTCATTCTTTTCGTTTTGGTTGGTGATTTCTTGGTTTCTCGTAAAGTCATTAGATTCCATCTGTTTCATTCTAATTTTGAGAGAACTATTATCTTCAGTGAGCTTTTGAACCTCTTTTTCCATTTGTCTAATTCTGCTTTTGAAAGCATTCTTCTTCTCCTTGGCTTTTTGAACCTCTTTTGCCAATTGGGTGAGCCTATTTTTCAAGGTGTTATTTTCTTCAGCATTTTTTTTGGGTCTTACCAAGGTATTGATCCGTTTTTCATACTTTTCTTGCATCTCTGTCATTTCTCTTCCCAGTTTTTCCTCCACCTGTCTAACTTGCTTTTCAAAATCCTTTTTGAGCTCTTCCAAGGTCTGAGCTCACCCAACATCCCCCTGGGATGTCTGGGGTACCGAAGCCCCGCCCTCCACATCTTTCCCTGATGGCAAGAATATGTCCATGTCATCAGATCTGAAAGTCGGAATCATTTGCATCTGTTCGAAAAAACTCCCTACAGTCTTATTTTTCTTCCCTTTTCTAGGCATTTTCCCAGCCAGTTATTTGACTTCTGAGATTCCTGTCCACCCCCACCTAGATCCGCCCAGCTAGTGCTTGGGGTCTGAGATTCAAATGGGCTTTCCGCGGCAGGCGCGGCTGCTATTCATTGTGAGCTTTAGTTCTGGTGCTGGGGTGGGGGCAGGGCCACCTCCCAGGCTCAGTTCCCTCAGGGGCTTTATGCAGAGACCTTCAGTAATGGAGTGGGTAGGGGCAGGGCTGCCTCCCAGGCTCAGCTCCCTCAAGTGCTTTATGCAGAGACCTTCATAAATCGAGCAGGTGGGGCAGGGCCGTCTCCCAGGCTCAGCTCCTTCAGGTGGTTTATGCAGAGACTTTCAGTAATGAAGATCCTGCCTGCTGCTGGGGGAGTCCCGGGCCACCGCCGCCGCACCACCGCTGCCTCCGCTGCTGCTGCCTCTGCCTCTGCCTCCGCCGCTTCCTGCCCCTGTCTCTGCCTCCGCTGCTTCCTCCCGAGGGGGCCCGAGCCACGGAGACACCCCGCTCCCCTCTCTGTCATCCCAGGCGTGTCTCTCACTGACCTGTAGAGTCTGTGGGCGGAGGAACCTTCCAGGCCGCCAGAGGTTCCGTCCCTGAAGCCTGCTCGGATCAGCTTCTTTGGGGCCACGGCCAGGGCAGCACTGGAGTGGGGTCCCCTTTCTGGGGCATGACGGACCCTGGGGACGGCTCTCCAGAGCTCTCTGGAACGGAAATCTCTTCCACTATGTTTCTGCACACCCTGCAGTGATCCAGAACTTCTGGGGAGCTCTTCTTAAATTAATTCTATGGGCTGTGGGTTCGGAGGTCGCGTACGTGCGTCTTTCTACTCCGCCATCTTGACTCTGCCCCGAGTGAACCTATTTTTCAAGGTGTTATTTTCTTCAGCATTTTTTTGGGTCTGCTTTAGCAAGGTGTTGACCTGCTTTTCATGCTTTTCTTGCATTTCTCTCATTTCTCTTCCCAGTTTTTCCTCCACCTCTCTAACTTGATTTTCAAAATCCTTTTTGAGCTCTTTCATGGCCTGAGGCCATTGAATATTTGTTTTGTATGTTTGGGATATAGAAGCCTTGACTTCTATGTCTTTCCCTGATGGTAAGCATTGTTCTTTCTCATCAGAAAGGATGGGAGGAGATACCTGTTCACTAAGAAAGTACTTTCTGTGGTCTTATTTTTTTTCCCTTTTCTGGGCATTTTCCCAGCCAGTGACTTGACTTCTGAGTTTCCTCTGCACACCCACATCACCTCCAGTTCCACCCAGCTAGTGCTTGGGGTCTGAGATTCAAATGCTGCTTCCCAGCCTCAGGGCTTTCCACAGAGGGAGCGGCTGCTATTCAATGTGAGCTTAAGTTCTGGTGATCAGGTGGGGGCAGGGCCGTCACACAGGGCTCAGATCCCTCAGGGGATTTGGTGGGGGCAGGGCCACCAGGGCTTAGTTCCCTCCAGGGTTTATGGGGAGACCTTCAGCAATGGATCTGAGCTCCTTTCTGCTTTGGGAGCTCCTGTCCACTGCTGCCTCTGCTGCTACCCCTCGAGGGGGCCTGAGTTATGGAGCTACCTGCTCCCCTCTCAGTGAGCTGAAAAGGCCCTCTCACTGACCTTTGGCTCCTGTGGGTGGAGGGACCTTCACAGCTGCTGGAGATTCTGTCCGTGAAGGCTGCTGGATCTGCTCCTCTCAGTGCCATGCGGCCAAGGCAGGGCTGGGTTCTGTTCTGGGTCTGGTGCGGGACGGACCTTTGGTGTCAGTTTTTCAGGGATCTCTGGAACAGAAATCTCCACTCCGTTGTTGTTTGGCATCTGCTGCTCCAGAATTTGTTTGGGGTTCTTCTTTACAAGTATTTTATCAGCTGTGGGTTAGGAGCTAGCACATGTGTATCTTTCTACTCCACCATTGTGGCTTCTCCCCCTCTCAGCACCTCCCCCTCTCAACATTCACTTTTATAAGATTTTGAGTTCCTTCCCCACCCCCACCCCCCCAGTCCCCAAGATGACAAGCAATCTGATATAGGTTATACATAGACAATCATATTAAACATATTTCTACATTAGTCATGTTATAAAATAAAATTCAGGACAAAAGGGGAAAACAAGAGAAAGAAAAAACCAAAACAAAAGGTGGACATAGTGTGCTTCGATCTGCATTCGGACTCCATAATTCTTTCTCTGGATGTGGATAGCATTTTCCATCATAAGGCATTTGAAATTGTCTTAGATCATCACACTGCTGAGAAGAGCCAAGTCGATCCAACCTGTTCTTTGCACAGTATTGCTGTTACTGCATACAGTGTTCTCCTGGTTCTGCCCACTTCTCTAAACATCAACTTTGCAATAACTTTCTAATTAGTGTCCCTGCCACAAGTCTTTCCAATTCATTTTCCACCAGGTGGCAGTTTGATATGATTAATAGAGCATTACTATGCTAGTCTCTTACTCAAGAGGTACTAGTGACTTCTAGTTGTCCAGACAGATACCATAGTCACATCAACCTGAGCTTCAGACCTCCAGAGTTGGTAGTTTGGTTGTAATAGCACTAAATTTGTAAATTAATTTTAATGGTATTGTCATTTTTATTATATCAGCACCATTTAGCCTTGAGCACTAAGGAAACTTGTAGGTATATAGCTGATTATTTCTTTTGTAATTTGTGCTTTGTAATTGTATTTATCCAGACACTAGAAACTTCTAAATACCTGCTGAGATATATTGTAGAAGATGATAGGCATTGGTTTTAGCCTAATTTCTGCCAAATTACTTTCAAGTTTTCCAGCAGTTTTTATCAAATAGGGAAATCTTTCCTCTGTAATGTATGTTTTCCCAATATATTGGATGCTATCTTAAGCATATAAGTGTTTTATTATAAGTATATTATAACCAAATGTTCTAAGTTTTTTTCTGATTCTCCATTGTGTAATCTGTTCCATTGATCTAACTTTCTATTTTTTAACGAATACCTGATGGTTTTAATGACTGCTGCTTTATATAGTATAGTTTGAGCACTGGAAGTGCTGTTTACCCTTTGTGCCTACCTTTTTTTTTTTATCATTTCCCTTGATGTTCTAGATCTTTTGTTTTTTCGAATGAATTTTATTATTATATCACTTTCTTGATTGGCATAGCATTAAAATGTAAATTAGTTTTAGTAGTATTGTCATTTTGATTATACTGGGAGAGCTCAGCCATGAGTACTGAATATTCTTCCAGCTATTTAGGTTATTTTTATTTTTTTAAGGAACACTTTGTAATTGAATCTGTGCAAGTCTTTTATGTACTTTTGTGGTATTCCCAGATATTTTATGCTCCTTGAAATTATTTGGAATGAGATTTGCTTTTCTATTATTGCCTCTTGGATTCTGTGATTGTTATCTAGAAATACTGATGATTTTTTAATTGTTTATTTTTGTAGCCTTGAAACTTGGCTAAAGCTAAGAAAGAGGGAGGGAAAGAAGGAAAGAAAAATTTCTTAAGCATCTACCAAGCATCAGTGACAGTGCTAAGTGCCTTGTAAATATTTCATTTGATTCTCATAGCAACCCTTGGGAGATAGATGCTATAATTATTCCCTTTTAACATTGAGGAAACTGAGATACACAGAAAGTAAGTGACTCACCTTCGGTAAGTGTCTGAGACTGGATTTGAACTCAGGTTTTCCTGACTCCAGGCCCAGCAGTTTATCCACTGTACCTCCAACTAATTTTCTCAGTATCTTTGCTAACTCCTTAAAATTTTTCAAGTAAATTATCTTGTCATGCACAGAGAGGCAATTTTATTTCTTCTTTTATCTAGAACTGTATTAGGGACAATGGACATCCTTGCTTTATGCCTACAAATATTGGGAAAGGTTCTAATGTACTTTCATTGAGTATGATGCTTGCTTTTGGATTTAAATAGATATATTTTATAACATTAAAAAAAATCTCATACTTTGTAGAATTTTTCGCATAAATGGATGTTGTAATTTGTCAAAGGCTTTTTCTGTATCTGTTGAGATAATCATGTGGTTTTAACTGTTTTTATTTTTAATATGATTAGTAATGTGGTTTGTTTTCCTAATGCTGAACCAACATTTCATTCCTGGTATAAATCCAACTTGATCATAGTGAATTTTTTTTTTTCTGATAAATTTCTCAATTTTTTGCCAGGATTTTATTTTAAATTGTTGAATTCATTAATGACATTGTTTTAAGTTGTCTTTGTTTTAGCCTATCCTGAATTAGGTATCAGGACTGTATTTGTCTCCTAAAAGGAGCATGTTTATCCAGGAAGTGCAATAAATAAAAAGAATGGGGTAGGTAGCATTATATATTTAAAAGATATACTCATGTGAGGAAACCCAGGAACCAGAGAAGGGAAGCTTGGTGGAGAGCATTTGGACAAATACCAGTGGAGGGAGAAGCAAATATTTTTATGTTTGGAATATCTACCAAGACAGAAAAGGAAATAGATCACAAGAGTGGTACAGAGCTATGTGATGGAGAACTTCATTTATCTCTTCATTTACTGGAACTCTGCCAGAAAGAGAGTATCTAATAACTTTTTGACTTCTCTTAACGATATTTCCATCCTTCAAAAGGTGGAGGAGCCAAGATGAGGAAATTCTTTCTAGATCTGGGGAAAGAGGGGCTTTTTGGAAGGATAGAAATTATGGGAACCCTGGAGTGACTGCTTCTTCCTAGAGGAAATCCTGGGCATAGTCAACTCTAGGGACAGATTACAAAAGGTTCAGAGGAAGAATAAATAGAATCACATAGCTAGGATGTCATTTGGAAAGTCAAGTCAGGAGTGGTAGATCTGTACAGGCATGAAATTCTGAAGACACAAAAGGAAACAATTCCCATGATGAAGAAAAATGAAATTTATCTTAAAAGACTATTTATCTTAAGAGATCATGAGTGCAAAGGGAACTCACTAACCAATTTAGATTTTATTAAAAAGTGTGGAAAATGTAAGAAAGGGCAATTAATAGAAGATGACAAGAACATGGCAAAATCCAATAAAAATTCTGCTAAGAGTGCTGAAGCTCAGAATGAGTTGAGGCTGGTGAGGGAAGTGAAATACAAAAAGAAAGGTTTATTTTGTTTTTTCTTTATCTATATTGGGAGTAAAAGGAAGATCATAGAAGACACATTTTTTTTGAGAGGTGGATGGATAAATGATAGCTGACGGTGGAGAGAAGGCAGTGCTTTACAGAACAAAAATTGCAGAGTTTTGATAACCTACACAAGAAAAAGTAAGAGAACACCTACAGGCTTGTTGCTGAATTCACCTGGCCCAGATGCCTTACATCTTCATATACCAAAAAGAAGGGCAGATGTGATTACTGAGATGTTTCAGTAATATTTAGAAAACTGAAAAAAAATCAAAGAAGTGCCACAAGTTTGGAGAAAGGTGAATGTCATTTTTCAAAAGATAGAAGAATCTGCTAGCTAAAGACCGATGGACTTGGCTTGGTTGCTAGGAGAAATTTAGATTTTATTGTAGAGATTGTTGCTGAACGTTTAGAATGGGAAGCTAATTACAGAGTCAGTGTCAAGGGAGAAAAACCATAATGTACAGTTTGAGACATGTGTTTGAAGAAGTTTTAATCAGCAACATGTAGCTACAAGTAAATTTAGAAGGAAGAATCCCCTCAACTAAGCATTCAGCTATCTTTTAGTCACTAAAAAGAACAAGCTTGATTATGGAACAGGGTAACTTGATTCTTTGAAGGAGAGAACAGACACAGAGTCTTGTTCTTTATTTGAAGTTAGTCTTCATAGGGAGTGGAGCAAGAGAGCTCAAATTTTGAGAAACATCCATGAAGGGTCATTTTACCTGAACTGGGAGTTATCTGTGTATCAAAAAATGTGAGCTAAAAAGACTTGTCTCTCTGGACTTCCACTATTCCTGCTTTTAAGCTTTAATGGCTTCATTTTCTATGATCTCCATCTGTTAGGTCTGTAAATATAGAGTCACTACATAAGAGTGAGGAGGAGTTGTTAGATGGTATTACCAGCCCTGGAACAATTGAGAGCTTTGGTCCTGTATTGAAAGAACTATACATTGAGGGAAAAGACTAAAAGAATGGTGAATATCAAGTTTAGTATCTGGATGAGGCTCCAGACTCAGAATGAAGTACTTAAGTCAGGAAATTCTGGGTCCAGTGTTTAGCTTATCTCTTCAGTTGACACTTGATATAAAGAAAATAGAAGGGCCCAGATTTTGTTGAGATTGGTCTCCACAAGGCTAGATGGGGCAATATAGTTGTACCAGGAGGTGCTGATTGTGGTAGCCCTATAGAGAAGCCAGGAGAAAAGCCAACGACTCTCTCATCAGTGGCAAAATTTTGGAATAAATAAAATACTAGAATAATAGTAGAGCTCTTATAGAGAGGTGGTGGTACTATTAATGATTATTTCCAGTTGTAGAGATGTAGATGTAGAGAAATCATGTCAGCTTCTTCACGTTCAGAAACACCATGGTATGGTATCAGGAGATTTGAAGAAAACTTTTGTCTTTTAATCATTCTCCTTTTGCTCAAATATTCTCATCATCACTAACTCCCCAACCCCAGGTGAGTATGGGACAAAGAGATCCTAGAATAAGTATAAGTCTTTGAAGTCTTTTTAGTATATTTATGCACTAAAGTTCATGTATTGTCTTTTTTTAATGGATTCCCTAGCCCATGTCAGCATCAATGACCTTAAAGGATACTGGAAATTTGATGTATATATATCCATGAACAGTTAGGGTAGGTAGGGTAGGTAAGTATCTGCTGTCTATTTTTTGCAATAAAGTTATTTTACTCTTGTATTCTCATCATTGTAGATTTAATATATTCTCATGGTTTTGAGGTGATTCCTATAAAAGAGGAACAGTATAGTATTGTAGAATGGAGGAGTGGAATACAATTACAGAATCATTAATTTTTTTTTCTGTTCTGGGTCTAAAAGTTATAGATTATTCAAATTTTTTCATTTTTATTTAATTCTTGGTAAAAGACATACAATTTCTTTGGAATAGCCCATTTATACATGGAAACATCACATCATTCAAGGAGTATAATAGGTACTTGGTGGTCCAATAAGTGGGAGGCTTTCTCTTTTTAACATACAGAGCAGAACAGCAGGGTAAATAGGTCAGGGAAATCACTTGACTTTGCAGAACTATTCTCAAGTTTTCCCAGTAGTCTAAAATATTCACCTACAGAGTTTTAAAATTTTGGATACGTACCATTCAGCATTTCAGATGGATCTGCTAACAATTTCGTTGCATCATGGGTGGCTGATAAATCAGTGAACACTATGTTGATTTTTTTTCTTTTTCTTTCAGGTCAAAGTGAGATCATAGGGAATAGCTTAGTCTGATTTTATAGACCTAAGAGATTCCACCTCAGGTTCTAGTGCTTGTAATTACGACAGTATATACTTATTTTTAAAATTAGCATTAATACTAGCAAGTATTGAAATTGGATTAAATTAATAGCATGATACACAATAATAAAATGTTCATCTTTTGTACTCATTTTAAGCTCATATAATTTCATTGCATTTTTTCACATTATTTTAATCTTTCCAGCTTTTACCCTCTCCAATCATATATGATACATACTCCTCATTAATGGTAAAAAATTGTTAATGGAAGTGAAAAACCACAAAAATATAAGTGACATTTGAGATTTACAAAGAAAATGATGGAGACTCACCCAAGGTCAGAAAAGTGCTTCTTAAGATTAGTAATGGTGGCCTGCTGTGCAATTTTTTTTTATGTCTAAGATTGTAGGGTCATGGTTATATTTTTATGCCTTATTTAGGTAGGAAAGAGGTTGCCAGCACAATTACCCGTCTTTCTTTTTCAGCGTCAATTTTTAAAGGGACAAAGTGTGTTTTTAACTGGGACCTGGGGATCCAAAGTTGCATGCCTTGACATTGAATGCATCCCTGCTAGTTTAGTCTCTTTTAGCAGACTTCAAGGCAATTTCTTTCCTTGATTGGCCTAAAGTGGAGATTGTAAGTACTTGGAGTGGAAATCTTCAACATGCAACATCAATGTCATAGCAATTACACAGAGGGTACAAAGGTGATCTGCTGTTGCGTTATTTTGATCAATTTCCCAATATAATATCCTTGTAGATGGGGCATATATGGCAATATTAGCAATAATGTTGCAATGGCAAAAGAGATTTTGAACGCATCAATGACTAAAATTTATGCGGTAGCATGAGGCAAATAATTATCTGTAAGACAGGTGTTAAATAATTATCTAGTATGTTATCCATTGATTCAATAATCAAATCAAACACAGCAGTCAGTAATTTTAGTAATCAATAGCTAATAATCCTTCTTTGATAACAATTTGTGAACAAGTAAGAGATGATTTAGCCAGGGTCTCAAGATTAGTATAATGTCATAAGGGATAAGAAGAGGATGATATTTTGTTTCAAATATCACGTTTTATTAGATTCCTTATTTCTATTCTCTCCCTTCCTTTGTCTTTAATAGTTGTAGTATTGATATTATGTATTTCTTTCTTGTGGGGAGGAACATTTTGATGCTTTCTAATATGAACCAATAATACCATGCAATTGCTACTAACAAACAAATTTAAAGGAGTACTGTAAATAAAAGTTATTGCATGTACAGTAAATAAATTAGGGATCTCCAGAATGTTTTTCATATCTCACCTGGTCTTGAAGTTAGATTAACTTTTTTTCTAATATGTTTTATCAAATTCTAGATTAGTCAGAGTTATAGGTAAAATACTTTATTATTATAATTAATAATTTCTAAACTGCTAGCAATTATGACCAATATTGTTTCAGGCAGAGAGCAATTACTAAGCACTTATTATATGCCAAATGCTAGGAATATAAAGAAAAAGCAAAAATGGGCCTTACCTTCAAGGATCCATATTCTCATGAGAGAGACAATATGTATGACAATATTGGATATAACATATATACGAAGTGTAAGGAGGATAGTTTTCTAATCTGCTGTCTCCAAAAAAATCAATGAAATAATACAAGTATTTCTATTTTAAATTCATTATAGGGTGTTAATTGAGTAATATTCAAAGTCCAGCCACAATTTAATCTGGCAGTCTGTCTAGTAATATTAATAAGCCATACATTATTGAAAATCCAGTTACTTTTCCTTTATGGATCTACTTTGTTAATATATATTTGCAGGTTTATTTTCATGTTAGTAGCAGATGTTCAGTGACTCAAATATATATACATATATATATATAATTTTGATTTTTCCTTAATATATTTTCTGATATCTCATTATCTCTGACTTGTATGTGACACGATGTATTTATAATTCAGTTTGTATACTCTAGAACTCTAAAAATTTAAGACAGCTTGGAAAATCTAGACATCATGTGAATTTGTTTTAAATACGTCTAAAAGCCAGATCTTTCATGGTTGAATGAAAACTGGCTTTTATTAGATGGTTTAACGAAAACGAGATGAGTTTAGAATAAAATTTGTGTGCATCCCATTCAGCAGCTTGAAAAGGGAAAAGAAATGGAGAGCGTCATTTCCCACTAAGTCACACAGAGTGTAAACTGCAGAGACTGTGCAAGTGACACGGCGCTGTCTTTCTGACAAGACCTATCAACACGTGGACAAAGTCGTGTAGATGGGAATACAGTTATCTGAGTACCCTACATCATTCAGATTTTTATTTCTAGGGGCAAATCATCAATCTTTTAAGTACCGCATAAATAACATTCAAAGTTTAATTGCATTCTAAATATTCTTATTTCTAACAAATGTCACTTAAAGATCATCAGCGCTGACTAACCTTGCTGGGTGATGCCTATGATAAGGCTCCACTAAGGCGGGAGTCAGAGACCTGGTAGAAGGCACATAGTGCAGACATATAGGAGAAGAGCTTAGGAGACAAGACGTAAAGAGGATAATCATGTTCATCTTCAGCATGAATACTGCCCCATGTTTAAACACTGGCTGTGATGGCTTTCCTGATTCGCAGGCTGATAGTAGAAGGATGTTCCTGGGTCAGAGTCTATAGAGACTTCGGAAACCTTTTCAGATCCCTCAAAAGAGAAATTTGTTCCCTGAAGACACGCAATGCAGATAATTCATCCAGTGCCTCAAACACTGGTCCATTTCTTTCTATACCTACATCTACTGTGTTGTATTGAATGAAGATGCTTAAATAGATGTTACTTGTAAGCATTCCATTCAAAGAATCAGTTGGCCCAGAACATAGAAGTAATTTAAATTGAAATAGAAATAAAGGTTATTATTAGCCTATAAAAAAAATCCATATGTCTTTGACAAGGATATAGTCTACAGGCAGCTCACCTTCCTGACTCTAAATGGAAATTTGTAAAGAATGCCTTATCTTCGATGAGTGCCCTAAGACTTACGGGGAAGCAAGGGCCTCTCATGTCATCCATATGCTGGATTTCTCACCAGCGTGCCATAGGATAATAGATTTAAGTTAGGAGGGAGAGTAGCACCATTAATTTCCACCTCTTGCTTTATAGATAGGCATAGAGTTTAAGTGGTTTGCTCAAAGTTACATAGCTAGTAATATCTGAAGTGGGATTTTAAATATAGGTTTTCCTGACTCCAAGTTCTATCCCCTATCCATTTCACAGTGGTGTACTAAATTCGTTGTGAGAGAGGAAACCTACAAGAAAAATAAAACCTCACAATTTAGAGCCCAGGGCAGTAACATTAGCTATATACAGGTTCACAAAGAAGATTCTCTCTTAACTGAGGAATTGAGGAGACAGTAGGATTTTTATATTCTAAGAACAACTTTTCCTCCCCTTTGGTCAGCCTTCCAAGCAGAACGGTACAAGTTATTTCTTTCAAGGAGAGAATAGGAATAGCAGACATGGAAAACTTTGTCTTATCAACACTTAGCCTTGGGATAGACTAAGAATTGCTCAAATTCTAAAAAAGCACACTTGACTGCTCATTATGCCAGGTCCAGAGGCTATTTCTGATCAAGTGACATGTCCAAAAAGGAAAATAAAAAGCTCTACTTCTCTCTTGTCCTCATACCCAGCATGATATCATTAAGAACAAGGCATGCAAAATAATCTTATTTACAGGATTACTCAACTGTTAGATGAGGGGAACACTATTGTTGATAGTTTACCTATATTTTAGGAAGCCTTTTTTTAATAAAACATTTCATGCTATTTTCAGTTCTGAAGAAGACTTGAGACTTTTAGTGGACTGCATGTATGATATTGAACAAAACAAAATAAAACCCAACCCAACCTAACGTAATTTTAGGCTTTATTAAGAGAATCTGAGATTCGATGAATCGGGAGATGGCAATCTCCTGTGCTATCATCAGTCCTTATCTGGAGTCTTAGGTTCATTTTTGGGCACTGTGGTTTAAGAGGCATATTTGATAACCTACCAGATGTCTAGGGGGGACAGCCACGATGAGGATGGGCTTTGAGTCCATACCATGTTGTTGTTGTGTTGTGTTCATCCTTCATTGTTACCAAAGAAGACCATGCCGTCAGAGAAATGATGACATGACTTGCCCTTGACTTTGTTTTGAGTGAGGAAGGATTGTGCAGGTCACCAGCCTCACTTCTCCTCCAGAGCCATCTGACCGTACCATGAGCATTAGTTGAACGAATTGGAGATTTTATCTTGGATAAGAGAATTCTTAGGGTAAGGCAGCTGTATTCAAGTGTTAGAAGGATTATGACCTGGAAAAGAAATTAAAGTTGTTGTTTTTGTCTCCGAAAGGCAAAGTCAGGAAAGATGGTTAGAAGTTGCAGTGGGCAACTTTGGAATTGATGTTCACAAAAACTAACAGTTGGAGCTGTCAGAAGTGGAACATGTTGCCTGAAGAAGTTGGGTGGAGGATCTTCATTTCTTCTTTGTCTTTAAACAGAGTGCAGATGACTGCTCATTGTGTATGTTGAGGTGCTGACTCGTTTTGTGTGTGGATTGTACTAGGTAGCTGTTGAGGTTCCTTCCAACCCTCAATATGCATGATTATGTAATTTTGAGAACACAAAGAATATAGAAAGGCTAAAAAAGCCTCTTAAATGAGAGATTAGATTCTAGAGTGTACTAGATGGAGGATGATGTTAAAAAGGTGATGAATTAATACTTGTTGCAAAATTCTAATAAATAGTCAAGAAATTGTGTGATTATGTATCTGTTGGAGCAGGGCTTGAATATGAAAGATTTTAAAAACAGAGAGTAGTAGTTGAAGTAATGTAGAAGGAGACTAAAATCAGATTAGTGAAAATAAAAGAAACTGTAGGTAGAGTCTAATTTAGGTGGGGGTAAGGGTTGGAATTAATGTAATATAATTTAATGGAGGAAAGCACAGGCTTAATAATTATGCTTTTTATGTGAATGAATTAACTCCTCAAAACAAAAGAGAGAAGAAGAATGAATAAGGAAACCAAAATCAGCTCTTTGCTCTATAAAGGAAACACATTTAAAATATATACACACAGTTCAGAGTGAAAACAAGAGACTGGAACAAAACTTGGGATGATTCCTAACACATTGGGACTGCAAACAAGATTTCAGGTAAGCCAACATTAAAATTAATGATGTTGAAAAAGAAACAGGGAAATGCATTATTCTTAAAAGCATTATGGATGAAACTGTCACTATTAAATAAACACTAGATGGGATAGCATCTACATCCTTAAAGCAAATAAATGAATTCAGAAGATAACGTTGTTAGTAATGCAATAATTGGAAGACTTTAGAATTCTCATTTAGAAATAGATAAATCTAACAGGAAAATAATGCAAAATTAGAAGAAGAGAGCTGAAAAGACTTGAAAAATTTTGATTTAAAGACCTTGTTTAGTTTTGGGGTGCCTGGGTCCCCAAAATACCTGCCCAAATAAATTCTACTCAGGCCTTCTTTTAGCCATCAGTTTATTAAAGATCCACCATATTGAGTTGACCCTTAAGAAGCTTCACCATTTCTGAAGTTTGTATAGATAAGCAGGCCAGATAGAATCTGAACTAAATAGAGTCTGAGCACGTTCATGGAGATAAGAAGGATCTTATATACAGAAAGACTGTGGGAGGGATCTAGGGATGGTGTAGTAGTCTCAAAGGAGAGGTTTAGGGAGGGTCTTGAGGAGGAGTCTGAGGAGGATCTTGATGGGACTGGGGTAATTAGAGGTCCGAACCTAGAGAGTGGGATTTTGATGGAATCAAGGGTGGGAAGAAGGCAGGGGCAATCCAGAGGTAACAGACAATGGAGGGCTAGGCTCATTTAGCGGTAATGGAAGACTTATGATCTGAGGCGAATGCCACATCTAGAACTCAAGGGAGTTCCCAGATGCTACCTGGGAATATGATAATTTCTGAATAGGAATATTAAAGAATATGCATCCATCTCAGCTTCCAAGGGCACCATTACACAAATTGTTCATGTAGTAGGATGTAAAGATATCATAAATAACTGTAAAAAGGTAGAAATATTTTAAAAACATCTTTCACAAAGCATAACACTATAAAAATGCTAGTCATTTTAGCACCCCTACTGGGAGTGCTTTCCCAGTTTGCACCCTTAGTTAACCAATTTTTCAATTCCCCTGCTACTCTGAGTATTCTAGTGCGGCCTGAGGGGCTAGGTTTTAAGTTCTAGTGTTCTTGAGCTCTGGGTACTTGATTAACAATTAGCCTATCAAATTTAATTAGATTTGAGAAAATAAATGGGGAAGCGGGGGGGGGGGGGGGGGGGGGGGGAAAGAGACTGAAAGACTGAGAGAGACTCAGACACAGAGAGAAAACATGAGCTCACGCTATTGTTCTTTCGTCCTTCACCCTCCAATGGCTTTGTTCCAGTTTGAGAATCAATTATTAAACAATTATTAAGCACCTGCTATGTGTCAGGCACTGTGCTAAGTGCTAGTGATAAAAAGGAGGCAAAAGACCATCCCTGCTCTCAATAAACTTACAATCTAAAGGCAGAGACAATACGCAAACAAATATATGCAAAGTAAGTTGATGGGGGATGGATCTGAACCCCTGAAAGGAAAGGACCATGTCTTTATGATCTGGACCCACAAAAGCAAAAGCTGGCATTCACCTGGGGCACCAGGCCCTTCCAGGTACTTCTCTGTTACCTCCTAGTCACTGTGACCCAGTGCCCCAGGTAGACACCAGGGACTTGGGCCATGTGGGAAAGTCCAGGGGCTTTTCCTTTTTGGAGTCCAGATTCCGAAGTCCATGGTCTTTCCTTTTAGGGGTTCCGATCTCATCCCAATCAAAGCTATATACAGGATAAGTAGGAAATAATTAACGTAGGGAAGATATTAGAATTAAGAAGAATTGGGGAAGTTCCTTGAAGTTGGGACTTCAGGGAGGTCAGTAGGCAGAATGGAGGAGGGAGATTGCTCCATCCTTGGGGGGGGCAACTAGAGAAAATGGCTGGAGTGGAGAGATGGAGTGTCTGTGAACAGCCATGAACAGCCACTGTCACTGGGTCAAACTCTACATGGTGGGGAATAAGATGTAAGAAGACTGGAAAGGTAGGAAGGGGCTAGGTTATGAAGGGATTTGAATGCCAAACAGCATTTTGTATTTGATCTTGGAGGCAGTAGGGAGTCAGTAGAGTTTATCCAGTAGGGGAGGTGCATGATCAAACCTGTGCTTTAGGAAAATTGCCTTAGTGACTGAATGGAGGATGGATTTGGAGTGAGGACAAACTTGAGATAGGCACACCCTGTCCGCAAATTGTCTACCTCTTTCCTTTTAGCTTCAAGTTTCAAAGCCTTGCTTGTCCCTGAAGGCCTGGCTGGCGAAGGTGCCACTTTTGTGTTTTTTGTTTTTTTTTTTCATTTTTTTTTTAAATATAAATTTATTTATATAACTTTTTTACGTTCATTTTCACAAGATTTTGGGTTCCAAATTTTCTCCCCATTTATCCCCTCCCCCCACCCGAATACACCAAGCATTCTAATTTTCCCTATCACCAATCCACCCTCTCTTCTATCATCCCTCCCTTCTCTTGTCCCCATCTTCTCTTTTGTCCTGTAGGGCCAGATGACTTTCTATTCGCCATTAACTGTATTTCTTATTTCCTAGTAGCAACAACAATACTCAACAGTTGTTCCTAAAACTTTGAGTTCCAAATTCTCCCCATTCCTCCCTCCCCACCCATTCCCTTTGGGAAGGCAGGCAATTCAATATAGGCCCTATCTGTGTAGTTTTGCAAATGACTTTGATAACAGTCGTGTTGTGTAAGAATAACTGTATATCCCTCCATCCTATCCTGCCCCCCATTGTTTCTATTCTGTCTTTTGATCCTGTCCCTCCCCAACTGTTGACTTCAAATTGCTCCCTTCTCCCATTGCCCTCCCTTCCATCATCCCTCCCTCCCTGTTTATCTCCTTCTCCCCCACTTTCCTCTACTGTAAGATAGGTTTTCATACCAAAATGAGTGTGCATTTTACTCCTTCCTTTAGTCGAATGTGATGAGGGTAAACTTCATGGTTTTTTCTCAGCTCTCCTCTTTTTCCCTCCACTAAAAAGTCTCCTGTTTGCCTCTTGAATGAGATATAATTTACCCCATTCTATTTCACCCTTGCTCCTCCCACTACATTTCTCTCTCACTGTTTACCTTAATTTCTTTTAAGATATGGTCCCATCCTATTCAATTCACTCTGTGCTCTCTGTCTCTGTATGTGTGTGCATGTGTGTATGTGTGTGTGCGTGCATGCATGTACATGTGCGCACGTGTGTGTGTGTGTGTATGTGTGTGTGTGTGGTCCCACCAACTACCCAGATACTGAAAAGTTTTAAGAGTTACAAATATTGTCTTTCCATGTAGGAATGTAAACAGTTCACCTTTGGTAAGTCCCTTATGACTTCTCTTTGCTGTTTACTTTTTTCATGCTTTTTCTCATTCTTGTGTTTGAAAGTCAAATTTTCTTTTCAGCTCTGGTCTTTTCATCAAGAATGCTTGAAAGTCCTCTATTTCACTGAAAGACCATATTTCCCCTGAAGTATTATACTCAGTTTTTCTGGGTAGGTGATTCTTGGTTTGAGTCCTAGTTCCTTTGACTTCTGGAATATCCAATATATTCCACGCCCTTCGATCCCTTAATGTAGAAGCTACTAGATCTTGTGTTGTCCTGATTGTATTTCCACAATACTGGAATTGTTTCTTTCTAGCTGCTTGCATTATTTTCTCCTTGACCTGGGAATTCTGGAATTTGGCCACAATGTGTCTAGGAGTTTCTCTTTTTGGATCTCTTTCAGGCGGTGGTCGATGGATTCCTGGAATACTCATTTTGCCCTCTGGTTCTAGAATCTCAGGGCAGTTTTCCTTGATAATTTCATGAAAGATGATGTCTAGGCTCTGTTTTTGATCATGGCTTTCAGGTAGTCCCATAATTTTTAAATTGTCTCTCCTGGATCTATTTTCCAGGTTAGTTGTTTTCCCCATGAGATATTTCACATTCTCTTCCATTTTTTCATTCTTTTGGTTTTGTTTTATGATTTCTTGGTTTCTCAGAAAGTCATTAGCCTCCATCTGTTCCATTCTAATTTTGAGAGAACTGTTATCTTCAGTGAGCTTTTGAACCTCTTTTTCCATTTGGCTAATTCTGCTTTTGAAAGCATTCTTCTCCTCATTGGCTTTTTGAACCTCTTTTGCCAATTGGGTGAGCCTATTTTTCAAGGTGTTATTTTCTTCAGCATTTTTTTGGGTCTCCTTTAGCAAGGTATTGACCCGTTTTTCATGCTTTTCTTGCATCTCTCTCATTTCTCTTCCCAGTTTTTCCTCCACCTGTCTAACTTGATTTTCAAAATCCTTTTTGAGCTCTTCCATGGCCTGAGCCCACCGGACATCCACCTCGGATGTCTAGGATACAGAGGCCCCGACCTCCACGTCTTTCCCCGATGGTAAGAATATTTCCTCGTCATCAGAATTGAAAGGTGGGAACATCTGTCCCCCAAGAAAGTAGCTTTCTATGGTCTTATTTTTCTTCCCTTTTCTGGGCATTTTCCTAACCAGTTACTTGACTTCTGAGATTCCTCTGCACCCCCGCCTAGATCTGCCTAGCTAGTGCTTCGGGTCTGAGATTCAAATGCTGCTCCCCAGCGTCAGGGCTTTCAGTGGCGGGGTGGGCTGCTATTCAATGTGAGCTTAAGTTCTGGTGCTCGGGTGGGGGTAGGGCTGCCTCCGAGGTTCAGTTCCCTCAGGGGGTTTATGCAGAGACCTTTAGTAATGGAGCGGGGCTCCTATCTGCTTGGGGAGTCCTGGGCCTCCGCTGCCTCTGCCGCTGCCTTTGCTGCTGCCTCCTGAGGGGGCCCGCGTCAGGGAGACACCCTGCTCCCCTCTTGGCCAGCCCAGAAGTCTCTCTCACTGACTTGTAATGCCTGTGGGTGGAGTGACATTTTCGGCCACTGGAGGTTCCGTCCCTGAAGCCTGCTCGGATCCACTCCTCTGGGGCCACACGGCCAGGGCAGCGCAAGGGTGGGCTCCGCTGTCTGGTGTGCGACGGACCCCTGGGGATGGCTCTCCAGGGGTCTCTGCAACGGAAATCTCTTCCACTGTGTTTCTGCATGACTTGCACTGCTCCAGAATTTGTGGGGAGTTCTTTTTACAGGAAATTTATGGGCTGTGGGTTCAGAGCTAGCATACATGAGTCTTTCTACTCCACCATCTTGGCTCCTACCCCTACTTTTGTGTTTTCTATTTCAGTAATAGTCTCTGTGATCATGGTAGCTGTGCTGCCACCAGAAACTACGGGACTTCCAAATCCTCCAAAGCCTGGTGCTTTTTTGTCCTGTCTCTCACCATCTTTTTGGGCCTGCTGTAACCCATTTGCTTTATCCACCAACCAGCTATTGCAATATTTAAGACATAAAGTGATGAGAGTCTGCATTTAAGTAGTACAGTATTAGAGAAGAAAAGGGGGAGTTATTTGAGAAATGTTGCAAAGGTGAAATCAGCAGACTCTGGGAACATCTTGGATGTGGGATATGAGAGACAGTGAGGAAACCAGCATGAGTCCTAGGTCATGATTGTGAGGGGGACTGGACGTTAGGAATGGGGGGAGGGTTTGGGGAAAAGAGAATGAGTTCTCTTTTGGGCTTATTGAGTTGAGGATGCCCACTGGACATCCACTTTAAGAAGTCTGAAAGATAGTTGCAGAGCAGCAAGAGAGTGGTGAAAAAAGGTAGATTTAAGAACTAACTTGCATCTTGATTCACTCAGTTAATAAATGTTTATTAAGTGCTTACTGTGTCCCAAGGTCCTAGGCACTGTGATGTATGTGTTGGGGATACAAGGAAAGTTAAAAGATAGGCCTCACTCTCAAGGAGCTTACAGTCAGGTGGAGACAACATGCAAACAGCTATGGATAGAAAAGTCATGTACAGGGTAATTTGGAGACAGTCAATATGGGGAAGGGCAGTAGAATTAAATGACTTCAGAATAGGCTTCCTGTAGAAGGTGGAATTTTGAAACTTGAAGGAAGCCAGAGAAGTGAGATGACAGAAATGAGGAGGTAAAACATTCCAGGCATAGAGGTACAGATAGTGAAGATTTCCAGTCAGGAGATGAAGTATCCTATTCAGGGAACAGCAACTTGACCATTGTCACTGGATCACAGAAAACAAGGCACAGAGTGTGTGTGTGTGTGTGTGTGTGTGTGTGTGTGTGTAAAGTGTAACGTAACTAGAAATCTAGAAGTGGGAACTTTATGAAGGACTTTGAACACCAAGCAGAATATTTTGTAGTTCATCTTAGAAATGTTAGGGAGCCACTGTAGTTCTTTGAGTCTGGGCTGGCGGGACATGATCATACTTGCCATTTAGGAAGATCACTCTGACAGAAAAAGACTGGAGTGGAGAGAGAATTGAGGCAAAGAGACCAACCAACCAGATGTCTGTTGCAGTTGTCTAAATGTCAAGTGATGAGGGCCTGAACCATTATAGTTGTGGAAGTATCAGAGGAAAGAAAGAGGTGTATACAAAAGATGTTCTGAAGATAAAATTGACAGGTCTTGGCAACAGATTGGCTATGGGAGGTGAGAGAGAGTAAGGAGTCAAAGATGACACGTAGGTTTCAAACCTGGGTGCATTTCTTGGACGGCACTGGTCTTACTTTGACCATGAGATAGAGGGGTTCCTTACTACTGAGACATGGTAGACTCAAAAGTCCTGTCTTATCCTCACTCTGGTCAGTAGTTCATTGGCATAAGGGTAATTATCTATTGCAGAGTCATGCAGTTTGAGCCCCGGCCCTTGTTCTCTTTGCTGAGGGCAGGAAATCCAGCTCCAAAGAGCCCCTAGTCACAGCCTTGGTCAGCATTCATGGACCTAAGTAGATGGAGAAATAAAACAAAAGAGACCCTTTCAGTGAAGTTCCTCAACCAAATCCTTATGTTCCAGTCCTGAATCATAGCACTAAGCTCATCAGGACATCGGCAACTGCCACACTAAGTAGTACCTGTTCTGGGCAGCACTTTGTCAACTAAAAATGGTGTGTGCAGTGGTCACAAATCTCTACTGCTGGAGCATGTGGTTCAGAACCTGGATTTGCTCTCTGGGGAAAATGGGAATGGGGAGGAACTGCTCGTCCCTCTCCATCCATATAAATTTGGCTGCTAGGAAACTCATTTAGAACTCTGCTTAGTGGTTCATGAACTGAAGAGAGGAGCTCATTACCTCAGTTTGACCTCTTACCCTTCTGGCTGGTTTGGTGGGATTCTCTCAGGAAAGGGTAACTCCAGGAGTCATTCAGGAAGATTTATTGGGAGCCTGTCAATACTAGCAGTTGATGGGTAGGCTGCAGTGGTTCCTGAGGCAGGAAGTGCCGCAATAGCAAAACTTAAGGGGAGAGAGGGGAAGGAAGAGGGAGAGATCCCAAAAAATCCTGAGGTTCAAAGGAGATTTCTATGCATCAGCCAAGAGTGGGAGATGATCACAAAGTCTGTAGACTGCTCTTCTTGCTGGAGATTTTGAGTAGAGTTTCCGTAGGGTTTTTCTGGGATATTCCCTTTGACCATCTGTATGGCAAGGGAGCATTCCCCCTCAGCTTCACAGCATGGAGGGGTGTTCTTTCTTAACCTTAAAATGGGGATGGAGCAGGTCCCCAAACATCTGAAGAGTGATCGGCCTTATCTTCAGATGGCAGGGGAGAAAGTTACACCAACTCTGGGCCATCTTGACAGTGATGATGTTGTGTCAGGGATGCTAGAGTGCATAGTGGGGGAAGGCAGCAAGCCAGCTGTTAAATTTTCATAGCAAATTAAAACTGTATCACAAGTCAGTCACAGCATGTCCCCAAATGACAAAATGGAGTTTTAAAAAAGCAGTGGATCACAGTGGAAAATATTTCCACTCCATTGGTTGAGTGGAAGGGTTGTACTTCCCTTAACAGTAATTTGGAAGTTAGGAAGAGGGGTGCATTTAGAGGATAGAATTTTGTGTTAAGTTCACCTGGGACAAGCACTGTATCCTCATTCCAGAGAAATGTTTTGAAGTTATCATGTTCTGTGTATCCAGAATCTGTCCAGTGATTTTCTATATTGTGCTAGATTTATTGCATGTATTGCTGGTATATATCTGCTGAAGATGGGGTCCTAAGACTATTACCTGGGACACTGGGTTAATCACCTTTGTTCTGTCAAATGCAGATGTAATTTAATTACTCCCCATGTCAAATGTATCAAAACTATTTTTTTTCCTTTTTTTTTGGACAGGGGATTGCAAACTTCCAAACTCATCCAAACTCAGGGTAGAAACATCAAAAGGGTTTGAGAGCTGACTGGCATCTTAGGATTTGTAGTTCACATGCTCAGGTATTCCCTTCCCACCCCAGAGAAGGGATTTGGGACTATGAAGATTTTTGAGGTATAATTAAATCATGCCCCAGCGCTCTTAAAGAGACAAGCAAAATCTGTGAGACAGACTGAGAGAAAATATAAATGAGAAGAATAAATATTAAAACATTACTCTTCTGATAAAATTCTGACAATTTTTATTATGTCATTTACTTCTAAATTACTCTCAGTCTTGGGCAATCTAATGAAAGAATTTATTCCCTACCCAAACCCAGGTAGAACCCTATTGTCAGGAATTTACCTAGATAAGATGGTCTAGAAATGCTAAATTTTTGAAAGAGATCAGTAATGTCTTTCAAAGGTTGGGCTTTGAACTAGGAAGCAGGACAGGGAAAAAGCCTGGATCTCTCCCTTAATTGATTATTAATAATCATTTCTCTCAATAGCAATGAGAAAAATTAATCAGCAGAAATAAGTAATTGCAAGCTCTTGTGTTCTCTTCACCTTTCAGTCAGTTGTACCATAAACATGTGGCCTCTTGTAGAGAATCATTTGTATCAAACCTAACCAATTATGTTATTCTTTTTTAGTGAATAAAAATAGAGATTAAATGAAGAAGAGGAAATGGCGGCTCTATTAATTTTGTGTGTATGGATCTGCTTCCTCGTCTCTAAAGGGAGGATAATAGTGGTGCTGACCTTAAAGGCTTTTGTATCAAATGGGATGATAATTGACTGAGATAACTGTTGTTGTTTAGCTGTTTTCATTTGTTTTTTGTTTTGTTTTTGGTAAAGATAATGGAATGGCTTACTGTTTCCTTCTCCAGTTCATTTAACGGATGAGGAAACTGAGGCAAATAGGGTTAAATAACTTGTCCAGAGTCACACAGCTAGTGTGTGAGGCCAGATTTGAACTCAGGCCTGATGCACTATCCACTGTGCCACCTAGCTGCCCTTAATATAACAAGTAAAGCATGTTACAAACTTAAAGCACTATTTAATATTAGTTAAAATTATTAAGAGTTTATTTCCTGTGTAAAATTTGAGATTCTTAATATCCACGATTTCCCTCATTCATTTTTTTTAATGTGCCTACTGTGGTGATTTTTTCCATGGGAAAGTATAAGGACTGGCCTGATTGTAATAGAGGATAGATAAGTTTTGGGGAAGGGTAGGAATCAGATAAAAATAATTGTATGTTATTAGATTATAAAGAGTCTTAGAAGCCAATCAGACTTTTAGTGTATTCAGAAATGAGAGCCACTGAATGGTTTTTTGTTTTTGTTTTTGTTTTTAGCTTTTTTAGCTGGTATTGTCCTAATAAAATCAGTTCTCTAGGAAAGACTTAATTTGGTGGTGGTGTTTAGGATGGCCTGAAATGGGATGAAACTAAAGGTACTTAAGAACCAGTTAGAGTAGTTCTATGATGACTGATTTTTCTCCTTTGCTTTTACTTCCTTCTTTGACACATAAGTTTATATATCTTCAGAGCACTAACTCAAGCTGTAATATAAGGAAAGAATTTCCTTAAAGCCAGTTTTTCTCACAGGCCTCCAACGAACCAGCGATTCATCAGGTTGAGGACTGGACTCCATCTCCTTTATACCTCTCAAAGATCCATGCAGTGAAGCCTCTAAACAGAACCTTTTCTTTCTTTTTAATACAAATAATATGATGTAATTACCATAGATGAGAGTAAATAGCCCCTATCATAAATAGGATACCCCAAACAAACAGTTATGCATGCTGCCATCTACCACTGTATACTCTAGAGCTGCCACCTTAGCAGACCATGTCCATTCTATAAAATGAAACTTAAAGGCAATTAGTAAATGTTTATTGAATGAATACCAGAGTTATAGTTTATTCTTGGGAGCCACACAATTGCTCACAGGTCAAAACCTCACTGAAAAAGTAAAACAGAATTAAGGCAGTAATCTGGACAAAAAAGCGTTGAATGAAGTAGGATTTTGTCTGTGACGTAGATACTGCTTTTTTCTGCCACTTAAATCCTGCTCACCCTGACTTTCAGTTTTTTATGCCTTAGAGTCCTTCAGAATGAGAGAAAAAGACCGTTCTCCAAACTACATTGGGATTAAACTATATCAGTACATTTTTAATGGCATAGCGATGAGATGCTCTACAATTAGTGTGTGGTCACTGTAACCAGATTAAAAGCAGAATCATTCATTATCCAATCTGTTGCTAAGTAACACAGGAGAAATTTTAATAATGTTGATGAAAGCATATCTTTTATCTTACATAGTTAAGCTTCCAAGAAAACTGAATATTCTCATTCATAATAAATTTGAGATTTTTTTAAATGTATTTTGACCTAAACTCTGTGGAGTTAAACTAGAAATATATAATTGTCTCAGGTAGTGTGCTTCTGTAGAATTAATAAGTGAAGTGCTTCAGACAATATTTTGAACACTTACCCAGATGTTTAGACAACTCATAAACTCCTGTCATGGGAGTAGTCAACTTCTGATTATTGAAGATTGGTATGGTATTATATGGTAGGTTCCCATGAATCATCTAGCAAGGTTGTAAAAGCATTTTTCCATTAGCATATGTTAATGCTTTAAAGTTATCTGGGTAGATCATTAATGTCAAAAATGAAGATGAATATGTGAAAATTGTATAATACTTGAGCTAGACTCTGGTTGCGTGTGAAACAAGAGTAAAGTGAGCAAATTTTTTTTTGAAGTTTTCTCCCTTTTCAAAAGAATGATTTGCTTCCCCCCCAACCCCCAGCCAAAGTCTCTAAGTAATTGAAAAGAGTCCAGGGGAATAACTAACAATGCAGGTCATTCGGACACTGAGAGAGAGATGTAGACTTGCCAATGAACCAAGGGCGGTGGATGTAATGCATGCACGTAGTAATGAGTAATCAGGTCACTTGCTTCAAGATCAGTTGATTTATCATCAACTATCCAAATGGGTAGCCTTACAATTTTGTACAGTTTTATTATGGCAACGGATTTAATAAATACGTGTACTGAAGAAAACAAATTAAGATAATTTTGCTGTATCACCATCTATTTATTGAAGGCTACCTGCTCAGATTTTTTGTGTTAATTTATGGTTCCTTTTGTCCTCCATCTAAAATAGTCATGCAGCCTACTTAATTTGTTATGTAGGCAACAAAACAAAGGCACACACACACACAAATCTCTTCCCCTCCCCCGCAAAATTAAATCAGAAGGCCAAAAGATTTAATAATTGTACATGGAAGTTCCTTCTAGTCTTTCACTTCCACAAGATTTTGAGTTTTACATTTTCTCCTCCTCCCCCTCCCCAAGATGGCAAACATCTGATATAGGCTCTACTTATATATTCATATTAAGCGTATTTTCACGTTAGTGATGATGTAAAACAGAGTTAGAACTTAAGGGGAAGAACCATGAAAAAGCAAAAGCAAAACATAACAACAGCAGAAAAGGAAAGCAATTAGTCTGCTACCATCTGATTCAGACTGCAAAGGTGTATCTCTGGATGTGGCAATGTTTTCTATCATGAATCTTTTGGAGTTGTCTTAGATCCTTGCGTGGTTGAGAAGAGCTAAGTCTGTCAAAGTCAGTCATCACACAGTATGACCTTTATTGTGTACAGTGTTCTTTTGTTTCTTCTCATTCCACTCAGCATCAGTTCATGTAAGTCTTTCCAGGTTTTTCTGAAGTCTGCCTGCTTATCATTCCTTATAGTATAATAGTATTCCATTACATTCATATACCACAACTTGTTCAGCCATTCCCCAACTGATGATTATTCCCACAGTTTCTAATTCTTTGCCACTACAAAAAGAGCTGTTGTAAATATTTTTGTTCATGTGAGTCCTTTTCCAATTTTTAGGATCTCTTTGGGATACAGACCTAAAAGTGGTATTACTGGGTCAACAGGTATGCACATAGTTCCAAATTGCTCTCCAGAATGGTTAGATCAGTTCAGAATTGTGAACTTTAAAAAGATATTTTGAAATTGTTTTTCAGTATAACTGGTTTTCTTCACAATCTTATTTACTTTGTACATTTAAAAACATTGTTCTGAGGAGTTTTTAGGCTTCAGCACACTGCTAAAGGGGTGCATGATACAAGGTAAGAATCCCTCTGTTAGAGTATTCAGAAGTTCAAAGACATGCTTTTTGTATGTTTGCCTTTTAGACTATGTAAGGAAAACCTTCTGATTTAATGATTTAATTTTAAAAGCTTACATCCAAGAATAATTGGTTATTTAGGATCTTGAGTCCAAGATCCTTATTAATTAAAATGCTCCCGAAACTAGTAGACCTGTTTCCAGTCTGGTCCCTATAGCCATCAATGACTGGACAGATCCTAGAGAAAAAGCCTACTTTCCTCATTCCACCAATAACAGCTGCTGAACAATGGACAGATGCCGCATGGAACCTTGGAAGTGGCAGTGCTTCCTCGACCACTGACATTGACACAGTGGGACCCAAGAGCTGGGCTAAGCAGTTGTGTAAATATCTCCTCATTTAATCCTTGCAGCACCCCTCCAAGGTAGAGGCCATTATTATACCCATTTTACAGTGGGGGATTGAGGTAGAGGTGAAGTGATGTGCCCAGAGTCACAGTAGGAAGTCTCTGAGGTCAGATTTAAATGGAGATCTTTCTGAACATGTTACCAAATGCCTTTAGATACAGGGAAATCCCAAGGAGAGTTGTAGAGTTGGGAGAGATGGCAACCCAAATTCAGGAAAGAGCTAGTAGGCCAGTTTGGGTAACGTGAAATGTACCTGGAAACATAGATTGAAAATAGATGATCATTTTATGTTAAGTATTTTATGTACTGTTTTTTAGGAATTCTTATTTTACCTTAAACGCAATAGGGAACCATTTAAGGCATCTGAGTGTAGGAGTGACATTGTCAGTTCTGTGCAGAAGATTATTTAGGCAGCTAGGTAGAAGACAAATTGGAGATGGGAGAGTCTAGAGACAAGAATACCACTTTGAGACTAATTCAAAATAGTCCAAGTAAGAAATTACAAGGCATTGAACTAGAGAGGCAGCTTTGTGAGTGAAGAGAAAGGAATGGATGGAAGAGATTTTTGTTGAGATAGAATTGGAAAGACTGTGTGACTGATTGGCAGTGGTGGATGTCATGGAAGGGAAAGAAAATAGCAAAGGATGATTCCAAATTTGCAAACCTGTGTGATTGGAAATATGATAGTGTTTTCCACAGAAATAAGGATAGGTAATGACTTCTCTTTTGAAGTGATAATGTAGTATCCAAGGAGGGATTGGAAGGAAGTTGATAATCTGAGACCTGACCTCCAGAAAGAGATTAGAGCTGGTTAAATAGGTTTGGGAGTCGTGGCATTAAGATGATAATTAAACTTTGGAGAGCAGTTCTCCAAGAAGGGGTTTTACTGAGAAAAGAGGAGCAAAAGCAAAGCCTTGGGTAACATGTAAGATAGAAATGTCTTGCAGTCTTCCCTTCCCCTCCCCTCCCCCCTCCCCTCCTTTTCCCTTCTTTTCTTTCTCTTCCCCCCTGTCCCCTCCTCTCCCCTCCCCTCCCTTTCCCCCTATTGCACTCTGAAGCCCTTAGTTTGGATAACACTAGGCCCCTGCTCAAGCTGCACTTAGGGGCTGTTTTCTGGACCCTCCTGGCTTAAGAGTGATTATCAATAGTACCTGTTGCTGTTTCCCTCCCAGCCTGATATAGTTATTTTTCTTTGCCTCATTAAAGAGACCATCCCCCCACTCCTTACTTCTTAAACAGGCCTATTCACCGAGTGGCTGTTACCTCACCCTAAGTGAGTACCTGAATAGACCTTGGCCAAAGGGCCCAAGGTTTCCCGTTTCCTCCTGGGCCATCTCCAGTCATCCTGATGAATATCTGGTCACTGGATTCAGATGGCTCTGGAGGAGAAGTGAGGCTGGTGAGCTGCACAGCCCTCCCTCCCTCAAAACAAAGCCAAGTGCAAGTCATGGCATCACTCCTCTGATGGCATGGTCTTCTTCGGCAGCGAAGAATGAACACAACAACAATTTTTGTCAAAGATATGCCACCATTCTTCTAGCCTCCCAGATTTGTAATACTGGCCTTATCATGGCCTCCTCATTCTTCCTCACCTCACAAAACAGTTGCCAAAATTTGCTTTTTCTACTTCCATAATATCACTGAAATCTTACACATTCAAAGCCAGTACCATTTATAGAGTGATAGACTTGGAATCAGGCAGATCTGAGTAGAAATACTGACCCAAAGACTTTCCTAGCTGCGTAATTTCAGGTTAGTCACTTAATTTGTCTTCCTTGGGTTGTTTTCCTGTAAAATGAAGAAGTTAGATTGCATTGCTTCCGTGGTCTCTTATGGTTCTAAATTTGTGATCTGTGATCTATCTTAGAAGGTTTTTATGAGGGTACAGTGTCATAATACATGTAAGGTTCATTGCAATTCCTTAAGCACTACACAAATGTAATGTGTTATCATCATTGTCCTCTTGAATGGTTTCCTTGCTTCAAGTCTTTCCTCATTTAGGTCCGTCTTGTACACAGCTGCCCAAGTGAGTTTCCTTAAGGGCAGATGTGACCATTTTATTCCCCTACTCAATCCCCTTCATTGTCTTCTAATTCCTCTGGGATAAAATTAATCCTGATAGTTTTTAAAACCGTTCACAACTTGGCCCTAGCTTTTCTTTCTAACTTCACTGTTCATTACTCTTCCTCCCACACTCTGAAGATCCAGCCACAATGTCTTTATTCTTTTCTTTACACAAAGTATTCTATTTCCTATATTCATGCCTTCACATTGGCCATCCCCATCCCCTGGGATTTATTGTCTCTTCATCCTTGCTTCATAGAATCCCTTTTTTCTTTCAAGATTGACCTTAAGTACTAGTTTTTATATAAAGTCTTTCCTAGGAGGTGCAGTGAATAGAGCCTGAACCTCTGTAACAGTAAAGACTGCGACACACACAGGAGGGCCTGCTGTACAGGTTTTTAGATCTACTTGTCTAAAAGGAAAGCAACTTTTGTGGGGTCAACAATCATTGTAATCAAATACATATATTATTCACTTAATTCAGAGAAAAAGTCAGCACCCTGAACTTCAGAGAAAATACAAACAGAGAAATAAACACCAACAGAAAGGGCTTCCAGCTGTCTGACCATAAGCAGTACATACATCACAGATTGACAGATGCATCCAACTGTCTGAACATTATCAGAAAGAAAGAAGCACTGACATCTGGGTTTTCAGTGCTGGGGGCTCCTTAGTGGCTGCACAGAGTCTCCTCTGATCAAACAGACACTTCCAGTGAGTAAGCCCCAAAATAAAACCTCACCTCAGAGTATTTATATGCTTTTCAGAGGGCATGACCCTCAATAGAAACTAACAAAAGGTATTGAGGCCTATTAATGGGCAGGGAAGATCTTTAACTATTCCCCCCACCCACCATTAACCATACATTAACATTACATCCTGGAGTCAGGAAGTCCTGAGTTCAAATTCATCTTCAGATACTTATTAGCTGTTTGACCCTGGTCAAGTCACTTAACTTCTGTCTGCCTCAGTTTCCTCTGTTGTAAAATGGGGATAATAATAGTACCTTCATCCCAGGGTTAACACAGTACCTGGCATATAGTAGGCACTCAATAAATGCTTATTCCCTCTGGTACTCTGTTTTCCTCAAGTCATGTTGCCTACTTCCTTGAACTACATTGTATTTAATTACTTAGTATTTATTCTCCTAATGTTTATTCTACATGTATTTATAGTTAGTCACCAAGTATTTATTAAGCATTTACTGCATGCTACACACTGTGCTAAGCTCTAAGTTTAAAAAGAAAGGTACTGGGGACATCAGTCCCTCCTTCATTTCTCTAGGACTCTTTCCTTTCCTCTGACCACTTGATCTCTCAGATTCCTTTCATCTCTAAAGCCTATGCTCCTATATGATAGTGAGCTTAAGATAATGATAATGAAAATTTCCAGTGCCACAAAGCTCTTTTATGAACTCTTTTCTTTCATAATTTTGTTGTTTTGTTAGTGATAGCCATTTTACCTTTCTAAGGCTTCAGACACTCTTGGTCTCTAGCTATTCAATTATATTATTGTATGTATTATATTTACTTCTTTCTCAATATCATAATTATATGTTCAGATGACCTGAATTAATAATTTTCATTTGTAAATTGTAGTTCCAATAAAATATATGTAATACTTATCTGGAACTTAGTGTGTTAGGTATGTCAAGTCAACTAAACAAAGATCATTAGAGTAATGATTGTAAAAGACTGACCATGGTCTGATGTGAACAAGGCCAAAGACAGATACAGAGCCAGGATCTATCCTCACGTTGGTTACTGGAGGAGTGGGGATTGGAGAGTGGTAGACAGGGGCCCAGGGACACGTTCTTCAGTGGGCAGACCAGAAAACTAGTTGAACTGGTTTACCATGCAGTCAGTATGATGAAAAAGAGGAAAGAATGGCTAGTGTTGGGGAGATAGCTTAGGATCTGATTTGTCTACCTCTATGGAACTACAGGAACCAGAGTGATTTAGTAGAAAAAGCATAAACTGGGTGTCAGAGTCAAGTTCTAGATGCAGCACTGATAGTATCACATTGGAAATTAGTTTTACCATCTGGTAAATGAGGTTTTTAGACTAGATGACATGCTAAATCCTCACAAGCACGGAAGCTGTGAAGTAGTCATAGGTTAATGAGGTATAAATAGCTTTCTGAAATTTGATTAGAGCTGGGTTAGTCTTTAGAAGAGTGTATGGGGTACAAATCAAATGGATTTTTAGCTTCACTTCCTTTTTTTCCTTTGAAAAGAATTCTCTGATCTTTGACTCCCAGCCTTTTCCTCTGCCCTTTGCCCCCTCACTTTAGCTCTCCATTCTCTTGTCTTAATAGAGAAATAAATGGAGAGATGGGAAGAAAGAAGGGAAAGTAATAAAACTAAAAGTAAATAAGTGAGTTATACCAGATTTTTTTACTTCTGAGCCCTGAGAGATAAGGTTGGTGTATATTTTAACCTGATTTGTCTCTCCAAACCCACTCCACCGTTCTTCATGGTACATGCAAGTGTATATTTTTGTTTTGCTTAAGACAAATACTGGTTTATAATTAATGTGCAGAGCAACATAAGTTCCTTGTGGATTTTAAGTTGATATCTTTAAAGCAATCTAGAACCACTAAAATACCGTGGACTGGGATTTAAGACTTTAATACTTAAAGCAACCAAGTGTGACTCACAAGATTATTTAGCAACATCCCCAATATTAATCATCACTCTGTAACATGCTTCCAATCATTTTAGAAGACATTTCAAGAAATTCTTACCTGAAACTTCTATACAAAAGTGCAAAAGTTTTAAAGCAACTAAATCTGAGGAATTGTGGATCACTAGATGGTAATTCCTTTTTTTTAAAGGTCAGCACAATTAGATTTTGGCAAGATTGAGACTTCAGTGTCTCTTGCCGTATTCATCAAGACAGATTGGTCAGTAGTTTGCAAGTGTTCATGAGCAAAACAGGTTAGTAATGCATTGATACCAGCACAAAAAGATTGTCCTCATCACCACATAGCCAAGACAGTCATGAAATCAGTGTGTTGCTGTAAGCACTAGTGGCATGATATAATGAAGTTGTATTCCATTAAACACTTGTATGCAGGGGAGCAAAATGTCATCACCTGAGTGTGGCTACATTTCTGTGATACAACCTCATCTGTTCCATCAGCTCGTTTTGTTCTGATCAATAAGCAGTTTTCTGTGGCCTTTCACTGCTGTCAGATGTCATTGAATGATGCAAATGCACATCAGAAACCAGAAACTTGACAGCGCATCCAGACTGAGAATGAAAGAGGAGAGGGAAATCACTGGGATGGACATCACTGACAACTGATGTCTGCGATGTATAACTGATTTTATATTGTGGCAGAAAGACTTTTTCCCATGTAAACATGCAGCAAAATGATTCTGGTACATGCACAACATATAATGGATATTTTAAAATAGTTTTGGGGTTAGCATTAACTTCAGCATTTAACTGTTAATTGTCAACACAATATACCAATTGATTCAGTTCAGTAAGTAAAACAAGTTTATCTATTGCAGGTGGTTTCCCTTAGAACAGGGATCCATGTATTTTTTTAAAAAATATTTTGATAATTGTCTTTTAATATTTTTATTTGAATATAATTAGTTTCTTTAGTAATCCTATGTGTTTTATTCTTTTTATTTAAGAACATTATTCTGTGTTGGGATCCGTAGCTTTTGCTCATTTCCTAAAGAGGTACATAATACCAAAGAGGTCCATAAACCCCATGTCTTAGACGCTAGCTAACGAAGATGATGATAATAATTGGCATTCATGTGGCACTTCGTGGTTTGTACTTGGTAAAAATATTACTGTCACTATTTATCAGGTAAGGAAATTGGGCTCCGAGACCTGGACAGCATGGTATAATGAAAAGAGGATTGGATTTATAGTCTTGAGACCTCTGTTCAAGTCCTTTCTGTGCTACTTAACTACCTATATGACTATAGAAAAGTCACTTAACCTTTCAGTGCTTTTGTATTTTTATAGGTAAAACAGGGGAGTTGGCTTCAGTCAATTCAGCATGTATTTATTAAGCTTCTGCTATGTTTTAAGAACTCTTAAGTTGTGGAGGATACAAATTCAAAGAATGAATCAATCCATGTTCACTTTTTTCAGGATCAATGCTACTGTTCTGGGTCCGTGCAGAAGTAGACCGGCCATTCCATGAGAAGTATAAAGCAATGTGCCAATGGTTATTATAGCCCACTTCAAAATAATTACCTTTGATGGACAAAAAACACTTCTTGATTGTGTTGGTCAGGATCTGTGTTTCTTGAATCAATCAAGCCATTGTTGAGAGACTTGACTACACCCTTAAGAATTTATATGAAAGGGAGGAGCTATCTAAGAATTAGAGATTCGGAGAGTCTGAAAACAGTGAGGTCATACTGAGCTGATGCAGAAAGAGCCAGCAGCCCAGGAATGATTAACAAAAAGAAAAAGAGAAGGTAGAACTGAAGTGTGATGGGGAAGGGAGATGTTGAAGAGGGCCGTTGGCTCTACAGCCATCTTGGAGCAGAAACCGGAGCAGGTGAATACCCAGCATACTCACCCACTACAAGGACTGAGGTATTTCTGAAAAAAAAAAAAATCTTGGCTTTTCTCAAGTCCCTATTCACAGTCTCTTTCTATCCAAAGACACTTATAATATTGCTCAGTTATTTTATGATACCCAAATATTTCAGGCAACCTGAATTTTGCCTCAGCCACAATGAGGCCAGGCCTTAATTAGAGATAGATATAAATGTAAATTAAGGCAAAGAGCCAAACCTCTGCCTAAGTGATTGTGATTGTACTCCTAAATTTTGTCTAAAATAAACTTCTAAAGCCTCAGAGGAGGTAACCACAGATACCACTTGGGCCCTTATATTGCCCCTAACCTTCAAAATGAGCTAATTATTTTAATAGGGTCTTTAGAAAAAAAAGTGTAATCAGCTTTTATTTGGCAAATTTTAACTTTCACAAGGGAATCCTTGACTTTTTATACAGTTCACTGGGAAACTGAATGTTTCTAGTTGGAAGATTACAGAAAAGAGGTAGGGTAGGGTCCCAGGCAGGTAAAAGAATGTACGTTGCTCAGGGAGAATGGAATAAAGACCAGTTAGTTATCCAGATAGTGCAAGCTAAGGTAAGGAAGAAAAAGTAAGTAGAACAATTCAGGAGTTAAACAGATTGAGGGAATGGATTGGTGGGTGAATTTTCCATGTTAAAAACTTCAGTTTCCTAGTGAATTGTATAAAGACTCAAACTCATTTTAAGGTTAGGGGCAATATAAAAGTCCCAGAGGTACCTATGGTTCCCTCCTCTAAAGCTACAGGGATTTTATTTTAGTTTTAGTCCTAGTTCCTTTGATATCCAATATATTCCACGCCCTTCAATCCCTTAATGTAGAAGCTGCTAGATCTTGTATTATCCTGATTGTATTTCCACAATACTGGAATTGTTTCCTTCTAGCTGCTTGCAATATTTTCTCTTTGACCTGGGAATTCTGGAATTTGGCCACAATGTGTCTAGGAGTTTCTCTTTTTGGATCTCTTTCAGGCGGTGGTCGATGGATTCCTGGAATACTCATTTTGCCCTCTGGTTCTAGAATCTCAGGGCAGTTTTCCTTGATAATTTCATGGAAGATGATGTCTAGGCTCTGTTTTTAATCATGGCTTTCAGGTAGTCCCATAATTTTTAAATTGTCTCTCCTGAATCTATTTTCCAGGTCAGTTGTTTTTCCAATGAGATATTTCACATTCTCTTCCATTTTTTCATTCTTTTGGTTTTGTTTTATGATTTCTTGGTTTCTCAGAAAGTCATTAGCCTCCATCTGTTCCATTCTAATTTTGAGAGAACTATTATCTTCAGTGAGCTTTTGAACCTCTTTTTCCATTTGGCTAAGCATTCTTCTCCTCATTGGCTTTTTGAACCTCTTTTGCCAATTGAGTTAGCCTGTTTTTCAAGGTGTTATTTTCTTCAGCATTTTTTGGGTCTCCTTTAGCAAGGTATTGACCTGTTTTTCATGCTTTTCTTGCATCTTTCTCATTTCTCTTCCCAGTTTTTCCTCCACCTGTCTAACTTGATTTTCAAAATCCTTTTTGAGCTCTTCCATGGCCTGAGCCCACCGGACATCCACTTCGGATGTCTGGGATACAGAGGCCCCGACCTCAACTTCTTTCCCTGGTGGCAAGCATTGTTCCTCCCCATCAGAAATGAAAGGAGGAAACATCATCTGTCCCCCAAGAAAGTAGCTTTCTATGGTCTTATTTTTCTTCCCTTTTCTGGGCATTTTCCCAGCCAGTTACTTGACTTCTGAGATCCTCTCCACCCCCGCCTACGTCTGCCCAGCTAGTGCTTGGGGTCTGAGATTCAAATGTTGCTCCCCAGCCTCAGGGCTTTCAGGGGCAGGTATGTCTGCTATTCAATGTGAGCTTAAGTTCTGGTGCTGTGGTGGGGGCAGGGCCACCTCCCAGGCTGCGTTCCCGAATCAGGGGGTTTGTGCAGAGACCTTCAGTAATGGAGCGGAGCTCCTGTCTGCTCTGGGAGCACCTGGCCACTGCTGCCTCTGCCACTGCCTCTGCTGCTGCCTCCTGAGGGGGCCTGAGTCATGGAGACACCCCACTCCCCTCTTGGCCAGCCCAGAAGTCTCTCTCATTGACCTGTAGCGCCTGTGGGTGGAGGGACCTTCGCGGCTGCCGGACTGAAGCCTGCTCGGATCTGCTCCTCTGGGGCCACGCAGCCAGGGCAGCGCAGGGGTGAGCTCCACTGTCAGGTGGGCTCCGTTGTCCAGTGTGCGTTGGACCTTTGGGGTCAGTTTTTCAGGGCTCTCTGGAACGGAAATCTCTTCCACTGTGTTTCTGCGCAGCTTGCACTACTCCAGAATTTGTGGGGAGTTTTCTTTACAGAAAATTTATGGGCTGTGGGTTTGGAGCTAGCATACATGAATCTTTCTACTCCGCCATCTTGGCTCCTCCCCAGCGATTTTATTTTAGACAAAAAAATTAGTAGTACAAATTGATGAAGCAGAATGGTAGTACAAGTTTGAAGTGGTAGTATTGTGACCTTTTGAAGAGGTCATAATTAGCTATGAAATTTTAATTAGTGGCTTAAGCTTGAGGTGCAGAAATCCAAAAGTACTTCAAAGAAACAAATGATCTGAAAATCCCAACTATTATTGAAGAGTAAGGGAAATTATGACATAATTAGCACTCTTGGTATGTTGTTTGGATTTCTGCCACAACTGAGTGAGGAAAAGGATATAGATGGGGAAAATTAGTTTGGGAAGGGAACAGCTGGCTAAAAGGTATTTAGAATGAGATTTGAATTTTTGGCTTAAAGTGTAAGGATAACATATTTTTGCCTAACAGTAGAGTGTACCTTATAAGAGCTACTAAAAAAAGTGTGGGAGGGAGGCAACTACCTCCATATTCTCCCTAAATGAAGTAACGTAGAGAGGAACTACAGGAAGGAAGAATGGCAGTTGAGAAATCCGGACATTTTCCGAAGATAACAGCAAGAAAAGATTGAATAGTGAAACCCTCAGGACTCAAGTATATACATAAAAATACAGTTTAAGAAATGAGTGCATAGTTTTTATTTTGTTACTGTTCAGTCATTTTTTCAGTTGTTTCTGACTCTTTATAACCCCATTTGGGGTTTTTTTTAGTGAAAATTATGGAGTGATTTGCTATTTCCCCCTTTAGCTTGTTTTACAGATGAGGAAATTAAGGCAAACATGATCACACAGACAGTGTGAGGCTGAATTTGAACTCAGGAAGATAAATCTTCCCGACTCTAGACCTGGTATTCTCTCCACTGTGCCATCTAGCTGCCCTGTAGTCCTTATACAAGGAAGCAAATTTGCCTCATAAGTATCCCTGAGACTTGGTGGTATGAAACCTATAACTAGACCATGGCTATGAATGGTGGATATACTTTATTCAAAATAAATAGTAAAAGACGATAGAGGAGTTGGGGTGGAGAGAATCAGATGTCACTGAATATTAGGAAGCTATAGTCTCATGCGGAAAACCACAGAACCAAAGTGCTGAAATGTGGCAGAGACCATTTATATGAATGCTGAAGGAGGGAGAAACAGGCATGATTTTTTTTAAACCAATTTGAAGTATATTACTACCTGGACAGAAAGAAGAAATAAATAAGTTGTTTGGAAAATGGTTTATAAGACACGCGCAGTAATGGTAGGGATTTCAGTTATCCAGACTTCTGTTCAAGCTTTCATTCTGCCAAAAGTAGGGCAACTGATAACTTTTTGACTTGCCTTGGTGATAATTTCATCCTTCAAAAGGCTGAGAAATCAATAAGGGAAAATTCTATTTTGTATCTGATTCTCTTGACAAAGAAGATTGGTTTTCTGGGGTGGAAATGAAGGGAATCCTAGAAAGAAAGGGGCACCACTGCTTATGAAAGACTGTTTAAGAAAGACCACAATATATATAAGCTTGGAAGGTATCCAGAGGATAGCATCCAAGATAGTGAAGTGCCTTGAGTTCAAGCATGTAAAGACTGGTTGAAAGAACTGGGAATGTTTAGCCTAGGACATGATAGTTGTCTTCAAGTATTTGAATTAGTGTTAATGGAGTTTGTCTTCTTTTTGACCACAGAGGGCCAAACCAGAAGCTTTGGATGAAAGTACAAAGAGACTTAATTCAGACTTGACATCAAGAAAAACTTCTTAGCAATAAGAGTTGTCCAAAAGTGGCATGAGTTGCTTTGAGTGATTGTGAGTTCCCTGTCTTTGGGGGGTCTTCATACAGAGGCAAGATGACCACTTGTTAGATATGTTACAGTGGGGATTTCTTTCATATATTTATTGAGCTAGATAGCTAATGAGATCTCTAACTCTCTAATTCTGTGATTTTATTATACTTTACTACCTATTTCTCCCAGTAATCCAATTAACTTTTCCTTTAGGTACTCAGATGATATGCTGCTTGGTACACACATATTAAGTTGCAAGCAAGCAGTAATACAGAGTACCTGTTATGAAACCAGGAAGACCTGGGTTCAGATACTTACATGTACTGACTGTGTAACATATACTGGCTGTGTCACCCCAAGACCAGTCACTTTCAGTGCTCAAGGCAACTTGCTAGGACAACAAATTTTCAGAGGTGACCTGCATCCTCAGATAGAGTTCTCTGTATCAATTAAGTCACAAGTCCAGTCCCTATACCTATTATTTAAATGCAATAATTCCTGATCTTCTTAGGCATCATGTAGTTTCTCTGCTTGTCTCCTAATCATGCCAGTGTTTACTATTACCTTGTCTGAAGTCATAAGATTATACAGTTAGGGCTCAAAAGGACCTAAGAGATCACCAGTTTCAGCTCCTTCCATTTACAAATGAGGAAAGCGAGGCACAGAGAAGTCAAGTAATTTGCCCAGGGTTGTGTAAGTGAGCCTGTGTGATCTTATCTGAGGTAGGATTTGAACTCACTCCTTCATGACTCCCAAGTCCAGTGGATTGTCCATCTCACCATACTATCTCTCATGATTTCTAACCCTGTTAACTTGAAATATTTTGAAGCGTGATAAATTTTGCTAGATGTTCTTATTTTTCCTGATTATAAATGTTTCTTGTGAATAAAATATTGTTGGATTATGCTTTGTACTCTGATACCTTTTACCATCTTACAATTGTTCATCCCATTTACTTTAATAACTAATTGCACATTTTTTGTCATCATAGCCATTTATATTTCTTCTCTTTCTTTGCTCACCATTTATGCAGAAGTAGGTGGTGAAATAAATTAATATGATCTAATCCCCCTCCTAAGACCACCTCTTTTCATCTAGTCCAGATCCTGTTCATTGGTTTTAATACTCTCTTTCTCTCCTTTTGAGATCCTCTTTATTATGTACTTTCTCTGAAGATAAAGTTTATCTTATAACTGATATCTCCCCAATTTTGTCCTCCCTCTCTTACTGTGCTTTCCCCTCTCCCTTTCTCTACTTGGTTACCTCTTGAGATTAATGGATTTCTACACCAAACTATTTGTGTTTGTGTGTTTAATCCTCTTTTGTCCAGTTTGTGTGAAGTTCATGAAATGCTCTTCACTCTCTCTATATCTTCCTCTGTGTTTGTATATTCTCTTTGCATACCCCAATTATACAAAATTTGCAATTTCTTCTCACTTATTCTTCATTTCATTTTTGGTACATTTTCCCCCTCTTTTTTCTTTCCTCTCTCGATACCTATAATACAGACAAAACTACTCTCAGGTCCTATGTTTGTATTTCTTTTCTCCCTCCATGGTACTGGAATCCAGTGTATTTCTACAGGAACACTGAGGGAAGCATATCATCATTATTTAGCCCCTTCTATGGACTCAGATATTAATTACCTTTCCGATGTTTTATTCATTTGTTATAAAGATTCTATCTAACTGGTTTTTTTTGTCACAAAAGTTTGAAAGTTCCCTATTATGTTAAAGAATCGCTTTTCTCTCTTTCTAGAAGGAAATTCAGCTTAACAGGGTAAGTTATTTTGATTGTAAGTCTTTTTCTTTATTTCTTTGGAATATCATATTCAAAGATTTTCTTTCCTTTTTAGTAGTTCCAGCATAGTCTTATGTGATCCTGATTGTTTTTCCTTGTTACATAAGCTATTCCTTTCTTGGTGCTTGTAATATTTTCTCTTTTTTCTGTTACTTTGCATTTTTGATTATGATTTTTTAACTCCGTTTCTTTCATTAGTGATTGGCGAATTTATTTCTCTTTGCCTTTTGTTTCTAATAGATCTAGGCAGATTTCTTGAAAAGTTTTATTTTCAGGGAATTTGATGATTCATCTGTTTTCCAAGTCTGTTGTTTTTGATGGTGGGCATCTTACATTTTCCATGATTTTTCCAATCTTTTGATTTTGTCCTAATATATCGTGTCTTACGGAATCATTGAGTTGTTTATTCCATTCTGTTTTTCAGGAAGTCTGTTATTTGTGTAAGATTTCTTACCTTCTGTTCTAAATTTTTATTCTCAGCATTTTTTTCCCTTAAGAGCTCTCATTTAAATTATAATTTCACTTTTTATTTCTTGTTTCATTTCTTCCAGGTACTCTTCAGCTTTTATGGCAAAACAATTCTTTTCATTGAGCGTCTTTGTACAAATGGAGTTACTCCCCTTTTACCTAATAGGTTTCTCCATAACTGACAGTAGTTCTTCACAATGTTTGGCATTTTCTTTTGTTTACTTTTATCTGCAGCTTTAGTTTCTGGATTGGTTCTTTTTGCTTGGATTCTACTCCATTTCCTCCTGTACTCTTGGATGGGTTGGGCTTGCTTGGTCCTATACCCTCTTTAGTCTGGTTGCCCTTTTCACTGTTGTTGGATTGGGTGGTGAGGACTATGGCTCATTCTCTGCCAGAATCCCTGGCTTCTCTGTCTTCCTACTAACAGCCCACAAAGCTTTTAGTTTCAGCTTTGTTGTGTGTCTTTTTCCTTTTATAGTCTTAAATTTGAAAGCTGGCCCTGAAAGGCGTCATTTGGATGTTGTAAATTACGCTGGACCCTCTCACCTTTTTGGCAGCTTGGTTACTGTTATGGTCTTGACTTTTGCATTGACTCATTATATTAACTGAGACACTAGTTTCGGACCTCTTGTAGAGTCCCCTGGTTGCTGAGCTTTTTGGGTGCTGCACTGGTCATGTCTTATGCTATGGCTCCACTGTAGACTAGGCTGTCATTGTCTCTTAATCTCTGGTCTGTAGACTGCTCAGTCTGTAGACAGTCTAGTCACTGTAGCTTCAAGTTCTGTCTTCACGATTCTTGGTACTCGGGCTGCCTAGCTGCTGTGCTTGCTCTGTCTTGCTTTGTTCTAGAGTGTGTGTGTGCTGTAGAGATCTTGTCTTCTGCTGTAGCTATGATGTAGGTCCTTGAGGTGTTAGCTGTATATTGCTTGACCCTGTGTCTGGATAATGGATCTGTCTTGTTTCTCTGACAAGCCAGCTATAAGATCTTGCTGTCTTCAGGCTCCCAACTTGCTTCTCTGCTTTATCTGTGCTCAGGCTTCTTGTGGTCTTATTACGTAGCCCTGGACTGGTTGGAGGTTGAGGGCCTGTTGTTGTTTCTTTTTGGTTTCCTTTATCATTGATCTGGTGAATTTTTAAAAAAATTTAATTAATTTATTTGTTTTCAACAATAACTTCCATAAGTCTTAAATTTTCTCCGACTCCCTCCTTGAGATGGCTTACAATCTTATATGGGTTCTACACATGCATTCTTATTAAACACATTTTCTCATTAGTCATGTTGCATAGAAGAATTTAAATGAATAGGAGAAACCATGAGAAAAACCAAAACAAGCAAAATATAACACAAGAGAAAATAATCTTCTCATTCTGCATTCCAATTCCATATTTCTTTCTCTGGAAGTAGATGACATTTTGCCTCAAAAATGCATTGGGAATGTTTTAGATCTTTGTGTTGCTATCAAATCTATCAGAAACAGTCCTCCCACACTTTGGCTGTTACGATATATAATGCATTTTTTATTAGGATTTTTTAACTCCGTTTCTTTCATCAGTGATTGGTGAATTTATTTTTCTTTGCCTTTTGTTTCTAATACATCGGGGTAGATTTCTTGAAAAGTTTTATTTTCAGGGAGTCTGATGATTCTTAAATGATCTTTCCTTAAGAACCTTCCTGGTTCTGCTTATTTTACTTAGCATCAGTTCATGTAAGTTCAGGTTTTTCTGAAGCCTGAATATTTGTCATTTCTTACAGCATAATAGTATTCCATTACATTCGTATACCACAACTTGTTCAGCCATTCCCCAGTTGATGGGCATTCCCTTGATTTCCGGTTCTTGGCGACCACAAAAAGAGCTGTTATAAATATTTTTTGTGAATGTGGGACCCTTTCCCATTTTTATGATCTCTTTGGGATACACTCCTAGAAGCAAAATTGCTGGGTCAAAGAGTATGTACATTTTGTAACTCTTTGGTTATAGTTCCACATTGCTCTCCAGAATGGTTGGATCAGCTCACAGGTCCACCAGCAATGAATTTGTGTTCAAACTATCCCACATCTTCTCCAACATTTATCATCTTGCTGTTTTGTCATGTTAACCAATCTTATGGGTGTGCTATGATACCTTAGAGTTGTTTTGATTTGCATCTCTCTGATCAGTAGTGATTTAGAGCATTTTTTCATATGACTATAGAGTGCTTTAATTTCTTCCTCTGAAAGCTGTCTATTCATATCCTTTGACCGTTTATCAATTGGGGAATGACTTATATTCTTGTAAGTTTGATGCAGTTCTCTCTATATTTTAGAAATGAGACCTTTATCACAGATACTAGTTATAAGAATCCTTTCCCTGTTTTCTGCTTCCCTCCTAATCTTGGTTGCATTGAATTTGTTTGTGTCAAAACTTTTCAATTTAATGTAATCAAAATTATCCCTTTTGCACTTCAGAGAAAAAACACAATAAGTACCTTCAAATCTGATATTCTTTTTTGAACTTGATCATGAAAAAGAAACTAATCTTAGAGATTGTTTGGCAGAAACATTTCGTTTATCATATGGGGAGTTGAGGTCCAGAACAATGGTATGGTGGATTGTTCAGGTGGTAAGTGGCAAAGCCTGAACTGATCTTGAGCCATCATAAAAAATCATAGTTATAGAGATGAAGCTTACATATTTTACAGATGAAGAAGCTGAGGCCAGGGAAGATGAATTGACTTGCCCACCATCACACAGGAATCAGAGATGGAACTTGAGCCTGGGTCTTCTGACTCCAGAGTCTATGTTTTGTCTACTGTTTCCAAAATCTGCTGTTTCTTTTTTTACTGGGACTTGTCCCCTTACTGAATTAATATTTTTGGGAGAATGGAAGATGGACTGGGAGTCCAGAATGAGACTCTTAAACAGACACAATAAAGGATAGGACTGGGTTGTTGTGTCCTAGTATAGTATTCCAGTCTGGGAAAGGAAATGATAAAAATATTAAAGAGATTAAGTATACCAAATAAAGTATACTAAAAGTAAAACCATAGAATTTGGTTTGGCACTGGCTGGGGGTAGCTTGGTGGGAGGATATCAGATTGATATAAGCAAAACTAACCAACCACAGGGACCTACTCCCAGTTTGTAAGAAAAATGATTAGCGGGGGGAGGAGCCAAGATGGCGGAGTAGAAAGACACACGAATGCTAGCTCCAAACCCACAGCCCATAAATTTCCTGTAAAAAGAACTCCCTACAAATTCTGGAGCATTGTGAGCCACACAGAAACACAATGGAAGAGATTTCCGTTCCAGAGAGCCCTGGAAAGCCATCCCCAGGGGTCCGTCACTCTCTGGACAGTGGAGCCCATCCCTGAGCTCAGGGATGGAACCTCCGGTGGCCGAGAAGGTCCCTCCACCCACAGGTGCTCCAGGTCAGTGAGAGAGACATCTGGGCTGGCCGAGAGAGGAGTGGGGTGGCTCCGTGACTTGGGCCCCTTCGGGAGGCAGCAGCAGAGGCGGCAGCGGCCGGGACTCCTGGAGCAGCCACAGGAGCTCAGGGCCATTACCGGAGGTCTCTGCATAAACCCCCTGAGGGAACTGAGTCTGGGAGGCGGCCCTGCCCCCACCACAGCACCAGAACTTAAGCTCATATTGAATAGCCGCCGCTCCCTCTGAAGAAAGCCCTGAGGCTGGGAAGCAGCATTTGAATCTCAGACCCCAAGCACTAGCTGGGCAGATCTAGGTGGGGGTGCAGAGGAATCTCAGAAGTCAAGTAACTGGCTGGGAAAATGCCCAGAAAAAGGAAGCAGAATAAGACCATAGAGAGCTACTTTCTTGGGGGACAGATGATGTTTTCTCCTTTCGTTTCCGATGGGGAGGAACAATGATTGCCATCAGGGAAAGAAGTGGAGGTCGGGGCCTCTGTATCCCAGACATCCGAAGTGGATGTCCGGTGGGCTCAGGCCATGGAAGAGCTCAAAAAGGATTTTGAAAATCAAGTTAGACAGGTGGAGGAAAAACTGGGAAGAGAAATGAGAAAGATGCAAGAAAAGCATGAAAAACGGGTCAATACCTTGCTAAAGGAGACCCAAAAAAATGCTGAAGAAAATAATACCTTGAAAAATAGGCTAACTCAATTGGCAAAAGAGGTTCAAAAAGCCAATGAGGAGAAGAATGCTTTCAAAAGCAGAATTAGCCAAATGGAAAAAGAGGTTCAAAAGCTTACTGAACAGTTCTCTCAAAATTAGAGTGGAACAGATGGAGGCTAATGACTTTCTGAGAAACCAAGAAATCATAAAACAAAACCAAAAGAATGAAAAAATGGAAGGTAATGTGAAATATCTCATTGGAAAAACAACTGACCTGGAAAATAGATTAAGAAGAGACAATTTAAAAATTATGGGACTACCTGAAAGCCATGATCAAAAACAGAGCCTAGACATCATCTTTCATGAAATTATCAAGTAAAACTGCCCTGAGATTCTAGAACCAGAGAGCAAAATAAGTATTGAAGGAATCTATCAATCACTGCCTGAAAGAGAGCCAACAAGAGAAACTCCTAGGAACATTGTGGCCAAATTCCAGAATTCCCAGGTCAAGGAGAAAATATTGCAAGCAGCTAGAAAGACACAATTCCAGTATTGTGGAAATACATTCAGGATAACACAAGATCTAGCAGCTTCTACATTAAGGGATAGAAGGGCGTGGAATATGTTGGATATTCCAGAAGTCAAAGGAACTAGGACTCAAACCAAGAATCACCTACCCAGCAAAACTGAGTATAATACTTCAGGGGAAAATATGGTCTTTCAACGAAACAGAGGACTTTCAAGCATTCTTGATGAAAAGACCAGAGCTGAAAAGAAAATTTGATTTTCAAACACAAGAATGAGAAGAAGCATGAAAAAGTCAACAGCAAAGAGAAGTCATAAGGAAGTTACCAAAGGTGAACTGTTTACATTCCTACATGGAAAGACAATATTTGTAACTCTTAAAATGTTTCAGTATCTGGGTAGTTGGTGGGACCACACACAGACATACGCGCATGCACACACATACATGCATGCACACACACACATATACACATGTGCGTGCACATAGAGACAGAGAGCACAGAGTGAATTGAATAGGATGGGACCATATCTTAAAAGAAATTAAGGTAAACAGTGAGAGAGAAATGTAGTGGGAGGAGCGAGGGTGAAATGGAATGGGGTAAATTATCTCTCATTCAAGAGGCAAGCAGGAGACTTTTTAGTGGAGGGAAAAAGTGGAGAGCTGATAAAAAAACCATGAAGTTTACCCTCATCACATTCGACTAAAGGAAGGAGTAAAATGCACACTCATTTTGGTATGAAAACCTATCTTACAGTAGAGGAAAGTGGGGGAGAAGGAGATAAGCAGGGAGGGAGGGATGATGGAAGGGAGGGCAATGGGAGAAGGGAGCAATTTGAAGTCAACACTTGGGGAGGGACAGGATCAAAAGACAGAATAGAAACAATGGGGGGCAGGATAGGATGGAGGGAAATACAGTTATTCTTACACAACACGACTGTTATCAAAGTCATTTGCAAAACTACACAGATAGGGCCTATATTGAACTGCCTGCCTTCCCAAAGGGAATGGGTGGGGAGGGAGAGATGGGGAGAATTTGGAACTCAAAGTTTTAGGAACAACTGTTGAGTATTGTTGTTGCTACTAGGAAATAAGAAATACAGTTAATGGGGAATAGAAAGTCATCTGGCCCTACAGGACAAAAGAGAAGATGGGGACAAGAGAATGCAGGGATGATAGAAGAGAGGGCAGATTGGTGATATGGGAAATTAGAATGCTTGGTGTATTGGGGTGGGGGAAGGGGATAAATGGGGAGAAAATTTGGAACCCAAAATTTTGTGAAAATGAATGTAAAATGTTAAATAAATTTATATTAAAAAAAAGAAAAATTTTTAGCATAATAGAATTTGATTGGGGGTAAGGGAGACACATGCAAAATTAGTCAGTATAGCTTTACATTGATAGCAATTCCTGAAACTTTGGTACATACAGACATATGAAATTAGTAGATGTCTGATACTTACATGAAAGCTTTGCCACCTCTGTATTTCATAACTTAGAGAATTAGCAATAACTAGTAAAATCAAACATCACAAGGCATTGAAGTATTTCTGTAGTAAAGGAATGTATTATAGGGGGGAAAGGACATTGCTATAATAACTTGAAACCAATTTTTTTTGAGGTCTAGCTCTGACAGTTACAGAATACGTAACCATGTCCTTTCATTGATATGTTGGGACAAGACTTTTATAGCACATGTATGAATATTGGAGATCTTTTTAAACAGTTGATTTTATGCTGCATAACTTAATATTATTCAAGTGATTAATAGGTCCATGGTATAACTGGTGAGAAATTTTCCTGTTCAAAAGAGAGAAGCATAATAGGGGGGAAGTGGGATAGGAAAATCATTATGCTATCTTCACAGTACTAACTCTCAAACTTTCCCAGAAATCCAGTGCATTCACCTGGAACTGATTTAGAACTTTCAGATGGTGTTCAGCACTCCCATCTTCAACCTACTAACATTTTCCCTGTGCAAGAAAGGTTGCTGATATGTCAGCATCATTGCTTTTCTGGCATCACCAATTGCCAGTCTAGTAGACATTACAAACTGTATACCTTGTAGATACCTCAAATTTCACAAATTCAAAACCAAACTTTTCTTTCTACCCAAACTCATCCCTCTTCTGACTTTCCCTATTTCCATTGGGGGATCCCCTCTCCTTTTAGTTACCTAATCTCAGTATCATTCATAACTCCTCAGTCTTACCATCTATACAATTAGTTGCCCAGTTTTGTTATTTCTCTCTGCACAGCCTTTCCTTCTCTTCTCTTCTCTCACATACCCTAGTTCAGGGCCTTGTCATGTTTTGCGTGCATGTTGGTCTGTTAATTATTCTTCCTGCCTTCAGTTTTCCCCTTTTCTAATACATCCTCTTGAGTTCAAATGTGGCCACAGACACCTACTAGCTGTGTGATCCTGGGCAAGTCACTTAATCCTGTTTGCCTCAGTTTCCTCATCTATAAAATGAACTGGAGAAGGAAATGGCAAAGCACTCCAGTATCTTTGCCAGGAAAACTCCAAATGAGTTTTGAAGAGTTGGACATGACTGAAACAACTGAACAATTGTACATCCTCTACACAGTTACCAAAGTTGTTTCCCTAAAGCGCAGGTATGACCATGTCTTTCACATGCAACAAACTCTAGGAGGTCTCTGTTGACTCCAGAAGCAAATATAAATTTCTTGGGCATTTAAAGCCCTTAACAAAACTTTACCCCCAAATATCTTTCTAACCTTATTACATATTACTCCACTCCATGTACTTCATGGTTAAGTCAAATTAGCATTCTTTTTCATATGTGCCACTCATGCCTTTGAACTAGCTGTCCCTCATGTCTGGAAAGCAGTCCATGTTATGTTATAGTCAGTATAAATTGTTTTGACCTATCAGTTTATATGTCTTCCTAGGTTTCCTTGCAGTTTCCTTTGCTTGTGTATGTCTTGGTAGGCCAGCTGCCAAGTATTTATGGATTTTATAGTTATTTTCAGTGGAATTCTCTTTTCTTTTTTTGTTAGTGGGGCTAGGGGACTAGAGCTGTGGTTTTACTCATCTAGGAAACCCCGAGGTGAGGACATTCCCTGTTCTAGGGCTGTTCAGCTCATTCTCTCTGAATCAGTCTTAGAGCCTTTCCTAAGAGTGCTGGAGGTTAGGGAATTTACTTAGAATCATGTCTCTAGCATGTGTCAGATGTGGGAACCTAGCTAGGTCTTGCTGGATATAAGACCAGTTCTCTAGCCACTTATGCCATATTGCCTCTCTTTTTGTGTTGTTAGTAATATATAGAAACATTAATCATTTGAAGATTTATTTTGTATACTACTTTGGTGAAGCTAATGTCTTGTTTAGTTTTTTTCATTGATTCTTGTGGAGTTTCCATGTAAACTAATATATTATCTAACAGTAGGGCTATTTTGACTCCTCTTTGCCGCTGTTTGTTCCCTTAATTTCTTAACTTTGGTCCTATAGCTACAGGTTATATTTCTAGTACCATGTCAAACAATAATGAAAAGAATGGGCATCCTTGTTAACCTTTGAACTTACTAGAAAAACTTGTAGTATTTCTCCATTATAAATACTAACTTCTAATTATAGAGAGCATCTGTTGAATATATTAATGATGCTTCCAAATCTACATTTCTGTAATTGTTTTTTTTAGCAAAAATAGGTGATTAATTTTATCAAAGAATTTTTCTCATGTAATATGTTGTTTCTGTTGTTTTTCTTATGTGTTTCAAAGTGTTCCAAAAGTCTTAGTGTAGTTTTGTAATTAAGCTGATTGGTTTTCCAATGTTAAATCATCTTTATAGCCCTGATTTAAATCTAATGTGGTCATATTGAGTATTTTACTGGTAGCTGTGAACATCTACAAAATGCTCCTCTGAAGCCTAATTTTAATATGGAGGTAATTCTAGCTAATCCTAGAGGATGCCAAAAGAATATAAGTTTTATTACATGAAACTCTAAAGCTTCTGCACAAACAAAAATTAACATATCTAGGATAAGAATGGAAGCATTCGAGTGGGAGAAAAAAATCTTTATATTAAATTTCTCAGAGATTTGGTAGCCAAAATATGTAGAAAATTAAAATACACAGTATGTATGTTAGTCTTAGTGCCATATTAAGCTATTAAAAAAGGGACCATAAATCTTCCCCAACATTCCTAATCCATTGCCAAATCTTGTCATTTTTAAGTTCACAATATCTTTCATGTGTGTTTTACTCTCTATTCCTCTTTCTGCCAGAAACTTGGACTCTATCCATATCTGAGAGGTAAGCTTTTACCTTATCTTGCTAGGACCAATGGCTCAATGCCATGGTCTGGCCGTGTCCTCACAGTCTTTCAAGAGTCTATTTCTAACCCCAACTGTCTCCTTCCAACATCCCTTTATGTGTTGTCTTCATTCATTAGAATATAAGCTTCTGTGCAGAGAGTGTCTGGTTTTTGCTTATATTACTATCACCAGTGCTTAACATGGTGCCTGTCGCATAACAGTTACCTAATATGTATGTGTGTATGTATGTATAGTTCTATCATCTATCTGTCTTTCTCTGTATTCTGTTTGTCCATTTATCTAATCACCCACTCGCCATCCTACTTCATGCCTTCATTACCTCTTCTAATTGTTAGAATTTTTCAAATCTTTCCTCTCTCTGATCCATCCTCCACCAGGATGCCAAAGTGATTTTCTTAAAGTGAATGCTCCCAGAATGGAAAATGTGGGTTTTATAAAATAAAAGATATAAATAAATTTTGTATTTTAAATAATATATTTTAAATTATCAGTTGAAAACAAATTCAGCTTTTCCATGTATGATTTGAATCTTGTAAAGATTTCTGAAAAGATTGCAAACATTATAGAGGCAAGTCAAATAAATACTTTACCCACCATTTTTCCGCACAAATTTCTTTTCATTACAAAGATATGGCTCTTAATGAGTTTCCTTTTTAAAAATGTTACCATGTTTCCATGTCATTAATACATTTTAAAAAATCTTTCAGCTTTTTGTTAGTGCTGATCAGAAAATTCAAACTTAAGAAGATTCAGATGACATGAATCTAAATCACATTTGTACTGTCCTGTCTCAAGACACCTATTTACATGAAATCTCTCATAGTTTCTCTCCTCCCATAAAATGCAGATGCCACTGCCCATCAGGTCTGTGTTTGCCTCTTTGCACAAACAGTCCAAAACAGTTTTCTTGATCTGTTTCAACTTGAAATGTTGTCAATATATGGATTGTCTTGCTTTCTAATTCAGTGAAAAATCTAGTTTTCCATTAGTCTCTGCCTTTCTAATTTTCAATATAGTTTTACTAAATGTAATTATTAAAGGCAGATTCAAGAAAGCAATTACTAAGCTACTGGTTTGTATCTCTGAAGTCTTAATAAACATTAAAAAGTTGTAATGCCACCAAGAGTACACAGAAAAATTTCTGTCAGAACACAAATACATGATTTTGTATACAGGTAAATATATTTATATAAGTACATAGTATTATCCTTTCATCCACAAGTGTGAGACCTCATTCTGCATTCATTTCATAACTATTTACTATGTAGTTACTATATACAAATCATTGTTATGTTGAGGCAAAATTATGTAAGACTCAGTTACTTTTCACATGTCACTTAAAGCTCCAAAGGGAAAATAAGACATCTACTTACCAATATTTATAATACAAGACAACATATATTACAAACACTGATTAGGAGCAATGTAGCATAGGCTGCTTCAGTATCAGAAAGAGAGGGCTTCAAATTTTGCCACTGGTAAATGTAATCCTGGGTGAATAATGGAATGACTGCGTGTCCTGGGAAGCTTTCTGAGACTAGAAACTGCAGAGCAGTTCTGGTTTCCTCACCCGTCTGCATTGGTAGAGGGAAGTTTCTCTCCAGGAGTGGCCAGTAGCAATAGCCCTTGACCGAAAAGCCAAAATAAAAAAGGGGCCATGGAAATGAAACAAAGTTGCTCTACTCCAGCTATAGTGTAAAAGCAATGCTACAACACTGTACTAGGTTTAAAAAAGGTCAAGAGGCATTATAAACTAAGTTATAATAATTTTATTGTAGGGCTGCAGGCAAGAATCAACAAGCTTCTGACAGACTATAGCTTTCCTGATTGTATCCACTATTTCAAAGCCTCAACACTGTAGAATTTTAGAGTTAGAAGGGGTTCCAGTGGCCATTTAGTTGAACCCATAGTTGAAAAAGTGTCCCCACTACAGTACCTTGAACAAATTATCATCCATTCATTGCCTGTAGATCTCCAGTAAGGGGTAAGGTGCCACATCATGAGGTACCTAATCCATTCATGGGTTACATGGTTTTGGAGTTGTCTTAAAGTGTTTCCAAATATCTTCTAAGGCTGGGGTAAGAAATGAAATATGTTATTTAGAATTTGCATCAGAAACATTCTTTGAGTAAACATTTGTAAAATATCTGTATAGGGTACTATTCTAGGTGCTATGAAACATTAATTTCACTGAGATTACAGTCTAGTATGAGATAAAATGAACAATTTAATTATATAATATATAAGTGCATTAAAAGCTTACAGAATTATTCTGTACAGCAGTAAGAGAAAGGTTCTTAGTGATAGAAAGTAAGCTTCTTAATGATAGGAACTGTTTCATTGATAGTCTTAATATCCCCAACTAGCATAGTTCCAAAGTACTTAGCACATAGTAGGCACTTAAAAATACTTACTGATTCATTCAGTTAGGAATGAAGCAAAGTTTTATAGAAAAGATAGCATTTGAGTCAAACCTTAAGGGGTAGATAGGAATTCAGTGGGCAAAAGGATAAGAGAATGTTCCATAGCTAAGGAATCCGATGAACTAATATAGGGAAGCAGGAGCCATATTCAGTGGGGAGATAGTAATCCAGTTTGGTTAGATCACAAAGTATAATGTGGAGGAACTTAAATTCCAGTTTAAGAAGGCTATATTTAGGGCAACAGGAAGTCACTGAATATTTGAGTGGTCCTTTGAGTAGTACATATGACCACTGTATCCTGTCAGCACATCCTAGTCACCAACTGCCAATAAGACATTTAGGACTGGATGTTTCCTAGGCACATCCAAAACTGAACTTACTTTCTCCTTCCCCTCACCATCTCTTCTTACTGTCAAGGGTTCCACCAATTCCGGCACCTCGTACCATTCCCTCCACACTTAATTTCTTTTCTTTTAAAATTTTTCTTTATTTTTGTTCAAAATTTTACAAATACAAAATGATATGAGCATTTCCATATACAAAGCAGAACAAGAAAAGGCTGTTTTCCCTAAAATCACAAGTTTCTGTTTTGTACAACCTGCTTTTCTTAAGCACATAAGAAATTTATTATGTAACTTTGAAAATTATCCTCCTTATTTATGTTTTCTTCTGACCCTCCTTTTGTCTTCTGTGCATTTAAAACTACTTCTATAACTTTCTTTTCTTCTTCTTTTGGTATCGGTAATCTTTCTTTCCTTCCCCAAAAAGCCACGTGACCAGATTTTGAGGCAGTGGGAGAAGGGACCTGGAAGTTCCACTCTTAGTCTTTTCCTGATGAGGGCCTTCAAAGAGGAAGAGACTCAGCGAGGCCTTTCAAAGTGTTGAGGAGACTAAGATCATTTAGCTTTGAGGGCCCATGGAGGAGAAAACATGTGCTCTATAAAATGTGGCAAGGGATAAGGCCAAACTGAAACCGTGGACAGTCTACCTCGAAAAAAGAAAAAGGGTCAAAAATTAAAGGCCAAGAGACAAAGGCGTGGTTTAAGCGACTCTCAAGAAAGTAAATTAGTAGCAATATTCACCAAGATAGAAGGTAAAATGAACTCCAAATTCCAAAAAAGTCTTACCTTCTACAGCAAACAAGTTTTATACCATGAATCAGGGGTTCTTAACCTTTTTAGGTATGTCGTAGACACATTTGGAAACCTATGATGCTTTCTCAGAATGTTTTTAAACATAAAATACATAGAATTACAATTATACATGTGTTTTCAGACAAAATATATACAATTACAATTATAATTATGTTGAAGTACAGTTACCATTTTTTTTTTTAAAACAAGTTCATACACCCCCAAGTTAGGAACACCTTTTCTAAGGGAAAACATGTTTTAAAAAGCCACAATGAAAAGAGAACAGGGCAATAGATGCTATAGATTCCCTAGAGATCATGGAACATCAGCAATAAGTGTTAGAATGGTTCAGAAGATTATTTAAGGATCATAGGTCTCCAAGAAAGACAGGATAAAATGTAAAAGTCAAAATGCTATCCAGAAGAAAATACAAAAAACAAAATGCTCCATACTTTTGGAAACAAATGTCAAAGTAATGATTGATAGAATCAATAGATTGTCTATAGAGAAAAAACCTCAGGCTAGAAATTCTGAGACCTGAAATTCAGATATATATATATATATATATATATATAAATATATATACACACACATATATATGCATGTGCATGCCCATGTGTATGTATATATATGCATGTGTGTATGCATATGTATGCAGTGCGTATGTATATATGTGTATATTTATATGTATGTGTGTATACGCATGCATGTGCATGCATGCATGTGTATGTGTGTATATATGCATGCATGCATGTATGTGTGTGTGTGTGTATATATATATATATCTTGATCGGTTAGAACATCAGGCTAAGGCAAAGCTGAATGTGGGTCAGTGTGCAATCTTGCACCTATATTTATATTTATTTATATTTAAAAAACATCACATTCAGGTATGAGAACCATGACAGTCATTGATCTGAAAAAGATTTTGGGGATTCTGGTGGAATGAAAATCAATGAGTTCAGGAATACAAGATGCAACCAAAGTTTATCCAGCCTTAAGTTGCATTGGGATGTTGCTGTTCCCCTGCTTCGACAGGCAAATGGAGCTCAGTGAAGTTGAGGGACTTGTCCAAACTCACACAGTATGTATGAGAACCAGAACTGGAATTAATTGAATTGACTCCAAAAGCCAGTGTTACTAGCACAGTATGATTGCTGTTTTTTTCAGTGGTGATCTTATTATGGCATAATGTCAGGTATAATGTGGTTTATATACTTTAGCAAATATTAAGATTTTAGGCTGTGTTTTAGCATAAGCTCTTAGCAATAGGATTTGCATTTTTGTTTTTCCTCTGTACAAACCAAATGTCTTATTACCATGGAAATATTACTGAGAAAGAAAACAAAAAAATCTGTCTAAATAGTCTGTACTTTCACAAATCGACACATTTTCTTGAATTCATTATTCTTCTGCTAAAGCCAAGTACAAATTAAGTGTTTATGATATATCATACAACTGGAGGAGTTTCTTTGGGGCAAAATAAATCAATATTGGAATTTCTCACAATAGCCTTTCCCCCCTTCTTGAGTGTCATGATTTAAATGAAGGGTTTGAAAATGCTGATTCTACATAAAGAGTAACTGATTCTTGTGGAAGCATTTTCCATTTAGACCTCAATCATTCAATTAATCATGCAATAAAAATTAAGTGCCACAGGCACTGTGCTAAGAACTTGGGATACCAAAAGAGGCAAAAGATGGTCTCTGTCCTTAAGGAGGTTAGCTATCTAATGAGTGAAACAACATGCAAACAAATATAGACCAGCAAGTCTATACAGGATAAATAGGAAATAACAGGAAAGGCATTAGGATGGGTTAGGGAAGACCTCCAGTAAAAGATGGGATTTTTCATTGGGACTTAAAAAACCAGGAAGATAAGCAGGCAGAGCAGTGGAGGAACTTTGGCAGCATAGGGGGCAGCCCAAGAAAATATCCAGAGTCAAGAGATAGAGTATCTTGTGGAGCAGCCAAGAGGCCTGTGTCACTGGATTGAAGAGTACATGTCTGGAAATAAGGTGTAAGAAGACTTGAGTGGTGGTTATGAAGGTTATGAAGGAATTTGAATGCCAAATGAAACGTTTTGCATTTGATCTTGGAGGCAGTAGGAAACCACTGGAGTTTATTGAGTAGGGGAGGTGGGGCCGATAAAATTGGACCTTGGCTTCAGGAAAATCACTTCTGTGATTGAATGGAGGCTTGTTGGGAGTGGAAAGAGGGTTGAGTTAGGCAGACCCATGAGAAGGCTATTAGTGTGAGGTGATGAGGGCCTTCACTAGAGAGGTGGCAGTATCAGAGCAAAGAAGAAGAGTTGGAGAGATGTTGCAAAGGTGAAATCAGAAGGACTTGGGAACAGATTGGATATGAGGGTGAGAGACAGTGAGGAATCAAGGATGATTCCTGGGTTGTAGACCTGAAGGGACTGGCTCACTGGGGCAGTGGTGTGTTGCCCTTTACAGTGACAAGAAAGGGTGGGGGAAGGGGGAGGTTTAGGGGAAAAGGTAAGTAGTTTTATTCTGGACGCATTGAGTTTAAAATTTCTACTAGGCATCCAATTTGAGATGTCTGAAAGGCATTCTTATATAGGTTACATGTGTAAATCATGTAAAAAACATGTCCATAATCGTTATTTTGTGGGAACACAAAGCAAAACAGAAAAAGAAAGTGAAAAATAATATGCTTCAATCTGCATTCAGATTCCATCAGTTCTTTCTCTGGATGTGGATAGCATTTTTCATCATGAGTCCTTTGGAATTGACTTGGATCATTGTATCGCTGAGAAGAGCTAAGTCATTCACAGTCGATTATTGTACAATATTGACTGTGTACAATGTGTACAATGTTTTCCTCATTCTGGTCACTTCATTCTGTATCATTCATGCAGGTCTTTGTAGATTTTTCTGAAATCACCCTGCTTGTCATTTCTTATGGCGCAGTAATATTCCATTACAATCATACACCACAACTTGTTCAGCTGTTCCCCAATTAATGGGCATCCTCTCAGTTTCCAGTTCTTAGCCACCACAAAAAGATCTGCTATAAATATTTTAGTACAAATAGCTCTCCCCCTTTTTTTTAAAAAAAAAAAAAACTCTTTGGGATAGAGACCTAGTAGTGATATTGCTGGATGAAAGGGTTTGCTATCACGGTTTGACATTCCTTTGGGCATAGTTCCAGATTGCTCTCCAGAATGACTGAACCAGTTCACAACTCCACCGAGAGTTCACTAGTGTCCCACTTTTCTCCCGTCTCCTCCAACATTTGTCTTAATGGCTTTTCTGTTACCTCAAAGAGCAAATATAAACTGCTGTGTTTGGCTTTTAAAGCCCTTAGCATCAAACGATGACACAATACCTGACACACTTAATAATGTTTGTTGGTTGATGGATGATTCTGTGGCAGTGCATGCTGCAAAGTGGTTATTCATATTTTTACATCTCTTCATGGTGTTTAAGATTTGTTTTTGCTATTCTTAAAAATAGAATGAATTCTAGATTTTATTTGCATAAAATATAAGCTAAGAAAATTATTTGCATAGATTATTACAGAATGCAGAGATATGTAACTGTGTTTTTCTTTAAAGAGGGGGTAGATTTCTCTACGTAAAGTTCAGAGGCTGTTTTTGTTAGCAGTGGGAAGCTACTGAAAGTTTTTACACAAGGGAATGACGTGGTAAGATCTGTGTATTTAGAAGATTATTTTCGTAGCTGTGTGAAAGATAGGAGTGGCTGCAAATGACTATTTAGGAAACTGTTTAGCAATCTCTCCAAGAAGTGTTGACAGTCTGAACTAGGCTGGTGATCATGTGGATACCACAGAGCAAATGAAAAGTGTGAGAGGTCTTATTTAGGTAAAATCTACAAAATTGGACATTTGATTGACTAGGAAGGTTGACAAAAGAATAAAGAATAACTGAGTTTGTGAACTTGGTTTCCATCTGGTGAGGTGGTGGTACTTTCAGGAGAAACATGGAAGTTTGAAGGTATGAATAACGAGATCACTTTTAAACTTCCTGAATTTGAAATTCAACAGCTATCTAGGAACCACTTAATAATGTGTGATGGAGAACGAGGAAGATTTGGAAGTAATTTGAATCGAGGTTATACTTGAGCCTATGGGAACCGATGGAATCTTCAGAAGCGTAAAAGAGTGTAGACAGAACATAGTGCTTGGGAACACAGGGTGATCTGTTGAAGAGACTTAGGAGTCCGTTACGCACCACTGGGGTTTCTGTGAAGTAGGAAAACACATTGTTATGCCTTAAAATCCTCTGATAGGGCTTTGCGCTACTAAGGGAAGAGTTCCATTCTGCGACACAAGATGAGAGGCTCTTTTCCTATGGATACTCCATACCGCTTAGGCCAGAAAAGAAAAGGGGTCCAGACTGAGCTTTCTACAACAAGTAGGCACTGTTCCCTACGTATTTATAGATGTCATTTCCCTTGTTGGAGTTAGATGTTGTGTATTTTTTTCCCCCCTGTAGTATAGAATACTAGAAAGAGTACGGAAGATTCTCATCTCTCAAGTACACTTAGAAAAGGAATCAAATCCATTGTGGTTAAGACATGTAATTCTGGGTAACCTCAGCTAATCATTTTCATGGACATATGATAACAAATCAATAACAAAAAATATTGATTTCCTTGATGTAGGTTTTTGAGTGAGCATTTTTTTGTGAAAATAAGAAAGCATAACTCATAATACTTTTATCAAGCATTAAAGGAGAAACACCTGTCAATGCTCTCACATTTCAAATGGTTGAGAACTCAAAGTTAGTGTGATAAGACAGCTGAATAACTTAAAAACAGAATGCTATTTTAACCAGTCAGTTGACATGCATCTAAAGGAAATCAGGGATTCTAAGAGGTAGAGCAATGAGGGACACAGCCAGTTGATTGAGTACCTTGTATGAGAAACAGCAAGTAGGACAGTTATTGAGAGTTATATGTAAGGGAACTGGAAATTTGGGATCACGTATGAAGAAATTAAAATACTAAACAAGTTTATATTTGACTCACTGAAAATTATTGAGTACAGGAGTCTCATGATCACAACTGATTTTTTTCTTTGCTTTAATAACTTTTATCATACTTAAGACATATTGATTGTATTCCCTTCTTTCTCATCCTCATACTATTTCTTGAAAGCTGAGACAGTTTCATTTTTGTCTTTGTATTTTCAGTATCTTGCACATAGGAAGTTAATAAATACTTGTTGAACTAGAAATTTACTTGCTTCACTTGAAGGGGGAGGCACTCTTTTCATAGACACAAATTGTAATTCCTATAATAGTTTATTAGATGATCTTCTTAAATTGTTGTAGCCAAAATTTTCATCACTTTTTTAGCTAATCTGCTAATGAGTCTGTCTGAACTTAGCTGGTCTAGTCCTTGCATTTTAGTGCTTGCAGTTGTCCTATAGTCAGTCACTGTCATTAACCTAGGTCACTGTTTCAAAATAAAGTTCTGGAGTAGAAGCTTGATCAATCAAGAAATATCTATTAAACTTCTGCTATGTGCCACATACTATGCCAAGCACTGGGGATACTAAGAGGCAAATGATATAGTTCCTGCTGTCAAAGAGTTTACAATCTAATGGGGAAGACAACACATAAACAAATATATATTTTATACATATGTTTATATGTTTACTATATATACATGTGTTTGTTATATGTACTTTGCATATATACATTTATGTGCAAAGTAAGCTATGTACAAGATAAGGAGGAAATAATTAAAAGAGGGAAAACACTGGAATTGAGGGATTAGGCTTTCTGTAGAAGGTGTGACTTCAGTTGAGATTTAAGTAGAAGATTACTACTTTTGAATAAGCATTTCCATATTAGTCATGTTATGAAAGAAAACACAGACCAAAACAAAAAGACAAGAGAAATAAAAAAAAGTTTTTAAAAAGCATACTTCAGTATGCATTCAGACTCTCATCAGTTCTTTCTCTGGAGGTGGATAGCAGTTTTCATCATAAGTCCTTGGAAATTTTCTTGGATCATTGTATTGCTGAGAATAACTAAGTCATTCATAGTTGATTACTGTATGATATTGCTGTTACTATGTACAGTGTTCTAGTTCTGCTTACTTCACTTTGTATAAATTGATGTTCATCTTTCCAAATTTTTTTGAAAGCATCCTGCTAGTCATTTTTTATAGCACAACAGTATTCCATTATAATGATATACCATGAACCATATACCATGAATCAGTGCTTTATTCTAGATGAACATTTTTTTCCCCAGTCCTGAATATCTTCCCACTGCTTTGGCTAAGTAAACCTCTTAAAAAAAACTGTTAGATAGGTTATTGGTGGCTCATTTCATTCTACTCTCAGACTTAATTATCAAGAGATCTATCTGACTGAAGTCCGACCAATTATAGACTGAATTCTAAAATATCTGTATCTTGTCTCATCATTTTCTTTAATGAAATTTTCTATTCATTGATTTGTTCTTTGACCTGCATATTCTTTGGGGTTAAATTATTTAGCCTCCAGTTAGTTTAATCTTTTCCTCAAAGATCTTTTATTAGACATAATTTTTATTGTTATGATCAATCTAAGATTTGAAAAAACACCTCTGCCTCTCTGCATTTATGTTGAATTTTTTAAAGGTACCATGCAGTTCTCAGATATAGCTGCATTTTTTTTAAATATTCCAATTGAGTACTTAACAGAGGTCTATCATATCTAAATTTTCTAAAATTCCATTCAGAACCTTAACTTTCTTATTTATCTTTTCCTTAGATTTGTCTAGTTCTGAGAAGAATACATTGAAATCTGAAGTATTACAATTGTACCATTAATTTTTTCTTAATTTTTCCTTTAAGTATTTAGATACTGTACTATTTGGTACTTATCTATGTGCATTAAATATTGATATTAAGCCATTGTCTATGGTACCTTTACACAAAATATAATTTCCCTGTTTACCTCTTCTGTTCAAAAACAACAACAAAAAAACAACTCTACAAAGTATGTTAGCATTTCCAAAAGGGGTTAGAGTAAAATCTGTTATACTTTTTGATTCTTTCCGTCTTAAGTATTTATTGTTTAAAAAAATGAAACATAAAATTGAATTCTGTTTTCTAATCCATTCATAGAAACTTCTCTATTTTATGAATGAGCTGATCCCATTTACACTTTAGTTATGATTGATCATTTATTATTTCCCTTAATCCTATTTCTTAGACATTTTGCTTTCTTTGCCCTTACCCTATTCTTGCCAAAGAAGAGTGTGGTGAGAGAAGAGTATATTTAACATAAGTGATTCTTATTTGAAACTAACTGCTTCAGTTTCACCATTCCTTTTTTCTTCTCCTAGCTCAGTCTCCAAAGACATATTCTTGCTCTTTCTTTCCTTTTATTCCGTCCTTCCTGATGCATCCTCCAAAATAGGAGAGGTTGTTTTTTTTTTTTGAGATTAGTACCATTAATCTGCCCACCCTCTTAATATCTCCTTTTCCTGCCTAATTCCATGGTGAGTTTAATTTCTTTCTGCCTCTAGATGCAGTATCTCTTACATGCCTCTCTCTCCACTTTTAAGATTACCATTTTAGTTCTGGTTTTCATTATTTGTACTATTGTAACAGTCCCCCAATTGTTCTGTTTGTCTTAAATTTCCATATTTTCCAATCCATCGTAAAGTGACAAAATGGTATCTGTAAGCATAGGTTTTACCATGTCACCCCAGGTTCAGAAACCTCCACTGGTTCCATATTGTCTCTAGTTTCAAGTACAAACTCCTTTGTTTACAGGCTTTTAAAACCCTTCAAAGTCTAAGTCTGGCTTGCCCCTAGTATGTTTTATGGTCCCAACAAAATGGCTTGCTGTCACTCATATGTAGCATTCTGTTTTCCATCTCTGTGCCATTATAAAATCCCTTTAAGATTCCTAGCTTCCTTCGAAGCTAAGTTCAAATGCCATCTACCATCCTTCACTCTTTCACCTCCCCTAATTACTTTGCATTTGCTTTCTACTTATTTCAGATTTGATTTGCTGTTTTGTTCTGTTTATGTTATTCCTTTCTCAGTTCTCCTCTTTACCTCTACATACACTAATGGCCACCTTTTCTTATCAAGGACCTAGAAACGCTTATCTTTAGGTTTGTATAACATGACTTTATCTTGTGTAAACTCCTATGTTTCTGGCCTGTCCTCCATCTCCTTTGCTAGATCATCATCTGCATAATGCCTTAGGCAAAGCTCTGACTGACACCTTTTCTCTATTTATACTTTCTATCATTTCTTTGCACAGTACTCATATAGCTATATATCCGATTTGTCACTCCTGAGCTCCAGTCTCATAATGACCAGTTGCCTTTTTGGACATTTCAAGCTGAATCTTCCAGAGACAATGAAAAAAATTTTCTTCTCAAATGCTTCTTTGTATTAAATTTCTGTTTCTGTAAAGTACAAGTATTCTTCTAGTCTTCCAAGTTCATGGTTTTGGAATTAGCTCAGCTCTTTGCTCAATCTCTCAAAAAATTTCCATTTAATTTTCTAACCTTGCCATTTCTACTTCCATAATAACTCTTGCATCCAGTCAACATAGACAGTAACTGAAGTAACTGGTGGTTTTGGTGACGATGCCTCTAGTTACTAAACACTAACCACAAATTAATTAATTTTATAAACTAAGTCTTTTTTAAGAGAGAGAGATATCTTTCGAAGGAAAAGAAAACCCTAACAAGACAGTTACCATGTTTGTTTATTCCTCTGGTGTAGCTGATGTTTATAAAGAGCAACCAAGACACTTTATGACAAAATGCTTGGTTTGTTGCAATCAAGGCATTTCATGACAAACCCTGCAAAAGAGTATTTCATCCCTAGGCTTTAATAAATAAAAGTTGCTTTTAGATGTGACAGAGGTTGAAGTTTTATTGATTCTTCAATCCTTTCCCCCTCTTCAGAAGTTTCCTAACAAACCTTCCAATTAAGGTGGTAGTTCTAGTGGTGAATCTACTAGTAAACAGACATAGACCAAAAATTTGTTTATTTCATGTAACCCAGAACACATCATGCCTACTTTTTTATAATGCTGCCAGTTTGTCTTGATTTAAATCCGGGTTCTAATAGTTTGAAAGCAAAACCAAACCAAGCCTTATACCCTGCTAACTAATCTTGTATTCTTATGTTCTTCATTGCATTTTCCTTATTTGATTTCTGGAAAGAGTTTTTGAAAAAGACATCCTTTTTTGTGAATTAATAATATTTTTTCTTAAAGTGAACATATACTTACATTGAAAGAGAATTTGATTTGTACATGTAAATTTTTTTTAAGAAGCTTAAATTGAATTTTGAAAGTTTAAATTGGTAAAAAAAATTATAAACACTTTTCTGAAAGCTTAGGGCATACAATACAGCTGAATTTGAAAACAATTTGTTGCTTCTAATGTGATTTGTTTTAGTGATGACTTAATTTTCTTACTTTAGAGTACAACATAAAAGAAGTACAAAGATTTAAAAAAAGAAACTTAATATTGAGCATGTACTCCTTACTCAAATGGAGTATAATTTTATGATAAATTGAAATAATAGTAAAGCTATCATTTTAATGAATTAAAAAAAGAATACCAATGATCTTCTTATAACTTTCATGTATATATAAATATACGTGTAATAATTTCATACAAAGTGAAATTGTTATTTTTTAATCTAGAAGTCAGAAGTAATTGAATAATCTTAATTTAATTTAGTGCCTCAGAAACTTACTCAGCAAAAGAGAACAGTCATGTCAAAGTCTTTGGATAAGTAAAATACCTTTCCTTTTAGCATTAGTGAGCTTTTTTAAAAAAAAACAAACCTGTATTTTCATGAAGATTTCACAATAGTTCTTACCCCTGTCCTTAGTCCTGACCCAGTGACCTAAGAATCCGCAAAATGTCATGTTAGTGGTTACTAATTAGTGCATCCAGAGAGCCTTTTCATTTGGCCTTTCAACCTTTTGGAGGTAGAAGCACAAGCTGTCATTCGTATCATGCAGGGAAAATGAACCTTAGCTACAATTTTTTTTCTTTGTTGAAAGCAGGAGAATAAGCCCAGCTGAGACTATATGAATATGTAGGTTAGGAAGAAATTAACCCAAAATCTACTACTATTTCTATTATTGTTTTGCAGAAGACATAGTACTTTGTCACAGAAATACAAATTAGAACTCATGCATATATGAGATTCTTTACCAAACAACATCTTATTATTTTTATTTCATTGATACCCATTTAAATCATGAATTTTAAGGAAACGTTAGCAAATGATAATGTATATGTGTATATATGTGTGTGTGTGTCTTTCAGTATATACAAACTTTCATTGCTTTTATGTGTGTTTGTTAAAAATACTTGCTCATAAAGATTTAGTCATAGTACTCATTAATCATTGCTATTACTGCAGTGTCTCCTGAGTGTTCTGGGTTTTGAGGGATCAGCTATTGTAATTTAAAAGATGAAATATATCATGATCCCAAACTTAGAAGATGTAACAGTTTAATATATTGAATTGGTGAAAGTAATATTTTAATTTTTTTCCCTTAGGTCTTTAAGATAGAAGTGCTAATGAGTGGACGAAAGCATTTTGTAGAAAAAAGGTACAGTGAATTTCATGCTCTGCATAAAAAGGTAACTATTCTTTTTATTTGCCTAACCAGTATAACTTAAGATTCTCTTCCATAGTTTTTATATTTTGTAGAGCAATATAATTTGTTTCATCCTACGTTAGCTTTCATACTTGGAAGTGTTCTTCATCAAGCTTTTAAAGTAACTTAGATTTACATTTTATTTAATATTATTAGTGTATTATCTTGAATCATGTGTTCTTAAACATTGGTTAGAATATCTTACACATGATAAATAATCCGTTCTTTGAAAAGAAAAAGTTATCTTTTCATGGAAAAAAGTTTTATGAATATTGATTTTATACTATTTGTGTTTTTACAACTAGTTTTTACTTTAAATTTGGACAAAAAAAGATTATCCATGTTTGCATATGTAGAAACTTTTTGAAATATAAAGGGAAAATCTTAGTCTTCTTTCCGCCTACAGAAGTACTACCTCAACTCTTTTGTCCATTCTGGTTATATACTGTTTTTTCTTTCTGACTTTTACAATTTATATTTTGTTTTATATTTATTTTTGAAGGAAATTAGGAATGTAATTCACTGGAAGTATGACAGAATCTGAGAGTTGGAAGGTACCTCAGTGGCCATTTAGCCCAAACTATGCACAAAAGAAAACTACACTATAGCATAGCCACCAAACGGTCAATCAGTCTCTACTTGAATAGGAGAGAGGGCAATACACCTGTTTAGGTGGCCCTTTTCCACTTTTGGGCAGATCTGATTTTTGATAAATTTTTTCTGACAATTTAAATTGGCCTCTTTGAGATTTTCGTTCATTACTTCTGGCTCTGCCCCATGAAACAGATGAAACAAGTAATTCCTTTTCTGCATGTCAGCCCTTCAAATGCTTGAAGGTGGTTATCATGTTCTCCCTCGGGTCTTCATCTTAAATATCCTTAGTTCCTTTATAGGATCCTCATGTGACATGGGCTCAAAGCCCTTTCATCCTGGTTGTCTGTCCTCTAGAGGCAAGGGAAAGGGAAAAAGCATTTAAGTATGGCTATGAAACCCTTTACAAATATTATCTTATATATATATATACATTTACCTGTGGTACCCAGAACTGAACACAGAACTCCAGATGATATCTGTTGAGGGAAGAATGTGGTAAGTCTGTTTCCTAAAAGCTTTATCTCGTAATGAAGCCCAGTATTCCGTTCACTTTTTTGTGGCTACCACACTACGTGACTGACTGTTACTGAACTTGAAGTACATTAAAAGTTCCATATCTTTTGTAGGATGAGTGCTGTTTAGCCAAGCCTCTCCCATCTTGCACCTGTGAAATTGATTTTGTTTTGTATCCAGCTATAAGACTTTCCATCTCCCTTGACCTTCTCCTTATTAGATTAATTTTAATTAATTAATTTAGTCCAGGGGTTCTTAATCTTTAGTCTCATGGTCCACTTTTACAGTTAGGTGAAACCTCTGGAACCCTTCTCAGAATAATGTTTTTAAATGGATTATAGAGGAAACGAGTTGATTAAAAAGTAGTTGTCAAAATGTAAAGAAAAGAAAAGAAAAATCATGAACTCCAGGTTGAATCCCAGGTCTAGCCTATTAAGATCCTTTTGGATCCTGGGGGTGTGTGTGTGTGTGTGTGTGTGTGTGTGTGTGTGTGTGTGTGTGTGTGTTGAAAATTATGTATTCCTATTATTTTCTGGAGGATAACAGTACATCAATTATGCAGCGGTTTAAGCCATGTAGTATGGGTTTTGAATATTGCCTGGGTAATAGACTCAGCCTGTTTTTTGAAGACTACCTTGGCTAATTGTAAGTGGGCTGGCCACCTGGCAATGAATTTCTTTTGGGCATGGCAACCAAAGAAGCAAGGCAAAATATAAAGTAGTCCTCAGGCCTTTGTAGCCATCTTTTGCTTCTGCAGTAATAGTGGGACATTTAGTAAAGGGTACTATGAATCACATGATTTTTAGACTGTCAGTGAATTTCTTTTTGACTATTGCTACTCTAAATTTCAGATTCTTTGACCATTGAGTAGATTTATAGCTGATAAAACTAAATTTTATCCAGTTTGACAGCTTTATTATAAATTAAATTAGAAGAAGGAAAGAAGGAAACTGCAACTATGTGAGGGCAGGATGACTCATGGGCAATTCTTAGAGAAGCAAAGAAAGAATTTGGTATAGTAATTTTATTGTAAATCCAAAGCAATGAAAACATTACATTTTGGGATGTTTGTTCATCCTGTATTACAGTATTGAAGTTAAATATTTTCACAAAGATATCGTGAGAATAATGCCAACTCATGTACCAACATTAATTGCTGAGGTTGAAATTGCAGGGGAATTCTGCAGAGAGAATTGATAAGATCCTTCAAGTCCAATTAATGTACAGTCTGATCTTTGATGACTTGAAATGAAAGATGGGAAAAGGTTAGGATAGGGAGAGTGTAGTGGTTAGGGTACTAGAGTTACATTAAGGAAGACCTGCATTAAAATTCTACCTCATACACATACCAGTTGTGTGACCTCAGCTTTCTCCCAGCCAAAAAACCATGATTCAATTATTTCATGTTCCTGTGGTAGCAATGGGATGCCCATTGTTAAGCAAGAAGGAAAGGCAAAGACTGAAAACTTGTAGATTAGGTAGAAATCCCCTGCTTCTATGTCATTGTTAAGGTTAACATCATAAACATGACAAATACCTAGACCAGAAGCAAAAGGAATTCCTTTCCTACCTCCTTAATCAATCCACAATCATGTTCACTATGGCAGCTTTTCTAAAACTTTTCATTCCTTTTCAGACCTCTCTTGCATGGGCCCCATCCCCCAATCCCCACCCCTTCTCAAGAAGTTTCATATTTCACTAAAAATTTTAGGCTGTTCTCTGAGAGTTCCCCCTTGTCTCCACTTCTTCTCACAATATTCAGATACCTTCTACCAGTATTTTCTTTATCCCTATTACCCCATGAAAAGGTGGGCCTTCTCCCTGCCAAGGCAAACCCTTGCTTTGCCCAAGTGATTGCCATTCTGTCCTGTTTTCTCCTCAGATTGCCCCCTCTATTATCCCTGTACTCCTACCAATCTTAAATCTTTTCCTGTTTACGGACTACTTCCTTATTACTTCCTACAGACATACTCATGTCCCTTCTACCCTCAAAACAAACTCATTTTATTTGTCCATCACTGCTAGTTATCATCTTTTATTCCTCTTTCCTTTTGTAGCTATACTTGAGAAGGCCATCTACAATAAGGACTTCATTTCCTTTCCTCTCCTCTCATTCTTTTCTTAACTCTTTACAGTCTGGCCTCTGATCTTCTCATTTAACTAAAACTATTCTCTCCTAATTTACTAATGTTCTCCTAATTGTCAGTTCTGATGGCCTTTTCTCATTCCTTATCCTTCTTGACCACCGTGAAGCCTTTAGCACTCAAGCATCCTCTCTTTTCTCTAAGTTCTTCTGCACTACTCTCATGGTCTTCCTCCTACCTAAGTGACTGATCCTCCAGCATCTTTGCTGGATCTTTATTGAGCTCATGTCCAGTAATTGTGGTTGTCCCTTAAGGTTCTTTCCTAGGTCTCCTCTTCTCCCTCCATACTTTTTCACTTGATGATCCATCAGTTCCCATGGATTTAACTATGGTCTCTATGCAGGTAATTCTTAGATATATTTATCCAGCCCTAACCATCCTGCTGACCTCATTTCACATCTCTAACTGCCTATGGGTGCGTCAGTTTCAAACTCACCACCCATGGGTTGCAAATAGCTTGCAAAACTTCTAAATTTAGCCTGAACTAGATTGGAATGTAATTGGGAAATGTTTAGCAAAATAAATAAAAATCTCATACAGCATAGGGGATGTTAATTTGTGGGTTTCTAACTCAATATGTGGCTTCTGTTTCTTTGACACCACCATGATAGACATCTTAAGCTCAGCACATCCAAAGTGGAACTCCTCTTTCCTCCCAGATCCTCCCTTCTACCTAATTTCTCTGTTACTGTTTGAGGGTACCAGCATTCTGGTCACCCAGGGTTGCAGCTGAGGCACCACCTTCAGCTTCTTACCCGATCTAGTCAGAAGCCAAGTCTTTGCTTGATCTTACCTTTACAACTTCTTAGTACATTCCCCTTTCCCTCTTCTGACTCTGCCACCACCCTAGAATAGGCTGTTATCACTTAGACTTAAGTTACCTTCCTTTTGCCTCAAGTGTCTTTCCACTTAAGTCTGTCCTCCACTTAGCTGTCCCTTTAGTCTTCCTGATGCAGAAGCTAACTCCACTGGCCATCTCTGTTACCTCTAGGATCAAACAAAATCCTTTTGCTTTTCAATACCTGACACCTACCTAGCTTTACAGTATCCTTACACCTTATTCTTGGTCACCTACTCTGTGGTCCAGTGACACTAGCCTCTTTTCTGTTCTTCACATCTTTCAACTGAGCATTTTCATTGGCTATCCCCATATCTAGAACTCTCCTCTTTATCTCTACCCCCTAGTTTCCTTCAAATCTCAGCTAAAATTTCACCTTCTTCAAGAAGTCTCTCTTCTTAATGCCTTGCTTCTGATATTATCTTCAGTATATATTCCACATATCTTGTTTGTACGTCATTGTTTTTGCATTGTCTTCTGAATCAGAATGTGAGCTCCTTGAGAGTAGAGACTGTTTTAGCCTTTCTTGGTATCCCCAGTGCTTAGTGAATGCTTGTTGACTTGACTTGATTACAGGAAGATTCGCAGAGTGTTATGTTCCTGTCTGACAGATTGCTTTAGCTCTACCTCATAAAGTAACAAATACAAGTCACTGATCATTAGGAGGCTCTTAGGTGAGGCATTGGGTAATAGGGAGCCAGAGAAGGACATATAGGAAAATGGAGAAGTAAGAGAATGAGCTCCCATGTGAATCAAGAGAGCCCTATTGATCACAAGTGGAGCCACAAGAAGCTGTTGATAGATTACCCAGGCACTAAAAGAGAAGCTGCTTCTAAAAAGACTCTTCTGTCTTTCTGCTGGAAACATGCTAATTAGTAGAGAAATTAGTAGAGAAGAAGTGATTTACTCATTGGTTGGCAGAAAAGCTTGATTCGCTAAGAGAGTTCTTCAGATGTAGTTGTGTAATTAGAGGGAAGCTGAATCTTGCTCCTAAGTTTATGACTGTCTTCTTGCAACAGCCTAAGGAAAGGTAAAACTCTCAAGGATGCCTGATTGCCCTCCACTACCCTTTATAGTTTGAGAAATATTAACATAAGGGAAAAAAACCACTTTGCATCTGCCTTCCTTTGAGCTGTGCTTATTGTCGAACAGATCTTAACTTTACTAGAAACTGATCCACTAAAACAGAATCCTATTGAGTGAAGAGTTGGCTGGGCTTTTCTGCATTGACCAGAAAGCCAATCTGATGAGTTCTTTTTGGGCTTGAGGGAATTGTTTGTCACCAAATAAGTGTGATGTTGATACACTTTTTGCTTTAAAAAAATAGTAACACTTTTTCTGTGCTCTTTAAGAGTGACTGTGAGGGGAATTTGTTGTGAGTTAGCTAGTCCGGAGAGAGATGGGAGGTACTGGTGCCTGTGGGGTGGTACATTGCTGGAATGGATGGTCTGGTGCTGATTTCATTCTGGTCTGCATATTAAAAGTTAGCCTTCAGTGCATGATTATTAAATATCAAAAGCTTATTTACCTCTGCTTCTAATTGTTTAATATACAAGGACAACTTATTTCCTCTTTCCTTGTCTTGTCAATACAACTTTTTCATTTTTAATTGTTTTATGTTTTCCAGTCAACAAAATTTTCCTTCTTTTCCTCCCATTCCCCCTCACCTCAACTGAGAATACAAGAAAAACTACCACTGTTATAAACATATAGTTAAGCAAAACAACTTTCCACATTGACCACATGCCCAAAAGCCTGTCTGATTCTACACTCTCGAGTGTCTCACTTCTCAGGAGGCTGGCGTGATATTTTCTCATTAGCCTTCTGGAATTGTGGTTAACGCTGATCAGAGTCCCTGATTGTTTCGGAGTCATTTGCCTTTAGCATGTGATTGTCATTGTATAAACTGTTGTATTGGTTTTGTTCATGTCCCCTTTGTCGGTTCATAATGTTCTTCCCAGGTGTCTCTGAAACCTTCCTTTTCACCATTTCTTAGAGCATAATGGTGTTCCATCACGTTTATATACCCTAACTTGTCCTGCCATTCCCCATCTCCTTTAGATCCCACGCTTGGTCACCTTAGAAAAGAGTAATAGATATTCTTGTACATCTTTAGTGTTGAGGTTTAGGAGTGCTGGGACCCTGGGTCCTCCCTGAATGGGTTCTGCCTGAATGAATTTGACCCAAATCTTCTTCCAGCCCAAGACAAGGTGTTTTCCCATAAGTAGTAGCTCATCAGAGTTCAAAGCAACCAGTTACCTTGGTGTTTTGTACAATTCTCTCCCATTTTCCCCCAAGCTAAGCCTCTTACACATATAGTAGCAAAAAAGCCCCCTTTTTAAAGGATTACCTTAGTTTACCTGCCACTAAAGCAGCAGTCCATTATATAAAATTCTAGGCAGAACTAGCCATAGAAAAATGAGAAGAAAGAATAAAGAGATAGGGGGATGGGGGAGGGAGGATAGTGAGAAAGGGTTGTAGCCATAATAGGATTAACAGATTTCAAAGGGTTCAGAAGAGAGATAGATAGGATCCAAAGGATGAAAATTCTGTAAGGGAAGTGAACCCAGGAAGGATGGAAGATGCTCAAGCATGAAATTCTGAAGATACAAAGGAAATAATTCCACTGAGGAGGAAAAACGGTATTTTTCTGAAGAGACTGTGTGTATGCAAAGGTTGCTCACCAGTCAACTTAGATTTTCTTTTAAAGAAATGTAAATAAAATAGAAGAAAGGCCAGGTAATGGAGGATGAATAGAGGAGTATGACACAGGACTATAAAAATAGTGTTGAGAGCACTAAGTATGAAGTATGAAGTTGAGTTGTCAGGGTTGTCAGAAAGGTTTTTTAAGGTATCTTTGGAAATGAGGATTAAAGAAGGATTAAGCCCAGTGCGGCATCCCAAATGGGATGACAATAAAAGGTATGGATGCTTAGTTTTATTGTCATTTTTTCTTGAGATTGCTCATTGTTCTGGAATGAGAGAGAAAACAAGTAATGTGAAGTTGATATTTAGACAAATAAGGGGATAGTGAGAGAACACCTTGGTACCTTTGATATTAATTTACCCCACCTAAATGCAGTATATCCTTGGGTACCAAGAAAGTTTGTAGACGTGATTGCTGAGCCACTGTTGATAGTATTTGAAAGATTATGAAAAAGTAAAAATATCCCAAGATTGGACATGGTCAAATATCTTGATTTTCAGACAAGGGAAGAGAACGAAGTCTGCAAATTATAAGTCAATGAACTTGACTAATTCCTGAGAAAATTCTAAAACAAATCATTAAAAAGGTGGGTGGTGAACATCCAGGAGGATAAGTAGTGCTGTCAAAGGCAGCATGGCTTCATCATGTTGGAAGAATCAGAAATCGTGGAATTCAGTAACCTAATGTTTGATAACCCCAACACACAGATTACTTAGGAAAGAATTCCCTATTTTATAAGAACAGCTGGTAAGAGTAGGAAGCTGTTTTGGAGAAATTAGGCTTATTCCACCAAAAAATTCAAAAGACATATGTGACCTGAATATTAAAAGATGATGCTATGAAAAAATTAGCAGCTTTGGATAGAAGCTAGATTCTTAACCAAACAAAAGGTATATAAACAATCACAAAAGATAAAATAGATTATTTTGATTACTAGAAATTGAAAGCTTTTGCACAAATGAAATTAGTGCATCTATGATAAAGAAATCAGTCAACTAGGGGAAAATCTTTAGCCTTTTTCTGATAAGGATTTGGTATTCAGTATATAAAGACAACTAATATATAACAAATACATAACATACAACAACTATGTAAGACCAAAAAGCATTCCTCAATAAAGAGATGGTCAAAAGCTATCAGCAGTTTTCTAAAAAGGAATTTCAGACTATTAACAACCGTATAAAAGAATGCCATAAGTCATGAATAATAACAAATTAAAACAAAAGCAACTTTGAGATTTTACCTCACATCCATTAAAATGTTTGGCACAGGTGACAGAAAATGGGAATGGTTAATGATAGAGGGATTGTGAAAAGAGAGGCACACTAATGTATTGTTGCTAAAACTGAATTAGTAAATTCATCCTGGAAAGCAATTAAGCAAATAAAGTCCCTAAAATGTATCCTTTGACCTAAATATTCTATAACTAGGTACCCCAAGGAGGTCATTGACAAAAAGGATTCTATATGTAGCAGATATTTACAGCAACACTTTTGGTGGGGAAACAAAGTAGATGCCATTGACTGGGGAAATGGCTAAACAAACTGTGGTACATGAAGGTAATAGAATATTGCTATTCTGTAGGAAATCACAAATATAGTGCTTACAGAGAAGCGCAGAGAGACTTATATGAAGTGATACAAAGTAAAGTGAACAGAATGAAGTAAACAATATACGTAGTGACTGCCGTTCAGTCTTTCAGTCACGTTGGACTCTTCATGACCCTGTGAACCTTAGCAGGCCAGGCCTGTCTAACCTCTGGACACCTTCCAGACTGAGGGGTTCATCTTCTGATGTCATATCTTTTAGTACCTTAATACTATTCATGGGCTTTTCTTGGCAAAGGTGCTGGAGTGGTTTACTATTTCCCTTTGCAGTGAATCGCCTTTTGTCCAAACTCTCCACTATGACCTGTCCATCTTGGGTAACTCTGTACACTATAGCTCATAGTTTCATTGACCTGTGAAAACCCCCCTGCCATGAAAAGGCGGTGACACAGGACTGCCACAATACAAATGCAAGGAAAAACAAGCACAAAACAATAAAACATGAATGTTGCAAAATTACAAAGACCAAGTTGGTCCCAAAGAAGAGATATGAGAAACTCTCTTTCACTCCTCTACCCCCATTACTTTGCAGAGGTTAGACAGATCCTTAGGCATGGAACATTGTATATATTTTCAGGTTTTTTTCAGTGTGTTGATTGATTTTGCTGAATTTTTTTTTTCTTGAAAACTTGTATTAGAAGAAATGATTTTTGGGGAATGTAATGCAGAAAGTGTGAAAACAAAAGTTATCAATTCTATTTTAAAAATAGTCATGCAAGACTAAATTGAATTCTTTTGTGTTTTTGGACAGAGGCACTAAATAAACTGATAGATGGGGAAATAAGTATAATTTATATTAGATGCCAGTATGGTTAAATGGATTCAGAATTGGTTGGATGGCCAGGTTCCTTGTCAGCCTGGCAGGAGGTCTCTAGGAAAAGGACCCCAAGGACCTATGCACAGCTCAGTGCTGGTTAACAATTTTTCAGTGACTTTGTATAAAGTCATAAGTGATATGCTTATCATATTTGTAGACTTAACTGAGAGGTGAGGGAGAGCTAACACGGTGTGACTGAGTCATGATCCAAATGTATCTTGACAAGCTAGAGCATCGATTGCCTGAATCTAGTGAGATGAGTTTCAGTAAGCATAAATGCATACCTGAGTATATAAAATAAACCTCACACAGGTATGAGGGGGTAGGAGGCATCATAGTTAAATGAAAGTTTGAAAGATATTTAGGGTGTTTTGTGGACTGTAAGGTAAAAGTGATTCATAATTATGATACACCTGCCAAAAAAAAAAGGAAAGGGAAGGGAAGGGAAGAGGAGGGAAGGGGAGGGAAGGGGAGGGAAGAGGAGGGAAGAGGAGGGAAGGGGAGGGAAGGGGAGGGAAGGGGAGGGAAGAGGAGGGAAGAGAAGGGAAGAGAAGGGAAAGGAAGGGAAGAGGAGGGAAGGGGAGGGAAGGGAATCTTGGGCCACATTAAAAGAGACGTAGCTTCCACGTATAAGAAGGGAGTAGTTCTGGGTTATTCATCAGACTCCATCGGAGTGTTATGTTGGATTCTGAGCACTGTCGTTTTAGAGACACTGATAAGCTAGAAGGAGGAGGGCACCCGGGATGGTGAAGGGCCTTTAAGGAAGCAGTCATTAATGCTGAAGAGCGCTTGTCGTCATTGTCGTGTAGTACATTCTGTTGAAGAAGTCTCACAACGGCCGCTTCAGTCGGTGCTTCCAGGGTTTGTTGTTCACTTTAAGAGGAGGCCAAAACATGTCTGTTAATTTACGAGAGTTCTCTCCAGAAATGTGCAGTGTTTTGTTCTGTGTACTTGTAAAATGTCTTTCATTTGATTATATTAGAGTTACTAGTTTAAAGGTCTCTCCTCCTATAGAATATATTTTGATTTAGTTTTATTAGCCCCGAAAACACTTTTTCCTTCTTAACTCTCTTTTCTTCCCCTTTCTTTACCACATTATATCCCTTATTGTTTCTTCCTTTAAAGTGCCTGAATTTATCCCTTGCTCTGGATCATTCCTTCTCTTTTCTTAGTTCAGAACCTCATCACTTCAGCTAGCTTCTGTCCTACTTTTCATTTTACCATTGTTGTTTTCTGCACTTGCTTAAGAACTTATGGTGTATTCCTTTCCTGATTAAATCCATTCTTCTCATCTTGTCATTTAATGCCTTCCATATTAGGGACTCACTCTGACTCCCCTTGTTTCCCAAAATTTCCCCAAACATACCCTTTGCTATGGAGAAGCTGGTCGCTTCATTTGACCCCATGTCATTCTGATTTCTGTCTTTGTACCTTTCTTAATGCTTTCCACAGCCCAAAGTGGTTCTTCCCGCAGCTTTTAACCTATCTAAATCCTCTCTTCAAGCCCCAGTGAAGTCTTATTTCTTCCACGAAGTCTTTCTTGCTTGAAGTCTCTTTTTTGGTCTTAGAATTTCAATAGTATATATAAGTACATTGGCATGTAGCTGTTCTCTAGTTGTTTCATAAATACTAGTTTTACCTGCCCAAAGAATCTGTAAGTTTTTTGAAGACAGGGACCTTGCCTAATAATTCTTTTGTATCTTTCATTATGTTTCAGTCAACCAGGCCGTCAAGAAGTTTTTATTAAATAACTACTGTGTATGAGACACTGGGGATACAAATACAAAGAATGAACCAATTCCTATTTGTAATGCTGAGCAAATAACAATGGTTTCCTGAATATTTCTCAATGGAAATTAATTGCAAAGAATTCTATTCATATTTGTAGATTTCTGGTTAAATTGCTATATACAGAGGTTTGTAATTTATGTCAGAAACAGATGGAAAAATATGTTCATTTTCATTAAAAAAAAAAAGCTTACAAACCTTTTCCCCCAAAGTTTTCCATTTCACCTGGATTTATGTCCTGCAATGAAACCAGAAACTCTACTGTTTGGAATTCTGGTCCCTATTTCAGTACACATACGCATAGGAAAGAGTATGCTATGAAAACTCAGTATTCAGTTGTAGGAGACTTAGATGCAAACTATTTGAAGTAATCTCATATAATCTCCAATACTGTTTATAGTTGTTTCTCAGACCTAGTTCTTTTCATAGCGGTTTTAACTTGATTTGAACTATTGTTATTTATCTTAATATTGACTGCAGTCATTTTTCTATGAGTACCCAGCACATAATCAATAATAAAATAATGAATTTCTTGCATTTCACTTAGTGAAAAATGAATTATGAAAGAACCCAAGAAATGCCATTCTAGGTCAGACCAGTTAACCAAGTATTCTGACTCTGATAGTAAGTAACACTGAGGAAAATTTAATTTCCTTCCATAATGTCATCATTAGCCTTAAACTCCAAATATCCTCAGTTTTCTTTATCCTTAATTTCCTGATTTGGATTTATCAACCATATTTTATATAAATTCTTCTTAAACTTGATTATATTTATCATTCTGTGTCCACAAAAGAAAGTATTTTTAATCAAATTTTGGAAAATGATTAAGTATAGCCAAATTATCTTTTAAGTCAAGGTCTATAGCAGAAAGGCATTTCACAAAACAGATGTGTATTTCGTAGAACAGATGTAATATTGCCTAAAAATAATGCAGATTGATCACCATGATAAAATAGGGTTGTGTTTGTATAAATATCTTGTATATCTTTTGGTCATCCAGGTGGATGGTGAAAGTTACACAACAGGATCACAGTATAATCCAGACAGTTAATCATCAGTAGAGTAGCACTGGAGTATTTATCTTACAAGCAGCTGAGCCCTATTGGAAACTTACAGTGTTTCAAGTTTGTCTTTTTTTCATCTAAAGCAATTCATTACTCACCTACAAATGCTGTCATCCCAGTAGCTATTTGATGATAGCTTCCTCAGTGTTCTTGACACATAAATAGGGAGAAAATGTTTTGTATGCTATAGCTTTGGCATAATGTAGAAAGCCTTGACTTTTCATTCTTAAACATTATCTGAGTTGTAATTTATTACTTTTAAAAGAAAATCATTATGAAACTGAAAATTCCTCTTGAATTGTAATAACTGTTTTCATAATGATGTGGCTTTGTTGGCTTTGCTTTTTGCTTCAGAAACAACTCGATCAGCTCAGAGACAAAATGTAAATTCTCAATCCCCTGTGGGCAGGCATGTCAAAGTTGATTTTGAGTTTGTCCTTGTGTTTCTCTCCACATTTTCTCAGAGGCAGTATCAAGCAAAAAGAATGACATACAGCACCAAAAAATTCCATTTTTTATTTTGTTATAAAGTGTTTTGAAAAGCAAGTTTACAATATAATGTTGTGAATGAATCATATTTTTAGTTTATTGAAGACATAATGTTAAATTTTTTAATCATTATTGTATGCTGATTCTTTGGATGTAGAGCAAAGAATTACGTACTGACATATTAAGTAGAGTTTTATATTTTTAATTAGAACATTAAGATCAGATGTTTTGTTTTGTTTTTTAACTATTTAAATTTACATTTATTAATTTCAGAGCATCAGGTAACACATTACATTTTTATTTGTTCTGAGTCACCATCAGAATTTTTTGTCCATTCATTTTCATTCTTTTTTCCTCATATACTATTCCATTTAGAGTGTTCTCTTTTCTTCAGTCCATTTTCTTCATTTTGTTTTATTTCATAATGTTTTTTGGTTTTTTTAATGAGGAGGATCTAGCTCAATTTTTGATAGTTGAAATAGTTTCTCTTTCCCCTTTAGGCCATTTCTTTTCAAACTATACTTTCCCATAAAGCCCTGAAAACTTTGGCTTGAAAACTTCATTTATTTTTTTTCTTTTTAAAATAATCTTAATAAATACCTTTTATCATATGAAGAAAAACAAAAAAGGATTATGTAAGAAACTAAATTTGTTATATACAGCTTTTAGAAAGATAATGTATGAATATATTAAATTTCACTATTTAATCAAAATTTCTTCATTTTGTCTCCTTATATATTTCTTTTTTCTTCTGTGCACTTAAAAATGATTTATTGATGCTCTTTTTTCTGTCACTACCCACTAATCACCATCCCCCAACTCCCAAGCAGAAACCTTCCCCTGAAACAAATACATATAAGTAAGCAAAACAAACCTACACATTTACCATGCCTGAAAATACATGTAATCAGGCTATGCCGTCAGTCCTTTAGCTGCCAAAAGGCTGAAAAGAGGTTTCATCATCGGTCTCTTGAAAGGACCATTCAGTTTTCATTGAATAATATTTTCAGTTGATTCTTAGGAATTTAGATGGATCATTTCTGTGGTTTTTTAGTTTATTCCTCTGTGAATGATCTCCAAATGGGATGGCAAAATATATTTTTAAGCCTTCCCAGTCATGTGTTACTGAAGACAACATTTTGCTCTACTTTTTTCAAAATATATAAAATAACTTAGAGTTCTAATAAATTCATTAAATAAGTAAATTCTCATTTTGTTTGATTAAGGAACTGTTCACATCTTTGCAGTTTTAGATTAATTCACTTACTTTACTTAGTTTAAAATATTTTGGGAAAAATGGTCACATGCTTGACATATGTACTATTATAAAATATTAAAAGAGCATGTAATAAAATGCCTATCACTTGAGAAGTATATAAAAAAGAAGTATATTTAAGGGAATACTTTTTATGTTTTAAATATTTTTATTAAGTATTTCCCAATAACATGCAAAAACTTTTTAGCATTTATTTTTTTAAATTTTGAGTTCCAGATTCTTTCCTTCTCTTCTACCCCTCGAGAGGCAGGCATTATATCAGTTATATATGTGAAATCATGCAAAATATGTCCATGTTAGCCATGTTGCAAAGAAAACATACGCACACAAGAACAACAGTTAAATAAAGTATGCTTCAATCTGCACTCGGTTTATTAGTTCTCTTTGGAGATAGAGAGCGTTTGCATATTGGGTCTTTTGAAATTGTTTTGGATCACTGCCTCGATCAAAGCGGTTGTGTCTTTTATGGTTGATCATTGTTACAATATTGCTTTTATTGTGTAAAATATTCTGGTTCTACTCACTTCACTTTGCATCAGTTCATATAAGTCTGGGGCAGAACTTTTAAATAGACCTGTATTATATCAATCTTTATGACTGTCTGATTTATTTTTTATCATATCTCGTTTTTGTAGAATTTGTTTCAAACTTGTCTTCAAAATTTTTGATCATTTTCTGCAAATCTTAAAAAATCATTCTCTGCCTTTATAGCTCAAGAAATGTATAAAAACTCCAGAAATTCCTTCCAAACATGTTAGAAACTGGGTCCCAAAAGTGTTGGAGCAGCGACGACAAGGTTTGGAAGCCTATTTACAGGTAAGGTGTCTTTTCAACTTTTAGAAATTGTGGGAAGCAGTAATTTACACTCTGAATTATTCACTGTATTAATCATTTATTAATGTGAAAGTGTTGTCCCCATAAAAAAAGTAATTAAAAATAATTTGACTTGGTATTCTCCCATACTACTAAGAAATGAGAATGGAGGCATAAAAAAATGTAGTTTTTGTATTCCAGAAATGATAATTTTAGAGATTAGAGATGATGTTACTTTCATATTACCTTTAGTTTAGAGAATGATAAAATGACATTTAGATGATCATAAATGAGAAGAAAAACAGTCTATTCAATTTTTCTTCATCTTTAATTTTAAATCATCTTTTTAGTGAATAATTTCCTAATTTCATTAGGACCCTAATCCTCGTATAGGGACAAATGTTAAGTGTGTCTGTGTTGGTTTAGAGGGTGTGAAGGTTTGCGGCCCGGTTGTTACAGCCAGAGTGCAGGAGATTAGAAAAGAATGAGTGCCGTGGGTCTTCTTGTTGTCAGCTTGACCCGCTGGAGGAGTCACTCACCTGATGGAGAGCCATGGTGAAGCATCCTTTCCTTCCCATAGGAAGTTATCATAAGAACATGGATTTAGAGTTAGTCTGTCTCCTTCATTATATAGATTAGGGTCACAGAGGCAATAAGTAGCACAGCCAGGATTTGAATTTACATCTTCTGTCTCCAAATGCAAAAGTTTTGAACTTTGAGTGTATTTTGGGGGGTTAAGATCCTACCTATTGCTTGAAAATGTATGAAGAATAAACTTTAAGGTGAGTGAAGGGATCACCTGTGGTTATGAGTAAGTAAAAAAGGAAACAAGGGGTTACAACAAAGAAGCTTGAGAAATTAAAGAGAAAAAAATTACCCAAATTCTTAGGGTGGATGATTAGTCTAGGCACCATACTTTAGGGCTGAATTAGCCCAAGAGTTACAACACAGTGGACACTATTTATGAAATTGTCATTCAAATTTGGGATACGATCAAGGGAATTAGACTTGCCCCTATACAGTAAGTGTCAGACTGACTGATCTCCTAATGTGAGATTGAGCATGACTCCTTGGGCAATGGCCTCCATTTGTAATGTAAATACTAGTTGGTGAGGGTGCCAGAGAGAGTCCTTCATCCTGTGAGTCCTCATCCAAGCTTCTGTATCTAGGGGAAAACCCATGTAGATACCAGCAAGAAATCCAGAAGGAGTTACAGGAAGCCATCTCTCCTTTATTTCAGGTTGGCTCCTATCTGCGCCTGTTCTTCTCTAGTTTAGGGTGTTTTGGCTTGGCTTCTGGTTATCAGACTCTCTCTATACTCCCTCCTGTAAATCAACTTCAGGCTGGCTAATGAGTATGATTGCAGTGACAGAAAAGGTTTGTGATTTCCCAAAGGGGCATTCATCACTTTGCCACCTCTTCTCTGAGGCTAAATATATCTTCAGCTCTGCCTTCCCAGGCAGACTCATTCTTCCAGATACCTTTTGGTGTGGCTAGTATAAAATTTACCACAGAGTTTAGCTGTGTACCGTGGAACAGCGGGAAATTGGGAGAGAAGGAGGGAACTGACCATCTTGGGGAGGGGAGCGATGTGTGTACTTAGGAAGGTATCAGCAGAGGACTGTTTGCTCTAAACACTTCCCCTCACACAAGAGAGAAGTTGGGGCAGCTGCTTCTTTCTGTAATGGAGATTTAGGACAGAGGGAATGTTATCTTTAAGGGTAGGTTATATCATCTCACTAGACTTGGTCTGATGGGTGCCAGACCCATTTGTCACAAGTTCTATAAGTCTGCATCATCTGCATCAGCCTGAAGAGTGGCATTGGTGACACCTTTAGAGTCTTTGTAGGAGTGGGCAGAAGGGCACAAAGCCAGAACTATAATTGTGGAAAGGCCACATGGAGTTGAAATGGATAACAGATCTCTGCCTCTTCAGCAGGCTTCTCCCTTTTTAGTGTCTTTTATTGCTTGCTTTCCAGGAAATAATCTCGTTTCATTCCCCTATTACACAAGGTAAATGGTGCTGCTGGATTCTCCCTAGTAACCCTGATACAAGTTCTGAATGCTGTTCTGAATTCCAGAAGGATAGATAAAAAGGGAGAGGGAATAGCTGGGAACTGTAGAGGATACCATTTCCTATAGAAAAGAAATCATACTTTATTTAAGAGCCGAGGACCAGCCATGGTTCTTATATAAAAGCCGGACTAAAAGACACTTCAGTATATGACAGCTGTATCAGGGAAATATAGAAGCACCTATTTTCTAGTTTTTTAAATAGCATATAGAATCATAAAACAGTAGAGCTGGCAATATGCTAATCTAGCCTTCTCTCTTGACCAGATAAGGTTATTTCATTCCATGTGTTTGTATACTTAGTACCATGTGCACATTGTTGACCGATTGAATTACAGATGAGGAAGCTGAGAGCCTGAGATGTTAAGCCCAAAGTTTCTCTTAGTCTTAGGAAACAGTTTTTAATACCAGGATAATCTGTGCATGTACTTTCTGGAAAATGACAAAAGGCAGTATGATAAGAATGTCTCCCTAGAGGATCAGAAATGCAAGTTAATTTAAAAATAATAATCCGGTTCCCCGTGCTGTTGTTTTCTGGGAGGTTATAGTAAGCAGGATTAAGGCTATTAGAGTATTTGGCACATGGAAGCGTAGAGGATTCAGAGTCTCCGAAGTCCGCTGTGTGGCCATAGTCTTTCATAGGAACAAAAGCCACTTAAGAGTATTTAAGAGGACTTAGGAGGCTCCATTGGGTTTAGTAGAACTGATTGTGAAAGGGGTTTGTGTGCTAACTCTCATCAGTCAAAGCCAGGACTTACAGTGAGAGAGAAGGAGATCCTGGGTGTCTGGATTCAAGAAATGGGAGCAAAGAGAGAGAACTGAGCTGCCCCAGAGAAGGGAGATTCTTGCACACATATCCTGAGAAGGATGCCTCGAGAAAAGGGCAGTTTCTCACCTAACTTCTCTTCCCTAGGAGAGACAGGCCTGCCTTTTGCCTGTTTTTGTACTCCCAGTGCTTAAAACAAATGCTTGCCACATAGTAGGTGCTTAAATGCTTCTTGATTGATTTTCTGTCCGTAAGCACTGTAATGCCATATAATCTGCTGCTTTATTACCGAATATTTCCAATGAACTGGATTTTGCTTTAGCCACAGAAACCAAGGGTTAACTAGAGAGAATTATAAGTGTGACTTAAGGCAGAGAGCCCACTGTCTCCCTGTGAGTCAGGAAGTTTTCCTAACTGGGGCCTTGGAGCAGTTGTGATGGAATTCAGAATTTTTTATCTAAAATTCCTGACCGGATGGACCCTTTAAACTTAAAATGAGCTAATTATTATAACAGGATATCACATGGTTAAGAAAGGTACCAAAATACAACCACTGAACTATCTCAGTCTCCATGAGAACTCAGAACAGGGTATTCTAGAGCAGAGGTGTCAAACACATGGTCTGTACCTGAGCCAGATTAAAATGTAACTGGAAAAACATTTTCCAAAATAAATGAAAATATAATAGAAGAATGACGTTGTTAATATATGGTATCTTAAGTCGTGGTCACATAAGTATGGCTTTTTGGTCTTTGTTCCTATTCAGATTTGGCACCAATTTTCTAGAACCATCCCAAAGACACATAGGCAGATTTCCATCTCTATTAATATTCTGCTTCCACTCAACTTGAAGGCAGCTTTTATCTGTCAGGATATTACTTCTAAGAAGTGTAACCTCAAAGGAAACATTCAATGTCATAAAATTATAGTCACCCAGTTTTTAATATCTCTGTGTTATTCTAAATGTACATGATTTTTGAAAACTACATGCAAATCTAAAATCTAGAATGCATAATAGGGCAAAAATGTCTCTTAAATTCAGTCAGTCATTAGTGGATTCTTGTAAACTTGCTTCATGGGATTTGGAATGGGAAGGAATTTGATCATTTGGTTGAACCCTGCATCTTACAGTTGAGGAAACTGAGGCCAAGAGAGGGAATTGATTTTCCCAAGGCCATATAGGTAGAAAAACTGACCTTCAAACACATTTCCTCTAACTTCAAACATTTTTGTCTTAAATCCTTTGAACTGATCTGAGCTTCCTCATCTTCTTGCCATATTTTTAGCATGTCTGACCATTGAAAAGACTTAGGAATAATTATTGTTTTGAAATTTCCTATTTTTAATGAATGGTTATTACTATATCATCAGTTATTATTTAATGTTATCTCAGCAGGGACTAGTTTTTGCCTTGACTAATATGGATGGCATTGTGAGTTTCCTGAATATTAGGTCTATTTTACAATTTCAGATAAGACTATTATGTATGAATGAAGATCAAATGTATCAGTTTGTTTTGATTGCAATAAAAGACGTAACAAATGTTATATTCACTCCACATTAAAATTGATCAGATTTGGGGAATTTGTATGATTTTTATATTTTATAGTAGGAAAAAATGAACTAGACTAAATTTCCTTTTAAGAATCCTACTTAAGACTTTCTTGTCTGAGAGCACTGAGACTAGGACCATTGAAACAGTGGCCTTCCTGGTGGCCTAAGCAGAAAAAGGCTAGTGAATGTGAAATCAGTAGCTGTTAAATTAGGTGGTTAGCTGACTTATGAATAGCTAACAAAGGGTTAGGGAAGCTATATTCTATTGAATCAGTGCTGTATCCTTGCTCACTATCCTTTCTGTGCTAGAATATCCTTTTTTTGTCAGAGGATCTACAGGATCTCATTTTACTCCCATTCCAGAAATGATGTGCCAAATTGACCTCAGTCAGGCCCAGACTAGAACACAGGGGATGCTTAGCAGTTTAGGGTTGGAAATGGAGGAAGGAGAATACAGAATAAGTTGAATTCCAAAGTGGTCTCTGTATACCTGGTGATGCTTGGCACATACCATGAGAAAAATCCCCACTGCCTGTGAGCATTCAGCAACTAGACACAGATGGGAATATATTTTGTGTCTCTAAGGACCACGATCTAAAGATGGTAAATGCACAAGCTCTTCTTTGTTGTGCGGTCAGAAGCGGTTGTGGATTCAGGCCTAATTTGAAGACTAGAATTTTGGCCTATCCAAAACTGTGCTGAAGGAGCTGCTTGGAACTTTCTAAAGTGGCTGTTGGGGAGCCTGGAGAACTGCTGTATGGACTAGTCAGGGACATTTTGGTTGAGAGCACTGGGAGAGAGATTTGAAAAGGCTTTCTTTCCCACAGGAGTCTGGAGACACTTCTGGAATTGGGAACATGAACAAGTGTGCCAAATAAACCCCAGTTGATTGGCTGAAAACAGTAAAAGTCTCAGCAGTTTTAGAAGTTTAAAGGAAGGACAGTTTCCACTCTTTCTCCTATGGACAGTAACTTTCCTTGTGGGCTTGACATGGGATGAGGGGTCCCAGGCAGGCCTCGGCCCCAGCAGTGGTAGCATCTGAGGTAGCACACAATCCGATTGGGAGGGGGTATACTCAGGCCCTGGGTTAGGGGGCATCTTTGGGACAGAGAATAGGAAAGCATCACTTAGCACTCAGACACCAGCCATGACATTCCTCCAGTTGTAGCCCAGAACAGGAGAACAGTGCTTGGCCCAACAGAATGGACAGTGTGGGGCTCCAGTAACCATACGCTGTAATGTAGGACATTACTGCAGGCTGAAATGGGAACATCTTTCCCATTCACGAATAGGCCCACATGACCTGAAACCACATGGAAGCCTAAGTCATGTAGTGGGAGGATCTTGCTTAATGGGTAGAACAGGAAGGGTGGAGCAGAGCTTAGCCAGGCTAGTCAGAGCTGGCAGGCACAGCTTAGGCTCCTGAGTGTGTGTTTGTGGGAAGGTCTCCGAGGTGGGGGAGGAGGTGGAGGGGGAGGCTTTGATGTGGATTGATTTCTTGACTACTATGATGGATTTGGCTTTCTGGCGTTGGAACAAATGCTTTTCCTCTGCCTTCTCTATGGAGAGTCTGTTATACTTTGCGATTGAGAACTAAGCAGGCATATTCGTAGTCACCCCCAGTGCTGTGATTATTGCCTTGGTGATGCACAGGCAACAGTAGAGTAGGTAGTAGCCAGACCCTAGGAGTGATGGGTGATCCCTGCACAGAGGCATTGGTACCAGTGACATGATTTGGGCCCCAGAGGAGTAGACACTGGACCAGACATCAGCAAACTTTGTACCGGTGCAGTCCTTTGCTTACTTTGATCTGAAAGTGATTGAATCTGTGAGACATCTTTCTGACCCACCATTACTGACCTTGGTGAATTCACGGAAGCAGAGAGTCTTTTAAATAATTTATTATATAAGCAAAATCTTTATTTCAAGATGTGGTCTATGAGTGTTTTATTGCTGAGCCTGACTCATTGTACTGACTTGAGTTAGGCCTGATTGAATATCATTACCCTGATAATTAATTCATAAATGATAATTTTTATCCTTTCCCACATTTTCCTCCATCTTTACTCTCTAATTTTGTCTAAAAGTACTCATGTGTCTATACCTAGCTATACATGATCTCTGTAGATAATGAGGCTTCTAAAATATTTTGATAATTTTATAATATATTATAAATATATATATATAATATAATTTGATAAAGGGATTGACTAAATGATGACTGCTTTAGGGAAAGTTCAGACTATCTCTTTTGTACATTCGAACCTTTATGCTCAGTTTTGAAATTTGAGTTCTCAAATTTCTTAGTTTGCTTTTTAGAATAAAAACATATTTAAAAATGCAAATTCTGTCCCTTCAAAGGATTGTTTTTAAACAATAGCTAAAATAATTGATGAATCCAAAGGTACTTAGGTAAAGAAAAAAAGTGTTATAGAGTTTGGATAGTATGAAAATACTGTAGAAAATCTGTAGCAGTAGGTATTATGGATGCAGTAAGTATAAAGAGACAAACTGTTCTTTGTCCTCATTAAAGACTGTGCACAGTGTGTTAAATAATATTAATGGCTAGAATTGTCAGTACTTAACAGTACTTTCCTTGTCCAAGTGATTTTATTGATTGTTACAGACTCAGTGTAACGGGGGCAGATTATTTTACTGATTTTATCGAAATGTTAACTAAGTTTGTTAGTGTATCACATATCTTTAAATAGATGTAGATGATGATGTAGATTAAGAAAAGCAGACTGCCATCCATCTTTTTTGGATCTGGTAATAACTGAAATCCATCATTGCTCAAAGCTGTTTTTCGATTCTTTTGTGCATACATGTGTCCAGGGTGTCCGGTCAGGGTCCGTATAACTTGGTTTCATTTGGAGTAGGTTTCTCAGTCAGGAAAACCCAGACTGCTCCTCAGGAATTTGACGTATAGATCTTTGATCAGGATTGGTAAGGACACTTAATGATCAGTGAAATCCTTGAGGACATGCGTTTCATTTTGTTTTGACATCTTCAGGACCTGGCATAGTTCATTGCGCATAGTAGGTGGTTGGTAAATATTTGGTTTTAAAATTCATTACTTTAAATTCTTTTCATTGATGTTGTGATCTCTGACTTCTCATTTTGTTCAATTTCTATATGTACCATTTCTTAGTCTTGAACAGACAGCCATCCCAGCATACCAGAGACCTTCCTTTGAGCTTACATTTCCTGGATGTCAGGGGTCATTTAAGGGCTTCAGCTGTTATCACTCCTGCCCTGTGTCTGGCCCACTCCATTTTCTGATCTTGATGTCCCGTTCGACCTAATCGTGCCCACTATTTGTCCTTCATTCATCCTGGGGTCCTCTGAAACTTTGGTTCCCTGGAGATTGTGTGGTATTCCGAGGTCTACTGCTGTGTAAGATAGCATCCCCAAGAGATTTAAATATATGGAAATATGGTACTGCAAATGTTCTTTTATTTACCTTTATCTGAGTCTCTCTAAAGGTAATATTCCTTATTTTAAGAAATAAGGAATTTAGATACTGAATACATTTTAAATTCACTGAGTCTAGATATTTATCCTCAGCATTTAGCATATTGACTTGCACAGATGAAAAGCTTTATAAATGCTTAACTTATCTTGATTTCATAAATTTTCCAAAGCAGGACATAGAAAGCATGGATCCAGGCGAGGTCCGCCTCGCCCAAAGTAAACAAATGACCCCACAAACAATCCATGAGGTTAAAAATAGCAGTTTGACTAATCACTGGGACTGGGTTTCTGTTTTGGTCGCTTGGCTGTTTTCTTCATTGTTCTCCTCTATGCATGCCCAGAGAAATCCCTAAGTGGAGATATCGTCAAGAGAGTAGCTAAGGCCTACTGGAGGGAGAGAGGAGCTTTCAGCAATGTCCACTTTCCAAGACTGAGGAATGAAGGAGAGAGATTTCTCTATCTTCCGCTTGTAGCATTGTGAACTCATAATTCTTCCTAGGCATACATACACACGTTTATGCATGTGTATATTGGACAGTGATTTCATCTGTATATGGAATTCACATGACTTTTCATTCTGTGGGAGCTTCCGTGGATGTGTCTACATATATGTGATATAGGAGAGAAAAAGACAGAGGCAGAGACAGAGAAACATAGAATTCTTCTAGCATATATATATGTGTGTGTTTGTATATATATATATATATATATATATATATGTATATATATGTATGTATACATATGAGTGTTTTGTGTGTGTCTCATTGCATATGTATATACATATATTTAAACTAAGGGCAGATAAGTGGTATAGTGGATAGAGTGCCAGGCCTGGAATCAGGAAGGCTTAAGTTAAAATCCGCTTAGCTGTATGACCCTGGGCAAGTCACTTAACCTGGTGTGCCCCAGTTTCTTCATCTGTAAAATGAGGTAGAGAAGGAAATGGCAAATCATTCCCTTTTTCTTTTTTTGTCAAGAAAATCCCAGAAGGGGTCATGATGATTTGGATACACCTGGAAAACAACTAAGCAACACAAATATATAAACATTTAAATGGTTAGGATTGAATATGTAGATATTATGCACATGTGCACAAAAACATACACATACATTCCTAACACCCATTTTTTTCTGGGAGATAAATTAAGGCATTCTTCTTTATGGTAGGTCAACAGGCTAGTAGTAATTTCCTAGTATGAATAGAGCTGTACTTGTTTGCTTTTTTCCCCCTCAAAATTTAAACTCTTAAATCTAGAAAGGAATCAAGATATAAGAATTCTTAAAGTATCAGTATCTTGTAAGTTCAGGAGACTGACACAATAATTCAAAAGACTTAGTTTTTTTGTGCTTTTGTGACACTAAATGTTAGACATAGTTTCTGGGTTTTAATAATTTTATTAATTATGGCTAACAAATAATAAAATGGTCATTTGGCTTTCTCTCATAAACCAAAGATGAATCAGAGACTTTTCAACATTTCTATGCCCAGAGTGGGTGTTCGCAGTAGGCAGAAATCAGTTTTGATGGGTTAAAAATTCATGAGAGAGTGAATGTTATAATGGGAGGTGGACCTGTTCTAATGAGGGGCTAGGGATGGAATTTTGATTATGTCACCCTTATTTGTCTTTTCATAGACAAGCTCTGCCAAGCTTGCTCAAATGAAGTACAATGGACCAGAGTTCACCTAGATTAGATTCTCTTGGTAAGGTTTCCAGTTGAGCAGGGTTTTATCCGAGAATGTACGCCAAGGATTAGGGTAATCTCATCTATCAGCAATGTCCTTCTAAGACTGGCTGATAATGGGATTTGTTTCTGAATGAGGAAATAGAAAGGTAAAATCTTAGTCTCAGTTAACAATTAGTTATTAACATAAAAGAGAAATCATAAATTCTCTCTTTTCTGTAGATTTTTACTTTGGATAAGGTCTTAGAGATTGTCTAGCTTACCCACTCACATTTTTTCAGATAAGCAGACTGCAGCCCAGGGATTTTAAATGATTTGCCCAGGGTCACACAATTACTGGGTATCAGAACCAAGATTCTAACCCAGGTCTTATGACTGTAATCTCATTGTTCTTTCCAGTACATGAAATTGCCTCTGTGGAGAAGAAACTTACAAGTAAGAAAATATAACAACTTATTTTTTTTTTTTTGCTCAGGAGGTCATCAGACGAATGAAATATACAGTTCAGCTGTGCAAAACTTATCCAGTATACCAACAAATTCTAAGTATGGCAGCCAGTTAATTTGTGAGTCAGAAATTTTGACTATTTGATTTGTCAATGTTAGTGAAAAATCTGGGCAACCATTATGAGTCTTTTTAATGAGGCAGCATTATAAACCTTAAAACAGCAAATACTTGTCAGCTAGTAGCAGCAGCAGTTGGAAGAGTTGAAATTGAAATGCTACCCATTACCGGTGGTTAGACATGGTGCTTAAGGAAACCTTAGTGGCCTTAGAGTAGCAAGTCTGGGGTTCCATTCCTGTGTAAGCAAGGCAATAGAGAACTGCCGCTTCACTTCTCTTAACTGCTGCCACATTAGACTTAGGTTGTCCTCTCACAGGGGTGTGTTGTTGGCCACCAAAGAACTATGTGAAAGGGTTAAATGAATTAGCCCAGTCTCATTACAACTTCTGTAAACAAACACTTCCAAATTCAGTCTAATGATTTTTTTTGCATAAATTGTTATTTTCTTTTGTTTCGAGATTGAAAATTAGCTCAAAGTTCGATCTTCTTGTTGCATAAAACTGATTTATTAATGCGTACGTACATTAGCACCATTCAAAGGTGGAAATATTAGGATTTTAATTGTCTTAATTCTGAAGATTTCCATTCAGATAATATTTCATGGATCAAAAGCTGTAACATGGCAGTGTTGGGTTGTGTTTCACCAGGTTGGTGATCGTTATTTGATTTTTAAAGTTGAATTTCATGGTATAGGCCACTTAACATGGTAACGGTTTCTTTGTTGATTGTGTCTGAATTTCTATCCAGTTAAACTTATTTCCTGAAATATGTAACTGAGTTCTCCAAAGATAACTGACTCACTGAAATGGCAAGGTTTTCTTCTTCACATAGTATACCCTTTTGATCTGCATGTGAAATAAAAAGTGTGCAAACTAAGCAAGACAGGAATGAGAACTGGAACTTTAATTTCATTAAACGCTTTGTAACTGGTAAAGATTAATGTATGTATCTCTTGTTAATTCTTTCCAATTACTTAGTTCATATAAATTCCCAAGCCTCGTTAATTATGCTGAAGTCAAGTGGTAATTTTTAACAGTGTTTCCACAACAGGGGAATTTTAGTGGTGTAACCTTGCCCTCTCTTAGAAACTCTCAACAGATTAGGCCCTCTGACTGGAGTCCATTCATTTTCTGCACGAGCCTAATTGCTGCCGACTAGCTGCCACAAGTACCTTGGATAGCGTACGTTTAAGGCATGCAGGTGCTTCTGAGGACAAGTAAGGAAAGATTAATTGTTTGTTTTGTCCCAAGAGAAATGTGGGTGCTTAATCAAGAAAAATAATTTCTTCTGTGGATTTGGCTTATTTGGAGAAAGGATCATTGTGTAGAGGGAGATGCAAAATGATGTATTTTATAAGAAATATTGCTGTTTACCTACACAAGAGGCAAAGGTACAGTGAAATAAATGTAAGACATTGAAGAAATTGATGAGGATGGCTCCCATTTCTCACGGTAAGTAATCTGGCTGTGGGGCTTTTATTTGTGCCAATGGTTGTGGGCAGTATTGTCATTTGTTTTGTCTCCTTCTTCAGAAATCTAATCAAGGAGACAATAGTGTGAAAAAACAACACCACTTTTCCAAATTGTTCTTAATTGCTGGAGCACAGAGTGAGCTAAATGCTGTGATGTTTCCAATTAAAGAACCTGTTTCAAGCAAGTACCATTAAATCTATCTTTCCCAATCTGATAAATAAGCTATCAAAGAGTGGAACAGATTAATTGAAAGCAATTAGTTTAAAGCTTCTTATAATAGTAAAAGTAAACCAACATTAGTAATGTTAATTTTGCATGAAGCAAAGTTGTGACCATTTTTGATGGAACTAAGCCATTCTAGTTAAAAAGAACAAAATTTTCTTGCTAAAATTTTAATGTTTAAAAATAATTTCTAATGTTAAAAACATTGTATTTCCAAAATAATGTTGCATTCCGAATAAATTAGACACCAGTGTAAGATTTGTGTATGCATGAAAGCCAGTAATGATTTCAAAGTGGAAGGTTATAATGTATTTGATTTAAATAATGAAATTGATTTGAAAGAAAATACCATTTTCATCACTTCCTTTGAGAGTACAGGACAGGCATAGAGAAGGGGAAGGAAGTTTGACCGTATTGCCTCAGGTCTGGGCTGGTTTAGACTTTACCTTTACTTTCTTTTTTACTTTAATACAGCTAATAACTTCTCCCTGCTTATTCAAGCAGACTCTCCCGTAAACAGCTAATCAAGACCACCAAGTAACAGTTATTATCGCTGATGGTAAATCACCTTCAGCATTACTGAGGAACAGAAAGAAAGTACGGTGCTTTCACTGTAACATTTTAGTACAGCATTTATAATAGACCTAATACATTAGAGATTATAGATGTTACAATGATACTTGACCTCTTACAATAACCTATTCTTAATCATTGGCCTGTAGATTACTGTTTTAGTGTTGTGCTATCTATATTACTCGAGTCATTGTGTACAGAGCTTCTTTGACTCTTTTTTTTACTCTGATATGTCTGACAAGTCAATATATTTCTTCGAATTCTTCATAGATATCATTCTTTATTACTCAATAATATTCCATTATATTCCTATACCACATTTTTTTAGCTGTTCCCCAATCATTGGGCACATGTTTTTGTTTTTAACTTTTTATTATTACAAATAATGCTTTAATGAATATATTTTACATATAGGCCTTTTCTTTCCATGCTTAACCTTCTTATGTTACAAAACCAGGTACAGGACTTTTGGAGTAAAAGTTATAAACTCTTAATTTTTCTGGATAATTCCAAATCATTTTTCAAACAACTAATGTACCTCTCTCCCCACATTCTCTTAAACATTAAAATTTTCTGTTATCAGCTTTGTCAGTTGTATAGGTTATTTTAATTTCTGTTTCTGTGATTATTGGTGATTTTGAACAGTATATCAAACTGTTGTTGATAAATTGAATTTCCTTTCCTGATAGCTTCTCCTATCTTTCTACTCGATCTTGAATGTAATAGCTCTTAATCTTTACATATTTTTGTCAAATTTTTATAGATTTCTGGATGTCAGATTTTTCAGTTGTTTTGAGTACTTTCCCCCCAACCTTTACCTTTTTTTTCAAACTCTAACTGCATTGACTTTGTGTAAAAAGTTTTAAATTTTATATAATCAAGATTATTTTATCTGTTATAAGTATCTCATCTGGTTATGAATTCATGCTTTATCAACAGTTGTGAAAAATGTAGACTCCCATTCTCCCTAATTCTTTTATGATGTGACTCTTTATATGTAAATCATTTATCTTCATTTTATTGTGGTGTGTAGCATAAAATGTTGATGTGAACCTATTTTCCACCAAACTGCTTTCCAGTTTCCACCAAAATTCTTGTTTCCTGAAGTCTCTTCCTGAAGAATTTGTGTTTGGGAGTTTATTGTCCACTTCACAGTCATGTGTTTGTTGCTCTGTCCTGATTATCTGATCCAGTCTGCTGATCTACTTTTCTAATTTTAGTGAAGTAATAGATAGTTTTAATAACTATTTTTGATAATTTAAGTCCTTGTATCCCAAGCCTCTTTTCATTCCTACTTTTTTTATATTACTTCCCTTAATGTTTTTTACCTTTAATTTTTCCATGTGAATTTTGCTATTTTGTCTCATACCATAAAATATCACCCTTGTAGTTTCATTGATATACTGATAAATCTGTAGGCTGCCTTGCACAGCAGTATGAATTTTCTTCTTTTATTTCTGTGAAAATTATTTTGTAATTGCATTTTTGTAAGTATTCTTTGCCTCTTAATAAGATACTCTTCCAGATATTGAAGCGTTTTATGGTTATTTAAAATGAGATTTCTCTTTTGATGTCTTTCTAATTTCTTTTAGTAATTTTCTGAAATGCTGACAGTTTTGTGGATTTATTTTGTAACTGATTATTTTCCTGAAAATCATCTCTCAATTTTTTTTATTTTCTGAAGTTTCTAAATAAACTATCATATTGTTCACAAGTAGAGATAATTTTCCTCTTCTTTCACTTCTTATATAGTATGAAATATGATGGAGATCATGGGCTTTTCCCACAATTTTTCCTACTGGGATAACAGATTTCTTATTACCAGGACCTCATATACAGGAAGTGTCATTAACTCCAAGTTGAGTCTTGTCTTCTTCCTTAACATCTGAAAGAAAACTGTGTTCACAGTATTCCTGTGGGTGTTAGCCCTAATCAAAATGTACTACATTTTATCCTGTGACCAATACACTCCCACCTTTAAGCCTTCTGATTCTAGTGATGCTGAAATCCCAGCTGCCTAAATGAAAACCATCCTCCTCTACACAAATTTCCATTCATCTTAGAATTCTTTCATTCTTCTTCCATCTTGAGTTACTGAGAGGAAATTGGTTGGAGCTAGGAAGGATGCAGGCAAGCAGGCTCTTGGCTAGCCTGAGTGAGAGAGCTTGTTTCGATTTTGTTTAAGGGGAACCTGCTTGTGATTTGTTTAAAGGAGCTGGTTTGAGGGAAGCCTAGCAGGGGAAAGACTTGAGGATGGTGTTGTCTTCTGCACTGTTATTGTGCATAGATTTTTATTACTATGATGGATTTGGCTTTTTGGTGTCCGAATCAGTGTTTTTGGTTCTGTCTTCCAAGTGGAGAATCTGTTGTATTTTGCCATTCAGAATTACACTGGGATATTCATGGCAGCCATAGGTGCTGCAAGTATCACTTTGGTTCTACAACCATCCATCCCCTTTTTGGTTAAGAATTATCCCTCTAGTTATAGTTGTAAAAGACAACTGATTATGTTCTCTTCTCATTTTTTAATGACCTTTTATATCTAAATTTGTATCCATTTTGAGCTTTTTTTAATGTATGTTATAAATGTTAGCTTGGGCATAATTTCTGCCAATTTCTACTTTATAGGTTTCCTTGCAATTCTTATCAAATAGTCTTTCCCCAGACAGCTTGTATTTTTTGGAGTTTATCAAATACAGATTGATTAGGTTTGATTAGTTTTTTTTCAAATCATATTCTCAATTCATGGATCCTCATATATTTTTATATATTATGTTATGTTATATTATGTTATACTATATTATCCTCAAGTATATTTTCAAAGATAAAATTTTTTCTCTGAAAACTACTTTAGCTTCATACCAGAAATGTTAGTGTGCTCTCATTCTCTTTTTCATAGGTAACTGATTTTTTAGAAAAATTCTTCTTTTCCCATTCACTTAGAATATAATTATTAAGTCTTCATTTTGACCTAAATGAGTGACAATAGAGTGCTGGCCCTTTTAGTTCCATTCTGGCCTCAGAACTTACTAGATGTGTGACCCTGGGCAAGTCACTTAAGCCTTTTAGCCCCAGTTCCTCATCTGTAAAATGAGCTGGGGAAGGAAATGGCAAATTGCTCAAGGATCCTTGAGAAGAGAACCCCAAATGGGGTCATGAAGAGTCACATACAATTGGAAAATGATAAAACAAAATTTTGATCTGTACTTTTTACATGTGTTCTATGAATTTGTTACTACTACTTTTATTTTCTTATGTTCTACAATATGTTTAATATTTCTTCTTTTTAGTGTTTCTTTATAGTTTAATGGTACATATGGTCAGTTTTTGCAAATATAACATGAGATTCTGAGAAATGTGTATATATTCTTTAATTAAGATAATATCAAGAGTCTTTCAGCTCTATTTTCTCCAACATTTTATTCCATTCCATATTTACCTTTTCCTTTGTTAAAGGTCTCTTCCTGTTCCTCTAGGTGGTTTATATCATGGTAGCCATCCATTTGGAGCTTATTGTTATATGGTATGAACATTTGTTGTGAAGCAAGAATTCTTCACCTCAGATCCATTGACCCCTGTGTTCTGTGGATATATTTCAGAGGGCTCTAGAAATTTGGATGAGAAAAAGTTGCATCTTTGTTTTCACTAACTTCTAATTGAAATTCATTATCTTCTTAAATTCTAATTTTTTAAAACATTATTCTGAAAACCAAGGTAGTCTCCAGTTTTCCCATCATGTGTCAAATAATGAGTCCTTACTCTGTTATTTGGAGTCTTTGGCTTTACCAAACACTGATATTGTCATCATTTAACTAATTTGTTTCATTGACTTCTTTTCTGTTTTTAAATAAATTATCTAATAGTTTTGATGAGTACTGCTTTGTAGTGTACTTTGAAATCTAAAATTGCTGGCTCCTTTTTTCCCACTTTTTTTTCCCATTATTCCTGTTGATAATCTTGACCTTTGATTTGGTTTGTAGGATATTGAACAAGGAAATTAATTTAAATAAAATTGTGGTTTTTGTTATACTGTCATGTCTGCACTGCAAACACTTAAAAGCTTTCTAATTATTTAGGTCTTTTGGTGGGGGAGGGTGCTCTTTTTCAGAATAAGTGATCTATTCTACAAAGTCTTACAGCCAAAAACATCTCTTTTACCACATAAACTGCTTTGCTGACCTTTTCCAACTTTGGGAAAATTCTTTAGGGACACCTTTTCTTTCACTTTCATTCTTTCATCGTCATTTTAGTACACTTACATTACTCTTTCTTTATATTGCTTCTATTCTGTTCTCCCACAGCTCCCACTTTTTAAAAAATTACTTCTTTTTTAAATTCTTCCCTTTGTGTTCATCTCTAGATTGGGTGATTCCCCCCTCTCACCATCGTCATTTATACAGCTTCTCATTTCTTAAGTCTCTCACAAGTATATTGATTTACCTACCTAGCATTATTTCATCTCTTCCTCCTTCCTTTCTTTGAAGTCCTTTGGGCCTTTTTGCTTGACGAGATCCCCTTTTAATTTTTAACTTCTCAATGAGATTTACGTTCCTCTTCAAATGAGAGAAGTTATTTCATTATTTTCTTGTTACTTATTTACCTTTCTTGTGTTTCTTTTGGTTGAGTGTTTGGAAATTGACTGTTCTAAGCATCTCTGTTTTTTCAGGCATTCCTGACATGTCTCTCTTGTTTTGAAGGCTCATCTTGACAAGAAGGAAGTTGAGATTTTGAGTATATATTGTGGGTTTACCTAAAATTACTAAGCTTTCTTTTCCTGTACTGTTCCAGTCTCTTCTCTGACTTTTCATGTCCACAAAGTAATCCTGGGTTATTCAGGTGGGCATTCTTTTATTACTGAAAGTCTTTTTCTTGGCTGCTTGCAACATCTGTTATTCATTATTGAAACTGTGAAATTAAAGCACTGTATGTATTGGAATTTTGAAGTTTTTGTTTTTGTTTTTTGTTCATGCCATCAATACATGGTTTTCAGCAGTTATTACTTTTTTGTTTGCATTCAGAAATTGGGGCTCATTACATGGGTTATTTCCTTCCAGTTGGTATTCATTTTATTTATATATCTATATCTTTTTGTCTATCTATCTATCCTGTCCTTCTGGGATACGTTTAATCCTTACATTTAATCCTTAAATTACCTCCTTGTCACCCATTTTCAAAATCACTCACTTAGACCTGTAAAGAATTCATGTATTCTTTTAAGGTTGTTGCCTTTACTTCTTCTCTGTCACATTTTCTTCTTTTTCTATATCTTGTTTTCCAAATCTATCATTCTCAGAATATTTCTTTGGATAGGTTCTTTTTTGTATGTTGTGTTGTTATATATATATATGTTCTGCTTTGTGGTTTGTCTTTTTAAATTTTGCATTGAGAGTTTTGATCCTTGATGTGATTTCTTCCCTAATCCCTTTTTAAACAATTTTATTTCTCTTTTGAACCATTTTGGACTTTTATTTATCAGGTATTTTTGGTTTATTTTCCTTCATGGTATAATTTTTATTCATTGCATTCTTTTTCCCTTTGTGTTTTTGCTCATTTTTCTTTTTTTCACCCTCTGTTTGCCGGCTTCCTCATCCGTAAAATGGGAACAATAATAGTCCCTGCTTGCAGGATCGCTGCGAGGATCAGATGAGATAGAAGCTGTACAATGCCCAGTGCGAGGCCTGGCACACGGTCAGTGCTGCGTGATGTTGGTTATGCTTGGTGGAGATGACGATGAGCTGTGAGCCGGCTCCATACTTGGGTGTTCTCTCCTGGACTTCTCTTCTTTCTCTTTCCAGTAGCTTATCTCTGACTGTTTTTCTTTGAGCCCTCATCCTTTTACCGGTGCCGAGATTTCAGTGAGTAAACACCTTCAGTCTCCTCATGTGGAGGCCTGTGTCTGTTCTCTAATCAGAGGAAACTTCACAGAGGGAAGGTTGACTCTGCTGAGTTTTTAGTTCCATTTTCCTTGGACGTAGGAGTTCTTCCCCATCTGTTTGACTCCGTGTTGCCTATATCTTCTGTTTCCTTCAGTTTTTCTTATTTCATTTGTGTGTTTGTGCAGAATCAATGTTTACCATCTCTTGTGAGATTTAGAATAAGGAACTTAGTCTGACTTGATACCCCCCCCCCCCCATCCCAAAGCCACACTGGAAAGCACAAATGTGCCAAACTGTTAGCACTTAGTTTGCCCCATATGTGTTGTAGGCATGGGGGCCCTAAGTATTAGAGTTGTCTGATGGTATTTTATGAGGTTTCTCTCATTTTGTAATTTCAACTTTAATAGTCTCATTAGTGGAACTATAGTTTTCCTCTGAATAAACTTCGTTATGGAACACTTTTCTTTGTACTGTCTGTCATATCCAGTGACACAGTGGAAGAGGAATGGACTTTCTCCTTGCACTTCATTATCACTTCTAGCCTTCCCCTTTGCCATTTTCACATAGAAACTTCTCCTCCTTTAAGGTTATTTCCTTCCATCTACATGAGATTCAGGTCCTTGATATTGCTGTATCTCAAAAAATTAAAATTTTCCTTTTCATCCCAATTCCTGCCCTCATAATTAGAAATTTCAATATAAATATCAATGTCCTCTTGAATAAGTTGTCCACCCATTAAATCAACTAATTCACTACCTCCTATAACATATGTTTTCACTCCAGTTCAGCCTCTCATAGCTCTGATTAATAATACCCTTTATCTTTTTAAAAATAATATTTTATTTTTTCCAATTGTATGTAGACAATTTCTAATGTTCATCTGTACAAAAATTTGAGTTGCAAATTTTCTCCCTCCCTCCTTCCCCTTCTCTCCTCCTAAAACAGCAAGCAATTTGATGTAGGCCGTATGTGCAGTTGTGTAATATTACTCAGGTTGTCAAAGAGGAGAGACAAAAGGAAGAGAAAGACCACAGAAAATAAAGTAAGCATGCTTGGCTCTCCATCGGGGTCCGTCAGGCCTGCCTTGGACGTGGATGGCATCTGGGCCACTTGTGATCATCACACAGACTCGCGGTCACTGTGCGCGATGCTGTCCTGCTTCTGCTCACTTCACTCCGTATCCGTTCGCGTGAGTCTCTCCAGGTTTTTCTGAAATCTGCCTGTTCACCATTTCTTGTAGCATTATTATTATTTTATTACTCTTGTTGTTGTTCCATTGCATTCGTGTGCCACAGATGTGTCCTCCATTTCCAGTTTTTTGCCACAAAAAGAATTGCTGTAAATATTTTGTACATGTAGGTCCTTTTCCTTTCTTTATGATCTCTTTGGGATACAGAGCTAGTAGTGATATTGCACATAGTTCCAAATTGCTTTCCAGAATTACTTGGATTAGTTCACAGCTCTGCCAACAGTGCATTAATGTCCCCATTTTCCTGCATCTTGTCCAACATTTATCAATTTCTTTTTCTGTTATATTAACTAATCTGACAGGTGCGAGGTGGTCCCTCAGTTGTTTTAATGTGCAGTTCTGTAATCAATAGTGATTTAGAGCATTTCTTCTTATGACTATAGATAGCTTTGATGTCTTCATCTGAAAATGCCTGTTCATATCTCTTGACCACTTATCAGCTGGGGAATGGCTTGTATTCTTATAAATTTGACTCAGTTCTCTATATATTTGAGGAATAGGCCTTTATCAGGGGCCCAGCTTTCTGCTTTCCTTCTTTTGCATTGATTTTGTTTGTGTAAAACCTTTTTAATGTAATGTAATAAAAAATATCCATTTTACATTTTATGATGTTCTTTATCTCTTGTTTGGTCATGAATTGTTCACTTCTCCATAGATGTGACAGGAAAACTACTCCTTACTCTCCTAATTTGGTTATGGTATCACCCTTTATGTCTAAATCACATACTTATTTTGATGTTATCTTGGTATATGGTGGAATTTGTTGGTCAATACCTAGTTTCTGTCATATTGTTTTCTAGTTTTCTGAGAAGTTGTTGTCAAATAGTGAGTTCTTATCACAGAAACAGGAGTCTGGGTTTGTCAAACACTAGGTTACTAGGTTCATTTAGTATCATATTTTGTGTACCTAATCTATTGCCCTGATCCACAACTCTACTTTTTTTTTTGAGTGTTTAATAGTTTAATGAATAGCCATTTTTTATTTCACTTAAGTGTTAAATATCCAAACATTTCACTCTAGGCCTATGCCTTCTGGAAAGGATCTATACCAAGGGCTGTGGCTCATCTCTCTCGTAGTCATCTTTGAGAAGCCCTGCAGCATTTGCTAAGATTCCTAGACTCTTTTCCAGATACAGATGACTCTAACTGAGGACCAAGGATGTTTGGATTGCTTAAACTCCAAACTTGAATGTTTTGTTCTCTAAATAAAACACCTTTTTATGCTTCACTTGATTTTTGTATTTGAAAGTCAAACATTCTGTTCAGCTCTGTTCTTTTCATCAAGAGTACTTGAAAGTCCTCTATTTCATTAAATGTCTATTTTTTTCCCCTGAAGGATTATACTCAATTTTGCTGGGTAGGTGATTCCTGGTTTTAATCCTACCTCCTTTGACCTCTGGAATATCGTATTCCAAGCCTTCCCATCCCTTAAATAGAAGCTGCTAAATCTTATGTTATCCTGATTGTATTCCACTGGAATTGTTTCTTTCTGATTGCTTGTAATATTTTGTCCTTGACCAATTGCTTGATTTTTTTAGCTCTTTGTCAAGGTAGGACTCTGATTCTAGTGTGTGAGGTATACTATCCCAAGCTTCAGAGATTTTGTGCAGCTTTTTCAGAGAAACTTCTAGGGACCTGTAAATTTTCAGTTCTTTCCAGGTGGTATGATCAAAGGAGAAGTGTTTTCTATTCTCCTGGCCTGTACTCTGATCTGTGAGTGACCGCAAGTATTCTTTTTTTGCCTTGGAACTATGAGGAGAATTCCCTCTCCACTGCTGCCACAAACACCACCATGCCAGTGCACTTCCTCACCACAGGACCATCACTTAGGACTGTGAGCCAGATCCAAGCACAGGCAAATCAAGAGAATCCTGTCTCAGTGCCAGCAAAGAAATCCCTGCAATCCCCCTGTAATGGAAAGGGATTACGTAGACTGCGCTGTACTTTTACTTTAGGTTTGTACCTTAAGATGCAATGACATGCACTAAAGCAAGCTTTAATAGGCAATTAAAATTTATTACTACAAATAGTGCAGGTTAGGAAATGTATATATATGAACAGTAGATAATAGTTAAGACAGAATAGAAAAAGAAGTATACATCACCAGCCAAATCTGAGCTCCAATCCTGGCAACTGGGGAGGTGGAGATGTGGGGAGCAGTCAGCAAAGGGCCTGGCTGGGAGACCAGAAGCGGACTTCCCCACTTCTGCAGCAAAAGACCTCCAAAGATTCATCTCTTACTCAGTCCCTTTATACATGTAACTTCAGGGAAAAGAACACAGTTAAAACAAAAAAGGAACTCCGACCAAAAGTTCTAGCTGGCTAGGTCCTTGGACACAGACACCTCCTCCCTTAAGGAGCTTTATGACTCTTAAGATAAGGGTCCCTTTGCCCTGGCTGCATACTTCATTAATTCTGCTGCTTCCCCCATCACTCCCAGTTAACCATATCAACTTTAAGTTACATTCCTTATGGTAGGTCATGTGGTGGTCATGCAAGAGGCAACTGAGAATTTTCCTCAGTTTCCCCAGACCCCCTCTGATCAGCCACTCAATCCCCTCACCATCTGTGGTATGAGAGCTCTGGAAATAACCACTGCCACCACCCCCCACTGCCACCTCCTGGGGCTAGGACCAGACAGTGTTCCTCTCTCACCCATATCTGACAGACCTTTCCTATTGACCTTCTAAGTTGCCTTTGGTGTTTGTGGGTTGAGAAGTCTGAAAACTGCCACAGGTGCCTCTGCTTCAGTCCACTGGGGCCTGCTCTTGCCTGTCTGTGCAAGCGTGGCTTCTGCTGTACTGTGCTCTTCTCTCAGATGGGTGCAGCAGACCTCTCCTATTGACCTTTAGATTGTCTCCATCATTTTGTGGGTTCTGCTGCTCTAGAATTTATTTAGAGTCATTTTTTACAGGTTCCAAGGGTTTTGGGGGAGAGTTCAAGCAAGTCCCTGCTTTTACTCCACCATCTTTGCTCCACCTCCACTACTCTGTTTCTTAGCCAGTATCAGACAATTTTCATATCTGCCACATTCATGGGATCTGGTAGTGCTGGGTACCCTTCCTTTGCTTTTCTCCCCATTACTTCCTTTAATAATCTTGACCTTTTGTTCTTCCAGATGAATTTTGTTATCTTTTCATAAAATATTTTTTTTTGATTATTCACTTGGCATAACACTGAATAAATTAGTTTAGGCAGAATTGTCATTTTTTATTCAATTGGCTCGGACTACCCATGAGCAATTTATATATTTCCAATTGTTTATATCTGATTTTATTTGTGTGAAAAGTTTTGGTAATTGTGTTCATATAGTTCCTGAATCTATCTTGGCAGTCAGTATTTTATATTGTCTATTTTAAATGGAACTTCTCTTTTATCTCTGGGCTTTGTTGGTGATATATAGAAATGGTCATAATTTTTATGGGTTTATTTTATAACATGCAACTTTTCTAAAGTTGTTCATTATTTCTAGTAGTTTTTTGATTCTCTAAGTTTACTGTCACATCATCTGCAAAGAGTGATAGTTTTGTTTCCTCACTGCCGATTCTAATTTGTTCAATTTCTCTTTCTTTGCTATAGCTGGCATTTCTAATACAGTATTGAATAATAGTGATGATAATGGGCACCCTTGCTTCACCCCTGACTTTATTGGAAGTCTTCCAGCTTATCCCCGTTACAGATCATGCTTGCTAATAGTTTTAGATAGATATTAGTTATTTTAAGATAAGCCCCATTATTTCTATTCTCTCCAGTGTTTGTAATAAGAATGAGGACTGGAACAGGTGTTGTAATACTCTTTATCCTGCCACCCTCTATAAATGTGTTACCTTCACATTCTCTCTGTATTCTGAAACTCCTCTTTCTCATCACATCTTATTCTTTCATCTTTTCTACTTCGTTCTTGCTAAACTTACCCGTTGTCTTCACTGTGACCTCTCATTGTGCCCTTTCTCCTGCTCTGGGCTCACTTTCCTAAATGCAGTCTGGACACCATAGTTTCCTTGCTAGGCTGTCTGCTGCCTTCTCCTTTCTCCCTTTCATTCTCTTGTCACTCATGCCTTCCCAGACTCCATCTGTGGCTTACAGCTGCTTTATCCTGATGAATTCTTATGGGGCAAGTCCCAGGGTTCGGGATCGGTAGCTGTGGAAAAGGCCTTAGTCCAGTGCCCTCATTTTTCAGATGAAGAAACAGATGTGACCACAATCAGTTTTCTACAGTTTTCCTGTCTTATGATGGGGCTTTCATGGCTCTTAGGCAATACTGCATTCTTTCCTGATTGACTCTACGCTGTCTTTGGTGCCTGTTCCAAACTTTTCTCCTTAAGTCCCTTAGCTCACTAATTTTCTCCTCCTGTCCTTTAGCAGGGAGTCCTTTTTATGAAAAGCTAGAGGCTATCTGTCACAAGTTCCCTTTTGTCCCCTGCTCCACACTTCAAAGCCCCTCTAAGTTATCCCATGGTCTCTTCTTGGATCCAGTCTCTGAAGAACAGACTTTTCCGTTCTAAGGTAAACCCCGTTCCTTGTTTTCTTGTTCCTGTTTCTTCCCAACTCCTCTACAATCAGCTGTAATATTACAAATGGGATTTATTACATATAAAATTTACATGGCTATAAAATTATTAATACCAAAATGTAGGTCTAATCATATCCCTCTCTTACTCAGAAGTCTTCAGTGGCTCCCTTTGTCTCAAGGCTAAAACACACGTTTCTTATCTACAGTTTAATTCCTTCACAATCCAACTTCCTTCTTTTCCTCTTACCTTTCCAACCTTATTTCTTTCTCTTCCCACATGCCAAACTGGTATACAATCTCTGTTCCATATGCTCAACATGCTGTTCCCCAATCCCTGAAATGTACTATCTTCATCTGAAAATTCAGAACTTCTTACAAGGTTCAAATCAGTCACTATTTCCCTTACAAAGCCTTTCTAGATCTTTAGTAGTAATTAACATGTTCTCCTTCCTGAAATTATTTTGTTTTTAATAAGTTTGTACTTGTTGTATCCTCCAGATCCTTAAATGTCAAGATTTCTGTTTTGTTGTATCACCAGGGCCTAGCAGAGTGACACTTAATAAAGGTTGGTTTTATTTAAATTTGAATTCTAGTTGTTCTCCTCTGGAGGGGCTCTAGCTTTTTGATGACCTTCCTGAAATGAGGTGATGCCTCTTAGAATTGAACTTAAAATATTCCAGTTATGATCTCATCACAGTGTAGTAGAACCAACATGTAGACATTGGCTAAGATCCCTACTGCTTCAAGTTGAGAGACACTTCAGCCATCTCCATCCATTGGGGCCATTCTGGTCCTGGCTGCCCCAGGCCATGTGATCAGCCTGTATCTGCAGCTGCCACTGCTACGTCCCAGACCTTAAAGGAGTATGGATAGTGAGAGAAGAACTGGCAAGCTACCCAACTGCTATAGAAGCCACCTGAACGGCATCCTTTGCACAAAACAGTTGCCAGAATGCAGAGGCTCTGGGCTCTAATTTTCTTTTTACATCTCCACAGATCATCTCTTGCATCCCAAGGGATACCCACTCCCATCCCCTTTGAAGGTTACTCTCCCAGCACACTTAACTCTATCTTATCTACAAAGAAAACATTTAGGTAGTCTGTTTTTTTTAATGCAAAAATACAGAGTGAAGAGAGGAGGAGTTTTAAAAAAAATATGTCTGTTTCATGTTAATTTATTTAAATCAATTAAATCAGTACGCTTTATGAGAACTGCTAGAACTAAATATTGAAATTATTTTGGTAATAATAGTAATTTACATCTATGTAGCCCTTTAAGGCTTGCTTCAAATTAATTATCTCATCACATGGATTTAGTAATGCATCTATGTTGTTTGAAGCAAGGAAGAGGATTTACTGTAATGTTTAGGTGATGAATTATCCTGTCCTGGATTTATGCTATTTATTTTATATCAGCACAAAAGAGGTTAATAAGCACTTTCTGGTGAAGTTGTGTTAGCCTTCTGTAACAGTAATTGCAGTGCTCAGTTTCTTTATCAAGAAACTCCTTGCCAGTGAGTTTTGGAAAGGGACAAGTGTCGCTGAATAAAAGCCACAGTGAAATCCCTGTGATTGCACAAAGATTACATTGTGCGGATCATTCTACAAAAACGTGTCAGTTTGCTGCCCAAATAAATGCCTACATTGCGTAAAAACATGGAGCACAGTGACCCCTAGGAGAAAAATCAATCGCAATTCATATTTCCTATGTCTATAATTGCTTGTGAAAGCACGGCAGCAGTTTGTTTATAGGGCAGCTCTCCCTCCCCGGTTGTTTCCTTTCTCTTCTTAATGGCCATGTCCTTCACATGCCCAGAACCTCTCTAGTCTGAAGCAAAACTCCTTTCTCTTTTCCACGTTACCATTCCTATTACTGCGGCTCTTACTGTATTTGATCAGTGCATTGAAGTGTGTACAGTATTGTGCTGGCTACTACAGTAGGTTTATTTTCCTTTGAAATTTCTTGGAGGCTTTTTTGAATTTGTAAGTGCTTTTTTTCTTGTAAAGAGAGGGTCCTTGAAGGAAATGAACAAGCTCTTTCATATGAGAAGTTTTTAATCGGGTGTTGTTACTTTGTTTTGTTTCTTTATATTTAAGCTAAATCTTTATTTTTTTTTTTTTTACTGTGGTCCTTATGCCATTTCTCATGCTGGAGAGATATTTTTACAGTCTGCTAATTTTGAAAATAACCGATTTCTTTTCATCCTAACAACGCCTTCAGATCCCTCTTTATAAGAAACTGCTTTAGGATTCCTATCCCCTCTGTGGACTGAGATGTCATAGGGATAGAGAAAATGCCGCTCACTTTATGGATTACTGTTAGGTCAACAAAACTTTGGCAGCATTGATTAACTTGACAGTGAGTACAGCAGTACATTTATCACTTATGGCTGTGCTGTAGAAAATCTAATAAGAGGCAGACAATTCCCTTTAGAGCAGTAACAGGTTCACTGTGGCTAACAGTGCATGCACTGGAAATTTCTACCTTTAAATTATACCCTTGCCACCAGTTGGGTCAATGACTCAGAGCTACTGCACTTTAATAACTGTGCTATAATATTAATTTGATTAAAATAATTTTTTCTGATAAATATTTAAATTAGCTTGTTTTCTATATGTTTACCTCTGTTAAAATATAAATAAAGGTGAAATGTGATGGTAAAAATACTTTAAAATAAGAGCTGGGAATGGTCTTATTGTTTGAATCTTTAGAAAACTAGGAATTTCATCAGGTAACGTTCCTATTTTGGCTCTTCCATAACAAAAACAAATCTTTAAGAACATTTTGCCCTCCTTTTCGGTTCACATTATCCGTATCTTAACAGATAAACGTATTTTTATGAATTTGGTGGGGGGGTTTTTCCTCATGTTGAAAATATTCTCTTATGGACATTAATGACTGGTTCATTTCCTTTCAGAATACAGTTCTTTTTAGCTATATAATATTAGTATATAATGACATGGTAGTAACATTTTTATGGGGAAAACTACCTTTGAATTTATTTCTGACATTGTGCAAATGTTAATTATCTTCAACATCGGAGTAAGATAGGAAGATTTTATTTATGGAAATAGGTAAGAAATTCTTTTGATGGTTACGGTCATTTTAGCTGAAAACACATAGTAGCATCTGTTTTTATCAGCCTGAAGAACTAAGGAGTATTTTCAGCTAGAACACTAAAACCAGTATTTTGATACTTTTTACTAATACAGCATATTTAAATTCTGAAAATATTATTGGAAGAAATCTTATCTCCTGCTTTGTTATTACATGACTGATTTTTCTTTGTTATACTTGTTAGGAATGATCCATATATTTAGATTTTAAAAAATAATTTGTTGTCTTTGAAACTTCAGTTCAGCGGGACAGGAGATATTTTGCATGATGAAACTTTGACATTTTGAGTCCTTTATCTCATGTTAGGAAACAGTCTTTAATTGAGGGTCTTCAGTGCAGTAAAATTACGTAGTTTTCTTTGTTGGGAAAAAAATATTCTGCTTGAATCAATTGTCAAGAGGCTTAATATAATAAAACAGCTTGAGGTCTGACTGAAAGGAACACTGTGCAAAAGAAATTCCCACAGCAGTTTGTTTTTAGAAGAAAAACTGAGTTCACCTGAAACATGAATACATTGGAAACCAAGACTTTAATAAGGCAGGGCTTAGAAATAGTTAAATAGGTGGCTGGCCAGAGACTTATGTCTAGAATCTCATCCAGTATATTCATCTTTAAGAGCCTGCATATCAGATAAAATTACTTGTTTTTTGGCTTTGGAAAAAGTACTGACTTTAAAACCTTTTGGCATTTTTTTTTAAGTTCATGATATTGTTATTTTTCTGCTTTAGCACTGAGAGTGATGTCTCTCATTTCCTAAAACAAACATTTTCTGAAAGAGTCACATATCTTTCTCCAGATTTCGTAGAAATACCCCCACTGCTTGCCTTGGTGAGCAGAGACCTGATATTGATTAACCATCACACTGGTATCAGAACTACTCCTAGGATTCAATTTTTTTGTTGTTTTGCATATTTTATTGATCAGAGTGGTAAATGAGCATCAAGCGTGCAAGAAGACGATGAATTGTTTACTTGCATAAAATAACCTTTCAATAAGGGAAGATGCATTGCTCACACTTTTGGTGCTGTTGTGTGGCCCGCAGCAGATGGCATTCAGCTGCTATTGATTTACTCCTATAGTTAAGAAGCAGCCTAGAGCTAGGCATGCCCATTTCATTTCAAAAGGGGGTTTATTTGGGGACCATGAAGCAAGACAGAAAGACTGACTTGCCCTCTCCTGAAGTCCTAAGGAAAAAAAAAACCTTAGGAAACATTTGTATAATTAAGTGCTTCATTTAATGGCTCTAAAAGGAATATATGTAAAACGAACTTTATACCCTTAATAAAGAAAGCATACTTGTTTTCTTCTTTCATACAGATTTCAGCATTGGCTAACAAGGTGAATAATAATGATGAACACTAATTTTTTATTTGGAGCACTGTTTAAAAAACCAGTCAAATAAAATTCTGATTGCCTTCTGAGTAAGATTAATTTAATAGACCTCAGAGTTTGCTGTATTAAATCAACTATTCGACATTTAGCCTTTGATAAAATTATATAATAGCACTGACTACCTACATTCTTGTTTACCAAATATTAGAGTCTTTATTTCACTAGTGAATAGTCACATTTGCTTTCCCTAATAAGTAGGTACAATTGTTGAACTTGCAAAGGATTTTCCTGAAAATGCTTCTAATTATGACATATCTCATATATGAAAGACTGATTTGACTTTTTAGGTCTCTTCCAATGCTAGGTAACATGTGAAAACAAAACCTAAACATTTACTTTATAAAGATATTGACTTTGGAAGATATTTACTTTATAAAAACATTTATCTTAAATTTAATGAAATCTTAAATTTCAAGGTAAATTCTAGCTTACAAAAATGATGATAATTTAAAATATGATATTTAGGTAATATTTCATTATAATTATTATTATTACATATAATATATAAAATATAATTATTCCAATATACAATTACAATAAAGTTTTCCCTTCACTGAAGCTGTTCCCTATTGATTGTCTGTAGTAATTGAATGTTGTTGTCTAGTTTTGGTGAATTTTCTATACTTAATAATAATATAAAGTTCCTTCCATTCATGCTCATGTAACAACTTTTTACATAATAAAAATTTCTTTATAATATGATATTTGCAGTCCTGTATATTGCAGGAGGGATAAATGGAGATTTGGGGGAAGAAGAAAGCATCACAAGGAACTGCATTCAGCTCTCTTTTTCTCTTAGTCTTAGTAAAGACAAGCACCAGGAAACCCACCTAAACTACCCAAATATTCATGCAAATTAGACAAGCTTATGAGAAGAAAGGGGAGAAGGTAAGCATAGGGCATGGCTTCCTTTTTCCTTTGAAAGTTGCTAGAGAGCACTTTTCGTCACTTACTAATTGATCAGAGATGAGTGATTCCTAACAGTTATTTTCTAAGCCTGTACTCAAAAGAAAAAAAATCCATAATAACAGAAGTGTTGTTTGGTCTATGGAATTCATAGAATCATGATGTAATAACTCAAGAAAGATTATGAAGTTCATCTTCCCTGGTCCCCTCATCTGATAGTGATGTGGCCTCATATTTCCTTTTATTTATTATTTATCTAAAATTTAAGTTTGGTGAAAACCACAATAATTTTATTTTCATCTGTGGTATCCGTAGTAGCTCGTGCAATCCTTTACATGCATTAGATAGTTAATATTTCTTTTGCTAAATATGATTCAGCCTCTCATTTTAAAGGTAAAGAAATTGAAGCTCAGGGAGATTAAATGGGCCATTACACAGCTAGGCAGGGCCTTGATCAAAGTTTTCCCAACTTCCAGGATAGTCTTTTTCCCACTGCTCTACAGAGTTTGTTGCAATATAATTTTATCTGTACCATGAAACATCAGATATGATGGCAAAGTTAACTTTTTAAAAAATCTTTTTATTTTTAATTTTGAACTTGACAATCGTGAGCAAATGTGATTTCCATACAAAAATTGTGTTGCCCATGAAGGTATGAATCTAACATGTACCACATGTTATTACTTTGTTTTTAGTGTGCATCACCTTGAACATGGTAAGACCAACCCTATCCTTATGAATATCCATCTGTTCTTTTCTGTACAGTTTTATGTTTCATCAACACTTCTCTTTCTTTAAAATTTGTTTTCGCATCTTCATTACTATATCTTAACCGCTACCTCCTCATACCACTCCTCCCTTCCAGTTAAAATCCTCCCTTGTAACAAATGTGTATAACCAATCAAAACAAATTTGCAATGTGTTGGTCATGCTGGAATATTATTTCATTCTGCACTGTGATTCATCATCTTTCTGCTAAGGAGTGGGAGGCATGCTAAATCTTGAGTTTTTTTTGTATTGGTGAATGGCTATTATCATTAATAATTAGTGATCATAATGAATAATTAATGATCAGTGAGTCAGAGTTCTGAAGTCTTAAAATTTCAAAAGATATCCTTTGTAATGTTGTAGTAGATATATAAATTGTTCTGCAGGTCATATTCCCTTTCTTTGGCATCTGTTTATACTTGTCTTTTCAGGTTTCTCCAACTCAGTCCCTTTTATAATTGCTTACACTGCAATAATATGACATGATATTAAGGTACCATAATTTGTGGAGGCATTCCCCAACTGATGGCTCCCACATTGCCTCCATTTTTTTGGATGATATAACTATTTGTGTGCATATGCATTCCTTTGACTCGTACTGGTATCCCAGAGTTTAATCTGTTAGTAGCAGATTTGTGGGAATGCTTTCCAGAATGGGTCAGATCATTTCACAGGTTCACTAGCAGTGAATCAGCATGCCTGTATTCCTACAACCTCTGCAGCAATTGTCAGTTTCCATTTTTGTCACCTGATGAATGTGAGATTGAATGCCAAAGTTATTTTAATTTGTGTTCCTCAATTTATGAGTTATTTGGATCAATTTTATATGATTGTTGCTAACTTCAATCTCCTTTTTTTGGTCCTTTTAGGAATTGCCTGTTCATATCCATTTATTTTTCATAAAGTTAACAATTGTTAACACCTGAAAGTAAACACTTATAATCTGAATAATATAGATAATAAAATTATTTAAAGTGTTGAAAATTCCACTTGTGTGCTTCCTTTTAAAATGCACTAAAGGGGGGGGCAGAGCCAAGATGGCAGAGTAGAAAGATGCACATACTCTAGCTCTTCCCCCACAGCCCATAAAATACCTATAAAGAAAGACTCTCAACAAATTCTACAGCAGCAGAAGCCACAGAATGACAGAGTGGAGATTTCCAGCTCAGGGTAACCTGGAAAGCCAACAGGAAAGGTCTGTCCCACCAGATGCAGAGGTGAGCACAGCCCAGCCTTGGATGGCACTGGGAGGAGCAGGGCTGGAACAGGCCTTGGAGGGGGCAGAAGCCTCAACCCACAGGCAACAAAGACAATTCAAAGATCAATGAGAGGGCTTTTTCACCTCTGTGATAAGGGAGGAGGGTTCTCCCCTACCCTGGCCCCACGAGGCTGCCTCAGTAGCAGGAGCAGCAGCAGTGGGCAGTTGTGGCCACAACAGGCAGCAACTTCAGTCCATTGTTCCATTGTTGGAGCACTCAGCAGAAAACCCCTGGGGGAATTGAGCCACTGATCTGAACCTCAACCAAGAACCAGGCTAGGAGTTAACTCCTCTCCCTTGATTGTGCCACCTTGGAGAAACTGAGAACTTACTGGTCCCCAGAGTATCCCCTATTCTTGACAAAGGACCCAAAAGTCAAGTAACTGGTTGGGAAAATGCCCATAAAAGGGAAAAAATAATACTATAGAAGTCCACTTTCTTTGTGAACAAGTATTTTCTTCCATCCAGTAGGATGAGGAAGAACAATGCATACCATCAGACAAAGACTTAAAAGTCAAGATTTCTACATCCAAAGCCTCCAAAATAAATATTCAATGATCTCAGGCCATGGAAGAGCTCAGAAAGGACTTTGAAAGTCAAGTAAGGGAGGTGGAGGAAAAATTGGAAAGAAATGAGAGCGATGCAAGAAAATCATGAAAAGCAAGTCAGTAACTTGCTAAAGGAGACCCAAAAGAATGCTGAAGAAAATAATGTCTTTAAAAATAGGCTAACTCAGTTGGCAAAAGAAGTCCAAAAAGCCAGTGAGGGAGAAGAGTGCTTTATAAAGCAGAATTAGCCAAATGGAAAAGGAGGTTCAAAAGCTCCCTGAAAAAAATAGTTCTTTAGAAATTAGAATGGAACAGATGGAAGCTAATGACTTTATGAGAAACCAAGAAATTACAAAACAAAACCAAAAGAATAAAAAAATGGAAGATAATGTGAAATATCTCATTGAAAAAGCAAATGACCTGGAAAATAGATCCAAGAGACAAAATTTAAAAATTATTGGACTACCTGAAAGACATGATCAAAAAAGAGTCTAAACATCATCTTTCATGAAATTATCAAGGAAAACTGCCCTGATATTCTAGAACCAGAGGGCAAAAAAATACTGAAAGAATCTACCTGAAAGAGATTCAAAAGAGAAACTCCTAGGAATATTGTAGCCAAATTCCAGAGTTCCCAGGTCAAGGAGAAAATATTGCAAGCATCTAGAAAGAAACAATTCAAGTATTGTAGAAATACAATCAGGATAAGACAAGATCTAGCATCTTCTGCATTAAGGGATCGAAGGGCTTGGAATATGATATTCCAGAAGTCAAAGGAACTAGGATTAAAACTAAGAGTCACTTACCCAGGAAAAGTTTTTTCTTGTCTTATTGCTATAACTAGCCTTTTTAGTGCATTATTGAACAATATGGTGATTATGGACATCCTTGCTTCACCTTGGTCTTATTGGGAAGGCTTTAAGTTCATCCTCTTTACAGATAATGCTTCTAATGCTTTGGTTTTAGATAGACATTATGTATCATTTAGGTAGACTTCATTGATTCCTCAGCTTTTTAATGTTTTTAATAGGAATGAGTGTTTTTTTTTGCATCTGTTAATATAATCATGTGATTTTTGTTGTTTTTGTTATTGATATAGTCAGTTATGGTGATATTTTCCCAATATTGAATCGGCCCTCCATACCTAGTATAAATCCCTCTTGATCATAGTGTGTGATCTTCATTTCTGTAATTTCATTGCTAGTGTTTTATTTAAAAATCTTCAGTCAGTATTCGTTAAAAAAAAAAGTGGTCTATGATTTTCTTTCTCTGTTTTTGCTCTCCTTGGTTTAGGTATCAAAACCATATTTGTAACATAAAGGAATTTGGAATCCTTCACATATTTTTTCCAGTAATTCATACAGTATTGTGATCAATTGTTCTTTAAATATTTGGTAGAATTCACTTGCAAATCCATGTGGTCCAAGGAATTTTTCTTAGGAAGCTCATTTATGACTTGTTCAATTTCTCTTTCTAAAATAGAATTGTTTAAGTATTCTGTTTCTGTTAATCTGGGCAGTTTATACTTTTGTAAATATCATTCATTTTACTTAGCCCATTTTACTGGCATATAATTGGGCAAAATAGTCCTAATAACTACTTTAATTCTATCTTCATTGGTGGTGCATTCACCCTTTTTTATTTTTTATTTTGATAATTTGGTTTCCTTTTAAAAATACTCAAATTAAACAATAGTTTATCAATTTTATTAGCTTTTTTGTAAAGTGAGCTCCAGTTTTATTTGTTTGTTCTATTGTTTTTTAACTCAGTGTTATTAAATTCTATTTTGATTTGATGTATATTGAGATATACACTAAGTACTACTTTGTATTTCACAAATTTTGATGTATTATCTCATTGTCATTTTCTTTAATGAAATCATTTTTTTCTTATATGTTCTTTGCCTTACTCATTCATCCAGGTTATTTAGTTGCCAATTAATTTTTAATCCATGCTTCCACACTCTTTATTGAATGTAATTTTTATTCAAATATAAAAAGGGAGCATGTAAGATTTCTGCATTCCTGCATTTGGCTGTGAAGTTTTTATGCCTTAATACATTGTCAGTTTTTGTGTAGGTGCCATGTACAACTGAGAAAATTATTCAGTTTTCTCTAGAGGTCTATCATATTGATATCAAAATTTTCTAAGATTCTATTCATCACCTTATTTCTTATTTGTTTTATGGTTAGATTTGTCTGCTTCTCAGTAGGGAAAGTTGAGGGCCCCCACTAGTCCAGTTTTACTATCTGTTTCCTTCTGTAACTCATTTAACATTTCCTTTAAGAATTTGGATGCTTTGCCATTGAGTGTATGTTTTCACAGTTGATACTACTTCGTTGTCTATGCTGACTTTTAGCAAGATGTAAGTTCCCTGCTTATTTCTTTTAATTAGGTTTGTTTTTAGTTTTGCTTTCTCTGAGATCGTGATTGCTACCCCTGCCTTTTTTACTTCTGCTGATACGTAATAGACTCTTTTCCAGCCCCTCATTTTAACTCTGTGTGTGTCTGTTGCACGTGTGTTTCTTGTAAACAACATATTGATGGATTCTGGTTTCTAATCCAGTCTGCTTTCTACTTCTATTTTATGGGTTATCACATTCTTAGTTACATTTGTAACTGTACTTCTCTCTCCACCTTTTTTCTTCTGTTTATGCTTCTCTCTCACTTTTCGTTATCTCTCCTTTGAAGTGTGTTTTGCTTCTGATCATTGCCTTCCTTTATTTTCCTATTTATCACACTCCCCTTCTCGTATCTCCTTCCCCACTTCCCTGTTGAGTGAGACAGATTTCTATACTCAGTTGAACATGTATGTGTGTGGACATTTTTCCCGTTCTGAACCAGTTTAGATGAGAATAAGGTTCAAGCATTACCCACCTCTGTCCTCACAATTAAACTCTCCACTGTAAAAGCCTTTCCTTGCAAACCTCTTTTTTGTGAGATAGTTTTCCCCAGGGAATCCCTCCTTCTCAGCCATCTTTTTTTTTTTTTACATGAACCCAACATAATTGACTCTGTCTGGCATTCTCTGTGTATGTAGAGTCCTTCTAACTGCTGTAATACTGATACAGTTCTTAGGAGTTACCTATATCATTTTCCCATATAGAAATATAAAAAGTTTAACCTTTTCAATTCCTATATGACTTCTCTTTTATGTTTATCTTTTTATGCTTCTCTTGAATCTTGTATTTGAAAGTCAAATGTTCTGTTCCACTCTTGTTCTTTTGTCATGAATGCTTGAAAGTCATCTGTTTCATTAAATATTAATTTTTTTCCCTTGAAGGGGTACACTCAATTTTGCTGGTTACATAATTTGGTTGACTGTAATTTCAACTCTTTTTCCTTCTGAAATACCATATTCCAAGCCTTCTTCTCCTTTAACATGGAAGCTGTTAAATCCTTGTTATCCTGCCTGTGGCTCCATGGTATTTAAATAGCTTTCTAGTTGCTCAAAGTATTTTCTCTGTGCATGGAGCTCTAGAATTTGATTATCATATTCCTGGGAGTTATTATTTTGGAATGTCAGGAGGGGATTTATGCATTCTTTCAATTTCTGTTTTGCCCTCTGGTTCTAGGATATTGGGCCAGTTTTCCTTATAATTTCTTAAAATATGGTATCTAGGTTCTTTCTTTGATCATGATTGTCAGGTAGTCCTATAATTCTTAAATTATTTTTCCTTCATCTGTTTTCCAGGTCAATTGTATTTCTAGTGAGATCACATTTTTTCTATTTTTTAAAATTCTTTTGACTACAAAGTCAAATTATTATTTCTTGATGTGTCATGGAATCATTAATTGCACTTGCCCAATTCTAATTTTTAAGAAATTACTTTCTTGAGTGAAATTTTGTACCTTTGCTCCTCCAATTTGGCCAGTTTGCTTTCTAAGGTATTATTTTCTTTTTCTTTTTTTTTTTTAATATAAATTTATTTATTTAACTTCTAACATTCATTTTCACAAAATTTTGGTTTCCTAATTTTCTCCCCATTTTTCCCCTCCCCCCACCCCAATACACACCAAGCATTCTGATTTTCCCTATCACCAATCTGCCCTCTCTTCTATCCTCCCTCCCTTCTCTTGTCCCCATCTTCTCTTTTGTCCTGTAGGGCAGATGACTTTCTATTCCCCATTAACTGTATTTCTTATTTCCCAGTAGCAAGAACAATACTAAACAGTTGTTCCTAAAACTTTGAGTTCCAAATTCTCCCCATCCCTCCCTCCCCACCCATTCCCTTTGGGAAGGCAGGCAGTTCAATATAGGCCCTATCTGTGTAGTTTTGCAAATGACTTCGATAACAGTCGTGTTGTGTAAGACTAACTGTATTTCCCTCCATCCTATCCTGCCCCCCATTGCTTCTATTCTCTCTTTGGATCCTGTCCCTCCCCAAGAGTGTTGACTTCAAATTGCTCCCTCCTCCCATTGCCCTCCCTTCCATCATCCCCCCCCACCCTGCTTATCTCCTTCTCCCCCACTTTCCTGTATTGTAAGATAGGTTTTCATACCAAAATGAGTGTGCATTTTATTCCTTCCTTTAGTTGAATGTGATGAGGGTAAATTTCATGCTTTTTTATCAGCTCTCCTCTTTTTCCCTCCACTAAAAAGTCTCCTGCTTGCCTCTTGAATGAGAGATAATTTACCCCATTCCATTTCACCCTCTCTTCTCTCACTACATTTCTCTCTCACCATTTACCTTAATTTCCTATTCACTTCATTCTGTGCTCTCTGTCTCTGTATGTGCATGCATGTGTGTATGTGTGTGCGCACGTGTGTACATGTGTGTGTGCGTGTGTGCGTGTGTATGTGTGTGTGGTCCCACCAACTACCCAGATACTGAAAAGTTTTAAGAGTTACAAATATTGTCTTTCCATGTAGGAATGTAAACAGTTCACCTTTGGTAACTCCCTTATGACTTCTCTTTGCTGTTTACTTTTTTCATGCTTCTTCTCATTCTTGTGTTTGAAAGTCAAATTTTCTTTTCAGCTCTGGTCTTTTCATCAAGAATGCTTGAAAGTCCTTGATTTCATTGAAAGACCATATTTTCCCCTGAAGTATTATACTCAGTTTTTCTGGGTAGGTGATTCTTGGTTTTAGTCCTACTTCCTTTGACTTCTGGAATATCCTATTCCATGCCCTTCTATCCCTTCATGTAGAAGCTGCTAGATATTGTGTTATCCTGATTGTATTTCCACAATACTGGAATTGTTTCTTTCTAGCTGCTTGCAATATTTTCTCCTTGACCTGGGAATTCTGGAATTTGGACACAAAATTCCTAGGAGTTTCTCTTTTTGGATCTCTTTCAGGTGGTGATCAATGGATTCCTTGGATACTTATTTTGCCCTCTGGTTCTAGAATCTCAGGGCAGTTTTCCTTGATAATTTCATGAAAGATGATGTCTAGGCTCTTTTTTTGATCATGGCTTTCAGGTAGTTCCATAATTTTTAAATTGTCTCTCCTGGATCTATTTTCCAGGTCAGTTGTTTTTCCAATGAGATATTTCACATTCTCTTCCATTTTTTCATTCTTTTGGTTTTGTTTTGTGATTCCTTGGTTTCTCAGAAAGTCATTAGCCTCCATCTGTTCCATTCTAATTTTGAGAGAACTATTTTCTTCAGTGAGCTTTTGAACCTCTTTTTCCATTTGGCTAATTCTGCTTTTGAAAGCATTCTTCTCCTCATTGGCTTTTTGAACCTCTTTTGCCAATTGAGTGAGCCTATTTTTCAAGGAGTTATTTTCTTCAGCATTTTTTTGGGTCTCCTTTAGCAAGGTATTGACCGTTTTTCATGCTTTTCTTGCATCTCTCTCATTTCTCTTCCCAGTTTTTCCTCTACCTGTCTAACTTGATTTTCAAAATCCTTTTTGAGCTCTTCCATGGCCTGAGCCCACCGGACATCCACCTCTGATGTCTGGGATACAGAAGCCCCGACCTCCACTTCTTTCCCTGATGGCAAGCATTGTTCCTCCCCATCGGAAATGAAAGGAGGAAACATCATCTGTTCCCCAAGAAAATAGCTTTCTATGGTCTTATTTTTCTTCCCTTTTCTGGGCATTTTCCCAGCTAGTTACTTGACTTCTGAGATTCCTCTGCCCCCTGCCCCCCCCTAGATCTGCCCAGCTAGTGCTTGGGGTCTGAGATTCAAATGCTGCTTCCCAGCTTCAGGGCTTTCTGCAGAGGGAGCGGCTGCTATTCAATGTGAGCTTAAGTTCTGGTGCTCAGGTTCAGTTCCTCAGGGGGTTTATGCAGAGACCTTCCACAGTGGGGTTCCTGCCTGCTCTGGGAGCACCTGGCCACCGCTGCCTGTGCCACTGCCTCCCAAGGGGGCCCGAGTCACGGAGATACCCCGCTCCCCTCTCGGCCAGCCCAGACGTCTCTCTCACTGACCTGTAGCACCTGTGGGTGGAGGGACCTTCGTGGCCACTGGAAATTCCATCCCTGAAGCCTGCTTGGATCTGCTCCTCTGGGGCTGTGTGGCCAGGGCAGCACAGAGGTGGGCTCTGCTGTCCGGTGAGCGACAGACCTTTGGTGTCGGTTTTTCAGGGCTCTCTGGAATGGAAATCTCCTCCACTGCGTTCCTGCCTGGCTTGGACTGCTCCAGAATTTGTGGGGAGTTCTTTTTACAGGAAATTTATGGGCTGTGGGTTCAGAGGTAGCATACAGTGAGTCTTTGTACTCCGCCATCTTGGCTACTCCGCCATTTTGGCTCCTCCTCCCTCAGGAATTATTTTCTTCAGTGAAATTTTGTATTGTAGTAAATTTTGTATCTTTTTCCATTTGGCCAATTTTCTCCTCCTCCTCCTCTTCCTCCTCCTTCTTCTTCTTCTTCATTTTTACTGGCGTTTAATTTTGTAAAATAACTTTTAACAGTTGCTTTAATTTCATCTTCATTAGTGGTGCATTCACGTTTCTCATTTTTGATACCTTTGATTTTGAAAAACAATTTTTAGCTCTTCTAGGAATTCTTTTTGGGTTTGTGTCCAATTTGTATTTTTGCTTTGAGCTTTTTGCTTGTAGCTGTTTTAAGTTCATTATTCTTCTGAGTATGTTTTGACCTTTCTTGTCACCATAATAGTTTTTTTTTATGTTCAATTTCCTTTTTGTTGTTTGCTCATTTTTCTAGCCTATTTCTTGATTTTTAACTTTTCATTAAAGTTAGTCTCTGTTCCCAACAAAGGTGGATGGGACAGTGTCCCAAGCTTCAGGTCTTTTCATAGTGCTGTTTATAGAGCTACTTCTGGGAATTTGGATGGTTTTTGTGCTTCCAAGGTGATGGGATCTAGGGAGAGATGGAGTCACTGCTCTCCTTCTCTGACTCTGGTCCTTACTTCAAAAGCCTTTTACTCTCCTCGGATTATAATTCTTACTGCCCTTCAGACGCCCCCCTGCCTTCCCCTCCTGTTCCTTGGGACTGGAAGTGCTGGTCCTCCTCAGGGCATCTGTTATCTCTTGACCAAAAGTGCTCCCTCCTGTTGTCCTTGAGCTGTGATTTAGAAGTTGGTAAAGACAGTAAGCTTGCCAAGCACCTTCTAGTTCTGTGTCCTGTGCTAGGCCATGTGTACCCCATAATCACTTTCGGAGCAGTTGCGAGGTCCCTTTACCACCTCTGGCTTAAGAGCTCCCAAAGCTGCTGCAACTTCTGTCTTCATCAATTAGTCTCAGTTTTGGTAATGCATCCACATGAGCTCTGGGCCAGCCTCCATGCCTGTGTCTCAGATCTCTCCTTGTAACTTCCAAAATTGACTTTGGCTGAAAGAATGTCTTACCCTGACCTTTTGTTGGCTCTGCTATTCTAGATTTTGATTTGAGGCATCATTTTAAAGTTGTAAGGGGAGTGTTGGGAGAGGTCAACCAAATGGGGGAGGGGAGCAGGGTTGAAAATGTTGTTGAAAATGAGTAAAGTAAGAGAGAGACCAAAGATTTGCAAGCCAAACTGGTTTAAAATCTACATATCATGAATACTTTCTTTGAGAAGAGTATTACTAGATACCAGACATGTTTAATATTGAATAACATCACATGATCTTAACAGAAAATGACTCATTATTAATGTTGGAGATATTCTTTTAAGTAAAATTTATTTTTATTGCTACTTTTTTGTTGCTTACAGTATGTTGATTTCTGAATCTGTCCCTGATAAAACATAAGTGCTTAATAAATACTTATTTACTAAGTGAGTGAATGAATAAATATCTGTATTGTTCCCCCACCCCCTTTCAAACCAACCCTTGTAAGAAAGATTTTATTTTTTATTTGTTTTTTAATATTAATTTTGTTTTCAGTGTTTTACAATCAGTGTCACGTAACTTAGATTATTTTTTCCCTCCCTCCCCACTACGTCTTCCCTCCCTCTGGGAGACAGCATACAATTTTATAAAGGTTCTATACATACATTCCTATTAAATACATTTTCACTATAGTCATGTTGTGCAGAAGAATTAAAATGGGAGAAATCATATAACAAACCAAAACATAATACAAAAGAAAATGATCTGCTACGTTTTATGATTGAATTACAAAGTTCTTTCTCTGGATATGGAAGGCATTTTACCTTAAAAGACCATTGGGAATTTTTTTAAATGCTTGCATTACTATGAAGTTCCTAGTCTTCCGGAAAAGACTTTTGCACACTATGGTCATTGCTGTGCACAAAATGCTCCTGGTTCTGCTCCTTTCACTCAGCATCAGTTCATGTAAGTCTTTCCAGGCCTTTCTGAAATCTTCCTGTAGCACAATAGTATTCCATTACATTCATATACTATAATTTATTTAGCCATTCTCCAATTGATGGGCATCCCCTTGATTTCCGGTTTTTGACCCCTACAGAGAGGGCTGCTATAAATATTTTTGTACATGTGAGACCCTTTCCCATTTTTATGATCTCTTGGGGATACAGTCCTAGAAGCAGTATTGCTAGATCAAAGAGTATGCACATTTTTGTAGCCCTTCGGGCATACTTCCAAATTACTCTCCAGAATGGTTGGATCAACTCACAGCTCCACCAACATTGATTAGTGTTCCAACTCTCCCACATCTTCCCCAGCATTTATCATCTAACTGCTCTGTCATGTTAGCCAATCTGATAGGTGTGATGTGGTACCTCAGAGCTGTTTTGATTCACATCTCTCTAATCAGTAGTGATTTAGAGCATTTTTCATATGATTATAGATATTTTTAAGTTCTTTCTCTGAAAACTGCCTGTTCATATCCTTTGACCATTTATCAACTGTGGAATGACTTGTATTCTTGTACATTTGACTCAGTTATCTATATATTTTAGAAATGAGGCCTTTATCTCAGACACTAGTTGCGAAAATTCTTTCCCAATTTCCCTCTTAATCTTGATTGCATTGGATTTGGTTGTTCAAAAACTTTTCAGTTTAATGTAATCGAAATTATCCATTTTACACTTCATAATGCTCTTTCTGTCTCTTCTTTAATCAAAATTCTTGCCTTCTCCATAAATCTGATAAATACACTAATCCTTGCTCCACTAATTTGTTTATAGTATCAATCTTTATACCTAGATCATGTACCCATTTGGACTTTATTCTTGTATAGAGTGTCAGGCATGGGTCTATGCCTAGTTTCCACCACACTTTTACTCAGTTTTCCCAGCAATTTTTGTCAAAACAGTCAGTTCTTATCCCAGAAGCTGGGGTTCTTGGGTTTATTGAACAATAGATTGCTATATTCATTGACTACTGTGTCTTGAGTACCTAGTGTATTCCACTTGTCTACCCTTCTGTTTCTTAGCCAGTACCAAGTGGTTTTGATAATTGCTGCTTTAAATTACAATTTGAGGTCTCGTAGAGCTAGGCCACTTTACCTAGCATTTCCTTTCATTAGTTCCCTTGCTATTCTGAACCTTTTGTTCTTCCAGATGAATTTTGATATTATTTTTTCTAGCTCTAGAAAATAATTATCAGATAGTTTGATTTTGTATGGCACTAAATAGGTAAATTAATTTAGGTAGAATTGTCATTTTTATTATATTGGCTCATCCTACGAGCAACTGATGTTTTTCTATTTACTTAGATCTGACTTTATTTGTGTAAAAAGTATTTTGTAATTGTGTTCATATAGTCCCTGGATTTGTTTTGGCAGGTAGACTCCCAAATATTTATAGTGTCTATCCTAGCTTTAAATGGGATTACTCTTTGTGTCTCTTACTGTTGGGCTTTGTTAGTAATATATAGAAATGCAGAAGATTTGTGTGGGTTTATTTTGTAACCTCCAACTTTGGCAGAGTTGTTCATTGTTTCAAGTAGTTTTTCACTTGAATCTCTGGGATTCTAGAATTATGTCATCTGCAGAGAGTCATAACTTAGTTTCTTCTTTGCCTGTTCTAATTCCTTCAATTTCTTTATCTTGTCTAATTGCTGCAGCTAACATTTCTAGCGCCATATTGAATAACAGTGGTGACAATGGACATGCTTGTTTCACCCCTGGTCTTATTGGAAGTGCATCTAGCTTATCTCCATTGCATATAATGATTGCTGAGAGTTTTAGATAGATACTGCTTATTATTTTATGGAAAGTTCCCTTTATTCCTATGGTCTCCAGTGTTTTTAGTAGGAATGAGCGTTGTAATTTGTCAAAAGCTTTTTCCACATCTTTTGAGATAATCATGTGGTTTCTGTTAGATTTTTTGTTATGATCAATAATGCTAATAGTTTTCCTAATATTGAACCGGCCCTGCATTCCGGGTATGAATCCGGCCTGAACATAATGTATTATTCTCATGATAAGTTGCTGTATTCTTTTTGCTAAAATCTCATTTAAAATTTTAGCATCTATAGTCTATAGAGAAATTGGTCTATAATTTTCTTTCTCTGTTTTGTCTCTCCCTGGTTTAGGTAGCATCATAAAAAGAATTTGGGAGGACTCCTTCCCCAGTTTTCCCAAATAGTCTGTATAGTATTGGAATTAAATGTTCTTTAAATGTTTGATAGAATTCACTTGTAAATCCATCCGGCTCTGGTGATTTTATTCATTAATGGCTTGTTCAATTTCTTTTTATGAGATGCGGTTGTTTAAGTATTCAGCTTCCTCTTCTGTTAATCTGGGAAATTTATATTTTTTTAAAATAATCATCCATCTCATTTAGATTGCCAAATTTGTAGTCATAAAGTTGGGCAAAGTAATTTCCAGTTATTGTTTTAATTTCCTCCTTCTCTTGTCCCCATCTTCTCTTTTGTCCTGTAGAGCCAGATGACTTTCTATTCCCCATTACCTGTATTTCTTATTTCCTAGCAGCAAGAACAATACTCAACAGTTGTTCCTAAAACTTTGAGTTCCAAATTCTCCCCATCCCTCCCTCCCTACCTGTTCCCTTTGGGAAGGCAGGCAATTCAATATAGGCCCTATCTGTGTAGTTTTGCAAATGACTTCAATAATAGTCATGTTGTGTAAGACTAACTATATCTCCCTCCATCCTATCCTGCCCCCCATTGTTTCTATTCTCTCTTTGGATCCTGTCCCTCCCCAAGAGTGTTGACTTCAAATTGTTCCCTCCTCCCATTGCCCTCCCTTCCATCATCCCCCCCACCCTGCTTATCTCCTTCTCCCCCACTTTCCTGTATTGTAAGATAGGTTTTCATACCAAAATGAGTGTGCATTTTATTCCTTCCTTTAGTTGAATGTGATGAGGGTAAACTTCATGTTTTTTTTCTCAGCTCTCCTCTTTTTCCCTCCACTAAAAAATCTCCTGCTTGCCTCTTGAATGAGAGATAATTTACCCCATTCCATTTCACCCTCTCTCCTCCCACTACATTTCTCTCTCACCATTTACCTTAATTTCTTTTAAGATATGGTCCCATCCTATTCAATTCACTCTGTGCTCTCTGTCTCTGTGTGTGCGTGTGTATGTGTGTGTGGTCCCACCAACTACCCAGATACTGAAACGTTTTAAGAGTTACATGTCTTTCCATGTAGGAATGTAAACAGTTCACCTTTGGTAACTCCCTTATGACTTCTCTTTGCTGTTTACTTTTTCATGCTTCTTCTCATTCTTGTGTTTGAAAGTCAAATTTTCTTTTCAGCTCTGGTCTTTTCATCAAGAATGCTTGAAAGTCCTCTGTTTCATTGAAAGACCATATTTTCCCCTGAAGTATTATACTCAGTTTTGCTGGGTAGGTGATTCTTGGTTTTAGTCCTAGTTCCTTTGACTTCTGGAATATCCAATATATTCCACGCCCTTCTATCCCTTAATGTAGAAGCTGCTAGATCTTGTGTTATCCTGACTGTATTTCCACAGTACTGAAATTGTTTCTTTCTAGCTGCTTGCAATATTTTCTCCTTGACCTGGAAATTCTGGAATTTGGACACAAAGTTCCTAGGAGTTTCTCTTTTTGGATCTCTTTCAGGTGGTGATCAATGGATTCCTTGGATACTTATTTTGCCCTCTGGTTCTAGAATTTCAGGGCAGTGTTCCTTGATAATTTCATGAAAGATGATGTCTAGGCTCTTTTTTTGATCATGGCTTTCAGGTAGTCCCATAATTTTTAAATTGTCTCTCCTGGATCTATTTTCCAGGTCAGTTGTTTTTCCAATGACATATTTCACATTCTCTTCCATTTTTTCATTCTTTTGGTTTTGTTTTGTGATTCCTTGGTTTCTCAGAAAGTCATTAGCCTCCATCTGTTCCATTTTAATTTTGAGAGAACTATTTTCTTCAGTGAGCTTTTGAACCTCTTTTTCCATTTGGCTAATTCTGCTTTTGAAAGCATTCTTCTCCTCATTGGCTTTTTAAACCTCTTTTGCCAATTGAGTGAGCCTGTTTTTCAAGGTGTTATTCTCTTCAGCATTTTTTTGGGTCTCCTTTAGCAAGGTGTTGACCCGCTTTCATGCTTTTCTTGCATCTCTCTCATTTCTCTTCCCAGTTTTTCCTACACTTGTCTAACTTGATTTTCAAAATCCTTTTTGAGCTCTTCCATGGTCTGAGCACATTGGATGTCTATTTCAGATGTTTGGGATACAGAGGCCTTGGCTTCTATGTCTTTCCCTGATGGTAAGCATTGTACTTCCTCATCAGAAAGGAAAGGAGGAAACATCTCTTCACCAAGAATGTAGCCTTCTAGGGTCTTATTTTTCTTCCCTTTTCTGGGCATTTTCCCAGCTAGTTACTTGACTTCTGAGATTCCTCTGCACCCCTGCCTCTATCCTCCCAGCTAGTGCTTGGGGTCTGAGATTCAAATGCTGCTCCCCAGCCTTAGGGCTTTCAGTGGCGGAGTGGGCTGCTATTCAATGTGAGCTTAAGTTCTGGTCCTTGGGTGGGGGCAGGGCCGCCTCCCAGGCTCAGTTCCCTCTGGGGGTTTATGCAGAGAGTCTTCAGTAATGGCCCTGAGCTCCTTCCTGTTCTGGGAGTTCCAGCTGCCTCTGCCTCTGCCACTGCCCCCTGAGGGGTCCTGAGTTATGGAGACACCCCGCTACTGTCTTGGCCAGCCCAGAAGTCTCTCTCACTGACCTGTAGCGCCTGTGGGTGGAGGGACCTTCATGGCTGCGGCAGATTCCATCCCTGAAGCCTGCTTGGATCTGCTCCTCTCGGGCCGCGTGGCCAGGGCAGCACAGGGGTGAGCTCTGCTGTCTGGTGTGCGACAGTCCTTTGGTGTCGGTTTTTCAGGGCTCTCTGGAACGGAAACCTCCTCCACTGCATTGCTGTGCAGCTTGTGCTGTTCCAGAATTTGTGGGGGTTCTTTTTACAGGAAATTTATGGGCTGTGGTTTCGGAGCTAGCATACATGAGTCTTTCTACTCCGCCATCTTGGCTCCTCCTCCTCATTTTAATCACTTTTTCGTACAATTTCAAATTATCTTACAGAATTGTTGGATGAATCATCCGAGTAATTCACATCTCCACTAACAGTGTTTTAGTGCACTCACCCTCCTGTAGGCCCTCTAACATTAACTATTTCCACCTTTTGTTATCCTTGAGTGGGAGTCAATCCTGAATCATCTCTCCTTGTACACTTAGTCTGCCAGTCAAAGACTGACACAAAGATTAAAATTAATAGAAAGTTAAAGTGAGACTTAAAATAAGAAAAATATTTTTTGCACTTAAAACAATTACAGCTTGACCTAGTTAGACAGGATATTGATGTAAAAATAGCATACAGATGGAGAAAAGTATTTCTACAATTATAACAATTTTGTGCAGAAATTTAACCAATGTTAATACCCATATTAAAGAGAGAAAAAGAATCAAAAAGTGCCTTATGTGGCAAATCCTTGATCTGCTGGCCTAGTAGGAAGAGATGAGTGACAGTGATTTGGACTTTGCAATAAACATGGAAAGGAGAACAGAATGACTTACTGTTGTGAAAATGCAGGTGTGTGTGTGTGTGTGTGTGTGTGTGTGTGTGTAATGATCACAGACTTTCTGCCCCTACCTGTCCCCGCCCAAAGGCCCATCTTATTAATACTAATAGTCTTGAAGTGTTGTTGTGTGACTACAAGACCTGGAACACTATGGTCACCAAAGAATTAAAAAATAAATATCATCCTGAGGTCAATGGAAAGGCACAACATAGTTGATGTGAGTATTCTGAAACATTACATACAGGGAGTTGCAAAGGTAAAGCTGAATAAAGGATTTAATTAAAGAAATATATAAATGAAAAACAAAGGGATAATATAGTGATAGCTAGGATAACTAGTATATACAACTTATGTGCTCCATTAATATTCTCAAAATGTCAACAGAGAGTGAGCATTTCAGCTGTATCCCCTGTAAGTGAATTTGTGGGAAAGCACACACAAGAGGCACATGGAAATGGACGGAGATGGATGGCTTACAGTCAGCATCACTGGAAGGGGATAGCCAGATTAATGAGATCATACTGTAGATCTGTGTGAGTACTTGAGAGGGAATACCCCCCCAATTCAGTTTAACCCAACATACATTTGCTAAGCACCTGTGTTTTTCCAAGCAGTGATATACATATCGTGGCATTTCTATTAGTTAATTGATATACACCTTAGGTAATTGCTTAAGGAAAGTAGAGGTTAAATGGTCACAAAGGTGATAAATATCAGAGTATAAATAAATAAGCATTTATAACCACCAGGATTTGAATGGCACCACTTAGAATATGAATAGAAAATACCCAATGGGCATCCCAATCAACAGTTCTCTTCCCCCTTGAAGTTCGTATCAAGCTAGATGGTTTGTTTCTTAACTCCCCTAAATACAGATTTATCTAAAAGTAAAATTTGCATAAGCTTCTTAAGTGATGAGAACTGGTCTTTTGCACAAGCCTAGTATCACCTATAGTAGATATTCACATATGTGTTGAGTAAAATAATAAATGACCAAAATGCTTAATGAACAAACTGCCTGCTTTCAACCTTAGAAGGCAAGAGTGTCAGCTTCCCTCTAATGACTGACTAGAATGGAAGAACTTGTTCCCTTTATAGCCAAACCTAAACCTCATTGTATTTAATGCTAACCCTAATGTCACGTGAGAGAAGTGTCTAAATTTATGCCTTGAATAGGCTTCCAATTAACAAGCCCTCATCATTTTTGAGGAGAGAACCATCTTTCTTCACTTTACCGTGGGGGCGAGGACTACCGGTTTCACATTTATGAGCCTACCTTCTCTCATTAGGGAATATCAATATATTCTTATGGAAGCACAGGCATAGAAATAGTACTAGTGTTTGTATCTATTTCTGTGTTCCCCTTAGTTTCTATCTGGTAGCTTTCTTTCCCATGTCTTTTTAAAAAAATTTTTGAATAATAGTAGTATTCATATGGAAAGGCAGAATACTTCCCAAGGGGGCTTTATGACCAAGCTAGTGGTGCAAGTAAGATTTTGTAAGGGAGATATTTAACCTAGCTAAAATAATTTTTTTTTCCCCTAAAATCTTTGAAACTACTTTAGCAACATTCAGTTTACCTATGAATCCCTCTGCTGGACTTTTGTCTGATTCCTAAGACCTTGGTCAATAAAAGTACACAGAAAGCACTTAATAAATGTGATTGAATTAGACAAATAATATTGCATCTAAAAACATTTTTCTCTTCATTAAAGCTATCAAGAGGATTTCTCTTTGGCAATGTTTTCAAGATACAGTTTAAATTACCATATGTAAAAGTACTTCGTAAGTTTTAAAGTACACAAGTGTGAAGTGTTATTGGAAGTAGGAAAATATTTCTTTTAAAAATATATACTTTAGACTTTTCATTAATTCAGGAAAATATTTACCTTTATTTAAAATTAAGAGCGTACTACTAAATGTTTCTAACTTTCCTATGTGCGTACTTGAAGCAGCATGTTGATTGTTTTTCCTTAAGAAATTTAATTCCCCTTCATTTTCTGAGCATAACTGACATAATAGATCTCAGTTTCATGTAATAATCTTTCTGTTAAATCATGGTTTTCTGGGTACTAAAAAGATGAGTAGAAAACTCTATCCCAGCTTCTGTCAGTTACACTGAAAGTGTTATGTCTCTGTCAAAGAAAAGATCACCAGACTTCATTAATTATCATGGTAGTTTTAAGAGATTTTGTTACATGCTTAATTTTTTAAAAAAACATAATTAATGAATTAATGATAGTCTTCCTTTTCTTACAAATTCATCCATTTGAGCTCTAAATTCACCCAGTTCTTTTGAATAGATATCCTTTCATCCTTGTAACTTATGCTAAAAATTAGGATGGATTCTTGAATCATGGATTTAAATCTTACAGGATGAGAATCTGAGAAACTTATCTTTTTCATAACTAGTACTAACAAATATTTAAGGAAAAAGAAGGACGGTGGGCATAGATAGAACAGAGAGATAGGGAGATCATAATTTAATTTTTATTTTATTTATGCCTTCATCTTTTCTGTTGTTATACAAATTAATTTTGTGGGATAAACTGCTATTATGTAGAAGAAACCGGTTCCCCTGTTATCTCTATAGTGATCTTTTCAGATGCTGGAAGAATTGTGACATTTGTACCACATTCTATTATAATTCACCTTTCATTGTTGGAAATCTGAAGCACTTTTATTTAGAGCTGATTTCTTAGCACCTAAATAATCATTGCATCTAACACACAAAGCAAATTAGAAACCTTTGAGGCTGTTGCAGTTATTTAATGTGTTAGACAAAACCCTGGTGACTTAAAAAAATTATTTGAACTAAAGGAAATTATCAGGATCCAAAATGACAACATACCTGTGTGTGCTTTGGAATGTCTGTTTCTGCTTGTATTGTCTGTGAGTATGCAGTTAGTGATGAATGTGAGGTATTTTAGCAAAGCAAGTACTTAAACTACTTGAATATAGCAGTAAATTTGAAAATGAAATTTGTCAGAGCTAAACTAAATTTGAGTAAATCTAAACTTTAGTTTTAGAGGGTACACAAAAAAAATAGTCCTAAGTGAACTTTCCTATTTGTGGAGCTGTTTATACAAAAAACATTCCAAAAAGTCATAATTTTATGTGTATGTGTATACACAAATTATGTACATAACAAAATTATAGTCATGATTATGCAATAATAATTCAAACATAATTTCCTTACTCAGAAAAGGGAATCATACTGTGTTCAAGAAATGACATTGAGTGGACAATCCAGTAGTCAAGTCTCAGTGCTAAAGCACATTTATATCCCATTTACTCCTTTAATATATAAATGGGCCAGGTGACCTTTTATTACAAATTATATGTGCTATAAATTAGGTTGGAATTTTATTATTTTATCTTTGCAAACTTCTGTTTTCTCAAAATAGACCACTATTTTAATTTCATTTTCATATTTTCTTCTAGCTGAAGTAATCAACATTCATGAGGTAATTGGGTACTGGCAGATCTATATGTATTATATTTTTAAATAATTGTCATTATAGTGTATTATGGATTATAATATAAAATTTAAATAATCACATTTGTATTGGAATCCAAATACTTTTAACTACTGATTTCAGTCAGATTAAAACAAAGAGTTACAGTTTTCTTAAATTTCCTAGTTGTGCTTAGGCATATTTTAAATATAAAAGATGTATTAAGAAGTAAATAATGTTTTAGGGTTTGCTAAATATACATAGAATACTTAATCATCTTAGTAATAATAAAAAGTCCCTAGACAAATTATTGAGATTTGCTGGATCCCTCAAGTTTCAACATTAAATTGTTTCCCAAGTCATAATTTTAGACAGCACTTGAATTAGGGTAAAAGCTACTAGTCAGTAAAAACAGGATTTACTGATAATTGTTTTTGATGGAGAGTTGCACACACAAAACTTCTCATCAACAACTTAGGAAGTTGTTGAAAACTACATTCTATATGTAGTATTTTTTCCTTAAAACATGATTAACCAATAACTTATAAAATACTTGAGGTATTTCAAATTATTCACTTAGATCTAGTCTTGCAAAGAAATAGAATATTTTGCTATAGTTTATAATTTATTTGTTAGGTGATCCCTTTATTATACTAGCAAAATTAAAGTAGAATTGTGGGTATCTGCTTGTAAGTAAGCTGCTAAAAAATGAGTGCATTAACCCCAAGTGCACTGAATTCCCTGTGCATTTTGCATTCACCTGCTCTTGACTATAACTGAGCACCTGCTATTTATTGTAATTAGTTTCAGAGGGAATGTCAGATCAGTCCTCAGGAGTTCAGTCTGACCCAGAACCCCTCATAAGAAAATACCAATGAGACCAAGAAAAAAAGTTATCACCTAGCAGAATAAAATCATTTTATTGAGGTGCTGTGTTATCAAAGGGCCCCATTTTCTGCCTGGTCCTGTTTGCAAAAATTATATCTAGGATTGCTCATCCTATTAAATGTCCACTTTTATCTTACAAACTGAAGAAGAGGCAAGTTTTTAGTTATCATAAAGGTGGAGGCTTTTCAAAATTCAATTCTAGTTTTTGGTTATTTTTGGTTTCCATGGCAAAAATTTTGAAAAGAAGGCAATGTCAGATAAATAGTTTTCTAATTTTTACCTTTACATTAGATTGCAGTTTTATTATATTAAAGGTAATGTCAGTTTCAAACTTTCTGTTTTCAAATATCAGATTGTAATAGTTGTTTTTAAAGATTTCAAAAAGTCATTATCTTTTAGTCAGTGCTATTCAAGTGCCACAGCAACACTAGTAGTCATACCGACGTTGTTAAGTTGTGCTCGTCCTTAAATTTAAATGTTAATGGTTTATTTTACCTCACAATTTGTCAAAATTTGAATAAATTTCGCTAGAAAATGACAGTAATCATGAAATATTAGAGTTGCAAGACATATTAGAGGTCCCCTAGTCCAGTCTCCCACCCAATATACATTTTTGGGGAGACAAAAATAGATCTACAGGCACAGAGGAGATAAAGACAGTGCAAAACTGCTGATACAGAAATATCAGGTTTGTTGTTTTTTTTTAAAGCCACAGATATCTCACTTTATTTACAAAGGCTATTATTGCCAGTGTCTCAGTTGAAGCAGCCTCCACTTTAAAAGGGGGGGTAGCGTGAGGAATGAATCCTTTTTGGGCAACTGCCTCTTCCCCTAGTGTAACGGTGTCTCATGTAGCAACACCTGACAGGCATTCAGTCCCTCCTTAAATACCTGCCATGCTTATAAAAGCTGCGTACAGCTCATGCACATGTGACCTCCACCCAGTGGTTCAGAACTATGTGTGTAGAACAAAAAAAAAAAATCTCTTCCTTAAATAAAAACCCTACAAATATCTGTAAGCATCTGTCATATCTCTTCCTTAAATAAAAACCCTACAAATGTCTGTAAACATCTGTCATATCTCTTCTCCTCCATCTTATTTTCTTCAGGTTAAACATTTCTGGTTAATCTAATCATTGTTCTCATGTGGTTTTTTGAAGACCTTTTCCTTCTTTTGTTACAATTTTTGTCTTAAAATGTGGCATCCAGAATAAATCACAATACCTCAGGTATACCCCATAAATTCTATTCAGTTAACATTTTTGAAGTGCCCAGCATGTTCGTTGTAGGAGGTGGGGTCCAAAGACTAAATTGGATAGTCCCTTCATCTAGAAGCTCACAGTTTGTAGGGGATGAGAGTAATGGGTCTGATATACACATAAGCTGAGAATAATACATGATAGAGTGTGATAAGGACAGAAAGGGGGAGTTCCAGACAAAATGATCAGATATGTATTTGAGGAAAATTACTTTGGTAGCATGATGTAGGATCCACTGGAGTGGGGAGAGACTTGAGGTAGGAAGAATAATTAGGAACTAGGCTAAGCCCTAAGTGAGGGTCTGAAGAAAGGTGGATATGAGTGGGAAGAAGGGCTTAGATGCAAGAAATATTTTGGAGATATAAATGAGAAGATATGACATCTGATTGGAAAATGAGGAGAGTAGGATGATGCTAAGGTTATAAACCTGAGATACTGGAATGGTAGTGGTTCCTTCAACAGATTTAGGGAAATTTGAGAGGGAACTGTTTAGAGGGAAAGAAAATGAGTTCAGTTTTGGATATGTTGAATTAAGATGTCCTCATGACATCCAGTTTGAAATGCCCAATAGGCAAATAAATGGTGATGTAAGACTGAAGTTCAGGGGAATAACTGGGGTTGTGTATATAAATCTGTTAATAATTTGCATTGAGATGATAGTTAAAACCATGGGAGCTGATAAAATTTACTGAGTGAATATAGAAGGAAAAAGTGAAGACAATCTAAGCTAGAATCTTGGGGAATACCCACAGTTATTGGGGGCATAATATAGATGATCCAACAAAAGAACTTGAAAAGGGAGTGGATAAGACAGATAGGAGGCAATGTAATGGAAAGGGTAGTGTCATGAAAGCCCAGAGAGAAATGAGTATGGAGGTGATCAACAGAGAGGTCGGAAAATTAGACGATCAGACCTGCACGTGAGGAAGATCACTTTTTTAGCTGAATGGGTGATGAATTGGAGTAGGGAGACATTTGAGGCAGGGAGACCAGTCAACGGGCTATTGTAGTAGTCAAGGCTTGAGGTGATACCTGCACCAAGGTAGTTGCTGGGGTCAGAGGAGAGAAGGGGATATATAAATGGGGAGAGAGGAGCTGTGAGATAGTGTGAGGAGTTGAAGGTGACACCTAGGTTTTCAGGGTAGGTAGATAACTGGGAGAAGGATAATATTCTCAAAAGCAATAGGGAAGTTAGGAAAAGTGGAGGGCTTAGAGGGAAAGATAATGAGTGTAGTTTTGAACATGTCTAATTGAAGACATCCATGGGACATACAGTTTGAAATATTGAATAGATATTTATAGAGGTCAGGAGACAAGTGAGGGCTGGATATGTGATTTAGATGGTATCTTCATGGACCCAGTAATTGAACCCATGGGAATTAATGAGCACTAAGTCAGAGTATGATCTTCAACATCTGATTGAAGATCATTACAGCAGAAGTCAGAACCAACTATTGAGAATTGTGCAAAGAGGAGACAGAGGACATAGGTCAGCACGCACACTGGACCACCAGAAAAGGAAGCAAAAGTCAGGCACAGGGCAGAGGCAGTGGATGAGGATAAAATTTAGTTCCACTCACTCCATTCAGAACAACAATTAAATAGCAGCATCCATATTACAGAGGGTGTAAAACCAAACAGGGCTTATCTATGCTATCTATGCCATCTTTGCCACCTAAGAATTTGAGAGGTAGTAGAGCGTACTCTGAGCACAGCCCCAATATGGAAACTGAGCCTGGAGATAAAAGCAATCAGAAGAAATCATCAACCACAACAAAGAAATACCATGGGCTAAGAAGAGTGCAAGAGAGAAACCTGAGAGTAACTCCTGAACAAATACGATTATTGAAATCAGAGCTCTTTGGGGAAAAAATGAAAGGAGAATAAATAGTATTATCAATGTAGCATATCTAAGGCAGATGGAAAGGAGCAAACTCAATATGAATCATCGGTTTAATGTGGCAGCCAAAGAAGCAAATGTGACTTTGTGCTATATTAAAAAGGATCAGAGTTAGTGACACTTTAATTAACAAATAGAAAGGATGGATCATTGAATTGGCATACAATAAAAAAAAAATCAAAAGCCCCAAATAAACACAAAAGTAGAAATTATGAAAACCCAAGAAGGAATAAAATTGAGAACAAGTTACTATTGAATTGATCCATAGATGAAGTTAATTTTTGAGGAATAACTAATAAAATAGAAATATTACAATAAATAAGAGAATATCCAAATTATACTCATAATTGAAAAAGAATAGTTGTATTCATCTGGGGGAACAAAAAGTCATGAATCTCAAGGAAAATAATGAGAACACAGGAATGAAGGGGACCTGGTAGCACCAGTTTTCAAAATCTCATTGCAAAGCTAATAATCAAAACTGTTTGTACTGGTTAAAAACATTTTTAATTAATTGGTGGAGCAGATAAAGAACTCAAAAGCCAGCAGTTTTTTGACAAAATATTTTGACAAAATATTGTCAAACTCACTGAAAACAAACAAGACTGTACAAAGTACAGGAGGATATGACATAGGGGATAGCCTAGCACAGACTGGCTGGGCACCACTGGTGTGGTACTGTATAAGAGGCCCCTTCTCTGCTAACAAAAACAAACATTCCAACAACCAACTATAATAAAATTGTGCATACAACCAAAAATTCCAAACTATACTTTATCAAAAAAGTGCATACAAACATTAACAAAATAATAGCTCTTATTTACTTCTATGTCCTCTTTCAATTTATCCACTTTTTACCAACCAAATTCCCTGAAAAAGCAGTTTGTATTAGTTGGCTCCACTGCCTTGCCTCTCACTCTAAACCCTATGCACTCTGGCTTCCAACCTCATCACTCAAATGCAATTGCTGTCTCTGAAGTTACCTGTTCTCAATCCTCATCCTTCTTGACTTATGTTCAGCATCTGACATTACTGACCGTTCTCTCCTAGTTGATACTCTCTCCTGTCAGGGTCATCAAGCCTCTACTATTTCAGTTTCTCCTGCCTGTCTGGTCCTTCTTAATGTCCACTGCCTGATCATCACTGGGATGAAGACAAGTCAATGCCAATGTTCTGTCCTGGACCACCTATTCTTTCTTTTTGGTTCTTCCTAAATTTTCTTTTTAAAAAAATATGTAAAGTACATATAATGGGGGCAGCTAGGTGGTGCAGTGGATAGAGGACTGGCCCTGGAGTCAGGAGGACCAGAGTTCAAATCCAGCCTTAGACACTTACTCACTGTGTGACCCTGGGCAAATCACTTAGTCATGAGTGACTAGCCAATAAATATGAATAAATAAGTTGATAAACCTCAACAAGTGTAAACATATTCATCTACCAAAAAGAAAACAGATAGGAAATTGAATCTCTAATACGTACAGATTTTCTTTGAAGTGTATGTTATACAATACGGTACAGTACTACCCTAACTGGATCCATTTCTGAGCTACCTTCTGCTTGCTTCTATGTATTTTAAAACTATTTCATTGAAACTTTTCTTTCTTTTCTTGGCCTTTAGTACTTTTCCTTTCACCCCATAACTGCCTCACCCTCAAGTAAAAGCGCTTGATAAACAAAGGGACACCAGTTCTGTCTGTTGGAGCAAGGACTCCCTATTTGAAAAAACTACCTAGAAAACTTTAAAAAAATGGGGAAGAAGCTGGGATTAGACCAGTCAAAGCTCCAAATAGGTAGATGGCTTAGATTTAAAAGACCATATCATATAAAATTTAAAGAAGAGGAGATGCCTTTCACAACCATGGATAGAATTATTGACCAACAAGGGACAGAGACAACCATAAAAGAGAAAATGAATTTTTATTGCAAAAGATTTTGTACAAGCAAAATAAATAGATTTAGAATTTTAAGGGAAAAATATTGACCTGGAGAAAAAATCTTTGCAACAAATTCCTCAGGTAAAGGACCAAAGACCAAAAAGGAAATTGATAATTGTTGGAGAAATTATGATAAAACAGGCATACTAATACACTTGTGAAGCTGTGAATTAGTGCAACTATTCTGAAAACAAATTTGAAACTATACCCAAAAAGTAACTAAACTATGCATATCTTTTGACCTTGAATCAATGTATCCCCAACAGTTTAAAGATAGAGGAACAGGACTCATGATGTACAAACTATTTATAGCAGCACTTTACTCTAGTAGAAAACAGAAGACAAAGTGGATACTCATCACTTGAGAAATGACTGAATAAGTTATTGTATGTGAATACAATTAAATATTATTGCTCTATTAGGAAATATGTGAAGTATATATAATGGGGACAGTTAGGTGGTGCAGTGGATAGAGCAGGTCCTGGATTCAGGAGAACCTGAGTTAAAATTTGGCCTCAGACACTACTAGCTGTGTGATCCTGGGCAAGTCACTTTACTTGCCTTTCTCCCATTCTTTCCCCCCAAAGGAAAGTATATATAATGGGTATCATTTCTTGCCTTCTTCATTGGATGGGGCAGGGGGTTTGGGGGATGAAGAATTTAGAAACAAAAATAAAAGAATTCCCAAAAGAAAGAAAATATGAAAGGGACACCATCAGAGAAGATTGGTATGAGGTGATACGGAAAGATGAGAAGCTGGAGTATAGTTTATCAGAGGACAACAATATAAAGACTTTGAGTATTCTGAATAATGCCTTCCCATCTCTTTTGGGGAAGTGATAGACCAAGATGCAAAATGAGACATACATTTTCTTGGAGAGAATGGATAAATTTCTTTTCTTGACTGTGTTGTACTTTACAAGATGGGGCTTTTACTTGAGGGTGAGGCAGTTATGGGGTGAAAGGAAAAGTACTAAAGGCCAAGAAAAGAAAGAAAAGTTTCAATGAAATAGTTTTAAAATACATAGAAGCAAGCAGAAGGTAGCTCAGAAATGGATCCAGTTAGGGTAGTACTGTACCGTATTGTATAACATACACTTCAAAGAAAATCTGTACATATTAGAGATTCAATTTCCTATCTGTTTTCTTTTTGGTAGATGAATATGTTTACACTTGTTGAGGTTTATCAACTTATTTATTCATATTTATTGGCTAGTCACTCATGACTAAGTGATTTGCCCAGGGTCACACAGTGAGTAAGTGTCTGAGGCTGGATTTGAACTCTGGTCCTCCTGACTCCAGGGCCAGTCCTCTATCCACTGCACCACCTAGCTTCCCCCATTATATGTACTTTACATATTTTTTTAAAAAGAAAATTTAGGAAGAACCAAAAAGAAAGAATAGGTGGTCCAGGACAGAACATTGGCATTGACTTGTCTTGATCCCAGTGATGATCAGGCAGTGGACATTAAGAAGGACCAGACAGGCAGGAGAAACTGAAATAGTAGAGGCTTGATGACCCTGACAGGAGAGAGTATCAACTAGGAGAGAACGGTCAGTAATGTCAGATGCTGAACATAAGTCAAGAAGGATGAGGATTGAGAACAGGTAACTTCAGAGACAGCAATTGCATTTGAGTGATGAGGTTGGAAGCCAGAGTGCATAGGGTTTAGAGTGAGAGGCAAGGCAGTGGAGCCAACTAATACAAACTGCTTTTTCAGGGAATTTGGTTGGTAAAAAGTGGATAAATTGAAAGAGGACATAGAAGTAAATAAGAGCTATTATTTTGTTAATGTTTGTATGCACTTTTTTGATAAAGTATAGTTTGGAATTTTTGGTTGTATGCACAATTTTATTATAGTTGGTTGTTGGAATGTTTGTTTTTGTTAGCAGAGAAGGGGCCTCTTATACAGTACCACACCAGTGGTGCCCAGCCAGTCTGTGCTAGGCTATCCCCTATGTCATATCCTCCTGTGCTTTGTACAGTCTTGTTTGTTTTCAGTGAGTTTGACAATATTTCCATTCCAGAGGCCTAGTTTGGTTTCCAGTTTTGTTGGAGGGTTTTGTTCTTGGTGGTGGTGGTGATTGTTCATTTGTTGCGGGTTTTTTTGGCAAAGATACTGGTGGCTTTCATTTCCTTCTCCAGCTCTTTTTACATATGAAGAAAGTGTGTGTTCATCCTTCCTTGTTGAAGAAGACCATGTCATCAGAGACATAATGACATGACTTGCACTTGACTTTGTTTTGAGGGAGGAAGGGCTGTGCAGGTTTGCAGCCTCACTTCTCCAGAGCCATCTGAATACAGTGACCAGATATTCATCAGAATGACTGGAGATGACTCAGGATGAGGCAACTGGGGTTAAGTGACTTGCCCAAGGTCACACAGCTGGTCAGTGTCAAGTGTCTGAGGTGAAATTTGAACTCAGATCCTCCTGACTCCTGCACTGGTGCTCTATCCAATGCACCACCTACCTGCCCAATATGAAGAAATTAAGGCAAACAAGAAGGTAAGGCAAACAGGGATAAGTGACTTGCCCAGGGTCACATAACTAGTAAATGTCTGGAGCCAGAACTCTACACTGCACCATCTTGCTTAGTTTCTTCTAATTACCCAAAGGTTGATTTCACTCACCCTCTGTATTCTCTCCTCCTACTTAGTTTTACCCATTGTGTATACTTAAATAATATCTTTGTTGCTATTTTTTGACAGTTTAGCTCATATAATTTTAATTATGCCTTGGTTTTCCATACCAAATTTTTCACAAAAATCACTTTTTAAAATCAGAGAGAAAGCTTTTGTAAATCCCTAGTGAACTAGAGGCAGTCTAGAAAATTCTTCTTTGCCTTACTTAGAAATGCAGCAGCACTTTCTTGCTTCTTTGGGAGCCCTTGGGATTCTTCAAGCAAGAGTGATAACATTTGATTTCTTCAACAGTTTTAGAAATATAGGCGTTTAGATAACCAATTCAGTGCTAGAACCAAGTTTAGATTTAGTTTCAAAGCTTGATCTAAGAAAAGTAGTAGAGTAGTCTCCATGCACTCCTAAAATTCAGTCTCAAGACAGAACTGAATTTTTCTCTTATTACAAGCTGACTTGCCTGCTTATATTTTTTTTTCTGCTTTCATATTCACAGTGTCCCTTGGTGATTGCTTTTGACTCCTGTTAACTCATTGGTCTTTTGCTGCCTGTATACTCTCCCTGACCATTTTCGTTGACTGTACATTTTTTCTTGGTACCAGACTAAGGTCAGAGGTTCATCCCCCACCCTTTTTTGTCATTTCCTGTATAGACTTGTTTTTAACTTTAGTTCCTTGAACAAGCTCCGTAAGGGCCACTTTTAATTCTTCTTATTATTTCTCTGAGGGCTTGTTAGAAGCATCTTCATAATAGTTTCTTTAGCCATCTCCCACCTCCATATGTTTTGTTATTCTGTGCACTATAGATTTTTATCTTCCAAACTTCTTGAACTGTTATGGAATTTTTGTTGGTTAATTTTCTACTAAAGTTACTGGTTAAATGGTAGATTCCATTTCAACAGGAGTAATTTACATTCAGTTAATGTACCTGGAAAACCATAAATTGGTGATTAAACTTTAGTAGCTCTTTTTAAAAGACTAGCAGGCTACCCAAAGATCAAAGCCATTGGGGCATGAACTCAGTATTTGACAAAAACTGCTGGAAAAACTGGGGAAAATTACAACAGAAACTAGTTGTAGATCAGCATAAACCACATTACAAATGAATACATTATTTAGATATAAAGATATCATAAAAAAATCTTAGAAACATTGTAAACAAATTAGAGGAATGTGAAAGACAAGAACTGTCAGATCTCTAGACTGAGGAGGAGTTCATGACCAAACAAGGAAAAGCAAAACTAATTCATCTAAAATTAGAAGAGAAGCAAGCAAATGAAGGTGGAGTTGTGAACCTTTGCAGCAAATTTCCTTAATAAAGATCTCCTGAGATATATAAGGAAGTAAATTAAAATAAGAGCCATTCCCCAAAATATAAATGATCAAAGGATATGAATTGGCACTTTTCAGGGGAAGAACTCCAAGCTATCAATAACCATGTGAAAAAATGTTCTAAATCTCTAGAGAAATGAAAATTGCAATAACTCTTAGGTACCATCAGATTGACAAAGCTAACAAAAAAAAATGATGAATATCGGAGCAGCTATTGGAAAATTGTATGTTAATATATTATTCATGGAACTTTGAACTGGTCCACCCATTCTGGAGGGCAATTTGGAACTCTGCCCAAAATGCATATCCTTTGACTCAACAAAATTAGTATTAAGCTTATATCCCAAAAAGATCAAAGAAAGAAGATCTCTGCATACAAAAATATTCATAGCACCTCTTTTTTATTGGAGACTGAAAGGGTACCCACTGATTGGAAAATGAATGAGTTGTGCTATATGAACATGATGGAATACTTTTATCTCTTCTCCCCCCTCCTCTATTTGGGAGGCAATTGGCATTAAATGACTTGTCCAGGGTCACACAGCTACTAAGTGTCTGAGGGTGGATTTGAACTTAGGTCCTCCTGACTCCAGAGCTGGTGCTCTATCCACTGTGCTACCTACCTGCTTCCTATTTTGTTTTAAGAAATAATGAAGGGGTTGTTTCCAGGAAGCATAGGAAGACTTGTATGAAGTAATACTAAATGAAGTGAATGGAAACAGGACTATTTATAAATAGCAACATATTGTAAAGACAAAGATTTTTGATTTGCAAACTGTGATGAACACAATGACCAACCACAGTTCCATAGGACTCATATGATAAATCATGCCACCTGCCACCAGATAGAGAAGGGATGGCTCCAGAGTGCAGATTTGGCCATAAGCTTTATTTTTTTATCTTATTTATTTTATTTTTAACTTATGAAATAAAACAAGCATTTCCATAACATAGTAGAAAAAAAGATGATTGCACATGAAACTGCTTATCTGTTATGTATGACTTGCAATTCCTTTTAAATACATAATAAAATTACCATCTATATTTTTTCTATCCCCAATATGACTGATGCAAGAATTTGTTTTTCTTGATTGTATACATGAGAAGGAAATGGGAGTAAAAAAATGAAGATGAAATAAAATAAAGGCCTTAAAAATAAAATAGAATTTAAAAAGTAAAACCTGTTTTAGTCATGTATTACTAATTTGAAATTTACCTATCATTTCCTAGTAGTTGACTCAATTTTTTTTAGTATCTTGTGAACAAAAAGATTGCTAAGCAATCTTAATGTTAACAAGATTATTAGATAAATCTTTAAACTAGTAAAGAGATTAAATTGATTTTGAGCACCTTAAGCATTTTAGAATCATCTTATCACATATATATGTATTGGATCCTTCTAAGAGCCTATAATCTCATTCATGGGATACTCCCTCCAAAAAAGTGGATTATGACCCTTTAATGCCTGCCTGTCTTGTACAATTCTTGTCTATGAATTTCTGTAATTGTTGGAGGTGTTCATTTAAATCTTTTTACATTGTGTAGCTACCAATGGAGCACTTAGACTGTCTACTTATTATACTTTGCTGATTTTTCCTGGTCATGCATTTCCTTAATATAGTTTTTGAAATTTCTCCTATGCATTTCCATATTTGTAATATGTTATAATCTGGTTATGACCACTCTGTGCATCTCAGTGATATTTCATTACAGCTGTATGTTACCCAAAAAAATTGTAATCAGAAAGGGAATCTTGGGGTCATTAAAAACTTAGTAATTCCTTATTAAGCAACATATTGTACTGTGTTAAGCTAATTATGTGTTAACATAAATCACCTAAAAATATCTCCTAGGCAACTACTTTCAGTTATCATATGTGCTATAAAGTAATAAAAATACAGCTAAAAAACTATCTTCCCTTAAACTCCTAGTCAAGTACATTTATCTTGTTACTAAGAACTGACCACAGAGAAATAAGTGTTTCAAAACAAGTTTTATTTTTTAAATTTTATTTTATTTTTAAAGTATTTTATTTCATCTTTAGGTTCTGCAAAGTTATGCCAGATAAACACAAATTGGAAAGACTTTTTGAATATAGACTGATTCTGGGACTATGTATTGTTGTCAAAGAATCTCATGTTTCCAAACAGTATTGTAGTGGGAAAAGCATGATTTGGGAATTGGAGCATTGGAGTTTTATTTCCAGTTATCTCTAAAGTGAAGGTATTAGACTAGATAATGTCTACAGTCCCTTCTGACTCAAAACTTCTATCTTTTGAAGCGTAATGTTGTGTTTCATTTGTGTGGATTTGGGAGTATATTTAGTGGAAGAAATTAAATCAGTATCTTCAAGTTAGTTTTTATATATTAGGAATAGTTAATAGAAAAATTAAGGTGAATTGAAAACCCCAAGGAAAGGGAGTAAGAAATTCTATGAAGTAAAGAAAATAAATTTCAGTAAAACAAATTTTAATAAGTTTAATGGGAATATGTATTTTGGGGGAGAGACAAAGGGCTCCAACATACGCAGTATTTCTCTTTAAAGAAAAAAGAATGGATTTGTTCAGATCATATATTCCAGTTTATACATCATGAGAGAAATTAGGCTCATGTTGTTGAGGCATTGTTACTTTTGAGAACTCATGGAAGACAGAAGAGAAAATATTTAATAATAAAATGTTCCACAATTATGTCAACACTGCTTTTAAGTTTTGTTTTATATATTGTACATTAGGTCCAGAAAACACTACAGAAAGAGGGAGGGAAACACACACACACACACATACACACACACACACACACACACACACACACACACACATGCTTTGGGGTAAGAAAGAAAGTACTGAGAATCCAGAAATATTGTGAAAGACCTTAGCTTCAAACCACAAATGGAACTAATTGCTTGGCACAGTAGATACTTAATAAGTACTTGTTAATCGGGAATGACTTATTTGCCTAGCTCTCCCCACTTGCTCCTATACCCGTATTAGAAACGAGGAGAGAGGAAGCACTGGTATTAAATTGAATTAGCAAGTTCCCAAGGGATTCTCAGTTTTCCTTGTTTTGCCATGCTTCCTTTTTGTTCTTTTAGCCACCTTTTCAATGAGCTCACATTCCTTCTAAATTCATCCATTACCATAAAAGAGATACAAGATATCAAGGAATTAGATATTCAGTTTTTAGGGGAAAAAATCTTAAAAGAAATATCTTAAAAAAATAAAAATGGAAATTCTAAAAATAAAGTAAGAAAAATTGGAAAAAATGACTGAGTAAAAGTAGGAATTGTGTTTTAGAAAAGTCTAGTAAAATAGACAAACTATCAGCTAATTTGGTTTTTTTTTAAAAAGAAGAGCCAAATTAACAAAGTCAGAGGGGGGAAACTCATTAAAAAGAGGAAATAAAAATTAATTTTCCTCAATTATAAGCTAACAAAATAACTAAATGCAAAATGCATTGATAAACAGACCAAAAAGTAGACAATTTAAACAATCTTTTTAAAAAATAGAATGAGCCATAAATTCCCAAAGCTAAAAATCCCTAGTACAAGATGGATTTATAAATTCTTTCAGATATTCAAAAAGTAATTAATTCCACTATTGCATAAATTGTTTTCTAAGAGAGAAAAGAGGTACCTTTCCAAATTCTTTCCACGAAACAAAGATGGTCCCAATATTTAAGTCAGGGAAAGCTATCTTAAATGTATTTGTAAATATTTCACAAAGGACTGCGAAAAAATCTACAGCAGCATATTCAAAAGATTATTCACTACAGGTAGGTTGGATTTTTACCAGAACTGCAGGGTTGATTCAATATTAAGAAAATGTAAACATGATAAATCATTAATAACAAAAATGCTGAAATTCACATCAATAGGGGCAAAAAAAGAACCTTATCAAAATACAATTCTTATCTCTGTTAAAAACACCATTAAGTGTGAGGTTAACCATAGCTTTTCCTCATTAGGGCAAGCCATATCTTTTATAAACCAAGAATTACCCATATCTGTAATGGAGAAGTGTAGAGGTCTTTCCAATAAGAGCAGAAGTAAAGCAAGAATGTCCATTGTCACTATTATTTTTTTCAAGTAGTTCTAGAAATGCTACTATCGCAATAAAATAAGAAAAAGAAATGGAAAGAACAAGCATAGGAACACAAAATTAAGTTATGCCTTTTTTCAGATGACATGATAGAAAAAGAAGCAGTGATAGTGATGTCACTAAAAATAAAAAGAAAATAATGTCAAGGAAACATTTTTCCCAAATGCATGGGAGATCAGAAGGAAGTTCAGAAGGAAGCTGAGGTAAACAGGTAGCTTTGGAGTTACTATGTTGAATTTGGTCATCTTTGTTAATTCATACGAATCAAGAAATTTTTAAAAATACAGACTGTGTTGAAATATCAGGGAGTCTACATACTAAAATACACCCAAATCTTATACACTACTACATATCACTGTCTAAAGAAAGAAAAGAAAACTTAAATAATTAGATCACATAGTTGCTCATGGTTAGGTTACACCAAAATAACAGAAATATAATATTATTTAAAATATTTTACAAATTTCATGTCTTATCATTCAAATTTTAACAGGTCGTTTTGTAGAATGAGACAAAAATAACAGAATTTACTTGGAAAGATAACAGGTGAAAATATAAAGGAAAATAGTGACATTGTAGGGATGGGAGGGGTATTACATCTCAAACTATACTACAAAGCTGTTATTACAACTCTTTATTACTGCTTAAAAAATATAAAATCTGATGAAAAAAGCAGATTAGGTAAACAAAATTCAGAATTCCAACAGTTCAATCATACTTGATAAATCCAAAGATGCCAGCTGCTGTACTAATGACATCTTTTTTGATAAAAACTACTGGGAAAACTGGAGAAAAGTATGGCTGAAACCTAGATGTGGAGCAACCACTTATTTCATATACCACAATAAATTCCACATGAATATATAACCTAAACATAAAACTATTCCTATTATAAACAAATTACAGGTGTGTAGGAGATACCTTTCATAACTTGCCTAAACAAAGAATAGAAATGATTATAAATGATGTACATACACTACTACTTTTTCACCCATTCATGGCCATTTTTGGGACTAGTCTCTTGTGCTGAATTTTAACTCTGCCTTGGATCATTTCATGAACCATAAGCATCTGATAGAAAATGGATAAATAAAAGATTATAGACTCTAAAGCACTCTAAAAGCATGTGGTTCTCAGCCCCCAAGGAGAGTGACACTGCGGCCTACTTACAGCGAAAAGGTATTGATTTTCTTCCTTCCCTGTTTTTAGCTACACCTCTGAATAAAGCCTAGTAAGAAGCATCTCTCAGTGAGGAGAGAAAAAACTGTCATGAACTTTTTCACCCTAATATTGGGCTTTTCAAACCAAACCAGATAGAAAGAGAAAGAGCTTTAAGGATTCTTAGAAACTCTACTACTTAATTCATTGCTTAGCTTTTTGTACACCCTGGGTTTTTTTTTTTTTAAAGAAACTATGGTAGACAATGGGAAGAAATGTATTTTTTAAATGTTTGAAGAAAGTAATAGAATCCAATCTGTGAAAACAATGCAGCCTTGTGCAGTGATCTTAGAAGGTTAGCAAAGTGTTCTTGTTCAAGTTTTCAACAAGATGTTCAGATACTGTTATAATTGGCTGCTGAGTAGGTTTGGACCTAACTAGAATGCCAGTGTTCGATTTCAGAGTGTCCTCTGTGAAGATGTGTCACCATTTATGCTGGCTTTAGTGACAATTTTCTAAAATGGAAGCTCGTGGGAAATCATTACAGTGTTTATATGTCTCCCTGGTTGGACAGCATTATCTTGTGATATTTTATCAGTGTTTTCCACTGCATGATGGCATCTAGCTAAGGTTAAGGCAGAACAAGTCCCTCTGTAATTTTGTGACTATATTTTACTTAGTGAAGAAGAAAAGATACCTGACAATTAAGTACTTGGGATGTCACTAAAAGAACATATGCAACTAATCAATGGTGTCCTCTGGGAACATGATTTTATAAAGCTGATAAGGTAGAAAAATTGGGATTTTATGATTTGTGTTACATGATGATAATTGCACCTTTTCAAGAAAAAAGACATTTCTAGTGGAGTAAATATTGGGCTTTCAAGGGACATGTTCTATTTGCAGGGCTTTTATTTTTCCACCCAATCATTTATTAAACAAAGAAGTTATTTACAAATTTTCTTTTCTAGTCTGTGAGTTTGGTTCTTAAGGAGAAGTAGCCAGTTTTGCTGACTCCTTTTTTGTGCCACTTCAGATAATGAGAACTTATGTTCTTGTGAAAATGGTATAGTTTGAGAAGAAAAATTTACATTTTTATTTCCAGTTCTTAAACCTTGTTGATGCTCAGTTGTTTCAGTTGTGTCTGACTTCATGTCCCCTTTTGGGGGTTTTTCTTGGCAAAGACACTGGAGTAGTTTGCCATTTCCATCTCCAGTTCATTTTATAGATGAGGACCTGAGGCAGATAGGGTTAAGTGACCTTCCCAGGGTAACCCAGCTAGTGCATAGGGGAAGTTGTAAACTCATGGAGGTGATTTCTTCTGATTCCAAGCCAGTGCTGTATCCATTGTGCCACCTAGGAGAAACTAACTTAGTTTTAATATTTGACAGCCTTTAACTACATTGGAAAGTCTAAATATGCCTCTAAATCTTCTAAAATCAAATCCAATTTTCACTGTATTTCTTGAATAACTGAACAAATAAATGATTGAAAATGGAAAAAAAAATTCTCTCCATCAGTATGCACTGATGATATACAAAGAGGCAAAAGACAGTCCCTGCCCTCAGGAGTTTACTATACAGTGTCACAAACAGTGAGCAAACAATGTATAACCAAGCTGTATACAGGATAAGTTGGAATTAATAGAGGGAAGGTACAAGAATTAAGAAGAAAAGCTTCCTGTAGTAGGTGGGATTTTTAAGTTGGGACTTAAAGGAAACTGGGAGGCAAAAATGAGGAGAAAGAGCATTCCAAGCATGGCAGAGAGCCAGTGAAAATGCCATATTGACAGGTAGAATGTCTTGTTCAAAGAATAACAAGGAGGCCAGTGTCAGTGGATTGAAGGAAGGGGGGAAGTAGATAGGACATAAAGTACAAGTGGCCCGAAAAGATGGGGAGGGCTAGGTTTTGAGGGGCTTTGAACTTAAAGCATTCATTTAGTGTTAGGAATACAGGTATAAAAGTGAGACAGTCTTTCCTCAAGGAGCTTTCATTCTAATGAAGCAAACAACACATGGAGGGCATCGGTTGCCAGGGAAGGGAGTTTGAGTCTAGAGAGGCACAGTGATAGCAAATTGACATGACTTTTCCAGCAGCAAGATAATATTGATTTGGTCACTGATCCCAGAGCAAGTGAAAATATGGAACGAGAGTGAAGAAGAGGGAAGGAGAGTTTAAGCATATGGCAGATGGCAAAATGACCCTGGCTGGATGGGATTTGAAGTGTGGTCTGGTGTGGTCTAGGGCGGGTTAGATAGTCTAGTGAATTTTCCCTTCATTTGCCAATCGAGATCACTCAGCTGCTAGGGCAGAAATTACGAAGCTGAGTAGAATGAGTCCCAGGGACTTAGGGTCATATTTTTTGGAGGTCTAGTTCAGAGACTACAATTGCAAATAGGACAGCAACAGGGCCAATGGCAAGATGGTTCAGGTGGACAGTTTGACGGGATGTGGAATGCTGTGAAACAAGCTGCATCTGCCATGTAGTCTAGATAAAATTGTTCTTAAGAGGTATTGAAATCATGCTCAAGTCAAATGGGTTCAGGCAGTTAACATAGTTTTCTGGTGGTCTAAGCACAAAAGCTAGCCCATGAAGAGGCAGAAATTGCTTTCTCTCAAACTAGACCAGCAGTCCAGCATGGCCAAGACAGAGGAAGGGAAGCAGTGCCTAACTGAACTATTCTCTGTCCTTGCTGAATATGCTTTCCATGGTCTGGTTAAGTAAGTGAAGTCTCCTAATTTCAGTTCCAAAAGTGAAGCACTGTACTGACCTGAATCTTACTTTGCCTAGAACAGACAGATTGATTGCACTCATTCACCAATCAAGACTGCTTAATTCTAGGTTGGCATTTCCAAAGTTGAATGGATTAATAAACTTCTTTTTAAGTGTGTAATTTATTTTCGCATTTTATTCCTCATTACACACCACTATTTCGTAGCCTTTTTCTCAAGAGCTGTTGGTAGATATTTGAAATCCAAGATAGTTATACTTCTATAAAATGGCTTCATTCAACCATAAAATAAATCACCATTTATTAAGCAAATATGTGTGCAAAGCACACTTACATATACTATAGCAGGTATAAAAATAAGACATTATTTTTGCCCTCAAGAAATCAGTTTTGTGGCTGTCTGTGAATCTGTCTTTTTATGATTATTTCATGGCCCCAGCGTGAGTTACAGACAACAGTAATTCACATTTACTTTAAGATTTATTAAACACTTTCCTCATAGTAGCCCAATGAAACAGATAGTACAAGTATTATTTTCCCCATTATTTTGCCATTAAGTCAATTGAGGCTTACTATGATTTTACAAGTATGTGTGACAGCAAGAATTTGAAACTAGGCATCTTAACTCCATTGGTAATAGAACTTCTGCTCTTTCCATTTCCTTTTTATAGATAAATAGATGTAATGACTATGTACCTATTTTATGGTTCTAGCCATAGAAATGGAAAATAAATTCATCATCCTCAAAGTAACCTTTCATGTACTTACAGATCACAATTTATACATCCTTCTCCTTTCTTATCTCTAGAGAGTCACATTGGTGTTACAGAAGTCAGAACACCTAGGTTTCATCACTGTCTCTTATACTTAACAGTTAGTTGTGTGACATGTGAAGATATGGAAATGATGGTAAACTACTTTCCAGTAATTTGTATTAAAAAAAAAATCCTGAAGAACCTTAACCAATGAAACTCTCAGCTTCTCCTTTTAATCGGTAGTACAGAGAACTAAGTTATTAATCAATCTAATAGCGCATTATCCAGTAATGTTTTAACTGACAAAGTAAAGAATGAAACCAGAAGTCAAGCATCTTTTTTGGAGGGCAGGCATACTGTATGGTACCAAACATGGAGGACATTAAGCTCAAGACAAAGTTAAATAATTTAATAGCTATTTATTAAACATTTACTATATGGATTGACCTAGGCACTGGGTATATAAAAATAAATGTTTATTCTCCAGAAGTTCTAATTGTATGTGGGGAGCAGGGAGAGAACATCTAAACAAACAAAAAATATTGATACTAGGGGAATGTGATAATTACAAAGGACAGGTTCTAGTAAAATGCACTGAGGCATTTCTACCTGCTGTGTTTATCCTTCATTTTCGAAGAAGACCATGGCATCAGAGAAAGGATGACATGACTTGCGCTTGACTTTGTTTCGAGGGAGGGAGGGCTGTGCAGGTCACCAGCCTCACTTCTCCTCCTGAGCCATCTGCAGCCAGTGACCAGTTATTCTTCAGGATGACTGGAGATGACCCATTGGCCCATTCAGGTACCCACCTAGAGTGAGGTAATGCCCATTCAGTGAATAAGGCCTCTTTGCTATTTGGTAATATGTTGTCTTGTGACTCAGATCAGGATACAGGGTGGGAATGTCTGGAAAGCTTCTTGGAGGAAGTGGTATCTGAATTGGACCCTGAAAGAGGAAAGGAACTTCATCTGACCAAGATGAGAAAAGGCAGTCCATTCCATATGCATGATAAATGATTTGAACAAAGAAATGAGTTTAGTGGAGTTCACTATATAGTTTGGCTAAAAGGTTAGGTGTGGACCTGACCCTGTTCATTGAGGTTTAGTGTGGGATGAAATGAGACACTTGGTCACTAAACACTTGGAAAAGGGAAGTTTACCTAGCTTTATCACAGAAAGGATATATAGTGGAACTTAGCTTTGGTAGACTCCACCTCCTCGCCTTGTGGAAACATCTTTTCAGTAGGATTGACTTAAATGGTCTTAACAAAAAGAGCACTGACCCCCAGTAAGTGGAACCTTGTGTGCAGGGGACCAGGAAGCCATATCAAGACAGCCATAATCTCCATTTAAAAGGGAGGTACAATTTAAGCCTTGCCCCACCCCTGGGGTCAGTCAAATCCTAGTATTATTTAGGGAATATTTAGCATACTATTTTCTCTCTCTCTCTCTCTCTCTCTCTCTCTCTCTCTCTCTCTCTCTCTCTCTCTCTCATTTTATTTCTTCTTTCTTGTAGTCCATTCCATTTGTTCTAATTCTTCTTTGCAGCATGACTAATGTGGGTTATGTTTGAACAGGAAGTGATATTGCTCTTTAGTGCCCTTGATCCCCTGTAAGTGAAGGCAATACTTCTCCTTAGGTCCCTCCTTCTTGATTGAAAATGCTACTCTCTTCTCATAAACTGTGAGCCAGAAGTAGGTATAGAGAGTGGAATTGCTTAGTAGTGTTTGGTCCCATGCCCAGTGCCAGCACAGGGGTCCCCTGTTATCTCTTTCTGACCAATTGCTAGGTCCCTTTACTTCTCCAGCTTTAGAGCTTCTGAAGCTGCTGCTCCTGTACTCACCACCTACTGAAGCCATTGGTATTTCATGTATGTGGGCGTGGACCAGCCTTCAATCCTGTGTCACAGATTTCTCCTTCCGAGCTCCTCAGTTGTCTTGGACTTGACCTTTTGTTGATTCTGCTTCTCCAGATTTTGATTTAAGGCATTATTTTAAAGTTGTTTGGGGGGAATGTTGGGAGAGGTCAGCTGAGTGCTTCTTCTACTCCACCATCAGCTCCCCAGATCACTTAACTGTACAGAAGAATTGTTTTCAATAGAAACTTTTCAAATGCACTTAACTTTTTTTGTTATTCTTTGTATTTTACTAATCAGTAGCTACTTAAGTGTAATGAAACAAAGAGCCTTAAAGCCGAAATATGAGGAATGGCTATTAATTGAGGAATACCTGGTCAGAAATGAAAGTAAAGCATCCCTGAAATTAAAATCTGTGACTCTAGGAACTTTTTTATTCATGTTTTTGGTCCTGATCTGATATCATTTGTATGGGGAGTGCCCATTTTGGAAACTTCCTCTACTGATGCCTGTGGGTAACTTGTAGGCTTAGAGCAGTACATTTCAAAATGTGGACCATGGCATGACCCAGGGAGGCAAGCCTGACAACCATTTGGAGGATGGCAAGATAGGTTGTATCTAAACCTCCCAGTGATAGCCAGTTAGGGGGCTTGTCTTCAGTGCATTCACACCTACCCTTATCCCCAAATATTCCTCAGTTTCATCCCCACTCTCTGCTATACAAGCTGTCAGCCTCCCTCCTTTTAAGCTAAGTATTGAACCCTCAGGCCAGCTGCAACCTGACCACTGCTGGATACCCGTAGCAGTAGCAATGTATGTGCCATTGTGAAATCTTCCCTTTCTACCCCAGATTACCTAATGACTGCATCAGGCACCTTTCAGAGTGAGTTGTGTACTCCATGACAATGACCTGGGAACCTTCTCATCCCCATTTCACTTTGGGTATCTCGGAATACATCATTTGGCATGAGCAAGAATGAATTATTATCAGCATATTTTCTCCACAGACATGCTTCTTCATCTCATCCTGTGTAAATCTCTGCATGTATGTATATGTAATTTACAAATAAGGAAATAGACCCGTATTGGGGGTGCATACCCAACAAGTTTTTTTACAGGTTTATGTGATCAAAAGTATTTGGAGATCACTGTTTCAGAGGGTTTATGTGCTGGGCAGCATGCTCTCAGGTCACATAGTGACTTCAGAGTGCAGGAGTGTGTGCGTTCTCTCCCCCCAAGCATTTTGGGGCACATTTTCTCCTATCACACTTTGGTTCCTAGGGAGAGTTGGCTCAGACTTCATACAGTCTCTCCATAACTTTGACATCTCCAAGTTTACCTCTAAAGGTGTCATCATTACTGCATGGACCCTTATCTTAGTTACTCCTGACCTGGGTCCTGAATGTTCCTCCTCAGCCAAAAGCTGTAGCACTGACTTCATTCCTGGACTTCCTGATGGCCTTTTCTTTTGACTTTTAGAACTCACAAGGTCATAGCCTCCAGTCTCTACCTAAAAACAAAAGAGAAACAAAAGCAAAGGCAAAGAACCAGGGCCTCTTCTCTTATAGCATTGTCTTTCTTCTTACACTTTACACTCACACTTTGATTCTGCCTTGCTGGAAGTAGTCAAATCAAAGCACAACTAATGCCTCTTGATGTCCCTTTTTCCACCCTCCCCCCATTACTTCCACCCCTATTCTGGCTATACAGTGCGCATCAAAAAAGTTCCTCTTCACCAAGTGATTAGTTGCCTGGAATCAGCTATAGTGTCTACACAAAGTTCACATGGGAACTGCAGCAGCTGAGTACTCCATACATACTTAAAAGACCTAGGCTCAAACCCTCCTTATATTTAGCATGTACAGTTTGCTTCATTCTGGCTCAGGGTGAGAAGAGTCCAGTCTCTTAAGCTTTAGGAACTTAAATACTGAACAAAGAGTAGTTCATATTCCTATGAGACCTGGAACATCTATAGTTATTGCATCTGACTCCTGGGGCATATTTATAACCTTTACTGAGGAATGGAGTGGCTCTGACAAAAATTTCTGTAAACATAGTGTCTAAAAGACTATTTCGCCAAGTTCTGCAAGTTGCAGATGTAGGCTACAAGCCAAGGGGACTGACTGCTGTTGTTGAATCAGTCAGTCTTTTTAGTCTTTCACAGATAATGGTCAGTTTCCGGTAAGTTAGGCATTTTGAAATAATTGATTTAATTAATATTTGTTTTTTTCTCAAAACTATCTTGGATTTATGTAAGTAGAAATGAGGGATGAATATTTTATGTTGGTAATAATATAAAACCTAGCTAAATTTAGCTAATTAAAGTAGCCTGTATTATCTTTTAAATTTATTATTAATGCTTTTCCAACAAAGCTTTCCAGAGAGAACCCAGAAAACTCATTGCTCTCTACTGGATTGAATATTTATCTAACTGAACATTACCTCTTACCAATATAGACTTCCTTCTATCTTCTTTAGCATTTTCTTTGTAATTCTTTTATGGAAAAAAGTGGATATCCTAAGGTCCTTTTATTAGAAAACGTTTTCATTATACCTTACCTAAAATAATACAGCCATACATTATTCCTCATATTTAGATTTAGCCCATTGAGGTAGGACTCAATTTATTTAAAAAATAAGGAAACTGAGGCATAGAGAGGATTTGCCCAGGGTCTTACAAGTACCAACTGGCAGAGATGGGATTTCAGCCTCAGTCTTTGACTCTCAGACCAGCATCCTATCCACTGTGCCATGCTGCCTTTCATTGAGAAAATCAAGTTTGTAGAAGCTAGGCAAAATACATTCCAGGCATGTTGCAGTGATGTGGGATGGTATCAGAGATATAAAGTTTTTTTTTTTTTTTGGCCTGTCTTCTCTCATTAATGATCACATTCTGACTATAACCAGTGCATTGTAAGCCAATCCATCATGAAAAATAAATAATTCACCTTGTTAACATTCCCTAAATCTTGCATTAATAAAACCAAAGTGGCCCTCTGAACACGTGAGAGATGTCTTTTTACATACCACAGTGATGGATGACACATCTGAAGATCCTGGAAATGAAGTAGTTTAGGTCATTTAAAGTGTCCCACACTTGTTATTGATTTAATTTATTTTAAAAGGTGAGGGTAGAGATAAGAATGTTATACTCCCACTACCCTCAAAAATATTCTTCAAGGTAATTAAATGAATGCAGATTTCTTGATTGGATGATTTTGTGATTTTTACCACATTATGTTTGCTTATTCAAGTAGTTGTTTTCTGATGTACTTAAATGGCTATCAAAAAATAAAAATAAGAAACCTGAATCACTGCAACTTGCCACAAATAATACAACTCTTTGAAATGAATGCATAAAGTGGATGGTAATATTTTTCAAGGATGGTCGATGAAGTTTGGCTGTTCAAGATGTAAATTCTGTTGTCATTGTAAATTCTGTGCAATTTGGTTCAGTTTGTGTATTCTCTCTGTGTTCTTTATTGTATTACATATTTCCATTTATTTCCACCATAACTTTAGAGATATGTGCCTACCCTAAATATCTGTGCTACAATATATGATAACAATCACACTTAAGCATTCTAACATTCATTCATTTAGATTTTCATATAAGTATTTACTTTACTCAGGGCGCTGTTCTAGGTATTTTCGTTTCATGAATCATTTTGCCTGTCATTGTGCACCTAACATATAATGCCTAGCACACAGTAGACCTTTAATAATTATTACCTAGTAATAATTATTATCTGATAAATTCCAATCAGGGATTGTGTGAAGAAAATAAATGTAATTGTACAGTAACAAAGGCGGCATGCTTTAATAACTGAACAAATTGGTAAATAAGGGTTTCAGACTGATTTGCCTGACAAAAACATTTCCAGGGTTGACTGAATTTATAGTGGTCTCCCATGATCATTGTATGGAGTGTTTATTTAAATGGGGCATCATATATGTAAAGCCAAGTACCTAAACAAATACATATACATTTTTCTCTGTTAAGTTTAGCTTTGTCTAATAGTACTGCTAATTTATAAGTCTGAGGGGATTCTGAAATATGTCTTGATATTTATGTAAAAAGGAGTGTCTGTGAATCATTGGAATTCCTGGTGGTTGAGGTGTGCAGGAGCAGTTTAATTTGAATTTGCAAACAGTAATGCTTGTGAATCTGAAAATGGTGAGCGGATAGAAACTTTTGTGAACTATATAAGTCTTTTAAGAATATTTCAGATACTATGACTGATACTTGAAATGGCCTATGGTTTCTTTTTTCCTTTTTTTTTTTGATGGCTTATGATTTCTAATTCTTACTTCAGTCACTAATTCTTACTATATTCTGCTTGCACAGGCTGTCATTTTGGAAAATGAGGAGCTTCCGAAATTATTTCTTGATTTTCTTAACGTACGGCATTTACCCTCTCTACCAAAGACAGAAAGTTGTGGGTAAGATTTGTTTTTAACATATTCGTTGTGGTTTTGAAGTATATTTCCAACTAAGGGATTTGGCAAAACAGTACAATTAAGAAAATAATTTGAAACTATAGAATTTTCCAAATTAGATATTTAGGTTCATTCTAGAGTATGATGTAGAGATGTATGTAGTTAAATTTGCTTTTCCCAGAAATTCATTTTAGTGTTTCCCTTTTACCTCTGTGAGGGCATGAACAGCAATCTGCCTTAGACACAGAAGGGGAAGAGCCTTCCTTTCCCCCCTATATTATCACCCTTTCTTCTTTTACTCCTAGTTTTTTAACAGCATTCAGTTTTATTTCTGGTTTCATCTGGATAGTAGGTTGACCCTTACCTAAAGTGGGCCGGCCTCCTACTGAATGGTGGTGACAGGCAGGACAGCAGGCTTTGTACAGTTTTCATGAGTAGAGCAAAAACTCGTGAATGTCACGATTAGGATCAACTCTGTTGTTAACTTAAACTCTCTAGCCCTGAGTTTCCTCATCTGCAAAGTGAGAAAGGTGGACTAAGTGATCTCTGTCTCAGTGCCAAATCATATGGGATTTATAAGCATACCTACTCTTAGTAGCTCAGGACCCATTCAGGATGTAGAGGAAAAAAAGTAGTTACTCCTCAAAGGCCTCTTAAGAGACATAGCCAGGAAGTCAGGCTTATGTTTGGGAAAGAATCTGACCTGTTTCACGGTAATTCATTCTTCTACAAAGAAGTAAACATTGGTGTGTTAGTTAATTGAACTAATATCTTTAATTGGATCGCACAGGGCAGAATGACTGAGTTCAAATCCAGCCTTAGACGCCGACTAGCTGTGTGACCCAGAGCAAGTCACATAATCTCTATTTGCATTAATCTGCTGGAGAAGAAGATGGCAAACCACTCCAATGTCTTTGCCCAAGAAAACCCCATGGACAGTATGGACACAAAGAGTTGGACACAACTGAACAACAAAATTTACTTAGTTATTAAGGTCCTTTATCTGCCTCTTTTCCCCTATGAAAATGTTTAAAGGGAGAAGGAGTGAGATCCTAAATCTTAGATGCCAAGTGACTGGATAGTTGATATCATGAGTAGTTCCAATGAGATCATATTTGAAACAACCCAGATACTTCATAGTTTTGTGACCCCAGGCAAATCACTTTGACTAGATAACTTAAAAGATTCCTTCAGATTCTTAAGTCTGTGGCACATGACTCTCACTGACTATCTGGATATAACCACTTTCCAACAAATGACCTACCTGCCTATGTAGCTATACCCCCTAGACCCAGCTGTACCTGTCAGTCACCATCAGGCCTAAACCATCATTTATAAAGAAAACCAATTGTCAGCGTCTCTGTAAATCCAAGCAGGGCAGCAGATTTCTTTTGATTAACCTATGCCCAATGGATAACTCTATAATAGGAATTTTGTTAAATCAGAATGATCTGTCTGAACCTCTCTAATAGTCAACAGAGGGAACACTAAACAAATCACATATTTACTCAGAGGCTTTCACGACTTTATGCCTTTGTCCATATGCCTCAGAACCAGCACCTAGGTAGTTTTCTTCAAGAGTCATGTGTGTTTTAGTGTGCATCACTACTATATTTGTGAAGTTGAAATCTTTGTGTTAATATATTTTCATTAAAAGTTGATAGACATATCATTGTATCTCTAAAACTTTACAGAGAGAATGTTTTGAAACAATTTGTTCTTGACCCAAAACCATAATTTACAGTAAAACTATAGTATTTCCAAGTAATTCTGTTAGGCAGAAGTGAAACTCAGGAAAACTCCATTGTTTAGGGTCCAGCCGTATATTGAAAGCACATACGTGTTTGCTAAGTTATTCTTTCTGTTTAAGGGGTCCCTTACTTCAGTGCTGTATAAATGCATGCTGCTGTTCTATAATTTATGGACAATGATCTGGTCTCTCCATGCTTTTATTTTTATAGCTCTTTTGAGGAAACAGAATCTGAAGAGTCTAGGTGAGAGCTAATCGAGTCTTGTGTACATCCTTAAAAGGACTATTATTTACTTCAATATTTTAAATGCTAATGACTTACTTCAGTATCCTGTTATTTGGTGGTTTCAGCATACTATTGGTCCCTGTAATAAAGACAGTGAAATAATTGGTTATATATGAAAGAGTATAGATTCCTACATCATTACATGAAGCTGATAAAAAAACTGCTTTGCCAGTTAATTATGCTGCAACAGAGACAGTTTTGTGGTCTTTTGTTTTGCCTTTAAACTTTTTAATACTTGTTTATAATAAAGATTGTACATTTGTTTCAAATTACACAGGCATGGCAATGTTAGTTTCACCTTTCTAAAATTAAACTTGTTACATAGTTGCAGATATATCTGCCTGTGTTACATATAGTATGTATGTGTGCAGATGTATATACGCCTGCCCTTCTCGACGTCTTTGCAGAGCAGTTTGATCCCCTCAAAGCTAGTTTGTAGTATTTTCTGTTTACTCTCCCTTGACGCTGACATCCTGTTCTTGACCTTTCCAGCAAACTGTCCCACCAGCCAGTGCTGCTGTTCCTGAGGGATCCATATGTCTTGCCTACAGCCAACGGTAATCAGACCTGTCATGTGTTAACAGCTCTTTACTGATCTGACCATGCACCACATAAACCAGGTTTTTAATACAGGACTTACAGAGGGACGTTGGTCCAGAGCCTAATAATCTGCCAATAAAGTGGGGCTTTTTGTGTAACAGACATTAAGAATACACAATGGGGCAGGTCTTTCATGAGAAGTAGTCATTTTTTTCTTTAACAACAATATTATTAAATACAACAGTTAACTGAAAATACTTACTATTGTTTTAACTGCGGTTGACTATGATTAATTTCATTTTCAAGTTTGAAATAGAAAGGTATAGTTTTTTTAAATGCATTGCTTCTAAAGCTCAATCTCTGTATTGCAAATGTACCCTTATTTCCATTTAGATAATATTTTTTGTCGTTGATAGCCTTTATGGTTTTTTTTTCAAGAATTCCTTTTTACATATAATTCATTAGATTAATCACAAACTACCACCAATTTCAAGAGGATTTATCAGAAGAAATAATTGCCCTCATTCATTTATCCCTGTCAGGAATTCTTTAAATTCTCACCCTGCCCCCTTAAATGCTTTGATAGTAATACAGCACATTACAGCTTACAAAGCTCTTTCATATTCATTGTCTTGTTTGATCTTTCCAACAGCCCTGTAAGTAATACACATATAATTATTCCCATCTTACAGAGGAATTAAATGCGCTGAGAGATTGCTTGGCTTGGCCTCAGTTACACCTGCCAGTTAAGTGATAGAACTAGAACTAGAATCCAAGTCTCCTGAGCACTGATCCAGTGTTCGGAAGGTTACAAAAATGTCATTTGTATAGTTAGGTGACACAGGGTGTAAAGCACTGCACTTGAAGGTAGAAAGACCTGAGTTTGGGTGCAGCCTCGAACACATACTACTTGTGTGACCCTGAGCAAGTCAGTTAACCTCTCTTAGCCTCCATTTCTTCATCTGTAAAATGGGATAGTAATAGCACCTACTTCAGAGTTATTATAAGGATCAAGTGAGGTAACATGCATAGCATTTTTGCAAATTTTAACACATTATATATATGTGCGTATGTGTATGTATACACATTTTATGTGTATATATGTATGTATATGTACATGTGTGTATACATATATGTATGTGTATATATACATATACCTATATGCATGTTTGTGTATATGTATGTGTCTACACACACGCACACACATTATTGGATCTGGCAGGTGGCCGGCTAGAAAGAACTGTTGCTACCTTACCTTTAACAGTATCTCTCTCTACACTTCTTCCAGCCATGTTTAGGTCCAAATGTTAGCACTGTTCAGTCTAAAAGCCCTATAACACTATGGAGAAGGAGAAGATATCTCCATGCTTGTGTAATCCAGTTTCTTGAGTGAGGTCAGACTTGTGTTGGACTTTGAAAAAAGTGTAGAGCTCAGATTGGCAGAGAGGGCTCATAAAGACATTCCCAAAAGAGGGAGCAAGCGTAACAAAGACAGAAAGACAGGAATGAATGGGGAGGGTTCATAAATTGTTAGCAAGAGCGTGCCTTGTTCATGTTGGAGAATGATGGGAAATGAGATGTAATCAGCAATGTTGGACTGGATGACGCAGGGCCTCAGAAGCAGTTTCACTGTCACAGATTTGTTCATCATTTTATTCAGCAATACTATCATTGGGATTCTTGGTCTTAAAAATATATTGTTACCAATGGATATTCCAACATGTCCAGCATCATTCATCTTACAGAAATATAAGCAGGAAAAAAGGGCTGCTCAGATCTTCAGCACTCAAAGTAAAACTTTTCTGTGTCATAGTTTAATGATTAGCTGTACCTCAATAAAAATTGTTTTCACAATCTTGCCAGAGAAAATGAGTGAAGAAATAGCTCTTGACCATAATAGCTCTTAAATATTATGAAATACACAAAAACAGTAGCAATAGCTAGAATTTATATGGTACTTTAAAATTTGCAAAGCATTTTACAGATCTTCTCTTATTTTATTTCATAACAGCCGTGGGAGATATTATCCTCATTTTAATGTTGAGGAAAGTGAGGCTGACAGGTTAAGTGACTTGCCCAGAGTTACACAGCTAGTACATGCCTGAGGCAGGTTTTGAACTCAGATCCATTTAACTCCAAATCCACTATCTAATAAATCCAAATATACTGTGCTACCTACATTCCAACAACTATACATTATTGTGTTATCAGGAGAATATTCTTTCTGGATTAAAAGGCATTCAAGTCATATCTATTTGCTTTATGCTTTGATTTTTTTCTAGGTATTTTCAAACTTTTGAAGCTCCAATTGAGGTCAGGCATCTCTTAGAATATTATTATTCTATTAGAATTAATCTATTAGAATAGAATCTCTTCTTTTGCAAAGTGCAACAGTGATGCTGGAATATTTCTCTATAAAAAGTGGTTTTTAGAACTCATTTGTAGAGTTTAGCACTTAAATATTAAAGCACTCCTAAACAATTTTTCACTATTTGTTAAAGGAAAAAAGAATTTTGAAGATTGGGTACATAAAAAAATTATTGAACAGTATAAAACCTTGATCACTAGATTATGTCTGTAAACAGATATTCTGTAAACTTTATAATTGAATAAACCGTTAACTCAGTTTGTTACTGATATAAATGCATCTCTCTCTCTCTGTCTCTTACGCATGCACACACATTCACACACACACTCATATTCACCCACGCACACACACTCACACACATACATGCACACACACGCACGCACACACACACACACTCATACTCACACACAAGCATGCACACACACGCACACACACTCACACACTTATACTCACACACAAGCATGCACACACACATGCACACTCATACACACACTCACACACGCACACTCATACACACGCACACTCATATTCACATGCACGCACACACTCATACTCACACAAGCATGCACACACACTCACACTCATACTCACATGCACGCACACACTCACATGTGCACACACACACTCACACACACACACGCTCACACACATACACACACCCTGTACCCCATGGTGCAAACAGATAGGCACAGAACTACAAACTTTAGTCTGTTTTGTTGTGCTGCGCTTCCTGCATGAAAGAATTCTGGCGAGAATCAGAACTCAGTGACTAGCACATATCACCAGTGCTACTTCTAGTTTACTTTTTTCAACTGGAAATCAAACCCCTTAAAGTTAGACTTTTTTTCTTTATACCTTTATGCATACTGAATAGGTTGACCAGATAACTGAAAAATCTCCAGTTCAGGGTTGTGATTTGATCCAGTTATCCTATGTAGGTGGAAAGCAAAAAATAATTTTAATCTTCCCTTCAGGAATTGATTACCAAATATTATCATGCTTCTTCAGGTCACATGAGACCTACTTTCTTTACTGTGAATGACATATCTTTACTAAGAGAGACAGAGAACAAGAATAAGATGTTGGAAGGACCTGATCTCACACCTGACTTTCGTGACCATGGGCAGATCCTGTCATCTTCCTAAGCCCCAGTTTCCTTACATGTGAAATGTGGGTTATGATACCTATATTAAGTACATCACAGTGTCCTATGGAGTAGCATATGTATGAATGGATTTAAAATGGAAAGTTGAGTTCTGATAACTTAGTTCACATAATCCATTCATACTCTACCTGCTCTGAGAAGCAGCATATTGGAAAAGGCTCTAGCAGTGAGTTTCCTTTGCATGTGCTCTGGAAATGTGCCTGATTTTTCAAGTATGACAGGTTGACTTTTTTAGGAAATTTGCCCTTTTAAGTTAGGAAGACAGGATAGCATCTTATTGCTCTAAAGAAGCCTATTTGATAGCACCAGCATCCTCAAAATGACTTGGACTAAATGCTGCTGTAAACCACAATGGAAAACCTGCAGTGAAGTATTCCCAGTAGAAATCTTGGAATTCTTTCAAGTATATTGAGATTTTGTTAGAAATTGAATTGCCAGTGTAATCCATCTTCCTTGTGAGAAAAGATTCAGATAAAGAGCTGGAGCCCAGCAGCATTAAGTATTAGAACATCCCTTAAATCAATAAGCTACAAATCTGGTGGTGCATTCATGTAGTGCCTAGTGCTGAACTGAAATGGCTTTAGTGCTGAAACAGCATCACTAATAGCTCATCCTGAACATGGATAAATAGGAGATGGATGCCATTTCTTTAATTATAGTGAGTCTTACCTTGTTTAGTTTTTTCCAAAAAATGTTGTATTGATGCATATAAGAAATAAGTTTTTTTCTTTTGTTTTTCAGATGATTTTCCAAATGTAGTTATTGAAGGAGTTCTCCATGGGATATTTTACCCTCATCTACAGCCCAGGTAGAAATCCTGTGTGGCTAAAGAAGCTGGAGCAAGTTTCAAAGTCTTAGTCAAGGAAATCGATATCTCCCAAATTACCTAAACTCTGTGACATAATAGCTATAGTCATTGCTAAAATTCATAGTCCCAGCTACATTCAGGGAAGTGTATGTTTCCTTTAAAATTGTGCTTTTTAAAAATAGATACTGAACTTGGGATTTGGTCAAGCAAAGGCAAAATTTTTAAGAAATAGGATATAGCAGCCTGCCTAGAAGTACATAAAAGGAGGCCTATAGAGAAGGTTCTTATGAATGTTGCCTCCTTACAAGCTCTTGCGCAGTATGAATGAATTCTTGTCTGCATCAGCAATACTTTAAGTTAAGTGAGGGTCACATACTGAAGACTGAGACAAACTGAGACTGACAGAATAACTTTGCAAACTTGGTTTAGTTTGGGTTTTGCAATACACTTAATCTTACTACCTTGGGATTTTCCCAGCTGGCTAAAGGTGTATACTGAAGAGCTGGCACCAAGAAAGGTTTGTCGCAGAAACATTGCGACAAATAAATGTGAGAAATTGGTTAAACTGGAAATTAAGAGTAACTTGAAAATATTAATATATTTGTATTGGCTCTCCACATCCCCCTTCCCTGGCCCCCACCCCCTAACATATCCACTTCATATTTGATTGGTGAAAAGTAAAAGCATATGCTTGCCACCTGTACTTGGGCACTTTGGTTGACACTAAATAGCAACTCCATTTTAAGGTGGTTGGTTTTAGTAAGTTCCTGTGTGGCAATGTACGCAGAAACAAATTTAGAATTCTAACTAATGAACTCCACTACTGCTACTAATAGTCTAATTGCATAAACTCAAGACCTTCCTGCATTTTAAAGATAAATTATACAATGGGCATTTTACGCTGCTTCGTGGTGAAGATAAGTAGTATTGCCAAGTAATAAAATAGAATCCACTTAGAATAACAGGGCTTTTCCAATGTTGGAGATACACTAAAATAGTTTGTATATTACTGAATACTGGGCTGTAAAATAAACTTAAGATACAAGAAAATATTTGAGTTGATCTTTTCTGCTTGAAAAATGAATAGTATTTTATAAATATATTTCCATTTTTACAAAATAGTAGTCAAGTTACCTTATTGTGTACTAAGTACAGAATAGGGGCTCATAGTTAGTGATTGACAGTGGACAGATTTAAAAATAAAGTCCCAAGAAGCTATGACAGCGCAGGGGCCAAGCAATACTTTTTTGTAAAAGCACAAAAGGAAACAAATGTTTAAACTTAAACTTAAATCTAAATTTTATTTATTTCTGTAATTACAGTTAGCCTAAATTAATAATAAACTCTAGATTTAAATTAAAATTACAAGAAGTCTGTAAAATGACCTAGACTTTAGAGTCTTTACTCCTTTTGGGTTCTTTTTGGGAAATATGACAAAGTCCATTATGGAAAGGAATATAATTTGGAATAATGAGAGAGGTTATAAAAACTGATAGAGAAAAAGAGGAAAGAAAAAAGATGAGATAGAAATAACAGGAGAAGAAGGAAATTAGGAGAAAGAAGAGGACATATAGAATATATTTGATGGTTCCTTTCTCCCCTAGCTCTGGGAAGCTATGATATCTTCTGCATACCCCTAGCTTCCATACTGTGGCCACCACTAAGCAACATCCCTCTTCTTGCAGCATTCGGTTCTGGGCTTATGATCTGTTTCTTGAGTTTCTCACGTATTTCCTCTTTCTGTTGAGGTGAACTATGGTATATTCACATATCAAAATGATTTCTGCTATTCCCTCTTCATACAGTATTCTGTGCCGTGCTTCTTCCCCTCAGGTTCCTACGTTTCCTCACACATGAGTATACTTTCTGAATAGATAATGCTACTGCTTTATCTCTCCTTCCTTTTACCTATCCTGTTTTATTTTGAGTAAAGTGTACCTGTCCAGAGCCATATTACAGGCATTGTTTTCATCCCACAAAGTCTCAGTGATAACCACTGAAGTCAGATTTGCCTCCTTGTTTTAGAGTCTCTGGTTCTTTTCGCATGTTGTCTAAACTATACGCATTTGTATAGAAATATTTGATGTCATGGTCTTATTTCTCTAGTATATTGTAATCTCAGTCATCCCCTCCATCATGTTCAGCCTCTCCTTTTGTGCTGGTCCCTTTCTTACTACCTTCAAACATGTACACCTCTTCCCTTAAACATGTTTTACTAGACCCTCAAGCTATCTTCTCCATTTCTCAACCAAAGTTCTTGAAGAAGTTGTCTACACTTGTTGCCTCCACTTACCCCTCTTTCATTCTTCAACACTTTACATTCTGACTTCCAGCCTCCTTGCTCAGTTGAAGCTACTTATTCCAAAGTTACCAATAATCTCTTAATTGTAAACGTTTTTCTTAGACCTCATCCTTTTTGACCAACCTCCTGTATTTGATACTGTTGCCCACCCTTTCTTCTGGGATACTCGCCCCTCTCTGGGCTTTCATCATACTCCTCCATCCTGATTTTCCTTTTATCTGTCTAATCACACCTCCTTAGTCTTTGCTGACTCATCATCCATATCATGCCTCCTAATAATGAGCATTCCCCAAGTTTCTGTCCTATGCCCTCTTCTATATCTACACTCTTATTTAGTAACCTCATCAGCTCCTATGTGATCAATTATCACCTCTCTTTAAATGACCAGATCAGTATATCCGTTCCTCTGATATTTAGTTTCACATCAACTAATGCCTCTTGGATATTTCAGAATAGATGTCCCAGGCTCACATCCAGTATGTCCAAAGCAGAGCTTGTTATCTTTCCCCTCAAAGCCCTCATTTCTTTCACTCCCATATTTCTTTCAAAAGCACCAGTTTCCTTTCAGTCTCCCAACTTCATAACCTCAGCATTATACTCCACTTTTCCCTCTTCTCATCCCACATATCTGATCACTTGTCAAACCTTGCTGTTTGTAGGGCCTCGTCCCTCCCATCCCAATCCTCTCTGCTCGCACAGGTGCCCCCTTCATTCAGATTCTCAACATCTCTTGCCTAGATGGCTGCAGCAACCTCCCAATCCGTCTCTTGCTACACCCCATTGCATTCTGCATATTGCTGCCTATATAATTTTTCCTTAAATGCAGATCTAACCATGCTGTTTCTTTATACAGTCAACTCCAGTGACTTCCTGTTACCTGTACGCTCTGTTTAGCTTCACAACTTGACCCCAGGCTCAAGTGACGTTGTAATATAGCCAGATTTTCTTCCCTTTCTAACACACAGTATTCAATCACTTAGCTCTTTTTTTCACAGGCCAACCTCCTATCTATATATGCTATATAGAACCCTACTTTTCCTTCAAGACATAGTCTACATGAAGCCTTTCTTTATTCCCCTGCAGCTGCTAGTGCCTTCCCTCCCAGGCTACCTTATATTTATGTGTAAGTGTCTCCACCTGCGAATGTTTGCCTACTAGTAGATATCATTTCATCTTTGCATTTGTGCCCCTGTCCCTTAGCTCGGTAACTGCTTGATTAAAGTTTGATGATTAATTGACTCGCCACAGGCTCCTTTCTTGGATTTGCTTCTCATGAACTTCTGGGTATCTCAGTCATTTTTCTTCCTTCATTAGAACCATGCGCTATTATATCTTGCTTGGTGGATATAAATAGGAAGTTTTCTCCTTCCCCCAATATCTTTGCCAAGAAAACCCCAAACAGGGTCCCATAGAGTCAGACATGACCGAAACAACTGAACAGCAATGAGAGGATCATTGGGAGAAGTAGTTTCAGTTGAGTTATAAGATAAAAAAATAGATTGCGAAGGTTTGTCTTAAGTGGGAGGCCAAGTGTAGTCAGCTTTCTGTGGTTTGACTGTGGGAAGGGAGATTTAGGATGATAGCTTGTGGGTACACTGTGTTTAAGTTTTGTTCTTGTTTTTTACACATGGGGGTGATTTGTAAATGTTTGTAAACTCTAGGGAAGGAGCAGGTAGATTGGGAGGCAATGTTAATGGAGAGTGGGGAAGATGGAAGGGTCTGGAGAGCAAAAGAGACGTGAGGCGATGAGACATAAAGCACAGGCAGAGGCCTCTGCAGGAAAGGAGATGCTTTTTGCTCTAGGACTAGCACAGAGAGGGAGAGAACGGAGCGGTGCCCTGCTGCCGAGGGGTTGTGAGGTGCAGCAGAGGGCTCAGAGCTCTGGGCAGTCTCGGTGTTTTGTTTTGTTTTTCCACAAAGTATGTGGCAGGTAACATCTGTGAGGAGCTGATGGAAGTGACGAGAGAAGGGACGATGCGGAATGTGGTGGAGAGGGGAATAGAGCATCAGCTAGGGAGAGCAAGGAGACAGGCAGGCCCCATCGGGGCCTGTCTGAGACTGTGCCACACGCTGTTGCGCCTGAAGGAGGACCAAAAGCAGAGGGTCACTGTTTTACTCACCGCTTTTTAGTCTCCACCTTTACAACTGCATTGTACTTTTCACTTTCCTTTAACCATTTTCAGTCCCTGCTCTCTTAACTCTTTTCTTTCTTCAGTCTGAGAACTTCTTCATCTCAAGTCATTCTTCATCCTGTCCTAAGTTTTCTGAAATGTCTTCTGTCCCATACTTAGCCTCAGTTTTTCCTCACATATCCAAAACCCTCAAAATTACCTTCCTATTTTTCTTTTCTAATTCAGCTCATGTTCTTATCTCAGTGCCTGCTTCTTTTCCTGAAACGTTTTGAAATCTGGTCCTGTAGATTGCTCTCCAAATATTCCTCATTTTCCCCCATATTTCATTAAACTTTTCCTACCCAAATCCAACCTCTGACTTTACTCATAAATCCATGTGCCTACAAATCTTCTGAATCAGCCAACCAGTATTTATTGTTTACCTTGGACCAGATATTTAATATATAAATATAATTACATAGTACTATTTATAAAGAAATAACAACTGAATTAAACTCATGTTTGGGCTACATCAACATAATAAAATTTAAAATACTACCTAAATCTACAGATTTAGAGGTAGGCCATATTGCCCAGGGGATAATTTCTTAAGCCTGACAAAATAATAAGGAAATCCATTTGGAAGAACAGGAGGTCCAGAACCTCGAGGGAAATGACAAAGAAATAAACAAAGGTGGCGTGAAAGGGAGCAGTCCTTGCAAGCATCAGATTATAAAGCCATTATCAAAACTTTTTGCTTCTGATGAAAAATAAAACAGGAATAAGCCGCACAAGCAAGAATCTGAAATAACTGAACCCCAAATTCAGTGTTTAATAAACCTAAGACATAAGCTGCTTAGGCAAGTTATTGATAAGTTCTTGATGAACTGGAAAATAGTTTGAAAAAAAGGTTTAGACCGGTATCTCATACTATATGTAACAATCCATTCCAAATGGATACTTAATTTACATATAAAAGTTTTCATCATAAAAACAATTAAAAGGTAAATTATTTATATTTTTGTGTTTAGAGAGAGAGTATTATATACAGTCATAACTATGGTTAGGGGGGAAATAGTTAACCAAACAAATAATAGAAATCACAAGAAATTAAAATTACTCAGTAGCATACCTTCTACCCAAGGAGGGAGGATAGATAGATAAATATATAGACTACATACATAGAAATGTTTATGCTAAATATATACAAAGTATATGATGTGGGGGCCAAGGAGACTAGTAGGTGAGTGAATCAGGAAAAACTTCACATGGAAGGTAGTCCTTGAGCTGAATTTTCAATAATATGAGACAGTTCAAGAGAGGAAAGTTAAGACTATGCATTCTAGACAGAGGGTACAGACATCCAGCGCAAAAGCCTGGATTAGGGGTAAGAACATTACATGGAAGGAACAGCAAAAACGGGAGTAATGTATAAAGTGATATAATGGGGCTGGAAAGGCATGCTGGGGACAGGTTACCATGGGTTTTAAGACGCAAGGCAAAAAAATGTATATTTGATTCTGAATGCGATAGGTAGCTACTGGAATTCATTGAATAGGAGAGTAACTTGATCAGAACTTAGAATTGGGAAAAAAATCAATTCAGGAACTGTGTGGAAGATGGATTACAGTAGAGGGAGACAAGGCAAAGGGACCATTTCAATAGTCTAAGAGAGACGTTATCAGGGCTTGAACTAGAGTAGCATCTTGTGAATAGAGAGAAACGAGCAGAAGCAAAGGAAGTTGTAGGATGAATCTAAAGTTTACCTAATCCAATAGTGTTTTCTTTTTTAAAATGCAATAAGCATGTCAGCCATAAAAATCCTGTTAAAATAACTTGGCTATTTAGTTTTTTAAAAATAATGCTAGAACAAAAGTCTATAAAATAACACCACTTCTGAAATGGAACTGGAATTTTCTTTCCACAGGCAGTTTAGTGGAAAACATTTCTGAGTCCCATCCTGACCCTAGGGTCCATTTAAAATTCAAACCACCAGGCCTGCAGAGTACCAGGTGGGGTTATGCCAAAGATCTGTGCAGAGGACTTCCCTGGTTCCAGTAGCTACTGCAGCACCCAGAAGCCAACCTTTGCTCCCCCTCCACAGGTTGAAACAATAAGATTTGACAAGTTTATTGGATATGTGAGGACAGTAAAGAGTAAAGGATAACATCTGAGTTGAAAACCTGGGGGACTAGAAGCATGGTGTTGTCCTTAAAAGAAGTAAAGAAGTTCAAAAGAAGGGAAAGTTTGGAATGAATGCTAATGAGTTCAGTTCTGGAGATGGTGAATTTGAGAGGCCTATGCAGGAGGGCATTAATGTCAGCTCACACTGCTTTAAGAACAGATTGTGAAAATTTACATCTCATACACATACAAATCAGGGTTTGATTAGTTGTTTTGCCGATTGTCTAAACTTAAGAAAGTGGTGAAGAAAATGTTAACACAAATTAAACTTAATATTCACAGAGCTGGTATCCACCCTGCCTACAGGGACATCCACTTTGAAGTGTCCAATAGACGTATGGAAATGCACTACTAGAGCTGGATATATGGATCTGGTAGTCATCAACATAGAGATGCTAATCCAAGTGATGGAAGCTAAGGAGGGGCATAGTATATAGAAAGGATAGATGGATAGTATGTGTATATGCATAGCTAACATATAGATATACATAGTATGAACTATATAGATATATAGTATACATATTCTGTATGCATAGAATATAGAAAGTATGGAGAGGAAAGAGAAGAGAGTCCTGGAAAGAATCCCCCACTTGAGAGGTGTTGTATGAATGTTGAATCAGCAAAGGACACTGAGGAGGAATGGTCAGAGAGGTAGGAAACTAAGAATGGTGCCAGGAAGAGCCAGAGGAGAGGATGGTCAACAGGGTTAAGTGCTTCAAAGAAGTCAAGCCAGTTGAAAATTGAGCACCAAGAGATCACTGGTGACTTTGAAGATAGCTATTTCAGTGGAATGACGAGATCATAGTCCAGATTGCAGCGGGTTATGAAATGAGTAAAAGCAGAGGCAAAAACTGGTAATTGTTGACCTGTATATAGCACTTACTATGTGTCATCATTTAGCATATTATAATTAGTATTTCATTTGATTCTCACAACAATCCTGGGAGGTAACGTTTTATTCCCTGCATTTTATAGATAACGAAACTTGAGATACACACAAGTTAAGTGATTTGCCCAAGGTCACACATCTAGTTAGTCTCTGAGACCAGATTTCAACTTGAGTCTTCCAGACTTTATACCTGGCACTCCACCACTAGTTTGGATATGAAAGGAAGGCAGGTTATATGGCAGTAGCTCAAGGGAATATTAGGATCCAGTAGTGAAAGTTTTTTTTTTTAATGGTAGGCCTATATTCCAACATGATAAAAAGAGAAATATGCCGGATTTACCAAAATATTCATAGTTACATTTTTTAATTTCTAAAAGAATAGAAAACAATATAAAGGTACTTCATTTGGGGGGCAAGGTTAAACAAATCGCTGTGCTTAACCACAACAGAACATGACTACATGATAAGAAATGGCAAATATGAAGAATTCAGAGAAGTGTGGTAAGATATACTGATGTAAAGGAGTTAGCAGAACCAGGAAAACTGTCTACTATAGCCAAAGGAAAAGGACCGTAAAATAAAACTGAACCATCTATAATTATAATGACCAAGGCTAGATCTAGAGAAGAGTTAAGAAACTGTGCCCTTCTCCCTTTAGTGCAGACATAGGGGTCTAAGTCTGTAGAATCTGTGCAGTAGTGTATACTATTAAACATGGTCAGTGTTGCTTTGTTGAACTAATTTTTTCCCTCTTTTTTTCTTTCTGGGTGGAAGAGAGTCAAGGGCTGTGTTAAGAGATGAATATGATTTTTAAAAAAAAGCAGAGGCATTAATTAAAAAAGATAAGGAAAAGATAAAAATGGAATTTACAGTGATTCCCTTACGCCTGTTCAACTTTGCTCAGCCTGGTATTAAAAATACTGCTGTTATCCTTCAAAACTCATTTAGAGATCCACCTCCAAAAAGCATTCTATCTTTAATGCCATCTTTCCTTTATCATTGCTTTACTTATGCAATGGCTTTTAGAATTTTATTTCTATTTTTCCTTTACATAAGTACAATGATTTCTATCTCAACTAAGTTATAAGTAACTTGATATAGTTGATAAAGTAACTTGATAGCAAGAATTGTGCTTTGTTTTGTTTTTAATGTTTTCTATACACAATAACATGTACAGTTGCTCAATAAATGTTCGTTGACATGGTGCCAGTGTTTAACAACTTTTACAAACATCAGATTTTCCCTGAGTTAAATATAAGTGTTTCTTAACAGTAAACTTGAAAATCACTCATCTTATTCTGGACTCCATACAAAAACCTTTGCAGCAATTACAGTGTTGAATCAATTTTTGGTTCTCTTTGCTCTAGACAGAAATAATGTTAATTTACCTTTCATTATTAAATGACACTGTAGTTGAGGCAATGTAGATTATGTCATAAAGAAGAGACATAAAAAGGACAAATAGGAGGGTAGAAGTTAAAGCATCACAGTTCAACTTTCCAAAACCATTCTGGGCAGAGGGGTTGTCTTAAACTCTGTAGTTACATTTAGAATAAACTTGGCAATAGTCGTGTAAGGTGGAAAGGAGAGTATGATTTCCCACCCCCCCCACTTGATATAAACACAGAATGGGATAACACATGATGATATTTTAACCTGTAAACATTATACATCTATGCCCTGTGACCCTTTATATGGTTTGAAACTTTTTGAATGTATCTGGAAGGGAACTGACACATTGGTTAAACAAAAAGCTAGCACTAGTCCCCTGGGGACTTTAAATAGTTGGATGAATTTTAGAAGTTCAAGTTTGAATTTGAGGTTTGGAAAAATCCAGGCTTAGGAGCATTTTGTAGATGAGTCTCCTCTTCCCTACCATCAGCAAAGTCATCAGAAGTTTAAATTCTCTGGGGCTTATATATTTATAATATATATTATATTATTATATATTAGTATATATTAAGATGCTAAGAAAAATAAAAAGGGAGATTGTTTATGAAACTGAACTTCTGACATAAAATTTGTGGCTTTTCATTATATACAACTTCTTTTTAATGTAACTCAAATTGGGCATGGTCATTCTAATGCGGCCCTGCTTATCTGTGTCCTCTTCTGAATGTCCTTCTCCTTGCTTTTCTTTATTCTTTTTAGTTATATTTAATTGTTGCCCAGGTCAGTATCATCCATCTGCTGCAGTGGGTCACTCAGAGCCCAGGGGTTCAAACAACCTCTTACTAAGATTATGTCCCAGTACCCTCAGGTAGATCAGCTCCTCAAAGCAATTCAGGAAGATATAAAAGCTACTGTCAAGAAGTTCAAAAACAGCTGGCAAGGAGGTTCCCTAGAGTTTCTGAAACTCTGCCAAATTTCTGAAAATTATACTTTTGCTCCTTTTACCCAAAGGATCCACAGTTGGGTCCCAGATCAATCCACCCGGGAGCAAATTTCACCCCAACTGCCCTACTTCTGCACCACAATTAACTCATATCTCCTAAACTCCACCAGTATCCCAATGCACAGCAATTTTTGATGCTTTTTTTTTCTTCCCTTTGTTTTAGATTCATTATTTCTACCTACTCATTTCATACCAACTCTCCCCTCTCCCTAAAAAAGAAAAAATACAAGCCCTCCTTTGAACAAATATGTTGTCAAGCAAAACAAACCCACCCAATATTTATGTCTGAACATGTATATGTGATTCTGCACCTCTGTTCCATCAACCCATTACATTACCTCTGAGTGGTGGAGCTGCTATTGCACTGGACCTGAAGTCAGGAAGAACTTAATTCAAGCATAGATTTAGACACTTGCTCCCTGTGTGGCCTTGGACAAGTCACCCACCCTCTATCTGCCTCAATATGCTCATCTCTGAAAGGATAGTAACACTTACCTCCCAGGCTTGCTGTAAGGATGCAGCGAGGCAATGGTAAGGTACTTTGCAAACCTTAATGTGCTTTCATAAATGTGTTTTGTTGTTATTGTTTCCACATTACCATCATTATTATTACTTCTCTACCAGGAGATGAGAAGCATGGTCCCTCATCAACCACCTGGAGTTAAAATTACTCATTTTCTCCATCATAGTTATTAGTCTTTCTCAGTTTTTCTGCATTATGTGATAGTTATTGTCATAGTTCTGTTGGTTTCGTTCTGTACACATTGGCATGTGCACTTCTCCCCAGGCATCTCTGAATCCATCCATTCCATCATTTTATGGCACAATAATCTTGTTACATTTATATATCATAATGAGATATTGATAGATATATCTCCAGTTGATAGATATCCACTTTGTTTCCATGTCTTTGCTACAACCAAAAATGTTGCTGTAAATGTTTTTGTACACAACTCTTCTCCTCTCCTCTTCTTTGATCTCTTTGGGATATAAACCTGGCAGTGCATAATTGTACGATGTACAATTTAGTGACTTTCTGAATCTACTTCTAAACTAATTTCCAGAATGCTTTGACCACTTTACTGCTCTAGTGCATTAAGTTCCTGTCCTTTCGTAGTCCCTCAAATAATTATCACCTTTTTTCCCTTTTTTAAAAAAAAATCTTTCCTAATCTGATGGGTGTGAGTAAAAACTCAAAATTGTTTGAATGAGCATTTTGGTGATTGGTGATCTGCTGCATTTTTTCCTATTGTTGATAACCTGCCTTTCTTTTGGGAACTGTTTGATCATATCCTTTGACCACTTATCTAATGGGGAAACATTCTTGTTTGTATATATTTGTATTAATTCTCTCTATTGCTTGAATATCAACTTTTATCAGAGAAACATGTAGCAAAGGATTTTTCCCATTAACTTTTTTTCTTATAATTCTAAATACATTGATTTTATTTACAGAACTTTTTAGTGTTGCAGAATCAGATGTGACCATTTTATCTCCTATTAGCCCATGATTTCTTTTAAAATCTGGAAACTCATTTGAAGTTGGATAACTTGATAAAGCCCTACCTAAAATACCACTTTCAGATAATTTCACTAGTTTTCTTGAAGACTTGGAAAACTCCTAAGGATAGTTAAGTTCATTTTAAATAGAATTTAATTAGTTTACTTTTATTCCCCAACTCTTTATCAAGGAGATGTCTTTTCTTTAAAACAAACAAACAAACAAATAGGATGACTTTTTTTCCTAGGAATCATACACACTGGGCACAGAAACAAAAAATGAAGCTTTTTTTTTATGTAAATGTACCTGTCTCAGAAAACTAGGTTTTCCAATATTCACAAATGTGAATTAACAGTATTATTGAGATTAAATAGACAGGAAGGTTTTGGTCATTTACATATCAATTGTCAATTGTCAATTCCATAAACACTTAAGTGCCTAACATACGTAAGACACTCTGCTACTCACAGTAATACAACGGGATAAGTGAAACTGAGATTGAAGACATGTGCTCTGTAGCTGAAATATGGAGCAGTAGTGATTTTCAAGAGATTCTCACATTCATCTTCTCTAAGGAAATTAGCTTTTGTTAATAAAATAGAATGGTTATTGACGCCGTAGAACTGTTGAATTGCCTATAGGGCTGGAGCTTAGGGGAGAGATTAGGACTGGATGTATGGATCTGGGAGTCATCTGCCTAAAGATATTTGAACACATGGGAACTGATGAGATCCATAAGAGAATATGTAGAGAATAGAGTCATGGGAAACACCCACAGCTGGGGTGGATCATGGAGAATGGTCTGACCAAGAAGACTGAGGAGTAAGACATGGAGAAGAACCAAGAGAAAATAATGCTACAAAAATGCAGAAAGAAGCATCTAGGAGGAAAGGGTGGGCAGCTAGGTGGTGGAATGGGTAAAGTCCTGATCCTGGACTCAGGAAGATTTGTGTTCAAATGCTTCCTTAAACATTTATTAGCTGTGTGACCCTGGGTAAGTTACTTAAGTTCTTCCTGTCTCAGTTTCTGCAATTGTAAACTAGAGAAAACAGCATCTATCTCACATGGTAGTTGAAAGGATCAAACAAGACAGCATGTAAAGCATTTTACAAATCTTAAAGCACCATGTAAACGTTAGCTATTATTTTTAAATGGTAGTTATGAATAGTCTGCAAAGAAGTAGAGGATGAGAAATAGGAGAATGAGAATGTCTAGATGAAAAAAATTGATAATTAGCTCTTTTTTTAAAATGTTATTTTCTGTTATGAATTTCATAGTTGAAACAATGAATATTTCAGTGCTGATGAGGAATTCTTGATAAAGATCTTATACCTATCAAGATAAATAATGCCATGATGAGGAATTTTTACTACCTGCATTTCAAAAGGACACCTTTCTGTTAAAAGCAGAGCAGCTGATAAATTGTTGACTTGCTAAACAAGTTTCATCAGCCAGAAGATAAAGAAAGAAATAAGGCAAACTACTATTCTTATCCTGATTCTGGAAAACAGAGAAACTTGAAGTGATAACGACATGAATCTTAGGAAGCTGTGACCATGTGTGGTCTGAGCAGTATTATCTGCCAGAGTCTCACCCACCTTGGGGTCTGGTCTAGTTTTCCTAAGATCTTGCCCTGTTTGCAAAAAAAAACTGTGTTTACCTTTCTTGGTATCCTCAGCACTTAGCAGAGTGCCTGGCGCATCATAGGGGCTTAATAAATACTTACTGCTTCTGCAGTCCACACCTCTCTGTTCCTCTCACATGACACTCTGTCTTCCATCTCCAGACCTCTGCCTTCTTGGCTGCCCAGGTCTAGAAAGTGCGCCCTCATCACTTCCATCTCATAAAGTCCTTTTCTTCCCATATATCATTCAAACACCACCTTCTGTTTGACCCTCCCAACAACTAATTCCTGCTTTTTCAAACTACCTTGCATTTGATTATCTTGTATTTATTCTCAGTATGCCTACCTATATGTTTGTCTTCCCAATTAGAAAGTAAGCTCCTTGCGAGAATGGATTACTTCACTCTTTATATTGTATCTTTCACATGTTGTCTGGCATGATTGATCGATAATGTTGCTGTTGCCAAACCATGCTGTCTGAGAGTTTATTATAGATAGGAGAGAATACTGAGCAGGCTTGTGTGACCCCAAAACTTGGGTAGAACAGACTTGAAGGAGCTCAGACAGAATAGGTAAGATTCCATGGCCTGACGCCATGAATTGTAAAGAGATAGGAGACTTGAAGAAACAAAATTCCGCCAGCGAAATTACAGACTTGTCATGAGCGAAAAAGCTACTGAGGCTTATGTGGAACTTCTAATGCACACATGTGACATGGCCTTCTACTAAAAATCTTTATCGTTGTTGGAATTGTGGAATGATGGCGGTGTGTTAGGACCTGGAGGGCATTGGAATGCCCTCAAACATCCCAGTAACACTACAATAATGTACCAGGAAGAACAGTAATAAAATAAAAAAGAAACAACTATAAAACCTACTCCATCTATTTTTGGACTTCGCAAAAAGGCGGTCAGAATTCTGATGAAAACAGCAGAGGAAAGAAAGAGCAGGGTCAAAGCAAAGCCCAAGTAGGTCTGCAGTAGGAGTCGGAGCCAGAGAAGCACACAAATAACCCAGAGGCAACCATGTCCACGATGGAACAGGAATAGGAAATCAGATCATACCAGGTCCTAGGAAGTGCAGCTTGGCATCTGGGCAACCCCACCCAGGACACAACCACCGAGAGAGCACCTCAGAACTGAAGCACCTGCCCTCTCCCAGCAGGTCTCTCCATGTCGGGGCATTGCCCTTCAGGCTCAGAGCTAACAGCGGAGTCGATTCTGGGCTCAGAACTGTGTAAAGAAGCAGAAAAACCAGGACTAAAACCCAAAGGGAAATGCCAGGATATTGAGCCAAAGTACAGGAGTGCCTGCAGAAGGCAGGACCTGATTTTAGTTACCAAATCCAGGGTCCAACTGACCCAAACACAACCAATCCATAAACCGAGTCTGAGAATAACAACAAACAAATGCTGAGGACAATGAAGAAAACTATATAAACAGAGAAATCCAAAAGGTAAATCCAGAAAAGAGTAGCAGTACAGCAATTCAGAGAAAAGAATGCCAAGAAGAAATGAAAGTATCTACAAAACGGATGTTGTAATCAAAGATAGTCTGGAGGAAAGAATGGCAAGGAGAATTTAGAGCTTAGAACAGATCATTATAAAGCTTACCCAAGAATTGAAATCACATTCTATGAAATAACAAGAAATGGATAATAAACCAAAATCACAGAATTAAAAAATAGACATAAATGTGTGTTATCCATTGCAGATAATTGACCTGTAAAAAAGATCAAGGAGAGATTATCTAATAATTATTAGCACACTACCTGAAAATCATGACCAAAAAGAGGGGGACTAGATATCATAATTCAAAGAATCATGAATGAAAACTGTCCAAATATATTAAGACCAGAAAACACTGTCAAAATAAAATCCACCAGTTAACCTCCTGAAAGAAACCCTGAAATGAAAGCTCCCATTAACATCATTACCAAGAAAAATAAGATTAAATAACCAAAAGAAAAGTGCAAATAGGGAGTCAAGTTCAGGATCACACAAGAATTAGGAGCAATAAAAGAGTGAAGAGCACAGAGGGCAGTGTTCCAAAAGGCAAAAGATAATAGGACTTTAATGAAATACTTCTAAACATTGTTAATGAAAAGTCCAGAACCAAGTAGAAACTGTAAAATGCATATGCTCCAGGAATCAGGAGAAACCTAGGAAGGTAAATACATGTAATTGTAAAGGACTATATGACGATGAATTGTTTATATTCTAATAGATTGATAAAAAACTAATTTCCTCTCAGAATTCTAATATTTGCAAGGGTCAAAGAGAAAGTTAAATAAGACAGAGGACCTAGAAGTGGTTTTGTTCCATTCTGATGCCCTTAGGAGAAGGAAATGAGAGATGAAAAGGGAATATACTGGGGAGGAAAGGAGAAAGAGGACAGAGAATTTACTACCTCCCATAATAAGAATGCATGAGATAAAAAGTGGAAGCATCTCATGAACCTCACTGAGCCAAGAACAGGAAGATAAAACAGAGCTTAGTGTAGAAGGCACATTGAATTCAATGGGGCATGGAAAAGTGAGAGGGAGGGTAGGTTAGGTACTGAGTACTTCTAAGCAAAATAAACTCCAGAATCAGAGGATGGAGTATGAAATAAGAAAATAAAAACCTTTGATTAAGGGCATTCATAATTTTATGAATTAATTCATAATGTTATGCACACTTTTTCGTTTGCCACCTGCTTTGTAAAGAGGGCAGCAGAGGGCAGAGAGAGGAAGAGGTATTAAAGGACAGGATGGAGCAAAATATACAATTTAACAATCAACTGTGAAAATGAATGCAAAGACATCATCTGAAAGATGGAAGAGGATAGTGGAATGGATTAGAAAACAATCTAACAATATGCTGTTTGCAAGAAACACAGATGAAGCATAATTCTAACAGTAAGGGTCTTGAAAAAGCCTGTTAAGCATCAGGTGAACTCAAAAAAGCAAGGATAACAACCATTATTTCTGACAAAGTAACAATAAAAATGGGCAATAAAGAGACAGGCTAAGAAACTACTCTAGATGAGTCAATATCGCTATTTAATGTACATGTAATAGGTATTGCATCAAAAAACTTAAAGGAAAAGAGATCATAGGATTTTAGGGGAAAATAATAAAACTTTAATATTGTGTAATATCAATGTACTCCCTTTCAGACATAGGAAAAACTAACAAATGACAACAAAAAAGAGATAAAGACCTGAAGAGAACTTTAGAAAAATTGGAGATTATAGCTCTCTGATAATTACTAAATGGTAATACAAGTTTACATACTTTTCAGTTGCGAATGGTACTTTTACAAAAATTGACCCTGGATTGGGTGTAAAAGACCAACCCAAAAAACAAATGAAGGAAAACAGAAACACTAAATATATCCTTCCATGACTGTAATGAAACAAAAATTATATTTATTAAAAGACTTTTTAAAAAATTTATTCGGAGGCAGTTAGGGTTGGGTGATTTACCTATTATACTACCTATTACACACTAATAAGTATCTGAATTTGGATTTGAACTAAGGTCCTCCGGACTCTAGGGCCATGCTCTATCCACTGTGCTACCTAGCTACCCTTCTTTTAGAGACTTTTAAAGAAAAGTTAAAGATTTCATAATTTGATCCTGAAGAATTAATGCATCAAAGAATAGATCATAAAACCAGAAAATTTCATTAAAGAAAATGGCAATAATGAGACAACATACCAAAACTTATGGGATAAAGCTAAAGCAGTCCTTAAGAGGAAATTTATGTATCTAAACCAGGAGTATGAAATGGACCTCTTAACAAAATAATTTTTTAAAATTTATTTTTTATTTATGGAATAAAGTAAGCATTTCCACAACATAATAACGTTTTAAAATGCATAAAAATAAATTCGATTGCAAAGGAAATCAGTTACATCAAGTTTTAAAAAGGTACTATGAAATCCATATCCATGAACTCAGATTAAACATCCCATGTCTGTATTCTTTCATCAACAGAAGAAAAAAATCAATGAAATTTAAAAAAAAACCAAAAACGCAACACAAAATCTAAACAGTAAAGTAGAAATTTTAAAACTCAGATGAGAGAATGACAAACTTGAAGAAAATAAAACTAATAATAAAACAGAAAAACAGCTAGTGGAGTGAAGAGAAAGGAAAAATAAATGTGTCAAAAATGAAAAAAGGAGAATTTATGAGTGAATATAAAATAAATGAAACTACCATACACTACTTTGCTCAATTGTATATAGTAAAACCAATAATTTAAATGAAATGAACTACTGGTTACAAACATTTTAAATGTGCATATTAAAATAGGTTGTTTTGATAGTTGCTATTAGAAAACAAAAGCCACAAATAAACTGTCAAGGAAAACACTCCCAGGAATGGATGGATTTACAATGCTTTCTGTCAGACATTCCATTGTTTGCATTACTGCATACACTTTTTTGTTAAAATAGGAAAAGAAGGAATTCTTTCAAGCTATGCCTATGATGTAGATATGTTCTTGATACCTAAACCAACTAGAGAAAAATCAAATAATTTTTAAAAGATTGGTATCTCTGAGTATTAACACAAAAAATTAAATAAAAAACTAAAAGACTCATTATATACTATGAGCATTTTGAATTTATACCAGGAATTCAAGTGGATCCAATATAAAGTAATGCTATAAACACATTGGACCATATCAATATCAAAAATAATAAAAGTCACATGATCATATCAATAGATGCATTTAAAACTTCTGAAAAATCCAACATTGGTCTTTAAAAGCATTAGGAAACATAAATAGACTTTTCCTTAATATAGTAAGCAGTAGTTATGTAAAACCAGAAAACATTATATATTAGGGAGAAAAGGCAAAGGACTTTCAAATAATATCAGTGGTTTGGCAAGAGTATCCACTATCACCATTACTATTTAGAAATTATTGTTGAAGCAGTAAGACAAGAAAAGGAAACTGAGGGAATAAACATAAACAAAAAGGAAACAAAACTATCACTTTTTTGGGAAAAGAACCCAGCTAACCCAAGAACGCAGTAAAGAACCCAAAGCAATTCATTGAAAAAATAAACAAAATTGCAGGATATAAAATAAATCCCAACAAATCGATATTTCCATCAAATTCCACAGGAAGAGAGAAATGGAAGTTCCATTAAAAAAACAACCTACAAAATGTATAAAATATTTCAGCATCTAAATAAGCAGGAACTATATGAATACAACTACAAAACACTTTTCAGAAATAAAGACTTAAATAATTGGAGAGCTATTAATTGCTCATGGTTAGGCCATGTCAATGTAGTAAACAATATTACCAATTCTGATTAATCTATTTAGGATCATAAACTACCAAAGAATGTAGGATTAGAAAAAATGATAAATAAGTTCATCTGGAGGAATAGCGGGTCCAAGTATCTCAAGGAAATAATGAAAAAAACATTGAAAAAAAGGTGTCCAACTAGAATTCTCAAAATGGTCTTGTATAAATTAAATAGAAAATAGTTCACTCTGTGCAATAGATTAGGTTTTATATATATATATATATATATAGAGAGAGAGAGAGAGAGAGACAGAGAGAGAGAGAGAGAGACAGAGAGACAGAGACAGAGACAGAGACAGAGACAGAGAGAAATAAATGAACACAGTAGCCAAGTCCAATAAACCCAAAGATCCTAGCTATGACAAAAACTTCTGGGAAAACTGGAAAGCAGTCTGGCAAAAACTAGATTAGTATCTCACCAAAATAAGTTCCAAATGGATATGACAGATATAAAAAGTCATATCATAAATTATGGGAGCAATCCACAAAAGCCAAAATTGATAATTTTGTTACTCAAAATTAAAAAGGTGTTGCATAAACAAAACTAATACCGTTAAAAGGGAAACAAGAAACTGAAGGGTGGGAAAGAATCTTTGCAGCAAGTTTCTCTGATAAATATCTCATATGAAGATATATAAAGATCCCTTAGAACAAGAGCCATTTCCCAATAAATGTTCTTCAAAAGAAGGTCTCTGGAAAATTAGGCAAATTGATGCACTGATGCATTGATTTTGTTTTGCAACACTTTTTTGAATTCCATGTAATAAAAATGATCCATGTTGTCTGTGAATTGGTCTAGCCATTCTGTAAAGCAATTTGGAATTATGTCCCAAAAGTCACTGAGCCATTCCTATCCTTTTTTCCCAGTGACACTGCTACTAGGTTTTTATGCTAAATAATAAAAAGAAAGCAAAATGTACCACATAAACATAAATAATCACAGCAGTTCTTATTGTTATAGCAAAAATTTGGAAACTTAAGGGGTGTCCATCAGCTGGCAATGACAATAAATAATTATGATATTTGAGTATTGTGCAATTATGATTCTATTTAAAAAAATAATGAAACAATTTCAGGGAAACCTTGGAAGATTTCTATGAACTGAGGCAGACAGAAATGAGTAGGACTTAGAGAACAATTTATACAAGAACAATATAGCACATACTCTGAGGTAACTATCCCGAATACCACCTACATTTTGAGTCGGGTCCATGTACCATGGTTTCTGTCTCCCCTAAAAACTGAGATTATCCCTTTGGGAATGAGGGTGCCTCTTCTAATAGGCAAGAGTTCCAACAAGGGTGCTCTTTGCCATCATTATTACTTTACATAATTTAGCCAGTCAGACTTTATTTGCTTTTAGAAAGGAGTGTTTACCAAGGAGTAGAATAAGAATAGTTGCTATAAAACATTCTCCCCTCCCCCCCTCCAAAAACAAATCTGTGACATACCCTCCCAGCAGTACATACCGAATCCAAGGGAAAGTGGGATGAAGCTTAGAGAGAACATGTGACAAAAGTAATTTCATAGCTCTTCGAAGTTCTTTTTGCTGGAATCCTAAAGATGTTCCCCTTAGACATGGTGTCTTTTTTGTGGAGTAAGGGGCTCCACATAGAGCCTTGAATATGTATTCATCCTGTCCTTGAATTTATATTCAGCAAATTCTATCCACATAAATAAGCATTTCTGTATTTTACCAGCAAAATCCAGCAGGAGACAGAAAACAGAAGTTCCATTCAAAATAAATATAGAAAGTAAAAGTATTTGGGAATCTACCAAGACACTAATAGGAACTATATGAATCTGTCCCCAAAACTCGTAAGTAAGGTCTTTCCCCATCCAAAGTGGGGTGGGAATTGGAGGGGAGGAGACCAAGACTGACCACTAATCAATTCCTTTTCAGGGGTGACTCTTCTGCTAAAAGCTCAAATCTCTCATTTCCATCTAACCATATGACTTTACACAAACGTCAGAGGATGTAACTAATTCCCTCAGACTTACTCTGCAAGCTAGGAAGATTTCCAGACTTTGTTCATATCTAGTGAATAACTGAGATGTGTTCTCACTTGATAATGTATCAGGATCTAGCATCTTGACACCTAATTTGGGTAAGGTTAGATTGATTCACTCATTCAATCACCTTCTCACAAAATTATCAAGGGGGAGGTAGGCAGACAGAGGGGAACTTTGAGAGACTAAATAACTGATCAATGAATGAAATGACCAGGCAGGATTCTAGAAGGCATGAAGAAGCATGCTACCCTACCATCATACTAAGTCATTTCAACATTCTTATTGATCCATCTTCAAATATCCTAACTTGCCTCTGATGGGATCACTAATCTACCAGAGTTCCCCACCTCTTGTATGTTAGGCTACTTCTTTCCCTAAAAGGAAAGAAAGCTGTTCCCAAGATTAATGAGCCTAGGGGCTAAGGTTTAAACTGTGTCCTAGTGACTTCTGGTCATATTGAGGTAACTTCCCAGTCACCGAAGGATAAAGGTTAACCCACCTGGAGTTGGTCTTTTTGGATTTGTTGTATGATTCAAGGTCACAAGTCACTACAACTTGTCCTGTTGACCAGACCCAGTTCCATTGGAATCAAGGGAACAAGTCCATTCAAGTTAAGTGCTGCGGTATCCTTGTTTAATATCTTTTCTATGCTATGGCTAAATAAATTTCCTTTTATTAATTATTGAATGACATGTACTACCAGTGTCTCATTTCATTGAAATATCAAACCCAAAGTAATAAGCTTGAATCGGGCTTGCACATTACATTTTCAATTCTTCAATTCCTCCTCTTTACCTCAGCTACATAACGGTGCTCATACCTTTAATCTTGCCATCACCCACAAGTATCCTATTTTATTCTTCACCAGCTCTGAAGTCCATTTATCTATTCATTTTTAATGGTTCTGTCTTTCTTTTTTGTGTTTTATGACCCCTATCCCCGTTCTTCATCTCCACTATGACCTGTCTTCCCCCCAGTTCTTTCCCAGATCATCACCCTTATCCCAGTTCGTTCTCCTTCTTTCCCTATCTTGACCTTTTTGTAAGCCAACTCTATTCAGCATTATTCTCTATTGACAAATCCTTTTCTCCCATATCCAATTGATTATCCCTTGCCAAATTCTGACCATTTGCCTTCTTTACTCCTAGTCGTGTACTATTGAGGGAATGGGAAGAAATTACTATACTTCTCCCCTTCAGAGGTGATGGACTCAAGATACAGAATAAGGGATATATTTGTGGACATGGTCAATTCAGGACTTTCATACATATTGATGTGGAGGGCTTTATTTTTCACTGTTCTTTTCCCACCAGGGTGTGGGTTGAAGGATAAAGAGAATTGAGAATAGGATAGTAATAAAAAAAAGTTATAAAGAATATATAAACACAGAAAATAGGACCGAAGGAAGGTCATAATGAATCACAAATAGGGTACCGCTGAAAGTTACATATTGAATTTATTATATGTTCATATAGTATATAATATATAATTTGTTTCTATAAATATATATTTAGCAATAAAAGCATGCTGTACACAGAGACAGTTTCATATCTAATCTTTTTCTGTTCTTTTATTATGGAACTATACATTTTATTTGTGTTTTAAGTTCATAATAAAACAAAACTTTTCAACAAAAATTATTTAGAACTGTAGTCTTCAATATTTTTGTTTATATATTACTATCAGCACAAAAAAGTTTGAGCATGTCCCTACTATATATATATGTTAATTATTAGTTATATTTCTACTATGTATTTGATATTTTATTATATGTTTTATTTTATGTATATGCATGTTAGCTATACTCCACTAATAGTTATAGAATTATAAAACACACAAAAATAGAAAATAAAAAAGAATGGGATAACGATGAAATAATATTTAAAGTTAGAGTAAATAAGGAGCCACTGAAATTCATTGATTACACAAATGAATGATTAAACTTGCATTTTAGGAAATCACTTTGGTAACTCTATGGAGAATAAATTGGAGAGGGGTGTGGGTTGGGTCAGAGAAACCATTCTCTCCAGGGACTGATACAATATAAGGGAGTATGTGTACCTAAAGATTGGGAAGAAATGTTTGTACATCTGTTCTTTCTATAACTTCTCTGTAAATACCCCGTTGTAAAAGCTAATTGATGAAAATTGGTTAAATGATGCTGGGGAGCTAATCATTAGGACAGTGATATAAGGGAGATTCTGACTGTCACTAGTCATAGATATTGGGGAGGACACCTTGGACTAGGTGCTTCCGTCAAAGTATTAAAGAAGAACCCATAACCCCTTAAGGGTACCCTTAGAAGGGACTGTAACTGGCCGTGAACTTATGGCGACCTGACTTGTCACTTCAAGAAGGTACTGCAATAAGGACCCCCAGAGTTCAAAAGACTATATAATCAAAATCAACACATAGAAAGCAGCTAACTGGGCATTCAACATTCCAGACTGATAGTCCCTCATATCTCCAACAAATGGAAGTGCATTCCCCCTCTTCTCCAGATGGGCTAGGTTTTCCAATTTACCGTTCCAGTACTCCCCTTCTTGCACCCTACATTCCAGTCACACCGAAGTACTAGCTATTACTAGATCTGTCATCCTGCATTCTCCTATCTCCATGTATGTATTCAGACTCTTGCTCATGTCTAGATTACCTCAATTTCTGTGATTTTTATTATGATCCTTGAGAGAGCATTCTTCCTAAATTTTCTTTGTGTAGACTTTTCTTTTGTCCTTGTTATAGTTTACCTTAGGTTATGCATAGTTGTGTATGTAACAGATTTACCCTTGTGTATCACTGATTCCTTTCAGGCAAGGAACTGGGCAGTTTCCACCTCTGTGTCCTTAGTATTAGCAGAGAACTTGACATATGTTGGCATATAATAAATGCTTGCTATTGAATTTAATTTGGCTGCAAAAAACCCCATCTTTTTGATGTATAGTCCATATAAGTGCTGAGGATTCTTATTCCAACTCCAACTCTCACAGATGAGTCTCAGGACCTAGAACAAGGCTAATTTTCCTCCTCAAGGTCCAAGAGTGAATCTCTAATGCCATTAACTGGAGCCTCCATTGGTGTGCTTAACAAGATTATTAGTGAAGAATCATTTAGGTTGCCAGTCTTAAAAAGTTTCAAAAGGAATATTTACTAAGGTGATACAGTGAGGACAATTGGTACACAACATTCCGTCCACCCTAAGTCTGTGGTGCTTTCTTACAAGTACATTCCCTCCCTAGAAAGAATAGATGGGATCCTGGCAAGTAAGAACACTCTTAGGAAAATTAAACTCTTAACATTACAGCAATGAAGGGATAAAACAGTAGATGCTGCTAGAAAGCAAGCTAAGCTGTCAACCAAGCAAAATCTAATAAGATGAAACTTGATAGGAACAAATGTGAAGCTTAATACTAATAGGTTTTAAAAAAAATTAACTATATGAATTTTAGGGGAGAGGAAGAAGGAAGGAATTGGTGGCATCAATGGACTGTGGGATTAATATGAGTTCATTGTGTAATGACTACTAATAATGGTAAGGTCATCTTATATAGTTTCCAGCATATGTAGTGTCCAGTTGTAGATGCCACATTTTAGAAGAAGTATTTGCTTCCTACAGTCCAGAGGAGAGTGTCTAGTATAGTAAGAGAACCAAAATCCATGCCATGTGAAGACTGAAGGATGTGAGGATATTTAATCTGCAGAAGATAACTTTTAGCAAAGGATGTGTAACCTGAATGAGTACCATAGCTATCTTTGGTTTTTTGAAGGATTGTCATGTAAAGGATTTAATTTGTTCTGCTTAATAGCAGAACCAGTGATATAGCTAATGGATGGAAATTACAGGATGTAGATTTTGGCTTGGTACAAAGGAAGACTTCACAGTTAGCAAAATGGATCGCTATAGGAGTTGGAGAATTCCCTCTTACAAGTGGTCTTTAAATGGAATTGGATAACCACTTATTGAATATACTGTTGAAGAGTTTTTTGTATAATAGGAGATTGGCCAGGAAGGATCCATTCCTTCAACCATGCGCAGTCTGTCCCACATTGTGCCAACACACATGAGTGCTTGGGGACCTTGCTTCCAAGTAGAGGTATGGATGGAACTGCACTCTATGTCAGAGTATACACGGGTGTTCTGTGTGTATTTTCTATTCCCTTTCTAGATTATACTTAAAAATCTTTTTAAGCAATTCTGGAATCAGAACTGGTTGTACATACAAAAGGCTCCTAGGATTTTTTCTCTTTCCCTCTGGCTACTAAGGTTAAAATAACTCTTAAATCCAGAGAGCTTGTGGTGTTCTAAAGTTCCCCCAAATCCTATGAGTGTATAGGCTTATAGACAAGTCTGTGCTTGGAAGGGTACCTTTTCATGTTTGATTGATTTTCTTGTACCTTAATCCAAATTTTTTATGTAATAACCTTTCTACTTGTTGAAATAGAAGATGTAAGGGGCAGGTAACAAGCAATGAAGTATTAAGAATTTAAGTGGTTGCCTTCAGAGCTTGAAAAGAATGTGAAACCCTGAGTTCGTATCCAGATTACAAGGAATTATAAGTGTAATTGGTACATCTGTACCTTACAAAATGATTCACCTCTTTCTGACTTTAAAGGATAAATAGAAAGGAAGTGTAAAGAAATTTTTATACTTTTCTGAGGTGTGGATAAATTTCTCTATCAGCTTCATAGAATTTTAAGGTGGCTAGCCATAGCTAGCTGAAGAATCATCCATTTCCATAGTGCCCTGAAAAAGCAACAGTAAGTCTGTCATCTATGGCAGTCAAGAAGAAAGCTAGCTAGAAGAATAAACCAGTTCTTGAGAGGAAACCATTTTCACCTCCTCCAAAGTGCAGAAGAGAAGGGGAAGATTTTCTTGTTTTCCACTCCCACTGGGAATGACATTTTGTAGAACAGCAACTTAGCCACAGCAGAAAGTGGGCCGAGAGAGTCCACCTGCAGAGTTGAGTTAATCCATGGGAACTTGAGCAGGGACATGGAACCTAGTAACCTAGTGGAGTAACACATGCAGCAAAATAGTGAAGATATCACAGCGGTGTGTGTGTGTGTGTAAAACAAGGGCCCAACAGTGCTACAGGTATGAGTTGTCTTGCCCTTGTGTGTGATGCTTTTCCTGGTGTACCCTGTGAGTGTCATTGTCTCCACCAACGCTTTTGTTGTCTGGGTGAGAGTGTAACCTACATTTATGGATTAGGGATAGTTTCTTATTATCACTTTTTGTGATATGCCAGTACAGAAAATGACTTTACTTTGAGCTGTTTGTGTAAAATGATTTACTGTTAATGGTAAATATACCAGTACATGAACAACAGTTTTAGAAATACAGACCCAACAGAATGCCCTGAACCTGGAGTAGTCAGCCTAATTTGTGTCTGATTTGGGGGGATAGCCATAGAGGTGAATATTATAAATAAGGAAACTGAAAAGCATAGTAATTATAATGCACTAATCAAAGGAGTAAGGTTAGAGTATATGATGCCTTTCTTTTCAGCGATAACAGGAAGCTTTGAAAGAATGTTATACCACATAAAAATTCAAAATTACTAAATGAACTCCCCCTCACCCATATAAAAAGGGTACCCCTTTCAGATATCGATCATTTTGCTGATGGGAAAGGATGAAATCAAGGACAGTTGTCAAAGAAACAGTGAAAACAGTAACCACTCAGAGAAAATGGTGAAGATGTTGAAGTTTCTTGTTTCCCATCACTGAATTTGGAAACTAATTTTATGAGGACTTTAAGTTAATAGCTACAAAATTCTAGTCCCCAGAACTATAGGATGCCCTACTGTAGGTGTTAGAAATGTGGATTTTGATTTATCTCTATGAAATAGAAATGAATGATTGCATTAGAGAGACCCTAATTTGGACCACTAGAGTAGCTGAGTTTAGGCTTCCAGAACACTCAAAACTCAGAAGAACTCACCAGAATGGAGGCTAAGCTAGGAAGATCTGACTGGAAGAGGAAAGGTTTTACTTGCACTTCAACCAATTGCATAAGAGTTGGAGATTCTTCAGAGCTTAATCATGGGGACAGACCTAACAAAGCTCTGTAGATCCTTGGTTTAGAGTTTCTACCTTTTCTAAAAGAGGAAAACACTAATTCTACAGCATAGAAGATGGCACAAAGAAAGCGGTCAGCAAGGAGGTGCCTCTGCCCAACAGGAGAACAGAAGAGAAGTAGCCTTACCCATCAGTGAATTATTATACAGTTTCTTCCTAATGAAAAAAAAAAAGGAAATCCAGGCCAGTCTAGGAATGTAAGTTGCTCCAAGCATATGTTCCCTACACATGTATCTCCTTGTTCTGTAAGATTGGCTCAGTGTCCCCCTTCAGACACCATGTACATCAATGAAATAGTGTGTCCCTGGCTTACAGGCTAGCAGGAATGTTATTTCTATCGTTTGTATTAATAATAGTAATTGTCTTCTGCTTAGCAAATGTTTCTGATTAAGAGTTACTGGAATTCATCTTGGCTTTGTTAAATTAATTGAAGCTTACCGGATTGAGCTTAGGAGATATACAATACTATAGTGGGAGTATTTCTTTTACCAGAGTTAGCCCTTGAATCTTCTAAGTTCAAGGGACCTGTGGTAGGAAGGGTGAGTTGTGATAGTAGCAGGAACCTACTGGGACTAATTGGGAAGAGCTCAGCAGAGCCAGTTATTCCATTTTCATTGTGAACGTTTATAACTTAGAAATCAGCAAACACTACAATTTCAGGCTTGATTTACTGTTGTGCTGATTGTCTATCTGCGGCCTCAAGGCCGTATGTGGCCTTCTAGGTCCTCAAGTGTGGCCCTTTGACTGAATCCAAACTTCACAGAACAAATCTCCTTGATAAAAGGATTTGGTTTGTAAAACTTGGACTCAGTCAAAAGGCTGCACCCAAGGACCTAGAAGGCCACATGTGACCTTGAGGCCGTAGGCTCCCCGCCCCTGACTCTAGACCTGAGAAAGTGGGGAAAAAAGTTAATCATTTAAAGAAAAATATGTTGTGAGTACATTTTTTCACAGTCAGCCAGTTGTTAAATATTTACCAGCATATTCTGGGTAGTTGCCACCACCTCTGAAACTTTCATCGACATGAAAGTATGAGTGCAGGTCAGGTGAGCTAGTCAAAGCAGAGAAAACTTAGAGAAAAGGTGGGGAAGGGCAGTCAGTGCAAGTTCTGAGGTCTCCTCTCAGATCTTACCAGATGTCTGTTCAGATATCAGCTTTTCTCTGAGCTCGGCTCTGTTATGGACTTTGCTCTGCCATCCTGTGCGCCTTAATTTTAGCTAGCCTTGTGGTCCAAAAGAGGGTCTCTTTTGGATAACTCCCATTTATGTCAGAGTGATAAAACAAAATCTGCATTTCTACCATACCACACAGCTAGCCAATATATATTTGTCCTAGGGACCAGGATTTCTCAACTTTTTAACTTCCAAGCCCTCATGCAGTTTTGATGCTGGAAAACAAGACATGTCAACCACTTTTTCTCTGCGTGTCATTTCTCTGTGGAGAAAATTTTTCTGTTTCTCCCGCCACTCTTTGTTTCTGCACTTTCCATTAACATACTTTCCAAATCCATAATGGACAGATCAAGTTCAGGAGAGATAGCGTATTTCCTTCAAGTTATTCTGTTGGGCCAGTATTTTTGGCATACGATATAAAGCAAAATGCTCACTTTTTTAAAAGATAAATTATAATGAGTGTTTTTTGTATTATTTTAAGGCACTTAAATATTTTTAATTTTAAAAGCAAAAAAACCCCATTTAATAACACTTTTAATGTACAAATTATCAAACTATTTTTATTTCCATAAAAAAATCCCTGTAACATACATTGATCTTATTCATTAGCTGAAAAGAACTTGTACTTAAATACAAAACTAATAATGGGCCTTTAAAATATCATGTTGATAATTTTTGCACACACCCCTATGGGCCAGCGTGGTGGCTCTTCTATCTGATAGGCTTTCCCCACACCTTAGTATAATACAAAGTTCTCTATTTTCTATCATTCTTCCTCAGCAGTCTTCTAAGTGCCAAGCTGCCGAAATGAACAGTTTTTAAAATGTTCTTTCTGTTTAATCTGGGCTCCTGCTTCCTGGTTCCTGAATGAATTTGCTATGCATTTTTGTGAGAAAATAAGGAACAAAAAAAAAAGATACTCTAAATATCCCACAGTTTCCCCTGGGAGTTAACATCAGCTTCGTTCTCTTCTCCAGGTTGTCACCAGTCATTAACTTCAACCACGAAAGGGTCTTTTACGTTTATTTTGCCACTATTCGTAATCACACAGTCTGTAAGTGGGCGGTCTTGCTCATCTGTTGGCTGGAGTTCTATGGAGTGTACTACAGCCTAGGAAAAAGGGCAAGGAGGGAAGAGACACAGCTTGATTTACTTTCAAACCAAAGTTTGGAAAAACATCACCAAAGCTATCACCTCAATTCAGAGGGCGCACATGGAAATAGACAGGTATCCCACGCCTGACAAAAAGTTGCCTTTTGCTTTCCAGTGAAAAAGCACTTGGTTTTCACGAGTGAATTCTACTTGCATGCCATAACACAATGGAAGAGGGGTCTTCAACTCATGATAGTGGCTTACTAAGCACACTATAAGTTAAGCACAAACACAAAGTAATGGGACAGGGAACAAATTTCAAAGCAAAACCGTCAAAATAATTGTATTTCCTAAGACACACCAATGGGATTTCTGAAGGGTAATTTGAAAAAAATTAATCTGCCCACTTAGAACTGGATCTGTACATGGCAAATAATGTCAGCTACAGCTAGTGTAAATCTCTGCTAAATAGTTATATCAAATGTATAGACTAATCATCCTTAATGGGAACTACTCCCAAGAATCTGAGTAGAATTCACATTTAAACAGATAACTTTTGGAAACTAGTCTGTATATATGACACCAAGACCATTAACATGTCTTTGAAATGAAAATGCAGATTCTTTCATCACAATGTATCTTCCATTTTTCCTTTCATTTCTATATTTCTTATAAAGTGCTCAACTGTCTTTAACTTCAATGACCACAACTTCTCTATCCCTTTCCATGGTTAAAGTATTAGCTGCAAATTAATCAGTTTTTCAAGAAAAGGTCAAACAAGGTAGATACATTTACTGCTAAGTATGTTTAAAATTAAATGAGATAACATGACTCATTAATATAATACTAAAAAAAGCTTCTCCAATTACCATTCCATCGATGACTTTTCCAAATACTACGTGTTTTCCATCCAACCAGGTAGGCTTGGTCACAGTAATAAAGAACTGAGAACCATTGGTATCTGGTCCAGAATTTGCCATGCTGACCCATCCAATGCCATAATGCTTGAGCTTAAAGTTCTCATCTGGAAAGTTGCCTCCATAGATACTAGTACCTAAAATATACATAAGCAAATAAAGGTAAATATATCTACATATAGGATATAGGGAGGGATTTTTTTCTTTGACAGAATGTACTAGAGGGAAAGTCAAGTACACTCTTTAGGAAGTTGGTTGGTTTTAGAACAAATGATACCTGATTTTTCAATAGCCATCATTTAGACATGAAAATGAATATACAATTCTTTACGTGTAGATCAGTTTTTAACATCACTTACTAAAAATTAAACACAACATACATCCCTCCAAATCAAAAACTAAAGAAAACTATAAATAAATTTGGCCCTCTCTATTTTTAAAAAATAGCTAGAGAAAATGAAACCATTGTAGATTTTTAACCTGAAGAACTAAGCAGTTTTTCCAAGCAGAGAAAGCATGAAATATTAGGTATCCAAAATCCATGTATAAAAATATTTAGTTCACATTACAGAATTTTTCTCAGTGGAGATATGCATAATTAAATGGTCATGCTGAAAGGAAGAAGTTCCTTCAGTTTATAACTTTATTGATTTTGGCAGAGAAAAAAACAAGAATATGATTAAGAAAGGGGGTAGAAGAAGAAAAATAAAAATGCAGGAATGAATCAGATAATAATATCATTTGCTGGAAAAACTATCTCAGTAATGGAATGCCATATTCTTTCTTCAGAAGGTGCTAATTCCAGCTTACTGTTATTACAGCATGGAGTCAAAAGATTTGGGTTCAAACTCCATCTCTGCCATTTGCTACCTGTGTAACCATGGGTAAGTCTCTTAAGCATTCTGAACCTTAATTTCTTCATCTGCAAAATGAAAGGTTAGATTGGATGATTTTTAATCATCCAATCTAAGAAAACTGACAAAATTTCTTTACTTTGCATACTAGTGAAATAACAGTGTTCTGTGTCTTCTCTAGCAACTTCTTATCTGCTGGATGCTGTATTGTATTGTATTTCATGGCTAAGCCCTTTGTATGACTCTAAATCTTTCAGGATACCTTCTGCATTTAATATTATATTTAAATGATTTTTAATTTTCTTTTCAGATTCTGTAGCCTGGGAACTTTCAAAATCAAGGGAAGAAATTGACCCTTGTTCAAGGTCTGTGCATGTAAAAACTTTAATTACATTTCCCCATGTTAAATTATCCTCTATCTGAGAGACTCTTTGGTTCATAAAATGTCCCTAGGGGAGAGGTGGAAAGACAGGTGAAAAGTTGGCCATAGTAGACCTTGTAGCTGTCACCTGCCCCTGAGTGAAGCCAAGCCAGGAGACGGCAGTAGTAACAACCAGAGAGGACAATAGATTGTACTGTAAAGTTCATTTTTAAGTCAATTGTTTGAAACAACATATTTTCTTAAAAGTAAAAAAAGTGCTATATAGATATTATACAAAGGAACTTAAGTTCTCAGAATGGTCAACAGAAACCTATGTTGTACTATTCTGAGAAAGCTTCAAGTATGGTCCCTGGAATGGTCTGATTTCCAAGAAGCAGCCTTGCTAAGAGAAGACAGTGTATTATTTATGCAGGTGATGAATTACTTGGCTATTGTCATGAAGCAAAAAAAAAAAATTAAATATTACACTTAGGCCTGGGAGACTTCCTTCTGGTGGCAGAGTAGTGGAAAATTAGAGAGGATACTAAGAAGCCGATAATTTTTACATAAGTTATAAACTTATTACATAATATAATAATAATAATAAATAATAATAATATTATAATAATATCAATATTATTTATTTATTTATATCTGTATATATTATAAATATATATTTATTTATTTAATATATATAAATATAAATATATAAATATATATTTATTATTATTATATAAAATATAATTATATAATATAATTATTAATATAATAAATATAATTATATAAAATATATTATTATATTATAAATATATATATTATAAACATATGTTTATTTATTTAATATATAAAAATAATAATAATATAATAATAATATTACATATTACATAAGTTTTTACATAATTATTACATAATTTTTACATAAGTTATAAACTTATTTACATAAGTTATAAACTTATTATTAACTGTTAGATACTTAGATATAAGGTTACTGTTCAATACTGCTAGAAGAAGAAAATCACAGAAATGTGAGTGAAGCTGTGTGATGTGGCAACCAAGAAAGCAAATGACATTTTGGGCTGTACTGAGAGGCCTCAACTCCCAGATCGAAGGCCCAGATGGTTCCTCTAATCCACTCAAACTGCCTCCAGAACATCTTATCCAATTATATGCACCATAGCCTAAGAGCGACTTTCATAAGCTAAAGAGCATTCAGAGGAGGTCCGTGAGGATGGTCAGTCAGCTATGAGCCTTTATTAAGCACTAACTATATGCTGGGTTACTGTGCTAAGCACTGATACACTTACAAAAAAGGCCCTGCCCTGAGGGAGCTTACATTCTAACTGTGGAGATAACATGCAAAAACTACATGCAAACAAGAAAAAGAGAAGGTAAAATGAAACTTCTCTCAAAGCAAAGGTACTGGCACTAAGGGACTGGGCAAGGAATCTTGCGAGAGTAGGATTTTAGTGAGACTTAAGCTAGAAAACAGAGATGAGGAAGGAGAGCATCTTAGACATGGAGGGACAGTCACTGAAAATGTCCAGAGTCAGGAGTTGGAGCATCTTTTATGAGGAATCATATTAAGCCACTTACCACTGGATTGAAGAAATCATAAAATTAGAAAACTGAGGTATAAACAGACTAGAAAGATAGAAGGGCCCTGGTCATGAAGGGTTTCAAAAGCCAAACAGAAGATGCTATCTTTGGTCCTGGAGATGAGAGGAGCCACTAGAACTTACTGAACAGGGATATGACCTGTACTTCAGGAGATCAGTTTAATAGGAGGTTATACTAGAGCCGGGGAAATACTAGGGCAGGGAGACCCGCCAGAAGGCTATTGCAATAGTTCAGTGGTGAGGGGATAAGGGTCTGCACAGAGCAATGTCAGAGGAGGGAACAGTTGTATGTGTCGCAAAAGGAAAAGGAACAGAACTTGGCAAGAGATGGGATGTGTGGGATAAGCAGCAGTGGGCTGAGGATGGTGCTTAGGTTGTGAGTGGCAGGAAGGTGATGGGCTTGAGTCCAGATTGTATGAGGATTAAGTGAAGGAACTGAGAGTATTGAGACTGGAGATGAAATCACTCAGTTGTGTTATACAGTGTTGTTGTTATCATATAAAGTGGTCTCCTGGTTGTATTCATTTCATTCGTCATCAATTTATGCAATGATCCTTCATGACTCCAAGGCTCTGATGATGAAACATGCTTTCCATTGCAGAAAGGTAATAGATTTAGATTACAGAATGAGATATGACATGTGCATATGTGTGTGTGTGTGTGTATCACACATACACATGTGCACTGAATATATGTATATACATATGTAGATGGGTAGGTAGGTATAGAGCCATTTAGGGAATTTATTTTGCTTGATGATGCATTTTTCTTTTTTTTCCAGTGTGGTGGAAATAGGGTAGAAGAAAGATAGATTTCGTTTTTTTTTAAATACGTCAGTGAGGATGTGAAATGTTGCATGCATTTTTGGATGTGGTCACTTAGTTTTACTTACCAGTTTTACTTTTTTTTGTACAAAGATGTCTAAAAAAGTGAAAGTAATCTGTTTGTAATGTAAAGATAAATCATATCAATACAACTTTTAAAGAGAATAAAATATTCAGTAAGGACATGATATCTGTGTTTATGTATTTTAAGGATTATTCCTGTGGAAGAGGAATCAGATGTGTTCTGTTGGTTACAAGGATACAGAACCAGGAACAAAGAGCGGCAGTTACAAAGAGGCAGATGTGGCTTGATGTCAAGGAAAAATACTCCCCAACAATTAGACCTGTCCAGAAGTCAAATGGGTGGCTGCCTCAACAAGTTCTACCTCCTGGGCCCTCTCCAAGCAGAGCTGGATGACTGCTTATCAGGTACGTTACAGCAGGGATCCCTTTTGTGTGTGTACCAGACTGGACAAACTCTGAGGTCTTCTAGTTCTCATAGTCTGAATTTTGTCAGTCTCACTATAAAGGAAAGCAGAAAATAGAGGAAGCTGCATTTAAGTGAATAGATGATTCAAGGGGAAGTAAAGAGTTACTAGACTTGGCCATCTCATACTGCTATTCTCATGACAAACATAAATAAAAATTATTATGAAGATAATTTCTAATTGTAAACTAAGACCTATTGTAGAGACTCCTTTAAGAACTAAAGCACAAGAGGAGCCAAGATGGCGGAGTAGAAAGACTCACGTATGCTAGCTCCGAACCCACAGCCCATATATTTCCTGCAAAAAGAACTCCCCACAAATTCTGGAGCAGTGGAACCTGCGCAGAAACACACTGGAAGAGATTTCCATTCCAGAGAGCCCTGAAAAACCGACACCAAAGGTCTGTCACGCACCAGACAGCAGAGCCCACCCCTGTGCTGCCCTGGCTGCGAGGCCCCAGAGAAGCAGATCTGAGCAGGCTTCAGGAACGGAACCTCCGGTGGCCGGGAAGGTCCCTCCACCCACAGGCGCTATAGGTCAGGGAGGGAGACTTCTGGGCTGGCCGAAAGGGGAGCGAGGTGTCTCCATGACTCGGGCCCCCTCGGGAGGCAGCGGCGGAGGGAGTGGTGGCGGTCCAGGACTCCCGGAGCAGCAGGCAGAAGTTCAGGGCCATTACTGAAGGTCTCTGCATAAACCCCCTGAGGGAACTGAGCCTGGGAGACAGCCCTGCCCCCACCCCAGTACCAGAACTTAAGCTCACATTGAATAGCAGCCGTGCCTGCCGCGGAAAGCCCATTTGAATCTCAGACCCCAAGCACTAGCTGGGTGGATATAGGCAGGGTTGGACAGGAATATCAGAAGTCAAGTAACTGGCTGGGAAAATGCCCAGAAAAGGGAAGAAAAATAAGACTATAGAAAGCTACTTTGATGGGGTTCAGATGTTCCCGCCTTTCAATTCTGATGATGAGGAACAATTCTTACCATCAGGGAAAGACGTGGAGGTCGGGGCCTCTGTATCCCAGACATCCGAGGTGGATGGCCGGTGGGCTCAGGCCATGGAAGAGCTCAAAAAGGATTTTGAAAATCAAGTTAGACAGGTGGAGGAAAAACTGGGAAGAGAAATGAGAGAGATGCAAGAAAAGCATGAAAAACAGGTCAATACCTTGCTAAGGGGGACCCAAAAAAATGCTGAAGAAAATAACACCTTGAAAAATAGGCTCACGCAATTGGCAAAAGAGGTTCAAAAAGCCAATGAGGAGAAGAATGCTTTCAAAAGCAGAATTAGCCAAATGGAAAAAGAGGTTCAAAAGCTCACTGAAGATAATAGTTCTCTCAAAATTAGAATGGAACAGATGGAGGCTAATGACTTTCTGAGAAACCAAGAAATCACCAAACAAAACCAAAAGAATGAAAAAATGGATGTGAAATATCTCATGGGAAAAACAACTGACCTGGAAAATAGATCCAGGAGAGACAACTTAAAAATTATGGGACTACCTGAAAGTCATGATCAAAAAAAGAGCCTAGACATCATCTTCAATGAAATTATTGAGGAAAACTGCCCTGATATTCTAGAACCAGAGGGCAAAATAAGTATTGAAAGAATCCATCGATCACCACCTGAAAGAGATCCAAGAAGAGAAACTCCTAGGAACATTGTGGCCAAATTCCAGAATTCCCAGGTCAAGGAGAAAATATTGCAAGCAGCTAGAAAGAAACAATTCCAGTATTGTGGAAATACAATCAGGATAACACAAGATCTAGCAGCTTCTACATTAAGGGATTGAAGGGCATGGAATAGGATATTCCAGAAGTCAAAGGAACTAGGACTCAAACCAAGAATCACCTACCCAGAAAAACTGAGTAGAATACTTCAGGGGAAAATATGGTCTTTCAATGAAACAGAGGACTTTCAAGCATTCTTGATGAAAAGACCAGAGCTGAAAAGAAAATTTGGCTTTCAAACACAAGAATGAGAAGAAGCATGAAAAAGTAAACAGCAAAGAGAAGTCATAAGGGACTTACCAAAAGTGAACTGTTTACATTCCTACATGGAAAGACAATATTTGTAACTCTTAAAACTTTTCAGTATCTGGGTAGTTGGTGGGACCACACACACACATACACACACATGCATGCACATACAGAGACAGAGAGCACAGAGTGAATTGAATGGGATGGGACCATATCTTAAAAGAAATTAAGGTAAATGGTGAGAGAGAAATGTAGTGGAAGGAGAGAGGGTGAAATGGAATGGGGTAATTATATCTCATTCAAGAGGCAAGCAGGAGACTTTTTAGTGGAGGGAAAAAGAGGAGAGCTGAGAAAAAAACAAGATGTTTACCGTCATCACATTCAACTAAAGGAAGGAATAAAATGCACACTCATTTTACTATGAAAACCTATCTTACAATACAGAAAAGTGGGGAAGAAGGAGATAAGCAGGGTGGAGGGGGATGATGGAAGGGAGGTCAATGGGAGGAGGGAGCAATTTGAAGTCAACACTCTTGGGGAGGTACAGGATCAAAAGACAGAATAGAAACAATGGGGGGCAGGATAGGATGGAGGGAAATACAGTTAGTCTTACACAACACGACTGTTATCGAAGTCATTTGCAAAACTACACAGATAGTGGCTATATTGAATTGCCTGCCTTCCCAAAGGGAATGGGTGGGGAGGGAGGGATGGGGAGAATTTGGAACTCAAAGTTTTAGGAACAGCTGTTTAGTACTGTTCTTGCTACTAGGAAATAAGAAATACAGTTAATGGGGACTAGAAAGTCACCTAGCCCTACAGGAGAAAATAGAAGATGGGGACAAGAGAAGGGAAGGATGATAGAAGAGAAGGCAGATTCGTGATAGGGAAAATTAGAATTCTCGGTGTATTGGGGTGGGGGGAAGGGGACAAAAGGGGAGAAAATTTGGAACCCAAAATTTTGTGAAAATGAATGTAAAAAGTTAAATAAATAAATTTATATCAACATAAAAAAAAAGAACTAAAGCACAAGAACTAAATAATTAAAAGAATTAAAGCTCCCACAGTAGAGGTGATGCTAGGTGAAGCAAGGGGTGGGGAGGAATCTGGTAGCTGGAAGCAGATACCCCATGCCCACCCTCTCATTGTCATGCAGCAGTCCAGAGACAAGAAAACATTGAAGGTAACCTAAGCAGTGATACTCGAAAAAGTAAGAATATGGGGAGAAGGAAGATCTAAAAAGGGGGATGGGAATTACTTTTAGAACATATCCCAGTGGAATTCTGAATACCTTGGAGGAGGAGGAGCTACTTTACAAAGTTTGAGCTCTGTTAGACTGAAGCCTCTGGACCCAAACTCTGTTGTATCTATGTCGCTCTGAGGCAGGGAAACAAGATGCACCCCAGATATCTGCCCTCTATCCTGATCTTACCCCCACCCCTCTTTAAAACAAGCTAAAAATACTGGGGATGAGGAGTGGTCTCCAGGCTGGCCCTTCCTCTGAGGGTACCATAGGTCACATGTCCCAGTGACTATCCAATTGCTTAGATGAGGGAATTAGACATTTTATGAGTTTCCTAGATTCTAGAACCCAAGTGACCATTACACCAGAAAGCTCATACGTGAAGGACAAGCTTAAGCCCAGGTCCCATCTTGTGTGGTGCCCAAGTGACTGCCACAGTTACATTGGGACCCTTCCAGTCTATCCAATGGGTTGTAGCAACCCCTCCACTAAAGAGTGTCAAACTAATTGGAATATCAAATCTAGCCCAGGATGGAAGGTGGAAGGGGGGAAGGGAAATAACAAACTTGTGGGCTCCTTACTGGCCAAAATAAAAAGTCAACAGTTGTATGTCACTTGTGTACCTGTCTCCCTAAGGGAGAAATCCAATTGGAATAACATGGCTAGTCAAGCCTTCATCCAACAAATTCCCTCAATAGCATGATGGATCCATGCTCAAACTGACCATGGAAATGAATACACTGTGGAGGACCAGACTCACCGGCTCCTACTTCACCAAAGCAGAAGCCAAGGAAGAAAGGGCTGGTTGTATTTCCTGCCAACTTCATTGCCACACAGAAAGGGAAGCTTTAGGGAAGATCTCCCAAGGGGTCACAGTCACCATTTATTGACAAAGGGATTATGTAGGCTCTCTTTCATGACACCAGGGCCTGTGGTCACAGATGTAGGAGGGACCCTAAGCAAGGCAAGGAGTGGGGAGCAATCCATTAGAAATCAGTTGGTGAGAATATAGTTCCCATTTGAGATACTGGGACATGGGACTGGGGAGAGAACATTGTGGATCATGTCTACTGGACAGTCCATCCATAAAGACTGGTGGGAAAAGAAGTGACTACACCTAGGAGGGAAAATATGGACTGGTACGATGGATAACTCTAGACCCTGGTCTGTACCACTGTTGCTTTATTTCCATAGGCAATACCAGACACTGGATGGAAACCAATGGAGATGCTCAGATTCCCCATTCTCATTGTTCCTGTTGACCTATTTCATTTTCTTCTTGGTCTTTGATCTTGACCATCAACTATACTAGGTATATACCTCAAAAAGATCAAGAGAAGAAAAAGATCCACATATGCAAAAATATTTGTAGCAACTCTTTTTGTGGTGGCAATGAAGTGGAAACTGAGGACGTGTCCATCAGTTGGGGAATGGATGAACAACTTATCATATATGAATGTGATGAGAAAATTGATAAGATTTGAGGAAATGGATGACTTTAGGGAAACTTGGGAAGATTTGTATAAACTGATGCAGAATGAAGTGAACAGAACCCAGGAGAACAATTTACACAATAACAACACTATTGTAAAGACAAACAGTTTTGAAATACTTAGGAAGTCTGAGCAACATAATGACCAACTATGACTTCACAGGACTCCTGGTGAAACAAGCTTCCCACCTCCTGAGAGGTATTACATTCAGAGTTCAGATTAAGGTGGTTTTTTGTTTTGTTTTGTTTTTGACAAGCACAGTGCAGGATTTTATTTTACTTGACTATATGTGTTTATAAAAGGGGATCTATTTTTCTTGTTTTTAAAATGGTAGGAATAGGGGAGGAAGGAGGAGATAAAAGGTAAAACTTACTGGAAATAAAATTTAATTTTGAAAAGTTAGTTTGAATGTTGGCTTGAACAATAATTGCTATTGGCAATTGCAAGTTTGTGGTTTCAGGCTTAGGCAAAACTAAGTTTTTACATTATGGTGAGTAGGAAAGGCTTAAAAGATAAAATTACCTCCTGTGCCATCTCCAGCAGTAAAGTCTCCTCCTTGAACCATGAAGTCTTTGATCACACGATGAAATTTGCTTCCTTTGTATCCATATCCTTTCTAAAGAGAAAAATTTCAACTGCATATACAAGAGTTTTAAACTACTGAATAGATAAACCCTAGCATGTAGAGTTATACCTGAAATAAGAAAATGGCTCTAGATCTAGATGAACTAAGTGGATTCTTGTGATGATATATCAAGAATAGAAAACCCATAACTGACCTTAGCTAGCCCTGCTATTTCATATCTGTGTGACCGTGGATATATCTCCTCCTCTCTCCAGGTTTCAGTTTCTTCATTTGTTAAGTGAAGAAGTTGGACTGGACAAATCTGAAGGTGTTTTCTAGCTCTAACTTCTAGGATCCTATGAAATGGTAAGCTATGGAGACCAACAGTAATATAAGTAGGACTCAGTCTCCAAATTCCTGTCTTTGATTTTCTCTTCCCCTTGCTCCACCCATCCTCCATCGCCTCAACTCCTGGAATCTAAGGTCCCAAGAATGTCTGAAAAATACAAAAATTAAAAAGGAGGATCCGCCCAATAAAGAGTCACTGTTTCTTTACAGCTACACTTTTGGCATCTATTTTCCCATAGGCATATTTTTACTTTGAATGGTGGAAGTAAAATCCTAACTTGTATATAGTGAAAGAAAATAAAGCAGACATACTTCTCCAGTTGCCAGAGCAATGAAGTTCTCCACAGTCTTGGGTACAACTTTGCCAAACAAGCCAATTACAATTCTGCCCATGTCTTTATCTCCAATTCTTATGTCAAAGAAGACCTGTATATGTTAAAGGGCAGAGTAAAAGAACATAACACAGAAGAACCATATGAACACGATGCATAAAAATTATACCTCAGAATTAAACACACAGACATTTTTTGGTCTAGCAGTAATACAAAGAGAATGTCCTTTGAGGATATATAATTCTGATAATCTACAAACAACCATATAGTTTAAAATCATGGCACTTTTTAGAATATTTCATTTTATGGTTTTGAAGACTTATTCAAAACTCAGATTCAGCCATACTACAATCACAATATTCACTGATTCTTGTATTTCTTTATTCATAAATTCACCATTTATTAAGTCCTTTTTATGTGCAAAGAATGTTGTATGAGGTTCCAGGGGAAATCAAAACAGGTATTTGCTAAAATTCTATTTTCAGAAACCCAAGAATAAAAATTGGACCTGCAAAGGATATGAACAGGCAGTTTTCAGAGGAAGAAATTAAAGCTATCTATAGTCATATGAAAAAATGCTCTAAATCACTATTGATTGGAGAGATGCACATCAAAACCACTCTGAGGTACCACATCACACCTATCAGATTGGCTAACGTGACAAAACAGGAAGATGATAAATGTTGGAGAAGATGTGGGAGAGTTGGAACACTAATTCATTGTTGGTGGAGCTGTGAGTTGATCTAACCATTCTGGAGAGCAATTTGGAACTATGCCCAAAAGGCTACAAAAATGCGCACACCCTCTAACCCAGCAATATCTCTTCTAGGATTGTGTCTCAAAAGAGATCATAAAAATGGGAAAAGGTCTCATTTGCACAAAAATATTTATAGCAGCTCTCTTTGTGGTGGTCAAGAACTGGAAATCAAGGGATGCCCATCAATTGGGTAATGGCTGAACAAGTTGTGGTACATGAATGTAATGGAATACTATTGTGCTATAAGAAATGATGAACAAGAAGACTTCAGAGAGACCTGGAAGGACTTATATGATCTGATGCTGAGTGAAAGGAGCAGAACCAGGAGAACTCGGTACACAGCAACAACCACAGTGTACAAGGAATTTTAGTGCTAGACTTAGTCCTTCACAGCAATGCAAAGACCTAAATAATTCCCAATGGACTCTTGAGGCAAAATGCCTTCCACATTCAGAGAAAGAACCATGGAACTGGATCGCAGAAGGAAGCAGACCATTTTCTCTTGTATTATGTTTTGTTTTGTTTTTTTTCATGGTTTCTCCCATTCATTTTAATTCTTCCATGCAATATGACTAAGGTAAAAATATGTTTAGTAAGAATGGATATGTAGGACCCATATAAGATTACACACCATCTCAGGGAGGGAGAGGGGATTAAGGAGGAAAAAAGGAGGGAGGGAAAGAGAGAAAATCCAAGATGTATATACGGAAGTGATTGTAGAAAACTGAAAACAAATTAATAAAAATAATAAAAAATTAGGCCTGGATGTTATTATCTGTTTTCAAAGGTTATATATCCAAATACTGACAGGGGAAAAAGTGCTGAAGAAGGAAAAAGAAGCAAAACACCCACAGCTATCATCCAGACTTCTTTATTTTTTGTAACTTCCAACAATGTCAAGAACCCAGTGGGCATTCAATGCGCATTTTCTGACCCATGGACCACAGATACCCTTCAGAATTGGATGGTCCCTCGCTGATAGAAACACAGCTGTCATTCATCCTCCGTTCTCTGCTCATACTACAGTACTTGCTATTATGCTGTTGAGAGTTTGGATGACATTTCCTTGGAATCATATGTTGACAAAACCACATACCTATTGAATATATTGAGACAGAGAATGGGTGGAAGAGGGGAGCTAATAAAAGTGTTTCTTAAAAATGAAAAGAGGGCAATGGAAACTAAAAAAATCACAGAAAAGAACAGAAGGAAACACAGACAAGCAGGGCAGCTTTAAAAGTTTCATGTTGATCTATATATATATATAATATTATATATTTATTCATGTTATTATATAAAGGGAAAAGCAAGCAATAGGTAAAATAGATTTATTTTCATGTGCACTTCTACTCTTCATCTGTTTTGTACACAGAAGTGCAATTTTATTTGGTGCTTCCTAAGTTCAGAATAAAAAACAACCACCTGAGCCCTTTACCCAAATGACACAATTGAATTTGTTCTCAGTGGTTTCAAAGTTACAGAAATGGAATTTAGCCTTACTTTTAAACATTTTAAAAAGAAAACGAACACACATTAGTTGGCAACATACTTTATTAGATATAAGACATTCTTTGGACTTAAGAAATTTTTGGGACATTTTAACTATTGGAACTGAAATAAAACCATACACACTTCCTTTCCTGTACTCATAGAGTAACCACGACTTGGAGATAGGATGCTTGGAAAGGTCAAGAAGCCAAAGGGCATTCCATTAGTGAGTTTAGATTATATGAACCAAGTTACTGTGTGAATGTGTAAAAAAAAATTCTAGAGATGGCTTTAAAAATATAAGAAGGGTTGTCAAAGAAAAAAGATGTCTTACAGTTTAGAAAAATCACTAAGTAAAGACTGTCAAGCTTTGCTTACAAGACAAGAGCTCCTGCCAATACATCAGCGCGTCTGTCACGGTATGATGTGGTATTTAGTGTTCTATGTGGCATTTTACAATTTTTACATGGTCAAAGCAGCAGGAAAGTTATTATTTATATATAGCTTTATAGAACTCAGAAAAATGAAGATCCTGCCCATCAGATGCAACAATATAGCTACAATTTTAAAAAAAAAGAACCAGGCATATTATTAGTGTAAGATAATTTTACAAAGAGATGCAGTTTCCAAAAACATAGAATTTTTTTTTAAGCACCATGAGGAAACTGAGCAAACCGTGGTATTCTTGGAGTAAGCCAGGTAAACTATCTTAATTCAAAGCAAAAAGAGAGTTTATGAAGACTGGATTTTTAGAAGCCAAGAGAACTATCCCTGGGGGACTGGCATGCTGGTGTAAGTGTTGGGGTCTTTAGTTGACTGATCAGTTGTTCCCAACTTCTTAAATAAGTGATAAGATTACCCTCTAACACCTTAACTGGGGGAGCACATCTCAATTGTTCCAGTGTATTGAGGACACTGGGTCTTTCTTTGTGGGCCATCTATAAAATAGTGAGACAGTTTGGGAACTAGAGATTTGAGCATCAGGAAGTTTTGGGGGCAAATCTTTCAGGTAAGCCCCTTAGAATTGCTTGGGGTGGGGGATGGGGAGCAGCTTAGTTTTGGCCTCAGTCTCTCCCTTCTATTCCCACCCTGCCAGGAGGAGGACGATTTTATAAATTTTGAAGGACCAAAGAATTTGGACTTTTTTATTGGCATCCTAGTAGCATTTCTGGGACCGCAGTAGCTGGTATCAATATCTTTATGAGAAACCAAGAGAAGACTGGGCTCAATGAGGAAATACTTCTTCAGAGTTCCACAAAGTACTCAACAAAAAAGTTACAATATGCCTAAGGGAAACTTTATGAGCAGCCCATGAAAGAGAGTAAGGGACTCCCAGCAGCCAGAAGCTAGGAGCTACTTCTTTGCTACATGTGTTTAAGTTTGAATCCACTTTCCCCTGGACTTACATATACTTGTGGGACAGACTTTGGTGTGTCACAGTCTTTTGGGGAAATTGTACAGTCATTTTCAGTTATGTCTGACTCTTCATGATCCTATTGGTTTTCATGGCAAAGATACTTGGGTATTTTGCCATTTCCCTCTCTAGCTCATTTTACAGCTGAGAAAATTGAGGCAAATGGGGTTAAATGACTTGTTCAGGGTCACATAGCTAGTAAGTGTCTGAGGCCAGATGTGAACTCAGGAAGATGAGTCTGCCACCTAGCTGCCTGTTCTTACATCACTTTAGTAAATTCCCATACTGAAAGCTAATTAAATCTGGCTAATTATTTGATTCTCACTGGATAATTATGGGAGAGAAAAATCTCTGTTGGGGGGCTTGTGAACTAGATTAACATAACACTAGAAAAGATATCTCTAATCCCTTAGGATTATCTCTAGAAAACTGAGGCAATAAGTAAATCCCTCAAATTCTGGGGATCTGACCTGCCAGTGTGAGTGGCGGTTTGGAGAGTGACTCCACACTGTGTACTTTGCTGGTAAGAGGTACCTCATTCCCTTCTCTGAACTCCCAAGGCACATGGTATACTATACCATTCTTTCACTGGGTCTTGCAGGTTGTAACTTTCCTCGTTATTTAACTCATTCCAATATTTAACTTTTCCTGTGCATATGCCTTCTCTCCCAAACTGGACTGTGTTATTCAAGGGCAAGGACTTTGTATCTCTCCTACATAGGCATGTAACAGGACTGGTGGTACATGGATGCTTTGACACAGCTTCATTTTCTGTGTGCCTTCTGGGATTCATAGTGCCTCCAGAAGAGACCTGACGAGGGGAGTGGGGATGAGGGTGAAGAGAGAAAGAGAAAATGGTAACAGTGTTAGACATGTGAATCAAGAGAATTCCAGACCATGCCACTGAAGACTTTAAATTTATTATGCTCAAGCTCTGTACCATAAGAGCACAGCCTTGGTACTGTCAAGCCCAGCAAGGTCTCAGATTCTGCCTGAAGTCCCAGAGCTCGCATCTTTCTGTCCCATTTGCCTACACAAATGCAACAACTGTGTGTGGCCTTCAGAAAAGACACTAAGTGCCCTGAAATTTCTGCATTTATTAGTGTACATCTGGTTATTATCCAGTTCGTGAGTAAAACAAAACAAATCCAAAAAAGAATTCCTTTACTCAGTTAGTGGCTGGGGGTGAGCAAAGAAATGAATGCATTTCTCCTCTTTGATACTTGGGGAATAGGACTGAGTAGGAGATTGAGATTGATGAAGGTGTGCATTGGGTGAACTGAAATCAACCTGCTTTGATTTATTATCACCGTGTTCATTAAAACCTTTGTATAGGTATGCCTTTTCAAATGATCTTGAATGAGAAACATATTGAAGAATATATGAATGGGAGGAGCCAGTGGGATGGGGGCAAAATGAGCCATGTGATATGATTAGATGACTTAGATAAAACCCTACAGTAATGTAAGAAAATAACACCACCCATAAAAGGTCAGATCTGAGGGGTGACAATCAACTGCTCTGAGAGCCTGGGAATTCTGCATATACCTCAAGTTCCTTCTGGCAAGATGGTATGTACCACAGGCTAAGCGTCCCTCCTTAGCTATCCTTGGGAATACACACACATGTATATATACACACATATGTGTATGTATGTATACAGGTATGTCTGCATGTCTGTGTATATATGTCAAATATCTGTACATCAGGAACTCCCTCCTCCAACTAGAGAAGCAATCATCTGTAGTAGGTATCTAAGAGTTACCTGGGGGTTCAGAGAGGTTAAGTGACTTATCAAATAGCCAGTAAAATAGCTAGTAAAAATCAGAGGCAGAAACTAAATTCAGATTCTCCTAGTTCCAAGTTCAGCAATCTGTCCACAACTCCATCTTTTCCTCCTCAGGATTTTAAAATTATTAACTGACAACTGCTTGCCTTTTATCTATTTGGAATTTGGAAGTTAATAATGTATCATTTTACTCATTCAACTCCTATCAAAACAGAAAGTCTCAGAAAAAGAGGCAACAATGAGTCATTTCACTAGACTTAGGAAAGCAACTTTCTGTTTTTCATGATTAGAAAATCAGCCTGTAGAAAACTACCATGTGTGAAACAGTGTACAAGATGTTATGTAGGATTACAAAGATACATAATATATTGTGTCTGTAATTGAAGTGTTCCCAATCTGGTAAGAAAGATAAACTGCTAATATTAATAAAAACAATAGAAAGCAATATGTGAAAAGCACCATATATATGCTATAGATTGAAATCATTTGCAAATGATTTGAGATGGTCATTTTGATATGGTTTCATTTAGCAAAGCAATGATCCTATATTTGTGCTTTTGGTATCAGGCTCATTCAGAATGTGTGACCTTGACCATATGGTACCAAACTGATCTGGTTTCCCACCTTTACTTAGTTCTCCCACAGCTGAGTGCCAGTTTTCTTTCGTTGTTCTCTTTGGTTGAGTTTTAAATGCGTAATTTTAAAGGACAGTATACCAAGGGAATGTGCAGAATATGTAGCTCTTAAAGAGCACACATCAGTGACTATTAAAGATATTTCAATTTTGAATGATGCGGCGCTTCAAGGATCATTTAAATTCACAATGACACAGATCAATTGTCCTGAAGCACAAGTGAGGTAGAAAACCAAAAACACTAAGAACTGACAAATTACGATGGCAAAACTAATTAAACCATAGCAAACACACAAAGACTTTCGGAGGGACCTGACAGCTGGAAGATTGTTTTCATTTCTCTATATTATGATACCAGCTTCTTGAATTTGGAAGAAAATAGAGAAGACCAGTTTAAAAAAAAAAACCCTAGTTTTTAATGGTTATAAAGAATACACTTGCTATGGTTAAGACAATACAAAACCTAGGCAATACAAGACAATACCAAGTCTGAAGTACCTTTGGGGAAAAGTAATGTTTTACAGAAGAAGATCAATTTTTCATTCAAGACTATAGCAAAGCATTGTTAGAAGTCCAGGTGAGCCTGCCAGATCTAAGCATCTTAATTTGACTATAAAACATTTACTTTAAAAATGTTGGGATTTTTTACTTCCAATGGGCTGCAAATTTTGTCCTCATGAGAGAATTATGAACTCTGATAAATATATAGATATAATGAAAAGTAGAAATGTTATAAAATTACAGAAATTCCCCAGGGGAGCTAGAAAATGGCAATCTAATCTTGCACCATATCACATGTCACAAAAAGTTAAGAAGTTTATTCAAGAGATGGAAATAACATGCTTCAATGACCTGGAACTCACCTGATTTAAACTCTACTGAAAATCTATAGGCTAGAATCAAGGATAGGATTAGAAAAAGGGACTGTTGGTTAAAGATATACTTAATATTCAACGTGATAAAAGTGGGGTTTTATAAGGGACAATTAAAGAATATTGTAATTATCTTGGAAATTCAACGCCAAATCATGTAAGATAAGCGATTGCAGCAAAAGAAGGATATACTGCATATTAAAAGTTTTTCAAACGTGTTAAAGTGGTAAGATTTATAGCTGTTACGATTAAGACTTATAGCTGTTAAAAAACAAGTGATAAACAGCAAATATTCCTGAAAAGTACCCCAAAATGACAAAAAATATATTTAGGAAATGTTTAGCAAAATAAATAAAAATTCAATACAACTTAGATATTAACATAGACAATGTTAATTTTATATTAGCATAGATGATGTTAATTTGTGATTTCTAAGTCAATATGGAGCCTGATCAGTTTCTTTTTTAGTCTGACATCACTAGTTTATAGTATATCAGTATTTACATTTATGGTATAGCAATATAGTACAATCAGTAATTTTGATTATTTTACTTTGTCTCAACTAATTAAGTGATATAGGAAGAAGGGACTTTACAGTCTGGACAGTTAAGTAAAAACATCATAGAGGATATAACATTTGGGTTAGGCCTTGAGGAAAAGGATAAGATCTGCAACAATGAAGATGATATTATAGGTAGAAGGCATAAAAACACAAAGCAGGGAAACCAGGATCTATTTGGAGCTCTGAGATTACGGCATAATGCATATGTAAAAGGGCAGCTGGTGATAAGACTAGAAAGATAGACTGTAAGCAGATAATTGAGGGGCTGGAATGCTAGGCTAGGAATTTATGTATTTGTGGTAGACTATGAGTAATCACTGTTGTAGAAAGATTCCCTTGTTTTGCAGGATAGATTAGAAAATGGATGAGACCAGGGGCAGGAAGACCAGTTTTGTTACTTCAGCAGTTGAGGTCCTGGACTGTGGTAACAATAAGATTGGAAAGACAGATACATTATGTTGGACAAGTCACACATCATTGTACTTTATTTCTTAATCTATAATAACCAATTAAAAGGTGGGGGCGGGGGGTGGAATCCAGGTTTTTCACCCTTCACATTTCATCATTCTCTACTAAGACAAATTAGCCTCTGAAGAACAGGGCTGATGATGAAACTGGACTAACATTCTCCTCAATCTTGTTGAGACCCCACCCAACGGGGAAGTTTAGTTGTGATTAAAGGGTAAAAACAATCTACTCTAGGTAAATTCCTGCCCACTGTGTTCTATTCTGGCAAGCTTCAGTGGGAGTAGATCCCTTTGTCCAGATTGCTCAAGACTAGGGGTGGTCTGGATAGAAAGTCATAAGAATGACATAGTCAAGTCATCTCCCCATCCCTTCATTAGAATAGGTCCCCTTTATGTTATAATATTCATTTTCTCATTAATTGTTAACTAATCAGAGTTGATTTCTGCCTGTCAGAAATGCCCACTTTTCCAAGAGTCCATGTCAAGAGGTTCCATGAGGGGTTTTTTGGTTTATGAGAGAAAGGCAAATGACCATCCTTTCATTAATTTTTCACTAGCCATAATTAATAAAATGATTAATTATCCAGAAACCATGTCTCCTAGACTTTTCATACATGACCATAAAATGAAAGGGTTGGATTAGATTACCTCTAAATTGCCTTCCAGCATTAAGTTATGATACTGAATTCTGGTTTATATCATCAATCAGAAATCCCTACTTAAATATCAGCGTTCTCAATGTGACTAGTCCAAAAAAGAAAAAAATTATCTCAGGTCACTCCCCTCTAAACTTCCTCATGCCAGTTGAGCATACCACCATTCTTAATTAATTCATAAACATTTATTAAGTGCCTACTTCTGTACCAGGCCATCAGGTTTATTCTTTTTGAATCATCCTTGAATGTCCCTAAGTTTCCATATCCAACCATTCTTGTGGATCCCATCAACATCCCTACACAATAGATTCCAGTGGCTCCCTATTGCCATCAGGATCAAGTACAAAATGTTTTGTTTGGTATTCAAAGCCCTTCATAACATAGCCACCTCCTATCTTTCCATTACTCCTATACCTTATTCCCTGACACATACTCTGATCCAGAGACACCGCATCTCTTGACTCAGCATTTTCTTTGGTTGTCCCCCATATCTGGGGTGCTCTTCCTCTTCAACTCAGCCTATTGACCTCCCTGGCTAACTTTAATTTTCAGCTAAAATCCCATCTTCTACAGGAAGCTGTTCCCAATCCCTCTTAATTCTAGCATCTTCTCTCTTTAATTACATCCTATTTATCCTCTACATAACATACTTGGTTTGCATGTTGTCTCCTCGATTAGACTAATCTTGAGAACCTTGCAGAAAATAATGGATATTACTTCTTTTAAAAAGGTCACCAGGAAAAGAGTATGGCAGAAACCATGTATAGGCTAACATCTTACAGCATATACCAAGATAAAGTCAAAATGGGTTCATGATTTAGACAAAAAGGGTGAAATTATAACCAAATTAGGAGAGCAAGGAATAGTTTACCTGTTCAATCTGTGGAGAAGGAAAGAATCTATGATCAAACAGGAGACAAAGAGCAGTAGGAGATATAAAATGGATAATTTTGATTATATTAAATTTAAAAGATTTTGCACAAACAAAACCAATGCAACCAAGATTAGAAGGAAAGCAGAAAGCTGGGAAATAATCTTTATGGTAACTGTCTCTGATAAAGGCCTCATTTCTCAAATATATGAAGTACTGAGTCAAATTGGTAAGAATACAAGTCATTGCCCAGTTGATAAATGGTCAAAGGATATGAACAGGCAGTTTTCAAATAAAGAAATCAAAGCTATCTATAATCATATGAAAAAATGCTCTATATCACTATTAATTAAAAAATGAAAATTAAAACAACTCTGAGGTACCACCTCACACCTACCAGATTGACTATAACAGAAAAGGAAAATTATAATAATTGGAAGGGATATAGGAAAATTGGGACAATAATATTGATGGAGTTGTGAACTGATCCCACCATTCTGGAGAACAATTTGGGACTATGCTCAAGGGCATAAGACTTTGACTTAGCAATACCACTACTAGGTCTGTATCCCAAAAAAACTTTAAAGGGTGGGGGATGAAGGACCTAATTTGTACAAAAATATTTACAGCAGCTCTTTTTGTGGTAGCTAAGAATTAGAAATTGAGGGGATGCCCATCATTTGGGGAATGACTAACAAGCTGTGATATATAATTGTGCTATAAGAAATATTGAACAAGATGATCTTAGAAAAATGTAGAAAGACTTTCATAAACTAATGCAAAGTGAAGTGAGCACAACCAGGAGAACACTGTACACAGCAATAGCAATATTGTATGATAATCTGACTGATGATAATGACTTAGCTATTTTCAGCAATACAATGATCCAAGATAATTCCAAAGGACTCATAATGAAAAAATGCTATCTACTCCCAGAGAAAGAACTGGTGGAGTCTGAATGCAGATCAAAATATACAATTTTTCATGGTTTTTGTTTTTTTTGGTTTTTTTTTTGGTCTGTGCTTTTTCTCACAACATGACTAATATGGAAGTATGTTTTACCTGACTGCACATGTATAACCTCTATAAAATTACTTGTCTTCTCAATGAGGGTGTCAGAGAGGGAGGAAGGAAAGAATCTGGAACTCAAAATTACAAGAAGAATGTTAAAATTGTCCATATATGTAATGGAGAAAAATAAAATAGTATTAAAACATAAGAAGGTGACCAAAAGGACTTATCAAAGTCTACAAAATATTCATCAGAATTTTTCTACAAATACATTAAGAGCTTTCTTGATGCTCGCTCTATGGAACAAGCAGGTTTTTACAAATGAGAGTTTACAGAAGATTCCATTTTTACAATGACACAACTGATTGAAAAGTGCCAAGAATATAAAGGTGCTTCTTATTTGTTGACTAAGTACTTAAGGACTCTCCTTCAACAAGGTGTCTCCAAAAGACCACCATGTGTAAGACTTGTTTCATATGGCCTTAGAGGGCAGAATTAGGAGCAACTGGTGGAAGATGTAGAGAAGTAGGGTTGATATTTCTGTTAAAGGTACCACTATCCACCTTCTCACACAGGTTCTTAGAGTCATCTGCGACTCTAATCTTTTCAAACCCTGAGCCTCTCCTCCCAATTCTAACTCCCTCCCTTTTCAAGCTGTTATTAAGCTTTACTGTGTATATATCCACAACATCTTTGGAATACACTTCCGTCTCTCTACTTACAAGACCAATACTGTAATCCAGGACCTCAATCACCTCTGAGACGTATTACTACAATAGCTTAACTGTCTTTTTAAACAGCAGGACTACTTCCAATCTCTTCCGTCACCACTTCACAAACATAAAGATGCCAAAATAATATTCCTGAAGATATTCCCCCCCATGTCAATCTCTGCATCAATCTACAGTGGCTCCTTATCTCTAGGATAAATCATAAGTTCCTCAGCTTGACATTTAAAATCCTTCACTCTTCTTCCAACTTACCTTTCCAAATTTATTTCACTTTGTCCCAACCCAAATGACCTATTTGCTCCTTCCTGAACTCATTTCATCCTCTGTTTATCCCTTTGCAAAGGCTGTCCTCCAAGTCTGCAGTGTAATGGGAAATGACTAAACAAATGTGTTCCCTTCTCACAGACACCTCAGAATCATTAACTTCCTTGGAGGATTAACGCAAGCCTTTCCAGATTCCATTGTTACTAAATTATAGTACCTTTGGGTCTTCAATTTATATTTTCTTAGTTTTTATGCATGCTGTATCTCCCACTAAGAAGAGATGATGGGGTGGCTAGGTGGCAAAGTGGACAGAGCACAGACCCTGGAGTCAGGAAGACCTGAGTTCAAATACCAGTTGTGTGACCCTGGGCAAGTCACTTAACCCCCCCTAACCTCCCCTCCCCAAAAGAAGGTATGATCATTGAGGGTGCTATTTTTTCTGTGTACACCACTTACACAAGTGATTAATAGGTGATTATATATCAATACAAATATTATTTATTACATAATTTTGTAAGTGATTAGTTAGTAGAGGCTTAATGACTGTTGAATTAAATTGAATTCAATTAGAACTGTCAGAAAGTGGAATGGGCTCTGTTGAGTGTCTTTTACTTCCTATAGATCTTCCCAGAGGCTGAATCACCAAGTCAGTGCTATTTTGAAAGGAATTGTCCTTAAGGGTTAGGTTGGACTAAAATATCTATTTGAGGTCTTTTCTGATTCTTTGCAAAAAGCTGTTTGTCCGTTGTTCTTGAAGAGGACCATGACATCAACATGATGACATGACTTGCTGTTGACTCTGATTGGAGTGAGGGAGGGCTGTGCAAGGTCACCAACCTCACTTTCTCCTCCTGAGCCATCTGGGTCCAGTGACCTGATGTTCATCAGGATGGCTAGAGATGTCTCGGGATGCAATGGGAGACCCTGACTCTTTTAGGCTAAGGTCTTATGAATAGAGACGAAAGACTTATTTTCTAGTTATGACCATGGGCACAGCCTCTTTAAGCTTCAACTTTCTTAAAGTGTAAAACAAAAGGGTTGAACCAGATCACTGTAAGTTTCCTTCAAGCTCTATGTGACAGCTTGACACTATAGGTTCTGTTGAGATTTCTAGTAGTGATCATGGGTTGTTCCAAACATTGTCTATATTATTCCTACTGTCACCATTACCATTTTCCCACATATTTTATGCTTGTGAGGAGGCAAATATTTGTAAGATAAAGTCAGACCAAAAAGACTGTCTCATTCTTTGTACTTGTATCTCCTGAACCTAGCACAGTACCTAGCACATAGTAAGAGCTTAGGAAATACTCACTGATTGACTGATTACAGTGTAAGACTGGGGCATATTTTATTCCTTTATGGAAAACTGGCCTGAAAAATCAAACCACAGTCTCAAGCCATAAAGAGCTATACTCTTGCTAAATGGAAATTAACCACATGGAAGACAACAGTTACTAAGTCTAAGTATGCCTGTAGGTGTAGGTTTTTGATAGCTGCCTTAACATCACAAGAGACATAACTGATCTTTGATATGCTGACACTTAGAACCAAGTATTTTTGCTATAATATGCACGCTCCCAGTTATGTCAGGCTAGTTTTAACCTTCATCCTCATTTTTTCCCTTTCTTGTTCCTGAGTCCCAGAAAAGCTGCAGGAAGTCCTAGCAATGAGTTCTTCCTGTGGGATAGGCTGAGCTGGTTTGGAACACACTCCCCATAAAAAGTCATGGGGTGGGGAAGTAGGAGGAGTATATTGGTGTCAACGTAGGCATGGTAGCTTTAGGAAGATAGGTTTTTGTTTAACGGGATGGAGGCCAAACAAACTAAATCCAAATTATACACGTATGCATGAATGTGTGCATGTGTGTGCACAAGCACACACACATTTTTTTCTTTCCAAAGCCCACAGCCTCCCAAACCTACCTCCCCCTGCCTTCTAGCTGTGCCCGTTCCACTTCCTCGAACTCCAGTCCTCACCCACAGCCATCTCTCAGGGACCTCGCTGGCCTCCGAGCTGCGGGATGGGCCGCTTCTGACCTCGCCGAGGGGCCAACATGAGCTCACCCAAGTGTGCCCACCCCGCCCGCCCCGACTCCGCGGAGGAGGGCAGGCCCGGCCTGCGGCCGCTGGCAGCGCCTCTCGCTCGGGACAGGACGGCGCCGTGCCACCCCCTGGTGCACCGGGCGGCAAGAGAGGGGAGGAGAGAGACGGCGCCTTTGGCCAGGGGGCAGAATGGTCGGGCTGGGGGTGTCCGGGCCGGGCAGCTGGACTGCGTGGCCGGTTGGGGGAGAGGGGTGCGGGGGTGGGAGTCAAGTGGCGAAGGGGGGGAGGTGGGCGAGCACTTGGTCTCAACTACGGCCGCGGGGATGTGCCGCTCTTACTGCTCAGTCACCTTGGCGGTCACGGACGGTCCTCTTTTCCTGACGCCCCCAGTCCTGGATGAATGCGCGAGGGCGCAGAGCCCCAGCCCCAGGGCGAGCAGCAGCAGCAGCGGCAGCAGCGAGCCGGGAGAGCGCATGTTGCGGGAGGGAGCTGCGAGCAGCGGCGAGCTACGAATGGAGCTTGGCCGGGCGAATGTGCGCCTGCGCAGGAGGCAAGCCTCCCCGGCCCCCCGCAGCTGGCAGTACCCAAGCCTGGGGCGGGGGTGGGGGCAGGAGGCAAGCCCCTGTCTCTGAGCTGGCAGTATCCAAGCCTGGGGCGGGGGTGGGGGCAGGAGGCAAGGCGCCCCCCCCCTTGAGCTGACAGTACCCAAGCCTGGGGCGGGGGTGGGGGCAAGAGGCAAGCCCCTGTCTCTGAGCTGGCAGTGCCCAAACCTGGAGTGGGGGGCGTCTCGGGCACGCTCCGGGCTGGGGAAGGGGCACAGCTCGGGCACGCTCCGGGCTGGGAAGGGGCACGGCTCGGGCACGCTCCGGGCTGGGGAAGGGGCACGGCTCGGGCACGCTCCGGGCTGGGGAAGGGGCACGGCTCGGGCACGCTCCGGGCTGGGGAAGGGGCACGGCTCGGGCACGCTCCGCGCTGGGGAAGGGGCACGGCTCGGGCACGCTCCGGGCTGGGGAAGGGGCACGGCTCGGGCACGCTCCGGGCTGGGAAGGGGCACGGCTCGGGCACGCTGCGGGCTGGGGAAGGGGCACGGCTCGGGCACGCTCCGGGCTGGGGAAGGGGCACGGCTCGGGCACGCTCCGGGCTGGGAAGGGGCACGGCTCGGGCACACTCCGTTTTCAAGTTGCGGATGGGGCTAGGATGGCGAAGCTCGCTTTTCCGGCAGTTTTGGCCAAGTGCTCGGACCCTTTGTACCGAGCTCGTACTCCGAAAAGCGCTTACTTGGAGCCGCCTGGATGCAGAGCCCTGGATCGGCCGAATACACGAGCAATACCGGAGGCCGCTCTTTGCAGCTGGCAGTCTATCCCATTCTGTTACAAAATTATACCTCAGTGAAACTGAGACTTTACGGGAAATGAAAGACTAATGACCACAAATTAAAATGAAGAAAACGAGGAGGGAGACCCCAAATTAATTAATCTCAGAAAGTGGAATTAGACACACCTCGTATTAACTAACAAAACAAAACGCAAGAGGATTTTGAAGTGTATTCTACCAAATATTTAAAGGGCAGTTAATGCTGCTTAAGTCACTTTCAGTAATTGAGAAGTAAAGCACTTTTATCAAACTCCTTTAATGATACAAATGTGGTTCTGTTATGGAAACTAAGAGGGATAAAGCTGAAAAAGAGAACAGCGACGGAATAAGACTGTTAATGAATATTGATGCAAAAAAATTAAAAACTAAAAGCAGGTCCCCAAATTATTCACTGTGACCAAATTAAGTGTGTATCTGTTGCAAAGTGGATCAGCATTAAGAAAATAATGAGTAAAACTGGCCACATTAAGTATACAACCAAAACAACGATATTAGCAGAAATGGCCGGAGCACTCCCCTCCACACGCACAATAAAATCATATATCTAAAACCAAAAGTAGCCTATTTTAAATGCAGAAGTATTGAAGGTATCTATATTACTTCTCCACTTAAAATAACAAATATAGTCTCTCCTTTTCCTATTATTTGACATAGTTCTATGTTCATGATAGCAATGAGGCATGAGAAGGAAATTAAAGTCATAAATATCTGCAATGAGGGGACAAATTTATCCCTGTTTGCAGACATGAGAGTTTGCTTAGAAAACCCCAAATAATTAGCAAAGAGATGATAAATAGCTTCATTAAAGTAGCAAAATACAAAATAAGGCCACAAAACTCATCAGCATTTCTAAATAGCAACAATAAAAACCAAAAGGAAATGATAAAGAGAAATTCCACTCAAAGTAACTGCAAAATATACAAACTATCAGAGAGTCATCCTACTAAGATACACTGAAGATATACATAAAAATAATTACAAAATTTGCTTTACATAGAATAATATTCATGGCCCCTGGTTTGACAATGTCAATATAATAAAAATGCATCGTAGTCATCCTGTTGAATATCAGGCCGTTGGACCTAGATGGCTCAGGGGAAGAAAGTGAGGTTGGTGACATTGCACAGCCCTCCCTCATTCAAATCAAAGTCAACAGCAAGTCACGTCATCATCTTGGTGTCATGGTCCTCTTCGAGAACAAAGGACAAACACAATGATAATAAAAACTACACCACCTAAACTAATGCGCCATATTTGTGCTATAAACAATCAAACCACTGTTGTGGAAACAGCAACCAGCCACAGCAGAACCAAAGCATATTCATTTTATATGTTGCATGAGGCTACATGGGAAAGACTGAAAGTCTAGAAGTTTAGTTCTATATAACAAGAATCTCTCCAATGAACTATACAAAGAAACTTTTTTTATACCCCTAGGGAAAATTGAATCAAAAACGTAGAGGAAGAAAGGAACGTATAAGAGGATCAGTGACATTGAGAAATTGCTATATCTCAGCCATTCATATAATTAATTGATACATTCAAACAGGGCCACCTTGATGGAGTTAATAGGACTCTTTAAGAAACATAAAATGTTAACAGATTATGGATTATCAAAAACTACAAGTCAAGCGAGCAAAAGACTTTCACTATTCCGCCTCAGGACAGAAGTTTTCTAAGGGAGGCAGGGACTAAGTCACTCATAGCCCTTCATACTGATGCTAAACTTTTAAAAGCACAAAATCAAGTCCTTTGACCTCATGACTAAAGTATTATTTCATGATAGAAACAATGTGCCATGATAGGAGTTACTCTGTTTGTGAAGCCTAGAGACCTTTTTGGCAACTACTTAACCTTTCTAAGGCTAAGATGCCCAATCTCTTGATCCAAAACTCAGGATTGCTTCTCTCCTCTAATGGGACATGTACTCTCTTTGCTGGAATGTGATTCAGTCTGCTGGCAAATATTTACCCCTCTAGAGGGTGAGGGGATACGGAGAGGGAAGTACACGACACATTTTAACTTTAATCCATATCATTTTTTCCATCATTTTCTTAAGTGTACAAATCAATAAAATAACAACTCAAGGCCTGCTTTACAAATTTGCATTTGCAGTTTTCCAAGTTGTAAATGTTCACCCTGAAAAATTAACCATCACCTCTTTTGAATTGGATTGAGCTGGCTCCAGCATACCCCTAGATTCAGTCCTGGGAAGTACAACACTCGCTCTAAGTTGAGATCTAAGATTGTCATTTCCTGTAAAACAACCCAGTATGACAGCCTTACATCTCATTTGCAGTGTTCACTTACTCTTACACTTTCATTCTTTTGTGTACCTCAAACCTTGACTGTACTGCTCACTTCTTATGTCTTTGCTAAGTACAAATTTTCATTACTAATTAGCCTGAACTTTGCAAAACATTATTTTGAGGATGCATATTAATCTTTTTCCTTTTTGAAATATATTCCAATCCCTTCTTTGGTTTCTAATTGAGCTAGAGTAATCCTAGGCAACTGAAATTGATTTTTCCTTCACAAACAAATGCCTTCATCTTGGCTAGTTGTGAAATTTACTATTTGCTACTGAAATTATGAAATTTAAGCTTCGTACATGGAGCACCTGCCTTTACAAGTTCAACATGCATATCCATTTATATATGGGTGTGCCCTAGAGTTCTATATGGCTCCTTTTACTTTTTTCTACATTTTCTCACTTGATCATCTCATCAACTCAAATGATCTCTTTTTTGTTTGTTTTGAAGGTGACTGCAGTTAGGTGACTTGCCCAAGGTCACACAGCTAGAAAGTATCTGAGGCTGAATTTGGACTCAGGTCTTCCTGATTCCAGGGCTGGGGCTCTATCCCTTATCTGCCCTTCAAATGATCATTTTATTGTTAAATTCAATGGATTTTTTTCTCATATCTTATTTTTCTCACCCTTTCCTTAACATTTGTCACTGTTGACTACTTCTATCTTTCAGGATAACTTTTTCTTACTAAGTTTTCATGACATTGCTTTGTCCCAGTTATTCTCTTTATCCTTTTGCCAGTCAGACTCTTCCTTCTAGATCTTTTTGAAAGTTAATCATTCATGATTTAGGTCATACTGGAGGTTCAGTCTCAGTACTGGAAAGAAATGCTATATGTGGGGCAGAGCCAAGATGGTAGAGTAACTTTCTAGAGGACTGTCCCCAATCCCAGCCAAATACTTGTAAAAAATGGCTGTAAACATATTCTGGAGCTGCAGAACCCAGAGAATGAGGGAGTGAAGCAAAAACAAGACAGCCCGAAAGGTCACCAGGATGTATCTATCACACCAAGCACAAGGTAGGCCACAGTGCAGTGTGGGCTATACCAAGAGAGACGGGACTTGAGCAGGCCTTGGGGAGACTGAATCTCTCACACCTGTGGCAGTTTTCAGACTTTGGAGCCCCAAAATACCAAGGACAAATTGCAAGGTCAGTGAAAAATTCCTGTGGGACCAGTGTGAGAGAGGAGTGGTCCAACCCCAGCAGCAGAGGGGGAAGGGGGTGGAGGAATCCACAACAGCAGCAAGGATGGGGACAGCTACTGCTTCTGGAGCTCTAGGCCCACAGATTGTTGGGGAATTAAGCACCTGATAGTACACTCCCCCACCTCCATTAAAAGCAGAGATCTACCTTGACAAAGAGCTCAAAAGTTAAGTAAATGGCTGGGGAAATGAGCAACAACTGAAAAAAGAATCAGACTATAGAATCTTACTTTGGTGACAAGGAAGACCAAAACATGCAAACAGAAGACATCAAAGTCAAAGCTCCTCCATCCAAAGCCTCCAAGAAAAATTTGAGTTGGTTATAGACCATGGAAGAGCTCAAAAAGGATTTTGAAAATCAAGTAAGAGAAGTAGAGCAAAATTGTGAAGAGACATGAGACAGATGCAAGAAAATTATGAAAAATGAATCAACTGCTTGCTAAAGGAGACCCAAAAAATTGCAGAAGAAAATAACATGGGGGGCAGAGTCAAGATGGCGGAGTAGAAAGACACATGTATACGAGCTCCAAACTCACAGCCCATAGATTTAATGTAAGAAGAGCTCCCCAGAAGTTCTGGATCACTGCAGGGGATGCAGAAACATAGTAGAAGAGATTTCCGATCCAGAGAGCCCTGGAGAGTCATCCCCAGGGTGCGTCGCGCCCCAGAAAGCGGACCCCACCCCAGTGCTACCCTGGCCGCAGCCCCAGAGAAGCTGATCCGAGCAGGTTTCAGGGACGGAACCTCCGGTGGCCTGGAAGGTCCCTCCGCCCACAGACTCTACAGGTCAGTGAGAGAGATGGCTGAGCCCCCTCGGGAGGAAGCGGCGGAGGCAGAGGCAGGGGCAAGAAGCAGCGGAGGCAGAGGCAGGGGTGGTGGCAGAGGTAGTGGCAGCACGGCTGCGGCAGCCCGGGACTCCCCCAGCAGCAGGCAGGATCTTCATTACTGAAAGTCTCTGCATAAACCACCTGAAGGAGCTGAGCCTGGGAGACGGCCCTGCTCCACCCGCTCCATTTCTGAAGGTCTCTGCATAAAACCCCTGAGGGAACTGAGACTGGGAGGTGGCCCTGCCCCCACCCCAGCACCAGAACTAAAGTTCACATTGAATAGCTTCCACACCTGCCGCGGGAAGCACATTTGAATCTCAGACCCCAAGCATTAGCTGGGTGGATCTAGGTGGGGGTGGACAGGAATCTCAGAAGTCAAGCAACTGGCTGGGAAAATGCCTAGAAAAGGGAAGAAAAATAAGACTATAGAGAGTTTTTTTGAAGAGATGCAAATGATCCTGACTTTCGGATCTGACGACGATGAGGACATATTCTTGCCATCAGGGAAAGACGTGGAGGCCAGAGCCGCAGTACCCCAGACATCCCAGGGGGATGTCAAATGGGCTCAGGCCTTGGAAGAACTCAAAAAGGATTTTGAAAAGCAAGTTAGACAGGTGGAGGTAAAACTGGGAAGAGAAATGAGAAAGATGCAAGAAAAGCATGAAAAACGGGTCAATACCTTGCTAAAGGAGACCCAAAAAAATGCTGAAGAAAATAACACCTTCAAAAATAGGCTCACTCAATTGGCAAAAGAGGTTCAAAAAGCCAATGAGGAGAAGAATGCTTTCAGAAGCAGAATTAGCCAAATGGAAAAAGAGGTTCAAAAGCTCACTGAAGAGAATAGTTCTCTCAAAATTAGAATGGAACAGATGGAGTCTAATGACTTTCTGAGAAACCAAGAAATCACAAAACAAAACCAAAAGAATGAAAAAATGGAAGAGAATGTGAAATATCTCATGAGAAAAACAACTGACCTGGAAAATAGATCCAGGAGAGACAATTTAAAAATTATGGGACTACCTGAAAGTCATGATCAAAAAAAGAGCCTAGATATCATCTTCAATGAAATTATCAAGGAAAACTGCCCTGACATTCTACAACCAGAGGGCAAAATAAGTATTGAAAGAATCCATCGATCACCACCTGAAAGAGATCCAAGAAGAGAAACTCCTAGGAACATTGTGGCCAAATTCCAGAACTCCCAGGTCAAGGAGAAAATCTTACAAGCAGATAGAAAGAAACAATTCCAGTATTGTGGAAATAAAATCAGGATAACTCAAGATCTAGCAGCTTCTAGATTAAGGGATTGAAGGGCGTGGAATAGGATATTCCAGAAGTCAAAGGAACTAGGACTCAAACCAAAAATCACCTACCCAGCAAAACTGAGTATAATACTTCAGGGGAAAACATGGTCTTTCAATGAAACAGAGGACTTTCAAATATTCTTGATGAAAAGACCAGAGCTGAAAAGAAAATTAGACTTTCAAACACAAGGATGAGAAGAAGCATGAAAAAGTAAACAGCAAAGAGAAGTCATAAGGGACTTACCAAAAGTGAACTGTTTACATTCCTACATGGAAAGACAATATTTGTAACTCTTAAAACTTTTCAGTATCTAGGTAGTTGGTGGGACTACACACACACATACACACACATGCGTGCACACACATATACACACATGCATGCACACACAGAGACAGAGAGCACAGAGTGAATTGAATAGGATGGGATCATACCTTAAAAGAAATTAAGGTAAACGGTGAGAGAGAAATGTAGTGAGAAGAGAGAGGATGAAGTGAAATGGGGTAAATTATTCTCATTCAAGAGGCAAGCAAGAGAATTTTTAGTGGAGGGAAAAAGAGGAGAGCTGAGAAAAAAAACATCAAGTTTACTCTCATCACATTCGACTAAAGGAAGGAATAAAATGCACACTCTTTTTGGTATGAAAACCTATCTTACAATACAGGAAAGTGGGGGAGAAGGAGATAAGCAGGGTGGGGGGATGATGGAAGGGAGGGCAATGGGAGGATGGAACAATTTGAAGTCAACACTCTTGGGGAGGGACAGGATGAAAAGACAGAATAGAAACAATGAGGGGCAGGATAGGATGAAGGGAAATAGAGTTAGTCTTACAGAACATGACTATTATGGAAGTCATTTGCAAAACTACACAGATAGGGCCTATATTGAATTGCCTGCCTTTACAAAGGGAATGTGTGGGGAGGGAGGGATGGAGAGAATTTGGAATGTAAAGTTTTAGGAACAACTGTTGAGTATTGTTCTTGCTACTAGGAAATAAGAAATACAGTTAATGGGGAATAGAAAGTCATCTGGCCCTACAGGACAAAAGAGAAGATGGGGACAAGAGAAGGGAGGGATGACAGAAGAGAGGGCAGATTGGTGATAGGGGAAATTAGAATGCTCAGTGTATTTGGGTGAGGGGAGGGGATAAATGGGGAGAAAATTTGGAACCCAAAATTTTATGAAAATGAATGTAAAAAGTTAAATAAATAAATTTATGTTAAAAAAAACCCAAAAACCAAGAATCACCTACCTAGCAAAACTGAGTGTAATACTTCAGGGGGAAAAATGGTCTATCAATAATATGGAAGACTTTCAAGCATTCATGTCGAAAAGATCAGAACTGAATAGAAAATTTGACTTTCAAACGTGAGAATCAAGAGAAGCTTGAAAAGATTAACAGGAAAGAGAAAACATAAGAAAGCAATCACAAAGAACTTTCTAAAACTGAACTGTTTACATTCCTACATGGAAAGATAATATTTGTAACTCTTGAGACTTTTTTCAGTATTTGGTTACGTGGAGAGATTACACATACACACACACACACACACACACACACACATGGATATAGACAGAGAATACTGATTGACTTGAATCACAGGAGATGATATCCATAAAAAAATAAAATTAAGAGGTGAGAGAAAAATATTGGGAGGAGAATGGGAGAAATGAAATGGGCAAGCTAATGCTCATAAAAGAGATAAGAGAAATCTTGTTCAATGGAGGAGAAAAGGGAGAAGGTGAGAGGGGAAAAGTGAAGCTTACTCTCTTCACATATGGCTTAAGGAGGGAATAATATGCTCACTAAATCTGGTATGAAAATCTATCTTACACTACAGGAAAGTAGGGGAGAAGAGACTAGTGGGGTGAGGGGGATGATAGAAGGGAGGGCAAATGGGAGAAGGGGGTAACTAGAAGTAAACACTTTTGGGAAGGACAAGGGCAAATGAGAGAATGGAAAAAAAGGAGGGGAGACAGAGCAGAATGGAGGGCAATACAGTTAGTCTTAGACAACATGATTATTGTGGAAGTCTTTTGCAAAACGACACATATATAGCCTGTATTGAATTACTTACCTTCTCAGTAGGGATGGGTGGGGAGGGAGGGAGAAAGAGAAGTTGGAATTCAAAGTATTAGAAATGAATGTTGAGAATTTTATTGCATATAACTGGGAAATAGGAAATACAGGTAATGGGGTATAGAAATCTGTCTTGCTCTACAGGAAAAGAGAGAAGATGGGGATAAAGGAAGGGTGGGGTGAGATAGAAGAGAGGATATATTTAGGGAAGGGGTAATCAGAATGCAAAGTATTATAGGGTGGGGGGAGGGGAGAGATGGGGAGAAAAATTGGAACTCAATATTTTGTGGAAATGAATGAGAGAATATAAAAATAAATGAATAAAAGGAAAAATACAATATTTAGATTTAATAATTTACTGTAAATTTGTGAGTTTTTTCTTGCATTGAAATTTTGATGATGCAGTGTTACATTATATAACCATTAGTATCATATTGTAAACAATTTATTACATTCACGTATTCTTGCTGATGCATGCTCTAGACTTCCTAACAATGTGCAACACACTTGCCTGTCAACACTTGCTTGTTAAAACCTGTCAGCACACTTGACCACTGATTGGTTACAACTTGCATTTTGTGTGTATATTTGGAAAATAACATAGTTGCTGTGACTTTAATTCTGTTACATAGGATGAAACATGTATGAACAGTTTTTCAAAATTTTCTTCTCTTCTCTCCTTTCCTTATGCTTCCACCCTCTTATTTTTATTCAGTTTCCCCCCAGTTGCATCCAAGGCTACTACCACCTCCCTGAATCATTCCAGTACCCCCCAGAAAACAATTTCATCCACTTTGTGAACCTATGGATAGGTGATGAAAATTCTGGCACAGTCATCATTCCTCATTACAGTCTGCAGTCATCTGCAGTAAACTAATGCATACAACGTATTCTGGGACCAAGAATAAGTCAATACTAAGATTCACCTCATCCCACCCACTCACTGTTTCTTCGTTCACTAACCAGAACATCTACCTCCATAGGATCTCCTTCAGGGGATGAAACCAAATCTTCATGCCTTAACACCATTTACTTAGGACCTTTCTCTTTCTTCTCCTGAGGATTGGTGAGGACTCTTCACCTTCATCTGAGACCTCAGAAGTGCCATCAAATTGACTAAAGGATTCCCTTTTTTGAGGCAAATCTGTATCAGTGATACACAGAGAAAATTGTATCACCCTAGTATTGTTAGAAAGCAAGACACCCTCCAACAATTCCACTTTTTTCCCCCTCCAAGCAATCTTTATAAATGAATTGTCTGAACTATCCTGGCAGAAAACAAATTTGTCAATCGAGGGAGACCTCAGTTGTTTTCCCAAGGTAGCTGAAGACCTATTAAAGGGCAGGAACCTCAAGGCACAGACAGACTCATACGGGGGCAGAATAAGGAAGAGCCAGAGAGAAAAGAGAGAGTGAGAAGGATAATAGAGAGAAAAAATAGGATGGACAAAAATATACAACTAATAATTATAACTTAGTATGTCAATGGGACAAACACCCATAAAACAGAAATAAATGGCAAAATGGATTAAAAATCAGAATCCAAACATACGTCATTTATAAGAAACACATTTAAAAGAGATACACACAGAATTAAAATAAAGGGCTGGAGTAAAACTTATGCTTCAGTTGAGACAAAAAAAAAAGAGCAGGGGTAGCAATCATGATCTCAGACAAAGTTAAGCCTAAAATAAATTTAATTAAAAGAGATAAACAGGAAAACTACATTATGATAGAAAATTAAGGAATATTCATATTAAACATATATATATGTATATATATACACCAAATGCTATAGCATCTAAATTTTTAAAGGAAAAAATAAATTAATTACAAGTGGAAATACTAATACTATAATAGTTGGATATTTTAATCTTCCCCTCTCAAAATTAGATGAATCTAAACAAAAAACAAGTAAGAAAGAAGTTAAAGAAGGTGAATAGAATCTTAGGCAAGCTAGATATGATAGATATATAGAAAAAACTGAATGGGAATATAGAGGAATGCAACTTTTTTACTCAGTAGTCTATGATTCCTTTATGAAAACTGGCCATATATTAGGGCATAAAAATATTTAAAGTTACATGCAGAAAAGCAGAAATATTAAATGCATTCTTTTCAGACCACAATACAATAAAAATCATTTAATAAAGGACCATGGAAACACAGATTAAAACTAATTGGAGACTAAGCAACCTAATCTTAAAGAATAAGCAGGATAAAGAACAAATCATATAAAGAATAAATAATTACATGAAAAAGAGTGACAATAATGAGACAACATATCCAATCCTATGGGATGCTGCAAAAGCAGTAAGCAGAGGAAAATTTATAATCTCTAAATTTTATAACTCTAAATATTTCTCTATAGTAATAAAATAGAGAATGAACAGACCAATTTATAGAGTATGTAATTTAAAAAAAAAACTAGAAAAAGAACAAATTAAAAATTCCCAGTTAAACACCAAATTGGAAATCTTAAGAATTAAAGATGAGATTAACAAAATTGAGTATAATAAAACCATTGAGTGACAAGTAAAATTAGGAGTTGGTTTTATGGGGAAAAAAACACAATAAAATAGATAAACCATTGGTAGATGTGATTTTAAAAAGGGAGAACACCAAATCAGTAGTGTTAACAGTGAAAGGAGTGAATATATCACTAATGAAAATGAAATTAAAGCAATTATAAGGAGTTATTTTGCCCATTTATATGCCAATAAATTAATAATTTAAATGAAATGAAAGAACATATACAAAAATGTGAAATGCCTAGAAGAGGAAATAGAATATCTAAATAAAGCTATTTTAGAAAAAGGAATTGAATAGATTATAGATCAGCTTTCTAGGAAAAAGTTATCAGGATCAGATGGATTTACAAGTGACTTCTAGCAAACAGTTAAAGATCAATTAATTCCAATATTAAATAAATTATTTGGAATAATAGGCAAAGAAAGAGTCCTACCAAAGTTCTTTTATGAAACAAATATAGTATTTATACCTAAACCAGGAAGAGTAAAAACAGAAACAAAAATGATAGACTAATTTCATTAATGATTATAGATGCAAAAATTCTAAATAAAATGCTAGCTAAGAGACTACAAAAATATATTATAAAGATTATACATTGTTACCAAGTGGGACTTATACCAAGAATGTAGGGATGATTTAACATAAAGCAAACTATTTACATAATTGATTATGTCAGTAACAAAAATAATAACAATCATATGACTATGTCAATAGATGTAAAAAAAGCTTTTTTTTTATAAAGTACAACATTCATTCTTATTAAAAACATATGAAAGCATAGCAAAAAGAGATTTTTCCTTAAAATGATAAGAAGTATCTACTTAAAATCATGAGCAAGCATTTTTTGTAATGAGAATAACGTAGAAGCCTTACCAATGAGATCAGCAGTGAAACAAGGATTCCTATTGTCATCAATATTACTCAATATTGTATTAGAAGTGCTAGCAATAGTAATAAGAGAAGAAAAAGAGATTGAAGAAATCAGAATAAGCAGCGAGGTCATAAAATTGTCTCTTTTTTGTAGATGATATGATAATATACTTGGAAAATCCTAAAGATTTAACTAAAAAGTTAGTGGAAAGAATTAATAATTTAAGCAAAGTAGCAGGATGTAAAATAAACCCACATAAATAATCACCAGTTCCATATATCACAAACAAAACCCTGAAAGAATAGATATGGTAAGAGATAATAAATTTACATAACGGTACACGGTATAAAATACCTGGATGTGCACACACACATTCACACACAAACACACACATATATATCTAAACATATATATACATATAAATATATATATACATATAAATATATATATATATATATAAAACTCAGGAACTACGTGAACATAATTATACAGCACTTTTTTCACAAATAAAGTCAGATTTAAGTAATTGGAGAAATATTAGTTGTTCATGGATAGAGAGTGCCAATATAATAAAAATGGCAACTTAATCTAATGTATTTATTCAATGCCATTCCAGTTGTTACCAAAAAAATTATTTTACTGCAGTAGAAAAAATAATAACAAAATTCATTTGGAAGAACAAATAGTTGAGAGTATCAAAGGAATTAATGAAATAAATATAATGGAAGGTTTAGCGCTACAAGATTTTAAACTATGCTATAAGGCAGTAAGTATCAAAACCATCTGGTACTAAGAAATAGAAAAGTAGATCAGTGAAACAGAGTAGAAATATTATACATAGTAGCAAATGGTTACAGAAACCTTGGTTTTACAAATGTGAAGCTTGAAACTTGTGGCATAATAATTCATTATTTGGTAAAAATTGTTGGAAAAGTTGGAAAGTGATCTGGCAGAAATTGGGTATAGACCACTATTTTATACCATTTACCAAGATAAGGGCAAAATGGCTAACCAAGATATACAGGGAGGTAGCATAAGAAAATCAGGAGAATATGGAACATATTACTTATCAGATGTATGGATAGGAAAATAATTTATGAATAAACAAGAGATAACATTGTAAGATATAAAATGGATAATTTCAATACGTTAAAAAGCTTTGTACAAATAAAACCAATGTAGCTAAGACTGGAAGGAAAACAAAATTGGGAGAAAATTTTTATAGCTAGCTTTTCAAATAAAGGATTCATATCTCAAATATATAAAGAACTTTGTCAAATTTATTCCTCATTTGATAAATGGTTAAAGGATATGAATAGGAAGTTTTTTATGAAATTATATATATATATATATTTATAGTCATATTCTCTAAGTCGCTATTGAATAGAGAAATGCAAATTAAAAAACTTTAAGGTACCATTTCACACCTATTAGATTGGCTGAGATGATAGGAGAAGAAAGCTACAAATGCTGCAGGTGATGTGGAAAAACTGGAAAATTAACTCACTGTTGGTGGAACTGTGAACTGATCCTACCATTTTGGAAAGCAATCTAGAATTATGCCCAAAGAGTTATAAAGCTGTGTATACCCTTTGATCTTGTAATAATTTAGGTCTGTTTCCCAAGGTGATTAGGGAAAAAGGAAAAGAACTTATATGTTCTCGAAATTGAGGAGATACCCATCAACTGGGGAATGGCCAAACAAGTTGTGGTATATAATTATGACAGAATACTGCTGTGCTATAAGAAATGATGAACTTGTTGATTCTAGAAAAACATGGAAAGACTTGCATGAAATAATGAAAAGTGAAGTGAGTAGAAGCAGTAGAACATTGTACACAGTAACAACAATATTGTTCTAAGTACAATTTTGAATGACTAACTCATTTTGAGTTTTTTAAATACTCAAATTAACTACTAAGGGTCTATGAAGGAAGGTTCTGTTCACCTCTAGAGAAAGAACTGATAATTAGAAGTATGTAGAGTATGGTTTTACATACATACATGTTTCCCCCCCTGCCACCCCTGCACACACGTATATACCTACACACATATATTTGTGTCTAATGATAGCCTTCTCTGGGGCAGGGAGGGAAGGTAGGGAAGGAAGAAAAAAAAGTGCACAGCAAACAATAACAAAAACCCTAGAAAGAAGCTCTGAAATTAGGGTAGCATTGAAAATGATGTGTACTGTTTATTGCATAGTTTTTCAAAGAAAAGCAAACACTGTGAAATGAAAATTCATGATTTCATATTAAATCGTTTTCATGTTGTGCTGTGTAGATGGAAATGTTCTCTTTTTTTTTTTTGGCCTTTTTGTATTTAAGTTCAAAATGAATTTTTAAAGAAATACTTTCTTTTTCTTTTTTGAAGTTGGCCATTCTTATCAAGTAAGTCTTCCTGGAGGAAAGCGTAATCACTAGGTGTCACTGTGATGGCCAGCTAGCTGAGCTCTCCTCATTCTCCTGCCCAACAGGAATGGGTAGAAACAAAATCCTCCCAAATCACACCTATTTTTGACTGTTAGAGCCAACTTGGAGTGTTACCTTTTTCCTAGTCATTATCCTCCAAATTTTCCCCTCTTTTACCTTCTACTGGGTTGGGTAGAAAAAAAGACAATTCGATTACAGTTGAATGTGAGAGCTAGCTTACTTAGTCAAAGTGGCAGAAAGGAAAGCCCTACACTCTATTTCATCACTCTGTGTTAGGAATTCATCAGGTTATTAACAAAAAGTAAATTAAATAAATATCAAGTTATTTTTTAACCCTCAATGTCCTCTTAGCCACCACACCAGCAAAAGAGACTTCCATTTAATTGCCCCTGTTTCTTATGGCACAATAATAAACTATTACATTCATATACCATCATTTTAAAAGTTATTCCTTAATAAGAGGAATAGTTTCCCTTAGTTTCTAATTTTTGTCTACAATGAAAAAGAACTGCAATAAATATTTTTGTGAACAAAGGTCCTTTTCCTCTTTCTTTGAGGATATAGTAGTATAGATGGATCAAAGGGTTAGGTTTAACCTGGGGTATGTTGGCAAATGTTTAACAACTGGATCTTGGGGGTAAAGATGTTCACACTTTATAGTTCAATTTACATTATTAATTTTTTTCTGTATCATTTTCCTAAGTCTAGAAATCATCGAAATGACAAATCAAGCCCTGATATGTAGCATTTATTAGTTTCTAAAATGCACATGCTCATACTAACAATTTAACAACTGGCTCCTATGAGCCTGGTTGAGCTAGCTCCAGCATACTTCTGGATTTAACATGCTTTCCAGGATTGGACATCAAAAATCCTGACTTTAATTTAAATTTTGCCCTCATAAATACTGTCCTTTTTGCTCATGCATTTTTCTAAGGCCATAACTTGGCTCTCTAATTTCAAGACACAGCTCTTAAAAATCAGGAATTCCATCCTAATTGTTGAATCTTGTCTATGTAATGATTCCCAGCTGCCTTTTTGGACCTTGGACTAGACATCTTGTAAGCATCTCAAACTCAACATATCCAAAAGAGACCTCATTGTCTTCTCATCCACACAAAGTTAAACTGGATTTGTAGGGAATCAGTCTTCACCTTGCACTTTGTACCATATCCCCTTCATTTACAATGAATTTACCTTTTTTGAGCACACATCTCTCTATGTTATGCCTCACTTGATATTGTCAGAAGTTTGTTGAATAGGCATACTTGATACATATGTAGACTATTCTTGTAAAGATTTTATACACATTGGAAAGTAGACATATGGTTCAGTATCTTTTCTGCCTTTTCGCACTTTGCAGATCAAACACTTAACATCCTCAGAATTAAGACCATGGATCATCTCTGCCATTATGAGTCTTGTTCAACTTAAAAAAATTTTTTTTTGCTTTCTTCAATGCTATTTCCACTTCCCTTATAAGCATATCCAGAACTTTGAAATTAGAGTACAAATGTAATTCCAAAGTCCTCAACATAGAAAACAAGTTGTATATCTTTTTCATCTATTGCCTTGCCAGTTTTATCTCTAAATGCACTCTGAAGCCCATAGATTGGACAACAATAGGCCTCTACCCAAATTCCACTTAATGGCTGTTTTCTGGACCCTCCTGGCTTAAGAGTGATTATCAATAATAGCTGTTGCTCTTTCCCTCACAGGCTGATTTACTTATATTTTTTTCTTTTTCTCATTAAAGGGGCCGTTCTCTGATTACTTCTTAAAGAGATCTATTCCCTGAATGGGTGTCACCTCACTCTAAGTGAGTACCTGAATAGGTCTTAGGTGAAAAAGGCCAAGGTCTTCCATCCTGGGTTGTATGTAGTCATCCTGATAAATATCAGGAGGAGAAAGTGAGGTTGGTGATTTTGCACATCTCTCCCTCACTCAAATCAAAATCAACTGCAAGTCAAGTCATCATTTCTCAGTGGCATGATCTTCTTCGAAAGTAAAGGACAAACACAGCAACAACCTTTAAATGCCCTTTGGATTATTTGTTTAGTTGAATTGCTTGCTAAACTTTCCTTAAACTCTTCCTACTGTTGTATGAAGTGACACTGCTTTTAATCTTCTACTATCATTCTACATAAGAGTTTATTTTACTTTTCTTCAGACAGTTCCCATTTATTTTAGTAAAGTTAAATGGATTGGGGGTGAAGGTGGGTTGGGAAAATGTAAGAGACAAACAAAAATGTTTCTTGTATGCAGCACAGCAAAGATACCATCTTTCATCCTTATTTGTCAAAAAGAGGGCAGCAGAGATAGTGAACCAAGTGGAGACTTTAAAATTCTATGAGCGAAAACATTTTCTGTTTTTTTTGAAATGGATTTTATTGTTACCTTTTGTTTTTACTTTGCCTATATTTCCCCCTTTATCCTTTTCTATGTACCTCCTGGAGAGTCACATATATAATGAAATTTTGTAAAATCTTAAAACAAGAAAAGGATCAGGAAAACTATTCAATAAATTGAAAAAATCTCAAATTATATGCAATATTCTGCATCTGTAGGTTCCCCCTCCCCAACTTCTGCAAAGGACTAGTCTTCTTCTCTTTCTTCTTTGGGACTAACTTTGTTTTTTTATAATCTTACAACATTCATTTTCAGTGGTTGTTTTTTCTTTCCATTTACATTGTTGTTGTCCCTAGATATATTATTTTTCTGTCTCTCATTATATCAGTTCATGTAAATCTTTCCATGCTTCTCTGAATTAATCACATTTTTCATTTCTTTTAGCAGAGTAATATTCTATTTTTAATGTACTAACAGAATATACACTTCATTTTCCAGTTCTTTGCTACCATATAAAGTGCTATTATTAATATTTTGGTGTGTATGGTATCTTTCATTTTTGTCACTGACATCCTTTGGATGTGTGCTTAGCAATGTCATTTCTGAATTAAAGGACTCCGGCATTTTAGCCTTTTTATTTGCATAATTACAAATTCTTTTCTGGAATGGTTGTACTAATTTACAACACCACTAACATTCCATGTCTTGAATTTTCATAATCTTCTTCTTTGCCTCTTGGTTTCCCTGGCTTCCTTCTAGTCTTAGCTAAAATTCTACCTTCTTTAAGAAGCCTTTCTACATCCTTATTAATGTTAGTACCTTCTTTCTGTTGATTACCTCCAATTTATCCTTCATGTATATGTAGTTGTTTTCATTTTGTCTTTCCCATTAGACTGCAGCTCCTTGAGAGCATAGATTGTCTTGCCTTTTTTTTTGTATTTTCAGTGCTTAGCACAATTCTTGACATATAGGTATTTAATAAGTGTCATCAACTATCTTTTTTCCTTTAATTTCTTTCTCTTATCTTATTGCTATTGCTAGCATTTCTATAACTATATAAAAATAAAAGCAGTGAGAAAGGATTTGTACTTTTTCCTATATTTGTTGGGAAAGTGTCTAGTGAATCTCCATTGAATATGACACTTGCTTTTGGTTTAGATAGATACTTTTAAGGAAATCATATTTTTAAATGATCCTTTAGTGGGAGTTCTCCACAAATAATAAGTATTTTGTAAAAGGTCCTTTTTTTGCCTTTTGGGTTAATCATATTATTTGGTACATTTTTGTTTAAAATATGATTAATTATATTGTTTACCAAATACAAAGCCCCCTTTACATCCCTGGTATCAATCAAACTTGGTCATAATGCATGATTTCTTGAAAAATTACCATAGTTTTTTTGATAAGATTTTATTTAAATTTTTAAAAATTGATATTCCTTAATGACAATGGTCTGTAGTTTTCCTTCTTTATTTTGTCTTTTCCTGTTTTAGGTATTTGAACTACATTTTTCTTATTAAAGAACTTTGGTAGAGTGCATTCTTCCTCAAATTTTGAGGATAATTTGTATGGTGCATATATTGTTTTTTAAAAAAGAATTGACAGAACTCTGCAGATCTTTGGGACTAAAAGTCCTCCCCCCAACCCCTTGTAGTTTCTTTACAGCTAGTATTTTTTTTCTTTTTTAAGATTAGATTAAGATCTCTATTTGATACAGTTATTTTGTCATTTAATACAATTTTCTCATGAACTAAATACACTTCTGAAGGACTCACAAAAATTCCTCCCCTCCTCCCATTTATTAGTCTCAGGCCTCCTTAGAGTGGAATTGATTTGGAAAGTTGAATTGAACAAAGTTCTGAAGCAGAAAACTGGGTGTAGTTTTGGTGGAATTGAACATATTATTAACACAACAGTTTAAGATAAAATAAGGCTTGGCCTTCAGCCCTCAGGAGGAAGACTTTTTCTACTTTTTCTTTTCTGTTTTCACATATATCCAGGAAGCACATGCAGTAGAACTGAGGAAAGTCATTTAGTAACAACTCTGGTAAATATTAACTGGTGTGGGGTAATATTCTAAGGTCATTTGTCATTCTAAGTTTATAATATTTTGTTATTAATATTATTCATTTGTTGAAATAAAAATCAATGCTAGGGCAAAACTAGAAGTTTCTAAATTTCACCAAAATTGGGGACATCTCATGAACAGGGCAGGAAAACTAATACGTACTCTTTAGCACTGGTCTAGCTCTCACTATCCATTGGTGTAGACAAGAAATATAAATCAGTCAGATATATTCAATAAAAAAATTCCTAAGAAATGAATATAGGTATCTTCTACATTCAGTTGAGCTAAAACTTCAATATTTTTAGTACAGATGGATATGAGTCATAGGAACCATCATGAGATCAAAATTTCTCCAATTAACTGCCCTTCATTCTCCAATATGGAACCCTGCTGTTTGAAGAGATCAGACTCCCATTCATCTTGCCCTGGAAGTTACTGGTTAAGGTGGTTAAACATCTTCCAATATAAATCTTAATGCAATGTCAGGGAAATAAAGTAGCAGATGGAAGGAAAAGATGCTCCTCTTCTTATGATGCTTGTATTTTTCATGTTGAGAGTGGTCATTCCTGATCCTTTGTCCCAAAATCCTGTCCTCATTTTCACCATATAACATTTTCTCTTTCTTCAGATTGTATGCTAATTCTCTCTAGTATTGTGGATTTTAGTTCCATAACTTCTGTTAATATTTTTGGAATGTCTATAAATATGGAGTTCTTATATATGCCAATTATTTTAGTCAAAAAATATTTATTAAGTGCCTACGAATAACAACAAATTTTGCTGGTCACTGTGGTAACTGATGGGTATATAAAAAGAATTTGTCTCGGTTCAGGGTGGGGATCCAGAAGTCTTCCTCCCCCCCATATTTTCATTGATATTGGAAGGCAGGTCCATTTGAGAACTCTACAGCTTTTTCTTGAAGCTGCCAATTTCCTGCTCCACTCTGCTATGGTCGTGCAACAGTTAGAAGTAGTGGATTTTAGCCTGGAGATTTGTACAGACTGGGAGGTTGCTGTGGGAGGGCTTATGGAGTTCTGTTACCTGGATGTAGGTTATACCACTGATGCTACTTCTAATCACTTTGTGTGATTTTATAAATGAGCATATTTTCTCAATCAGTATTGACATTCTCAACTGGCACATTTGGCTTCTGTATCTCTATGCTAGCAAGTAAGTAAGTGTTTGCTGAATAATGAGGTTTTTGAGGCTCTTTTTTTCCCCTTCAATTGATTTACATTAGTTAAATTTCTCTATAAAATTGTTCTAATCAGTGGATGTTTTTTCCTCCATCCATTTCTCATTTTTCAGCATCAATAGCATGGTTGACTAGGACAGGTTGAAGTTGTTTTAATTGCACACCCTATCTTTATCTCATGTTTCTTTGTTCTTTTAGCTTTGCATTAATTTTGATCTTTGCCCTAACAATCCATGGTCCGACAGTACATAGACTGCTGATTAAAGAATTATTTCCACATCAATAATAAGTTGTTTTCTATCTGTTACAATAAAAACAGTTTCACTCAAAAATGTAATTTAGTACTTGTTGATTTCTCAGAGAAAGAATTAGGTATATATAGGCTTGATTCCTGAATCATATTTTCCACCATTTTTTCTACATTATCCCTTGAGAAAGGGGCAGTCACTATACAGCAAAGTATATTTTTGATTTAATTTGGAGGGTCTTATAAAATTCTTCATAGGTATTTTCTACCTCTTTTTTTCTACACAATAACTATTTCTATAAAACTTATATGTATTTTCATCATAGTTTTTTTCACAAATACATAACATGAACATAGCAATACAAAATGAAAAAAATGAAAATTATGGTTTAGGATGCCTTTGGATTCAGGATAAAAATGGCATCTTCTCTCTCTAAGTAAAAGCTATAAACTATCTTTTCCCTTCAGTTTCATCTTCTGTTTGTCTTCTGGTTACATTAATAACAATAATGTTTCTGTCCACTCATTGACCTTTGAATAAAGATCTCACATTTAGAGTACTAACAAGTAAGTTAATATTTATAGATAATCTAAAAATGAGGTCTGTATCATAATCTTCTCCTCTTTCTACCTCTCTGACAGCATTACCACAGAGGAATAAAAGGGCTGAAAAGGTTTGAGAGACATTCTGTGTTTTTCTTTATTTCATGGGTTGCTGTGGCCAAAAACTTCATCACAAAGTGGGCAGCCTATTAGCTAGGCTAGTTCTTGGAAAGCTGATATAGTCTGCTTCCTGGACTATCCTCTCAAATTCTTGCCAGTATAGTAGAACCTTCTAGAGTTGTTACTTTGGTTGCTAACCTTTAAGAAACTTGGATCACTCCAACACTATGATGAGATATTGGAATAAAACTTTGTGAAGAAAGAACTTCAAATAGAACTCATTATTCATTTTAGAATTCAATTTGATATAATCTGAAATATAATTTTTGAAATACCATCAGAACTTCATTACAGGATAGTTTTATCTCTCAAATACATTGCAATGACTATAGTAATCTGGTGTTTGATAAACCCAAAGATCTAATATTTGGGACAAGAATTCACTGACAAAAATTTCTAGGGAAACCAGAAAGCAGTCTGGCAGAAACTAGGTGTAGACCAACATCTCACACTGTATATCAAGATAAATCAAAATGGGTACATGATTAAGATATAAAGAATGATATCATAGGCAAATTAAGGGAGCATGGAAAATTTTATCTGTCAGAACTATGGATAAGCAAAGACCTTATGACAAATAAGAGATAGAAAGGATCACAGGAAATAAGATAGATATTTTTTATTAAATGAAAGTATAACATTTTTATGCAAATAAAACCAAATGCAGTAAAAACTAGAAGGAAAGTAGGATGGGAGTTGAGGGGAAGATTTTTACACCAAGTTTCTCTGACAAAAGTCTTGTTTGTCAAATATGTAGAGAACTGAGTCAAATTTATAAAAATAAGAGACATTCCCCAATTTATAAATAATCAAAAGATGTAAGTAGGAAGTCTTCAGAGGAAATCAGTAATCAATAGTCACATGAAAAGTTGTCTAAATCAATAATAAAGAAATTCAAACTAAAGTAATTCTGAGTTAACACCTCATACCTATCAGATGGGTTAACATGATAGGAAAGAAAAATGACAAATGCTGGGGTGTGTGTGGGAAAATAGTTAAATTAATGCATTGGTGGAGTAGTAAACTGGTCCAACCATTCTAAAGAATAATTTGAAACTATTCCCAAGGGGCTACATACATGCCCTTTGACCCAGAAATGCCACTAGTAGGGCTATATCTCAAAGAGATCAAAGAAAAAGAAAAATGACATATTTGAAGAAATATTTATTTTACCTCTTTTTTTGTGGGGAGCAAAGAATTAGAAATTGAAGAGATGCCCAACAATTGGGGAATGACTGAATAAGTTGTGGTATATGATTGTGATGGAATATTGTTATGCTGTTAGAAATAATGAAAGGGGTAGTTTCAGAAAAACCTGAGAAGACTTATATGAAGCAGAATCAGGAGAACAATATATACGGTAATAACAATGTTGTAACTGATCGACTGTGAAAAACTTAGTTACTTTGATTAATACTGTGATGCATGATAATTCTAAAGGATTCATGATGAAGATAGCTCTCCACCTCTAGAGAGAAAACTGATGAATTTTGAGTCCAAATTGAAGCATATTTTTCTTAATTTACTTAATTTCTCTTTTGGGCAACATGGCTAATATGAGACAATTGTTTTCTAACTGAAAATACTAAAGTGATAAAGATCACCTGTGAGAAGTTATATTACAGATCTTTCATGTAAGTTTTCTTCTAAGGATATTGAAATGTTTTGTTTTAGTCTTTCAAATGTATAGGTCCCAGTTACTTTGGAAAGAGTTTTCGTAGTGGATGTAGTCTACAGGGACTAGTCACTAGCTTCCTCCCCACAACTAACTCCTTGTAGCATAAGTTGCATTCATCTACCCAAGGCTGAATAGTAAAATGTCTGTGAGTAAAGGTATTATCCCTATTATTCATGAAAAATGTTATAAATAATGTACTATACATAATATGTAATACAGTATATTCTGCTACAGAGTATATATTACTATGTTTACAGCTTTTCTAATGTTGAACTTTGTATCTCCAGTATAAACACAATTTGATTACAGTGTGTATATAATTTGTTTATAGTTCTTCTAATGTTGAACCAACTGCCATTCCAGTTATAAATTATATAATGGCCACATGGCATACTAAGAACTAATAATCATTGTGTTGACTGAGGATCTTGCCTCTTACTTAACTAAAAAATCAAGATCAAATGATGCACTTTGCGCCCTCTTTTCTTTATCACAAAACCCTTAGACATTAATCCCAAGATTCTTACAGTTTAGTTTACTCCCTGATAATGAGGTGGCCCTCCCCCTTGATGAGGCCAACTCTTCCATATGTACCCTTCATCTCAGCACAGTTCCTGACACAATAGGCCCTTAATAATTACTTGATGATTGATCAACTGTATGTCATTTTCTCCAGCAGATTGCCCTCACAACCATCTCTTCTTTCTTGTCAGTTGGTTGTAAGGCAGGAAGATCTCAAACATTTTATTTGCTCCTGAAATGCTTCTCTCTGCCTTGGGATAATTTCTTGTTTTACCTTCAAGTTGAATGACAGTCAACGCTAAATGTTAGCAATGTTCTTTAATTGTCAAAGGACTGGACGTTAGAGTGGCCTGGTAATATTTTTCTCTGAGTAAAAAAGATACTAGTCCTATAAATTCAGGCTTTATTTACTATTATTGTGCTGTAACCCACTGCCATAAAATCAGATTGAAATATAAGATAAAATTCAAGTTATCGCCAATCTGTGAATTCAGGGAATAAATTACCTTGACAGTGAAAACAGAACTGGTAGTCACTCTTGGAACATGTGTGTTATGAGTATTTCTAATATAACATGTTTCCATTGACATTTGAACAGTGTCATCTTCTGTTTATTTTTTAATGGCATACTGCAGAAACTCTGACACCATTGAAAATGAAATTTAAAATCTTTACATTTTGAGGAAATACAATGGGAAATTAAGAATTTTATTTTTATTTTATGATAAAAGTAAATAGTTGTATTAAATTCATTTAATCAGTTGTCTATGGGATTTAATAGACTAGTTTAACTCCTCCAAAACCCTAAATATCACATGACATTTTCCAAAGTTAGACACTAAAAGTGGTCATTCTAATTCTCCCTTTTCTCAAGTGTGCTGTCTTCCTTTCCTTCAGCCCGTTCCATAAGGAATCTGTGTACACAAGTGATGGTGGAACAATTCAATTGTTAAAAAAAATTCCAAGTCCCACCTGTTCTAACTTTGAGAATCAGAATATTAATAGTCAAAATGACTTTGGCAATCGTCTAGTTTAGGGGTCTAGGTGACTGCACATTTTTGTGTGTCATGGGCCATTTTGGAGTCTGGTAGCCTTTGAACCCTTTCTCAGAATAATGGTTTAAAATAATTGAAGGACATCAGTTATAAGATCCTTTACCTTTTCAATGGGTGGGGAAGGGGTTGGAGGAAAGGAAAGAATGGGAACTCAAAATTAAAAAAAATAATTTAAAAATGAAATAACAGGAGGAAATGTTAAATTTCATTTAGAGTTTAGTGAAAATTAAGATGTATTTTTTCCCTTCATGTTCATGGATACCCTGAAATCTAACCATGGACCCTCAGATCCCAAGGTGTGAACCTTCACTTAGTATAATTCTTTAATTTTACAAATGAAGAAACTGAGGCCCAGAGATGTGAAATTACTTCTTCAAGACAATAGAGTTCCCAAAGCAGTTTCCATGGATCATCTAACAAAATTCCAAGAGGTAGGAGAATTGAGTATTGCTATTCTCATTTTATAATTGGAAAAACAGAGGCTCAGACAGCTGAATATATCTGCTCTGGCTTGATTGAGGTCACACAGCTAGAAGGTGACAGAACCAGGGTTCTTTTCCATACTGTTCTACTTGAAGGCAAAAGAAGGGATGTAACTACTTCTGCTTTCTTTCCATCCAGCACTTTTTCTGTTAGATTACTCTGATATCCTATATATCACATGGTTTAAGTGTTTTTGCCAATAGTTGAGGGACTTGACTAGGGGCCACGACAAAGATTAGCGTTATTTTGGCAGCTCGAGAATGACTATTCTCTCCAGGGAATGTTTTGCTGACTCTCTGTCCTTATCCTTGCTAATCGCCACTCCCATCCTCAAAAATGTTTACATTATACAATTTGAGGTCAAGATACTATATTTTACCTTTTATAAGTGCTTAAAAAATAGCAATGACTCTTCCTAATATTTCCCACCTCCATAGAAACCCCATAGGAAGGGGTTGACTTTTGCCTTTCTTTCTATCTGAAGGGCTTAGGCACAGTGTCTGATATACAGCAAGCACTTAATGAATGATTATTGAGTTACATTACAAAGAAAATCTGTAAAGAAAATAAACCAATTCAGTGACTATGTCTGAGAGTGCAGATTGTGCCTCCCTATCTGAACACGTTGTCCACCACCTCTCTGCTGTGAGGAAGGAGGTGTATCATTAATTCTTTGGATTCAAGATTAGACATACTTAATCCGATTTCTGATGTCATTTACAGCTGTTTCCATTTACATTTTTGTACTCATTGCTCTCCTGGTTCTTATTTCATCATTCTGCATCAGTTCAGGCAAGTTTTCGTGCTATTTTCTACACTGTGGGAGGCAGAGATTTACATAGTAGTTGGCTGACTGAATCTTAATGGAATTCATGATGCAATGACGCATCATGTTTCTCACATATATATTTGTGAAGAGCTTTACGGTATAAAAATGTTTAATATAAACTATCTAATATGATCCAAGTCCTATGAGGAAAGATGTTATTTCTTTCTAATTAGTTCTTGAGAGATGATTGCTTTTCATTTTATCAGTACTGTCTTGATGTATCTTATTTTCAGTTTTCAGCAATCCATCAAGAAGTGTCTGCTTTGTGAAAGGATCTATGCCAGGTGTGAGGAATATAAAGAAAAAAGTGAAACATTTACCAATTTCAAGAGGCTTGCGTGACTAATGACTAGTCAAGACACACACATGTATGTATGTATGTATGTGCGTATTTATGTATATATGTCAGTTAGGTGGCACAGTGGATAGAGCCCTGGGCTTGGAATCAGAAAGACTCATCTTCAAGAGTTCATATCCAGCTTCAGACACTTACCAGGTATAATCAGACCCTGGGCAAGTCAGTTAACCCCATTTGCCTCAGTTTCTTATCTGTAAAATGAGCTAGAGAAGGAAATGGCAACTCACTCTAGTATCTCTGCCAGAAACCCCAAGCCCCACTCCAAGGGGCCTTAAAGAGTTAGACATGGCTGAAATGACTAAACATGTGTATATATGCATGTATGCATGTGTGTATCTATATTTACATGTCTATCTCTCTATATATGGATATACACATGCATATATATACACACATACATACAGAGGAGGAGAGAGAGAGACAGTTATATATAAAACTTGAATAGTCTGTTCCACAGAGACTATAGATATTGCTACTGTATCTTTAAAGGGCAATGGAATCTTGGAGTGACAGTTTGTCTGTCATTTTGTGAGGTATCTGTGTGGGAACTGAGAGTTTAACTGTCCTGGAGAAACTATTAACTGTGTTGGTTGAAGAGAGGACAGAGAAGAATAAAAGACTACGAAAATTTCCTGCGTGTGTGTGTATGTATGTGTGTATATATGTGTGTATGCATGTATGTATGTGTGTATATATGTGTGTGTACGTGTGTGTGTGTAGGAGAGAAATAGAAAGTCGGCAACCAACTTTTTTTTTAAAACAACGTTTGCACTATTAACACACTCACAAACACACCAACTTCTGTAAAGAAGTGAGACAGGTGTATTTTCTTAATTATTTTCCAAGGTCAAGGATGGTCAGTATTACGCAATGTTCAGTTTCTTTTAGTTTTGTTCTTTCTTTTCCATTGTTATAGTGGTTGGGTAGACTGTTTTTCCTAGCTCTTTTTACTTACTCTACATCAATTAATAAACATATATATATATATGTACACATACACATACATACACACATATATGTATATATATATATATTTATATGTATGTATTTAGAAATGCATGGGAAGATATATATATATATATCTAGATATATACATATCTACCTATCTATCTATCTATATATAGATAGATAAATACCTTCCCATGCACTTCCAAATTCTTCATATTTGTCATTTCTTATGATATAATAATATTCCATTACATGTATCACTGGTACTTGGCTTAGCTGTTCTTTGATGGATGATTATTTATTTTGATTCATTTCTTTTAATGGTTTCTTTCAAATCCTCCATGGTTATCCATTTCTCTTGCTCAGAAGGAACAAATTCCATATTTCCCATTCCCAGCTTCCAGCAGAATGTGGTTTATATTATCATGGAATGGCTTGGAAAATCTTGTGATACAAAGTTTCTAGAAATTATATTAAAAATCCATGACAATTTTACAGGAGTTGAAATTGCAATCTGGTACCTTTTTATAGTGTACACTTTATATGTAAGCAAGGACTTATTGAGTGGGTAGTATGCTGTAAATACACAGTGACCGAGTCAGAAATAACTGAGTTCCAATCTCACCTTTGTGTGTGTGACCCTGGGCTCTATTGTTTACTTAACTTCATTAAGTCTCAAGTTTTTACATCTGTAAAGTGGGTACAATAATGAGTCTAGTGCCTATCTCACATAGTTGTAATGGATCAAATTAAATAATGTAAGTAAAAGGCTTTGTAATACTTCAATATTAAATAAACATCAGTTATTATTAGATATAACTCAAACACCATTATCTTACTATACTTTCTTAGCATTTGATCCCTCTCCATCTCCACCTTCTCAAGTGGTTCCTTTTGGGAGCCAATTCAGCTCTACACAATATCCTCAACTCTTAAAGGCTTTGCTCTCTTACGCTATTACTGCTCGTATTTTGCCAAATCCCAACTCTAGCTTACACCTATCATTCAACTCCTCAGCTACTATTCGCTATGGTGTTTAATGGAACTGAAGGGGACATTATACTGATAGTGCTGACAGGCTCCATGACCAATCTATATTATGCAGTCTCAACTGGACTCTTGCAAGACAATTCTTTTAGTCTTTGTAATTGATTCTCTATCCTGCTCTCCACAACAGCTGTTTCAGACCTCTTGTCACTGGACTTCAATGATTCTAGATATGGGAGTGAGGCTGACAACTTGGTTCAACCTTGCCTCACTTAAATCCAATTCACTTGGAAGTCAAGATATTGTGTTATCAGTCCTCTTTGAATATTAAGGATGAACAACTCTCTCTCTCTCCATATATATATAATATACATATATATACATATTTTCATATACATTTATACTCACATGCATATTTACACATACAGAGTTTGAGGTTTGGAGTTCATTACTCCTTTTGAATAGACCTTCCCCTCAATTAGGCAGGACCTCTTCCCTTAAGACATCTGAACTGCCAGTACTTTCCCCTTAGTTAATGTCTATGCAACATCCCTCCTGGGGAAGATGAGATTCTTTGAGTATTCTAGAAGAAACAATGAAGGACGGGAACCATGAAAGGTCAATCGACTCAGAAAGATTAGAGAGAAAGTTTCTTCCTACCAAATCTATTTTCTCCCATTAGTACTGCTGATTCATTTAGAGCTCTGATTTAGTGGAGTTTAACAACATGTTTTCAATAAAATTTCTTTGGTTTGTTTTGAGCCCCTAGCTTAGGAGCATCCTGGTGACCAAGAAAGATAGCTACACACATATTTTATACCCACGCACACACACACATACATACATACATATATATATATATATATATATATATATATATATATATATGTACACACTAATACACACAAGCATTTGGATTAACTGTAGTGGTGTTTTTTAATTTGTTTTTACTGACTTGTAGAGAGATTAGGTGAATTGCAATGTAAAATATAAGCTTTAAAGACACAGAAATAAGTTTTGGAACAGATGCTCTCCCTAGTGTTGGGTTTGGGGTTGGGATAGGAAGAGAAATTGAGAAATGTTACCAGTCTTGTCCTCAACAAACCAAGACAGCTACAGTCTTTCCAGCACTTGTGTTGCCTCCACATAGGTCAGTCCTTGATTGCGACAATGGCAGCAGTAATGGCCCTGGCATTCGCTTAGCTTCTCTCCTCCTCTAAAGTTGCGTCTTACTTGAATGCATTGCTTACTTCTTGATTAGCACAAGATTTTGACTCTCACCAGTCCTATGGAGAGAGACCTCTGTCTCTCCAGGAATAGATATATTGCCTTGACTCTCAAAAGTTCATATAATAAGGCATTAAGGACTTATAACCTCCAGCTAATTTCCAATGTCCAGCTCCATACAGAGGAGTAAACTAAGGTTGAGAGTAGAAGTATTTGATTGAGATCACATAAAAATTTTCAGAAAATGTTCTTTTATCTTTTGCAAAATAAAATAAATACCACCAGCATTTTTGAAATGCAGCAGTTACTGAAGTCTCTGAATGCACCCTGTGACTATTCCTTGTTGAAATAATAGAACTTTTGAGTAATTGAGGGTAATGATTGCAACCCTTTCCCCTTTAACCACTTCATGGAGCCACTTCAGCCTCTGGGCTTGCAAGTGCTGTAGGGGTTGTTTGGCCAGTAATGACACCCAAGGGCAAAGTTATAATGGTATGAAGTCATAAAGTGACCAAATTACATCTGGCAGTGCCTGGCCTTGCAATTCAGTGTTGATTAATGCAACTTCCAAATGGGAAAGAATACAGGCATTGGAGAGAGTGGGATATTATTTGATATCCAATTCTCTTTGTCCTCTACTCTGGAGCCTCCTCTCTTGATTGCTAAGTCCCTGGCCCCATCACTGTTCCATTAAATGCTTTAATCATGATGACTTCACTCCCAAGCTTTATTCATTTTGGGGACTGCTCCTCCAACTCATTAGTAGTTTTGTTCCCCCCACCTTTTCCCAACTTCTCTTTTTTTGTCTTTTTCTAGTAGGATGTGAGTTCCTTAAGAAAAGGGATCAAGTTGTTTCTTGTATTTATATTCTTAGTACTTAGCACAGTGCACAACACCTAGTGAGCAATTAATAAATTCTCTCTCTCTTTCGCTCTCTGTCTCTCTCTCTGTCTCTCTGTCTCTGTCTCTGTCTCTCTCTTCCTCTCTGTCTCTCTGTCTCTCTCTGTCTCTGTCTCTCTCTCTGTCTCTCTCTCTCTCCCCCTCCCTCCCTCCCTCCCTCCCATCTTTTCATCTATCTATTAGAATGTAGACCAGGCTCCAGGGCAACTATCCCAATTCCCTCCCCCACTACTTAATACTATTATTTCAATATTTGTTTTGCCCTCTGGCTCTAGAATATCAGGGCAGCTTTCCTTGACAATTTCATGAAAGATAATGTCTAGGCTCTTTTTTGATCGTGGCTTTCAGGTAGTCCCATAGTTTTTAAATTGTCTCGCCTGGATCTCTTTTCCAGGTCAGTTGTTTTTCCGATGAGATGTTTCCCATTATCTTCTATTTTTTCAAACTTTTGGTTTTGTTTTCTAACTGCTTGGTTTATCTCATAGTCATTCACTTCCCTGAACTCAATTTTCTCAACAAATTATTTTATTTTGTTCAGTGTGCTTTTGAACCTTCTCCTCCATTTGGCTAATTCTGCTTTTTAAGGTCTTCTTCTCGTCATTGGTTTTTTGGACCTCTTTTTCCAGTTCAGTTAGCCTCTTTTTAAAACTGTTATTTTCCTCAGCATTTTTTGGGTTCTCCTTTAGTAAGCTGCTAACTCGTTTTTCAAGCTCTTCTATTGCCTGTGTCCAATTTAAGTTCTCTTTGGAGGCCCTGGAGGCAGAGGCCTTGACTCCTCTGACGGTATGTCTTGTTCTTCCTCATCCTAAAGAATGGGGGGGAGACACCTATTCCCCAAGAAAGTAACCTTCTATGATCTTATTGGGCATTTTTCCCAGCCAGTTACTTGACTTTCAAGTTTGCTTTCCGCAACCACCTTGCCTCCAGTTCCACCAAGCCAGAACTGGGGGCTGAGATTCAGAGGAGCTGCTCCACAGCCTCAGGAGCTTTAGGTGAGGGCAAGGATGCTAATGAATGTGAGATTAAAATCTGCTGCTCAGGTGGAGGCAGGGCTGCCACACAGGGCTCAGTTCCCTCAAGGGGTTTATGATGAGACCTTCAACAATGGATGTGGGCTACTGCCTGCTTTGGGAGCTCCTGTCTGCTGCTGCCTCTACTGCTGCCCCCTGAGGGGGCTCAAGTTATGGGGACACTCCACTCCCCTCTTGGCCAGCCAAAGAGACTCTCTCACTGACCTTTGGCAACTTTGGGTTGAGGGATCTGCGCTGCTGCTGGATACAGAATATGGGGAAAACTGGTTTCAAGTTTTGAGAATAAACATGGCATAGCCCCTGGAAGTTCCTTTGCTTAGAATCTTGAAGACTTTAAAATAAAGTGTAATCTTTTTTTTTCCTTCTGGGTTCTTTTGTAGAACTTGGATTCTCCAATCTATACTTGACATTCAATAGAGACACTTCTGTCAGCTACTCCAAAGAAATTTCCAGGATGCTGATTGAAGATAGGGCTTGTACAACATGAGGTCCTTCTCTGACGAAGGTGGGGTGGAAGGAAGGCAGAGCAAGCTGAGATGAGACCTAGGCTGAGGCCTGGGGATTTGTTCCTCTCTCTCGTCACACTCCTTCCACCCCACTTCTCAAGTTAGGTTCTCTTCCCATCACTATCACATACATAAAATTCAATTCCATAGTTTCACACAAGTCCGCAAAGGCATGGCCAAGTCTCTCAACCAATCAAAACAGATTTCTTGTAGCAACTTAGATGTTGTTCAGGACTTGTTCATATTTAGTAAATAATCAAGATGCTTTCTCATTAGTATCAGTTTCCTTCATATGTGTATGTGTAGATGTGTGGGGGAAGGGATATTTTCATTGATTTTCTCAATTGATTCTTACACATAAAATAAATGAGCTAGGCTGGGTAATTGCTAAGGCTTCTTTCAGTTATGAAGTTTTATGATCTAAGAAAAGTCCAGTTATTCTCCAAAGGTGTAATTTTTGTTGTTGCTATATTTTCTTATTTTTAAATTGCAATTGAATTAAAAATGTTAAATTGAATCTCTGATTCTTTTTGTTTCAATGAGAAGGACCAGTGGTCCAAGCAAAGGTTAGTATTCTTAGTTAGTCATAGTATTTTCCACTGTCTAAATTATAGCAAAGAGTGTTATTTATTGTCAAAGTTGTTTCCCAATATGACCAAAGAGTCATCAAAATAAAGAAAAATCAAATCTTAGTAACTATTATGATGACTTGAATTCTCATGTAGAACCCCTGGCAATGCAACAGAGAACTTGAGATATTTCACAGTTGGTTTCTTGAGTGAATCATGAGGATTAGATTGAACTCTGCATTTTTATAGATGAATGCCTGAAGAGAAAGCTTAACTGGAACATATGAGGTGACTTGCCTGATATTATGATCTACCAAGATGGAAAAGATGGCATAGGAAGAAGTTGCCACTGAAGGGACCCATTAGGCAAGTAATAATAGTATGTGTTGACTTTAAATAGCGTTTCATTTCCTAAAAGTCTTTTCAAATGCAGCATTTCATATGTTCTTTCTCTCACAATGTACTGGTGAAGTTGATATAGGCACAGATTTTATCATACTTATTTTTGTGGATAAAGAGATTGAAGTTCAGAATAAACTTAACTTTTTTCAATGTCACTTATTCCTTCTGCCACATTACAATTCTTCTTTGTCACACAGCTCTTAAATTCCATGATTCTGTGGTCCTCCATACAATTTTATCCATCCTGTAACATTTCTTCATTATTATCATATACAAAAGTATTTTCATATGACCAAATATTTGCAAATATAAAAGTATTTATAAAGAGACTGCTTTTAAGTGTCTTGCAATTAAATTTGCAATACTAAGTTGGCAAATCAGGAGCCATTGGGGGAATGACATAATACAAGAACCATCTGCTAGATTTATCCTTTTCACCAGGCAACAGGCAGATTGAAGTCCCTGCTAGTCACTAACATGGAAAAACTGTAGGGTATAAGGGACGAAAATAGTTCAAATGCAGAGTCATTTGGGGAGTGATTTTGTCTTACACAGTTAAAATGAAAAATCTCCTAAGTCATATCCACCAGAATTAAGTCCAAGAACAACGTTGTGTTTAGTGATCCAGCTGGGATGAATAGCAGCTTCAGTAGCTTCAAGTAAAGGCTCCATTCATCAAATTTAAGGACACAGGCAAAGGAAATTGATTCATTTCTGGATGTGATTGAGTTTCCACAGTCAAATGCATTGGAGAGAGAAACAGCTTGAATGCTCCAATTCTGTGGTCATTGCTTGGATGCAATTGACTCTGGAACATCCCACCCTTTGGACCTCAAGTCCAGCCAGGTTCTTTACTAGGAAGAGGCTCTTATCTCCACTTCACTCCTTTTGGAAGAATTACCGATTTTTCAGTGAGTTCACCAAAATTACACAGGCTCTTGCTCCTTCATTAGAAGAGCTGATTTCTCTCAGAGGTTGCCTGCCATGCTAAGTTTGATATAGCTGTCACTTCTGCAAAAATTCCTTGCTGTATTGATTTGCTTTTGCCATCACTAAAGGATTTTGGTTCACTCTACTGTTATTGATAGTCAACTGTATCAGACCTTGCTTGAATGACAGATAGCTACTAGACAATCTAGTCATAGAATAGTGGTGTTGTGTATGATTAATGAGTTCATGATAGGCTTCGATCATATGTCTGTATATATATCTATCTGTGTGTGTAGATATAAAAATAATATATATGCACATAACATATGCATGTACACACATGTATTATACATAGAACACATACATATAGACATAATACATATACAAATACATACATATATATGAATTAGACTAGATGGACACTTTTCTAACTGAAATTCTGTGATTCAAATTGAGAGGGGATATGTACATGGTACCATACACTATCCTCTCTCCTCCCTATCCCCCCACAGCACAAACACATTTCATTTGTCATCTGCTCTAACCCATACCTAACAAATTGTGATCCATATTTCAAGGAGAGGGAGGTCATCACTTTATTTATTTACTTATTTATTACAGAAATGTAATCATTTCTGGACAGCTCGAATTGTAAGGAAAATCTTCCTGACATCCATCCTAAATTTGTCTTTTTCAAACTTTTACCCATTACACCTGCTTTTGCACTCTAAGGTCAAAACAAAATAAGTCTGATCCTTCCTTCACATGACAGCCCTTCATATACTCAAAGACTACTATTATGACCTTCCCTGCCCCTATCTCTTCTCTAGCCAAAGAATACTCGAAGTCCTCATATATCATGGAATCAAGGCTCTTCACACTTGAAGTTGCCATCCTTCACACACTCTAGCTTATCAGTGTCCTTTTAAAAACATGATGCCCAGAATGTAACCTTGTACTCCAATTGAGGTTTGATGATGACAGAATACAGTGGGACTATCTTTCCCTTTTCCTGAAAGTTATGCCCCTCTATATGCAATTTGACTTTCCATTAGCTTTTTTGACTTCTAATGTACTATTAACTCATTATTGAGTTTGTGTTCACTAAAACCACCAGTTTTGTTCAGCTTTTTGTGGGAGACAGAGCAGAAGAGAGAAGCACTTAAATTGAATAAAAAATAGAAGGAAATTATATAGAATTTGGACTAGTAAAGCATACTAGAGGTTGATTTTGGAGAGGAGAAATTTGGTTAAACTTGTAAGAAATTGAGGAAAATTTGCAGAACAATCTCCAGGCCCATACTGACCATATTCTAATTTGAGGTGGTTAAAAGAAGCAGGATCTAGGACAATTTAGGCAGATATTAAAAGATTAAGAAAGATTTAAGAGGACCAAAGAGTACGAGGGGGTAGAACTTGAGGGGACAGACTCAGGAATGATGACTAGAGAAAACCGGCAAGGCAAAGCAAAGTAAGAAAAGTTATTTAAATAATTAGATGGTTAAGGAAATCAATAAAGTGGATTTAGAGGTGGAGCAAATTGGGGCAACAGGTACCAGATTGATTCAAGGCACGGGGAGGTGTCTTTATTGTGTTTTTTATTTTCTGAAGGATGAATGATTAAGAAGTCAAGTTAAGAATTTCTCAGATATTATGATTTCTCAGGCAAATATCTGCAAAGTTGAAGTCCTCCATCACAATTACATTCTGCCTTTTCTACCAACTTTGAGATCTCTATCAGAAACTCATTATCTATTTTATCAAACTAACCAATTCCAATCTACTAAATCTTAAAATTGCACTAAGACTTTTGGGACACTCTGTATAATAGACATTGACACAAATTTAAGATTTACAAAGTGCTCTACATGCATTATCTTTTTTGAAGCTAAAAACAACTTGTAATGTATATAGTGCACATATTGTTGTCTCTTTTAATTTAAAATGTTTTATTTTCAGTCCCTAAACCTTTCCTTATCTCCTCTGCTCCCTAATCCCATCATTGGAAAAGCAAGAAATAAAATATCCATTATCCATATGAAGTCATAAAAAATACATTTCTATATTAGCCATGTTGCCAAAATAAAAACTGCCTGGTCATATCCTTTTACCATTTATCAATTGTGAAATTGTTCATTTTTTTTAATTTTTAGAAATTTGGGTTCAGTTCCCTATGCATTTGAGAAATGAGACCTTTATCAGAGAAACTTGCTATAAACATTTCTCATTTTTTTACTTTCTTTATAATTTTGACTCCATTGAGGTTTTTTGGTGTAAAACCTTTTTCTTACTTTGTGTAATCAAAATTATCCATTTTTTCCTTCTCCAATTCTCTCTTTCTTGTTTGGTCATGGAATCTTCTCTCATCTAGTGATCTGACAGGTACCTTTTCCCATGCTCTTCTGATTTGTTTATGATATTACCCTTTATGTCCAAATCATGTACCAATTTTAAGGTTATCATGGTATATTTTGTAAGATGTTGATCTTTGCATAGTTTCTGCTAGACTACTTTCCATTTTTCCTAGTAGTTTTTGTCAAATTGTGAGTTCTTGCTCCAGTAACTGAGATATTTAGGTTTATCAAACACTAGGTTGTTGTGCTCATTTATTTCTGTATATTGTGCATCTAATCTATTTCATTGATCCACCACTGTTCCTTATCCAGTAACAAATTGTATTAATGATTACCATTTTGAAATACAGTTAGAGATCTGGTACTGCTGGAACCCCTTCCTTCACATCACCCCGTCCACTTTGCACATTGAATTCCTTGCTATTCTCAACTTTTCTTCCTTCAGTGAATTTTGTTAATTTTTTCTCTAGCTCTATAAAGTAATTCTTTAGTAGTTGGATTGGTATGGCACCAAAGTATTGTAATTTCATTATATTGGCTCAGCCTACTCATGACCAATTAATATTACTCCAGTTGTTTGGATCTGTCTCTGTGTGAACAGTGTTATTTGTCTTGGCAGGTAGATAGCTAAATATTTTATATCCTGTGCAGTTATTTTAAGTATAATTTTTCTATCTCTTCTTACTGGGTTTTGTTTGTGGTATATAGAAATGCTGACAATTTATGGGGGTTTATTTTATTCTTTTATTCAATATCCTATAACTTTGTTAATTGTTTCAACTATTTTTAATTGATTCCATAGGTTTCTCTATACCATTATATGTCTGCAAAAAAGTATGTTTATTTTTTTACTTGTTTTATTTCCATAACTAGCATTTCTAGTAAAATATTGAATAATAATGGTGAGAATAGGCATTATTCTTTATCCCCTGAGCTTTTTGGAAAGATTTCTAATTTATCCCTATTACAGACAATGCTTGCTCTAGGTTTTAGATATGCATTACTTATCATTTTAAGAAAAACTTCTTTTATTCCTATGTTTCTGTTTTTAACAGGAATGGGTGTTGTATTTCATCAAAAGGTTTTTCTACATCTATTGATACAATGATAAACTTCATTTTTCTTAATGATATGGTTAATTGTGCATATAGTTTTCCTAATATTGAACCAGCCCCACATTACTTGTATAATCTCACCTGGTCAGATTTTATGATCTTGGTGATATATTTCTGAATTTTATTTAAAATCTTTGCATCTTTTTTTGCTTTCTCTAGTTTAGGTATCAAAATCATATTTATATTTTTGAAGGAATTTGTTAGGACTCCTTTACCTACTTCTTTCAAACAATTTACATAATATCAGAATTAACTGTTTTTTAATTGTTTGGTAGATTTTACTGGTAAATCAATCTGATCCTGTTTTTTTTTTTTATCTTAGGGAGCTCATTTATGGATTGTTAAATTTCTTTTTCTAAGAGAGGGTTATTTAAATATTTTATTTCTTCTTCTGTTAATCTAAGAAATTTATATTTTTATAAATATCTATCCATTTCATTTAGGTTATCAGTTTTATTGTCATAAAGTTGCGCAAACAAACTCTTCTAGCAATCAATTTCATCTCATTGGTTGTACATTCACCGTTTTCATTTTTTATAGTAATTTGGATTTCTTCTTTTTCTAAAAAAATTCAAATTAGCCACTTGTTTATCTATTTTATTGTTTTCCTCCATAGAACAATCTCCTACTTTTATTTATTAGTTCAATTATTATTTTTTGCTTTCAATTTTATTAATCTCTCCTTTGCTTTTTAGGATTTCTAGTTTTAAATGAGAATTTTTAATTTATTATTTTTCAAGTTTTTTTAGTTGCATGCCCAGCTCATTGATTTGCTCTTTCTCTCTTTTATTGATATAACAATTTAGAGATATAAATTTCTGCCTAAGTACTGCTTCGTCTACAACACACAAATTTTGGTATGTTGTCTAATTCTTGATATTATGTTTGATGAAATTATTGATTATATCTGTGATTTGTTCTTTGACCAACTCATTTTTCAAGATTAGATTATTTATTTCCCTTTTAATTTCTTTTGAATATTTTGCTTTTTCCTGTTTTTAAATTTATTATTTTTTTATTTTTAAACATTAAAAAAATTGAGTTCCAAATTCTGTCTTTTCCTTCTACCTCTCTCCCACCCACCAAAAAGGCAAGCAATTATTAATGTGAAATCATGCAAAACATATTTCCATACTAACTTTATTGCAACAAAGCAAGAGAAATAAAGGGCATGTGAAAATTATATTTCATTTTGCACTCAGCGTTCATCAATTCTCTCTCTGCAGGTGGATGGCATTTTTTTCTATCATGAGCTCTTTGGAATCATCTTGGATCATTATATTGATCTGAATAACTAAGTCTTTTACAGTTGATAATAATCATAATATTGCTGTTACTGTGTACAATGATGTCTTGGTTATGCTCAATTGTCTTTGCATTGGTTCATATAGGTCTTACCATATTTTAATGGTACATCCCTCTTGTCATCAGTGCTATGATTCCATCACAATCATATGTCATAACTTGTTCAGCTCTTCCTCAAATGATGAGCATTCTCTCAATTCCCAATTCTTTGCCACCACAAAAGAGTTACTAGACATTTTCATACATATAGTTCCTTTACCTTTTCCTTTTATCTCTTTGGAATACGTTAATTTTCAATGTATGCTTCCATAACCCTTTATTGAAGGTAATTTTTTTTTATTACATTATGGTCCTAAAAAAGGTACATTTAATTATTCTGCTCTTCTATATTTATTTGTGGGTATTTTATTTTTATATGTGGTCAGTTTTTGTGAAGGTACCATGGACAGTTGAAAAATTGGCATGGACTTTCCTATTCTTTCAGTGTTCTCCAGAGGTCTATGATATCTAACTTTTCTGCAATTCTATTCATCTCCTTAAATTCTGTCTGCTTTGTTTTGTGGATAGATTTATCTAGGTCTCAGAGGGGTAAATTGAAATCTTCTACTAGTATGGTTTTACTCTGTTTCCTTCTGTAATTCATTTAACTTTTCCTTCCAAAATTTGAATACTATGCCATTTGGCTCATATATATATATATATATATATATATATATATATATATATATATATATATATATCCATTTTTGATATTACTTCATTGCCTATGGTGATTTTTAGCAGAATGTGGTTTCCCTGAATGTCTCTTTTAATTTGGTCTGGTTTTACTTCTGCTTTGTCTGAGATCATGATTGCCACTACTGCCTTTTTAAATTTCAGCTGAAGCATAATCAATTCCACTCCAGACCCTTATTTTAACTCTTTGTTATCTTTCTGTTTCAAGTTTATCTCTTGTAAACAACATATTATTGGATTCTCGTTTCTAATCTATTCTACTATCTTCTTTTTTTTATGAGTTCCTCCCATTAACATTCATTGTTATGATTGCTAACTTCATTCCGTTTTATTCATCCTTTTCTTTTTTTACCCTGACACCTCCTCAAAAGTCTATTTTGCCTCAGACCACTGCCTTCCTAAATCTTTCCTTGTTCTTATCACTTTCCCTCACCCCTTCGTTTCATCGCCTTCCCTTACACTTTCCTGTTGGGCAAGATGGATTTTTATAACCAACTCTGTGCATGTGTGTGTGTGTATATATGTATATGTATATATGTATGTATATATACACATCCACATGTGTGTGTGTATTCTTCACTTCTGGAACCAGTTTAGATGACAGTGAGGTTCAAGTGTTGCCTGCTCCCCCACCCCAATTTTTCCCTCCATTATAAAAATTCTTCCTTGCAGGCCTCTTTTATATGAGATAATTTCTCCCATTCTTCCTCTCCCTTCCTCATCTCCCAGTGGATCCCTCTTTATAACCACTCCATTCTTTTAAGATCATCCAAATGTAATAAACTCATATTCCTGCCCTCTAAGTAGACACTTAACTGTCTTGATGATGATAATGTTCTTAGGGTTTACATGTATTACCTTCCCATGGGAATCTAAACAGTTTAACCTTGTTGAACCCTTTATGATTTCTCTCTCATGTTTACTCTTTTGAGTCTTGTGTTTGAATGTCAAATTTTCTATTCACTTCTGGTCTTTTCATTAGGAATGCCAAAAAGTTCTCTTATTTCATTAAATATCCATTCCTTCCCCACCTCTGCCCCTGTAGGATTATACTAAATCTTGTGTGATCCTGACCGTGACTCTATGGTATTGGAATTATTTCTTTCTGGCTGTGAATAGTATTTTCCCTAGATCTTGAAGCTCTGGATTTTGGCTATTTCCACATTTTTCAGAACAAAAAAAAGTAAGCACAGATAACAGAGGTACTAACATGCTAATATGTGATACTGCCTCTTTTATATGTGAGTATTTTGGATGGAAAAAAGGCCAAAAAAGAACATTTCTTTAAGGAAAACTGATAAGAATTACTTTGAAAAGAAATAACCTCTCAAATAAAATTTCAAATAAAAGAAGCTCAGACTCTCCTGATGACAAGATAGAGAATTGGCCCTCAGATGAAAATACTCAGTACTTTTTTTTTTTTAAGACAAAGAAATGGCTTCAGGGATTTGTGGCCAATCAGCTTTTCCATATGTCTCCATTTTTAGAATTACCGAATATAACCTTCTGAGAAATTATAAATCAAAGATCTGTGTGGAATTTACGAAAGATAACGTAAGGGTTGCTGGCATCATTTCTAACAGAAAGGTGGAATTGTGGAGTTTAACATCATAAGTCAGAGACAGAGTCACTGCTCTTGAGAGGCTATATGAAGAAATCCACAAAAGAAAGGGGAGTAAGTTGAATGTAGGAGGAGCCACAGGTAGCCTTAAATAGAAGAATAAGAGAAGTTGTTTCCAGCTGACACAGCTGATGTCTTATAACCAGGTTCTTCAGTTATTTTGCTGGGAGCCTCCTGATTAGAAGAGAGACACTTTTGCTGACTAGCTGGAGAAAGGTTAGGTCATCTGAGAGAGCTCTTCAGCAGCTGTGTTAATTGGAGGAGAATTGAATCCTGTTGCTGTATACAGAGCTGTCTGAGCATATCCCTCTTTAGTGCTATGTGTGGTTTGAGCAGGGTATATCTCCAGTGTGACTCACTGCTGTCTACTACTCCTTATATTTTGAGAGAGAGAGAACTATAGTGGGAGATGTAGGCTTGATCAGCGTTTTTTTTTTCATTGTCATCTGTGCTTATTGGAGAAGAGTCTTGCATTTCTAGAAGCTTTTAGAAAAAGCAAAATTCTGTTGAGTGAGCTTGTCTGCATTGCCCAGAGAGTCAGCATGGAGAGCTTTACAGTTCTCTGACTTACAGCACCTGCTTGTCACTGAACAAGTGCAATGTTCATATATTGTTTGTTAATATATAGTGGTTGGTTGTCCTTTGTCCTCGAAGAGGACCAAAATGACATCACTATGTAAGAGTCAAGTTTCAGTGTGTCCAATACGAGTTCAAAATGTTCTACCATTCTGGTAGGAAGCTCAGGCACAAATAACCTGTGTGAACATTTGAGGTGGAGTCTTTAAATTTGCACATCTTGCTTTTCTTGTGAGCTTTGCTCATAGAGCACAGAGCCTTCTCTGATGTGGGTATGTCCTGTGCCAGCACCTCCCAAATAATGGTAAAATGATATGGGTGATGTCTTTTGATTCATGCATAAATTGGATGAAAGTGAGGCAAAGTTGCACAAAGTTGCTGGCCTTAATCTCTCCTCCTGAGTCATCACCATCTAGTGGCAGAACAGAGTCAAGATGACTGGTGATGACTCAAGATGCAGTGGATGACCTTGGTGTCTTTAATGTCTAACCAGCCTCTAAGTGCTCCACATCGTCTGTTTCAGCTGCCTTCATGGCCGTTGGAACAACTGTTCTCTTCCACCCATTCCACCAGGGGAAGTCTTCACATGCTTTGGGTAGACATCTCTCTAACTCAGCAATGGGTTTGAGACCCCTTGTTTACCCTCAAACTGGTTTAGCCTATCTGCCAAAACTTTTTAACAGAGTGTGGCTGCTGGGCATACTAAAGTTTCTTGGAATCACAGGTGAGAAGTAGGTAAAAGAGGTGGACACCAAAGGTGGAAAGCAGCCTTGGAAAGGGTTCAGTAGTCATGACACCAGAAGTACTAGTCTTCCCTGAACACACGTTACACCCAGTTAATATAGGATGACATTTATCTCATAACCTTGTTAAGGGTAGCTGTGAGCTAAAAAAGAGTTTGTCATTGCTTCTTCAGCTCAAGATCAAAAAAAGAATGGTGTTGGCCTGCAGAGTTTCAGTGAGAACCAGAAGGAGAATAGCTAAAAGTTAACCAGCTTTGTGAGGTGCAAATTGTTTCTGAGGGCATGAAGGATTTCAAAGCCTATGAGTTTCACAAGAATTTTCCCATTTGTGTCTCCCTGCTAGACATCTACAAATATATGCTCACTCTCTGCCATGGACACTGCAAGCATTGGTGACCCAAGTTTGTAAGTAGACTGTGAGGCTTTGATTATTTCTGCTTTTTTCTTCTTCTTAAAAATAATAACAGCCTTACTGACAAGGAATACAACCTCAGAGTTAAAAGAATATAAGATGTTACTCTGTGCTTCTGAAGTTAGTAGATCAGAAACAAAGAAAGATAACCCATAAGCAGTTGCAGCTCAGAAATAACCTTTGACATGATTTTCCCACAAGCTAGTTTTCTTATACTTCAAGTAGAGAAAAGTCAAATGGTTCTTGCCCTCCTCAAAGATCAGCCCAAGTTGCCTGAGGTTGGAGCAGCTATGCAGTATACAAGCCACCCTTCAGGAAGGCAGGAAAGGAAGATGAAGGGGGTAAAAAAATGAAAGGAGGGAAGAGGAGCCTTGACCACAGCCATAGCAGGTGGTGCCATGTACATCCTTAATGGACTCCTCCCTAACAACAGACCCAACTTGGGCTGGGTGCAGCCACTGAAGTGCCTTTGTTTTCTCTTCAGTTAATGTGATATTTGATCAGGAGTTCCAGGACAGATGCTAGGTTGGTGACGCTCTTCCCCACTCCAAAGTGCAATTCTGTCCTTTTCTTCTCTTGGATTTCTTTATGAAAATCTTAGGTCTTTCCTCTGGGGACAGGGAAAGTTTGTTTCTTGAAAGTTTGCTTACCTTTTGTTGTTGTTTTAAATGATTTTTTTTGTATTTTTGGGGTGTGTGAGGCAATCAGGGTTAAGTGACTTGTCCAGGATCACACAGCTAGTAAGCGTCAAGTGTGTCTGAGGCTGAATTTGAGTCCTCTTGACTCCAGGGCTGGTGCTCTGTTCACTACGCCATCTAGTTGCCCCTACTTTGTATTTTAAATCAACATTTGCAATCAATAGTGTTAACTGAAGGCATTGCCAATCTGAATTTACTTACTGAGAATGAAGGCAGGAGGAGATATTTCAGGAGAGCATCCCAGGAGGGGAAAGAAAGGGAGGAACAGAGAGAGATAGAGAGACAGACAGAGAGACAGACAGAGATAGAGACACAGAGACAGAGAAGTAGGCAGTTAAGCAGGCACTTTGACAGAGCCTTGTCTGTTGGTTAAGGGCTTAGAGCTAAAAACAAAAAAAAGAGAAAGAATTATATAGATAATTCTGGTTAGAACTTCCCAGAGCAGAGAAAGAATGTTTATACTAGGAAACATTTCTAGGAAATGAGTCAGTAGTAGGAAATGGATGAATAAGAGTAGCTGAGCAGCTCTATTCACCATAGTATATCACCACCACTACATAGCATGTATGTCCTTTGGGTGTATAGTATTTTCACAAGGACTATGAGAACCAAGAGAATTTCTGGTCATCATCATATTCACATGCTCCCGTACTGAATTTATTCAGTCTTCTCAGATAACAAAAGGATAGGAACAAGGAAGATTCAAGATACAAGTCCCAAGTAGGATGCTTGTGGATATGGATAATTTTCACTGGATGGTGGGCCATGCAGGGAGGTTCTGGGTGAGTCAATAATCAATCAAAAATATTTATTACATGCTAGGGACTGTGCTAAGTACTGGAAATACCCAAATAGGCAAAAGACTGTCCCTGCCATTTAGTATCTTTCAACCTAAAAGGGGATGACAACATGCAAATAAATATATATACAAAGAAAACTATGTCCAGAATAAATAGAAAATAATTAACAGAGCTAAGGAATTGAAATTAAGAGAGATTAGAGAAAGCTTCCTGTAGGTGGCGACATTTTAGTCGGAACTTAAAGGAAGCCAAGGAGGTCAGTAGTCAGAGAGGAGGAAAGAGAACATTCCATCCATGAGTGATAGCTAGGGAGAAAGACCAGAACTGAGAGAGGGAATGCCTTATTCCTGTAACAGTGAGGAGGCCAGTGTCACTGGATCAAAGAGTATGTGTTGAAGATTAAGATGTAAGAAACCCACAAAGAAATGAGGTGGTTAGGTTATGAAGGGCTTTGATGAGGAAATGGAATATTTTCCCCTCCTGAGGGTTGGAAGGGATGCTGGATCTGAAGGAGACCTTTGCCTTGCCAAGGGATTCTGATGCCAACTTTGCCTTGCCTTGCCACTTATGGAAGAGCCAAGGGGGAAAAATCTTGAGTCTTTTGAGACCATAGAAAGAGCTTTTCAACCTAGGACACCCATGTAACCAAAACTGGGTCTGTAGGTCAAAGGGTCCAAGGATTCCTACTCATCCACTGAAGTTAGAAAGATTGAGTATGCGGATAATGAGAGGTGCCTAGATTATCCAGTCAGTGGCCAGATTGATCTATGATGCCCAGAGAGTAATGGGTAAATGTGATAGTGCTTGCTGGCCTGAGGTCATGTACTATATTTAGAGTGCCAGGGCTGGAATTAGGAAGATTCATCTTCTTGAGTTCAAATATAGCCTCAGATACTGTGTGACCCTGAGTAAGTCACTTAACTCTGTTTGCTTCAGTTTCCTTACCTGTAAAATAAGCTGGAGAAGGAAATAACAAACCATTCCACTATCTTTGTCAAGAAAACCCCATAGGGGACCACAAAGAGTTGAATATGACTGAAAAATGATTAAACAGCAACAGTGATGCTGTATAAAATGTACCTCAATGGGACCTATGTATCTGGTGAACTTAACATAGTTCCACTATGCAATTTGTACCAAGTTTCAAGCACATATAACATATATTGAGTGACATGTGCAAATAAATGCTTACACATGACCCATGTATTTATTTGGTGCATTTTGTATTTTTTTCCCCAATCGAGAATTGAACATTAAATTATCTCACCTTCCAGCTTAAAGTCAAAGAAAATTTTCTTGAACCACCATGGTCATTGTACAATTCTTTCCCTAGATTTTCTGTTTCTTTTCTTTTCTTTTTGGTAAGTATCTAATTATTTTCTCCTTGAAATAGGGTCAGTGTAAATCAGTAGCAACAATAAGGAGTGTAGAGAGATGGAACTTCAGTAGAAAGCAACTAAGGGGACAGAGAAATGCAAATAAAGAGGTAAATTACCAACTCAATAGCAGAAAGTAGCAGCGAAATATTGTAGCACAGACTCTACTATCTGAGAATCCCTACTGGACTAAAAGGAGATTCCTGGGCCATCTAACAATGAACTGAAGGATATTTAACAGCCAAGGAAGGATATTCAGCAATAACACATCCTTGATTCCACTGAGTAGCTTCTCTGTGGTGATGGTGGTCATGTGCCAGTTTGCTGCTCAGAATCCTAAGGCAAGAGCTAGAGTTTATTTACTTCATTATTTATTTACACAATGTCTCCAGCATTAGAATAGGCGTTCTTGAGAACATAAGGCAAATGGTACAGAAGCCTTTCTTACTTTGGAATGTTTAGTGAGAATATGTCCCCTTCCCCACTGATGTGTGAGTTTGTGGGAAATTGAAGTTTTTGTGTATGGAGGCTAAGAACGATTCCATTGCTTATGTATATTTACTATTGGTTTACTATTTTATTTATTATTTATGTATTTGATTTGTAATATTTACTATTATTTGAGATCACATTCATAAAACACTTGGCACAGTGATTGGCATGCAGTGGATTCTTAAAAGAATCTGGTTCCCTTCTCAATCCCTTTAACTGTGCGCGTCATAGACCTTCTTCTCTTATATCTCCTGAGGTGGGATTTGACTGGAAAGTAGTGTGGGAATGGGAGTATTGTACGATAAGACTGGAAAGATAAGTTGAGGACAGCATATGAAAGGCTTTAAAAGTCAGAAAGAGGAATTTCTATTTCATTTCTTATCTTCTCTTATCCATCTCTCTTAGTGACCTCTTTGGCTCTCATGGATTTAATTCTCATTTCTATACATAGATGACCCATTGATCTGTATTTCTATCTCCAGTCTCTCTCCCCACATTGCTAATTAGCTATTGGACATTTTGAGCAGGATATCCCAGAGACATCTAAAACTCAATATGTTCAAAATAGAATTCATTATCTTCCCTTTTCCCTACCCCCTCCCAAACCACACCCTTACCAAATTATTCCATTTCTTGAAAAGGTTCCACCATTTTCCCACTCTTCCAGATTCATTACCTACATGTCATCCTTGATTCTTCAGTCTCACCCCACATATACAAATACAATCAACTGGAAAATTCCACAACAGCTCTCATATTTGACTCCTTTTCTCTACTCACACAGCCACTACCTGAACTCAAGCCATCATGACCTCTCACCTGGATTATTGGAATGACATCCAAATCTCACTGTCTCATTTCCTCACTCCAATATATTGTTTATACAGCTGCAAAGTGATTTTCTTTAAATGCAGGCCTGGCCATGTTATTCACCTACTCAGTAACTACAGTGACTCTCTGTTAATAACCACCACCACCACCACCACCACTACTACTACCACCACTGCTACTACCACCATCACCACCATCACCATCTCTACCATATTTACAAAGTGTTTTCAAATATTATCTCATTTTTATCCTTGCAACAGTCTTGAGAGCTAAGTGCTATCATTTCCCCTGCTTTATAGATGAGGAAACTGAGATAGAGGTTAAGTGGCTTGCCTAGGGTCACACAGCTAGTAAGTGTCTAAAGCTGGATTTCAACTCAGGTCTTCCTAACTCCAGGCCCAGCGCTTTATCCACTGAGTCACCTACTTGCCTCCAGTATTTAGTTACCTGTTTTTTTTGTATTTATGCTATTTATATTTGTTGCAGATATACATATACATATATATTATATTCTACTTTAGAGTGTAACTCTTTGAGAGCAGGGATTTAAATTTTTTTTTGCCTTTGTATCTCCATTACCTAGCATGGTGCTTATGCTTACTGATTTAATTTATCAGCTTACTATTCCATTTCTATTGAATATTTTGGTACTGATTTATGATTCTTGTTTGGTCTGTTGGTAGAATAAGCATTGGATGGGAGTTTGATCTATATTTCTAATCCACATCGAATTGAAGTCATATGTTGAGTGGTAAATTAGGACCACTCACCACAGCAGTTTGAATGTGAGTTTTCAGTATAAGGTCTAAGAGCTATAAAATAAGAAAGAGACTTAATCAGTTTCTCCTATCCATTTCACTTACAAAATCTGATATCAATGAATGATTATGTGGTAATGTCTCTTATAGGGAAGAGAAAGGAAAAAAAAACTCCATATATGAGACTTACATGTCCAAATGAGATTTATTAGAGAATATTCTAAACAGCTAATTGAAGCTTTAGGAAAACTGGTGTGAGGTAGGACTGTGATCCCCTAAATCTGTATCTAGTTTGAAGTGATGATGTAAAAGCACCCAAAGTGACTTTCAACTTTTCTCTCCTCTTTTGGGGGTTCCAATAATGTTTGGAGAGGAACACATTATTATCTGTTATCTCTGCTTTTAGATCTGTGCTGTAATTCATGGAGAGGGGGAAAAATCCTAGGATGTTAATGTTCCCCAAGATTGGCTAACAAAGATTATGATTCTTGAAGCTATGCAGCCATTTGAGCCCAGGTAAGCATTTGTCTATTAAATATGTAATTGGAAAGATCTTGGCTGGCTATATCCATGAGCAATTATCCTATATCTCACCTCAATTTTGTAACTAAACTCCTTTAGAAGGTCAATCAGTGCCACTACTTCCTTTTTACTCTTTTCTTAATTCTTTACAATCTGGCTTCTGGCATTATTATTAAACTTGAACTGCTCTGTCCAACCTCACCTCTCATCTCTTAATTGCCAGATCAAATGACCTTTTTTCATTCTTATCTTTCTTGGTCTATCTACAACCTTTAATGCTGCAATCTATATACTATTCTCTCTAGATTTTCATTCCACTGTTATCTCTTGATTCCCTTCCAACCTATGAGACCCCTCCTTTGTCTTTTGTTGTATTTTTATCCAAGTTACACCTACTGGCCATGAGTATTCCCCAATGCTCTGTCCAGGGTCTCTTTTTCCTTTATATTATTTTACTAGGCAATCTCTTCACTTTCTATGGATTCAATTATCATTTCTATCCAGATGACTCTAAGATCTGTTTACACAGCCATAACCTCTCTTTTGATCTCTACATTCACATCTCTAATTGGATATCCAATTTAAACTGAAACTCAGTATGTCCACAAATGAACTGATTATTTTTAGCCCCCAAACCCTCCCCTCTTCCTCTCTATTACTGTAGGGATCACTCATATCTTCTCAGCCCCATATGCTCACATCCTAAGTGTCATCCTTAATTCCGTTTTCTTTTCTAATCCTCCATATCCAATCAGTTGCAGAATCATATTCTACCTTCATCACTTCTCATATATTCTTC